>CM052899.1:135668903-135706538 GCA_028534135.1 Potos flavus | reverse complement strand
TATGATCTATATATACAATGGAATATTATGCCTCCATCAGAAAGGATGAATACCCAACTTTTATTTTAACATGGACAGGACTGGAAGAGATTATGTTGAGTGAAATAAGTCAAGCGGAGAAAGTCAATTATCATATGGTCTCACTTACGTGTGGAGCATAAGGAGAAACATGGAGGACATTGTGAGAGGGAAGGGAGGGTTGAATTAGAGGAAATTGGAGGGGTAAAGAACCATGAGAGACTGTGAACTCAGAACAAGGGACTGAGGGTTTTGGAGGGGAGGGGGTGGGGGGATGGGCGAGCCTGGTGGTGGGCATTGAGGAGGGCACATATTGCATGGAGCACTGGGTGTGGTAAATAAACAGTGAATCTTGTAACACTGAAAAATAAAATAAAAGTATTTAGGAAAAAAAAAATACACTTAAACTGATCAGCCAAAACTATTTATATGTTTTCATTGATAGGAGCAAAGAAAGCAACTAATACCTTTTTTTATTAACATATAATGTATTATTTATTTCAGGGGTACAGGTCTGTGATTCATCAGTCTCACACAATTCACGGCACTCACCATAGCACATACCCTCCCCAATGTCCATCACCCAGCCACCCCATTCCCCCACCCTCCTCTACTCCAGCAACCCTCAGTCTGTTTCCTGAGATTAAGAGTCTCTTATAGTTTGTCTCCCTCCCCGGTCCCTTCTTGTTTCATTTTTCCCTTCCTTCCCCTATGATCCTCTGTCTTGTTTCTCAAATTCCTCCTATCAGTGAGATCATATGATAATTGTCTTTCTATGATTGACTTATTTCGCTTAACATAATACCCTCTAGTTCCATCCACGTCATTGGAAATGGCAAGATTTTGTGGGGTTTTTTTTGATGGCTGCATAGTATTCCATTGTGTATATACACCGCATCTTCTTTATCCATTCATCTGTTGATGGACATCTAGGCTCTCTCCATAGTTTGGCTATTGTGGACATTGCTGCTATAAACATTGGGGTGCACATGCCCCTTCAGATCACTACATTTGTATCTTTAGGGTAAATACCCAGTAGTGCAATTGTTGGGTCATAGGGTAGCTCTATTTTCAACTTTTTGAGGAACCTCCATACTGTTTTCCAGAGTGGCTGCACCAACTTGGATTCCCACCAACAGTGTAGGAAGGTTCCCCTTTCTCTTCACCTCGCCAATACCTGTCATTTCCTGACTGGTTAATTTTAGCCATTCTGACTGGTGTGAGGTAGTATATCACTGTGGTTTTGATTTGTGTTTCCCTGATGTCGAGTGACGTAGAGCACTTTTTCATGTGTCTGTTGGCCATTTGGATGTTTTCTTCGCAGAAATGTCTGTTTATATCTTCTGCCCATTTCTTGATTGGATTATTTGTTCTTTGGGTGTTGAGTATGATAAGTTCTTTATAGATTTTGGATACTAGCCCTTTATCTGATATGTCAGCAAATAATACCTTTATATGCAGTAAGTCATTTACCTTACTTGATAGTCTCTTAACTCTTCAACTTCTTTTATTTCAAATAGTTAGAGATTACCTACTGTATACATGACACTATGGTAGTTACTTGATGTTGATGAACAAAACAGAGTCCCTGATGAAAAAGAACTGATTATGTAATGGTGTACAAATTTGGTCCCCTACTTAATGCCATAAAACTTTATGTTCTTAAAAAATGACACTTATGATATGGTCAGTGATATCTATTTCCTCCTTAATCTATAAATTCCATGACAACCTGGGTTGTGTATGCTTTGCTTATTCTTAATCCACATTGTCTTAATCCTTGTCAGATGTCAAGATTTTGTAAATATTTCTTGAATGAATGGATAATGCAAGTTTGCAATACAGTGCTGAATAAGATAAGTATTCTAAAGAGATACAACTCAAAGTGTTGGTGTTTAACATCTAGTTGACAGGTTGAGGAAAATAGCATTTGAGAATGGATTTAAAAAATGGACCAGATTGAGACAGATTGGCATGACTAGAGATATTCAAGAAGAAAGACATGTAGGAAGAAAGTGCATGCAAATGAAGAATCATTAGTCTGATACCCAGGTACTATTTAGTTTATGAAGTAAATATACCTATGTATGTATGTATGTATGTATGTATGTATATGTCATTTGTATATGGCTTTTAATATTTGGATAAGGAGAGAATGAATGAGTTCCAAGCTTATCTTCTTTGAGTTTTTATTGTGTCCACATATTAATTTAATACATTTTCTTGTCTGTGGTATATGGGGGGATAGGATGCTGCCTGCGAGTACTTTTCTGTAGGTTAATACAGAGGAGGAGCAGAAATGAGTGAGTGAGGAGAGTGAGTCAGATGAGGGAGGGAAAGCCATGAAGAATGTGTTAATGAGTGTTCATTCTGGATTCAATTGGGGCATGGTTCCACTGGGGACTGTGTAGAATCCACTTCAGGATTATCAAGTCTTTATTTCCACTTGCTTCTCTCTATTCCCTTTAAAAAAGTTCCATAGAAGCCATTTTGATTTTGATCACTTTTTTCCAGTTCTCTTTAGTTCTCTTTCATTTAGTATCATCTTAGTAATTATGAGGGCAATGCTTTAAGATTCTGGTAACTATTCTGTGGGGATGAGTTTATAAAGCTAAGTGGGTCTTTCATTTTGCTGAAAACATGAAAGCAATTATTGTGCTCAGATTTCAATATATGTATAATGGTCAGTACTTCTATATATACTTAATCTGCTTTGTTATTACCTTCAAATCAATCACGAACATTTTTGTTTACCACATGGATTTCAGTTTGTGTACTTGTTACTGAAAATGAACAAGGTTCGTTTGCTTGTTAGCTTTGGATTTGTTTTAGATAGGTTGCTTTGGGTTTGTTTTTAATGTGCTTGGGTTTAGAGCATCATCATACAGTAGGCAAAGGTCTTGTCTTCTTTTGGATCTTAGTGTTTGGTATCTAACACAGTCCTGGTTAAACCATAGGAAGTGAGGGGTGCCTGGGTGGCTTAGTGGGTTAAAGCCTCTTCCTTTGGCTCAGGTCATGATCTCAGGGTCCTGGGATCGAGCCCCTCATCGGGCTCTCTGCTCAGCAGGGAGCCTGCTTCCCCCCCCCCCTCTGCCTGCCTCTCTGCCTACTTGTGATCTCTCTCATCTCTGTCAAATAAATAAATAAAATCTTAAAAAAAAAAAAAGAAATGAAAAAGTACTTGTGATTATTTGGTCATTAAAATTAGGTATTACTTTTTCTACCTTTTTGGAAAATGTTTCAAGGATGTAGAAAACACTATTTTGACTTTTATTTGAAATATGAATGCTTTCTAATGCCTTAGTACATTTATTCCACTAATAATATGTTTATCAGAAAAATGTAACTCCTCTTAACAATGTAGTATAAAGTATTTATGTTTATATATGCAAAATATTCAGTTATTTGGCATATATGATATATATCATGCAATATATATCATGCAATATTGAAAAAAAAGACATTAGTCATAGTTTTCCAAATATATGAAAATACTTCCTGGCATTTATTCATGTAATAAATACTGAATGGTATCTACTCTGTGAAAATTATTAGATTCAAAGAATAGAAATTATATGAAAATTCTCTGACAACGGTAGGATTAGGAGTACCTGGGTGGCTCAGTCAGTTAAATGTCTGGCTCTTAATTTCAGCTCAGGTCATGATCTCAGGGTCATAAGATTGAGCCCTGCATCAGGCTCCACACTCATCATGGAGTCTGCTTAAATTTCCCTCTTCCTTTCCCTCTACCCTTCCCCCACCTCTAAAAGAGATAAGTAAAATCTTTAAAAAAAAAATGGTAGGATTGGTATGCATGATATTACCTGATCCACACAGAAAAGAGTAACATGAGGTAGCAATGGAATGGGGTATGAGATTTACTGTATTGCTGAGACCTGGGCAAGTTTATCAACCAAGAAGCAGCAGTGGCACTTGAGAATAACTAGAAAAGTTTCCAACAGAGTATCACTCTCAGTGTATACTGTGGAAAGATGTGGTGTGGAACCAAGGGCCAGGCAGCAGACAGCTGGGGCACAGGTACTTACAGTATATGTGTCAGAGATCAACAATTTTTTAGACATATCCTATAACCCCTTTTGGAGAGAATACTCATATTTTGGGCATTGAGTTAAAATACTTTACATAAATTACCCTTAAGCCTCAGAACCATTCTACATGATCAGTTGTATCATTTCCCCAATTTACAAATAAAAAAATAAATAGTTATCTTCCCAAAATGAAAGACTATGTGATAACAGCTGGGATTTGAACAGACTATAAAGCTGTTCTTGAAACCCTTCATGCTGCCCCATCATGCACTACCTCTGGAGTTGGTTTCTGTTGAAACAAACTTCCTGGGTAGCTTTTCAATGAAATGAAACAGGATCTTTTAAAGGGTCATAACTTTCAACAGAATAATTCTAAATCTAAGAATTCATTTCATGGAAATGATAACAACTATATATGGGGTTATATATAAGGGTATCATCACAGTAGTTTTTATAATAAGAAAGTGCTAGAAAAAACCCTGAACTTTAGAACTAGAGGATTAGCTAAATAAATTAGGTTATATTCAAAGAATGAAACACTAAGCTTCCATTTAAAAAAATGTTTTATAAACTGCTTAATTGTATGATAAAATGTTCATAGTTAAATTAAAAAGGAAGATACTAAAAGTTTATGTTCACTATCATCTTATTGAATATAAAAATATAACATTTGGAAAAGAATATACCAAAATTATTACTCTGTAGGGTTAGATTCTAAAACATTAAAAATTCAGTATGTTTTCTTCAATTTTATATGAAATCATGTTCAGTTATTAAACAAGTGAATAAATAAGAAACTGTTCCTGTGGGGGGGAAAAAAAAAGAAACCGTTCCTGTGTATTCACACTTCATATTTTATTTTTATATATCATATTTTACTGAATTAAATAGATATATGCAGAAAAATATTCAATGTAATGTGAAAACTTAAGGTGTTCACAGGCCAGTGGCTTTCCACTCTCAGTATCTAGAGAGATGAGCAAATATTAAAAATCAAGAAAATGAATGAAAAATAACATTAACATTCCCCAAATGCTGCTTGTATTAGTTTCTTAGGGCTGCTATAAAAGATTACCACAAGGGGTGCCTGAGTGGCTCAGTTGGTTGTACATCCAACTCTTGGTTTCAGCTCAGGTCATGATCTCAGGGTTGTGAGATTAAGCCCTGTGTCAGGCTCTACACTCAGTGAGGAGTCTGCTTAAGATTCTCTCTCTCTCTCTCTCCCCCTACCCCTGCTCATGTTCTCTCTCTCTCTCTCTCTTTCTCTCTCAAATAAATAAATCTTAAAAAAAAAAAAAATTACCACAAACTTGGTTGGCTTAAAATGAGAATTCTCTCACAGTTGTAAAGGCCAGAATTCTGCAATTAAGGTGTCTAGGTGCTTAGGTCCTATTGAAGACTCCAGGGGAAAATCCACCCATGCTCTTCCAGTTTTAGGTGATTCCACACATATTTCAGTTTGGTACTACATAACTCCAGTCTCTGCTCTGTCATCACATGGTTTCCTGTCCTGGGTATCTCTGTGCCCCAAATTTCCTTTCCTTTCTCTTATAAAAAAGGTCATTAGATTTGGGCCCACTCTAAATCCAGGATTATCTCATTTTGAAATTGGTAATTCAATTGCTACTATAAAAGATCAATTTTTAAATAATTCACATTCACAGCTACTAGGGGTTAGGAATTGAACATATTTTCAGGGGGTCACTATTCTATTCTGCATTAGTGTCTGCATTGGCTATAGACAGCATATGTCTAACTCCCCTCACTTCGTGCAAGTGTTTGCTCACCTATTACCACTCTTAAGTTTTTTCGTGATCATCCCGTTTGACATTGCAACTCCCACCTTATATTTACTCTCATCATCCTATCTTGAATCATAACAAATTTTGTAATACATAACTTACATATGTATCATGTTGGTTACAAAAGCACACACATGTGTAAATACCATTAAAGCAGATATTTTGACAGTTTTCTCTATGGACTTTTAATAAGCAACTAGAATATTAATGTTGGTCAATAAATATTACTTAAATTAATGGAAAGTCATATTATTTCTCTCCTCTTAGCCATCTAATGGCACCCCATTTCACTCAGAGTGAGACATTTACATTCAAGCTATAATATTTTTATTATGGACTGTAACATAAAATCTATGAAACATAAATGTACATCTTAAATAATATATAAAACTAATTCATGTAACCATTATTTAAATAAGGAAATAGAATATTGCCAGCACCCTTATAAAGCTCCCATGTGTGTTTTCCTGGTCATAATTTCTTTCTTCTTTCCTAGAGGTTACCTCAGCTCTGACATCTGTGATAATTACTCCTATGTTTTTCTTTATACTTCTTACACTTATGTAATTATGTATCAATAAACAATAAAATTTAGTGCTTTTTTAAATGTATGTAAATTCGTACATTCATACCACCCACAGTTTTGTTTTGCTTTTTTTTCTGGCTTTGGGTGGCTAAATCATGTTTCTAAATTTTATCTATATTGAGGATAGACATACATATTATTGAGGATAGACATACATGTATTGTCTCTAACTTCTCTCACTGTAGCTACAACATTGTATAGATATAACACAATTTATTAATCCATAATCCTACCAAACACTTGGTTTGTTTCCAGTTGGGGTAATTATGAATAATGCTGTTATAAATATTCTATACATTTAAGCTGCCACACATAAACATGCAATACTGTAGGTTATATAACAAAGAGTTAAATTAGTGGTATTCAATTAGAGGTATTCAATTTGAGGAAATGGGCGCAACTGTTTTGCAAATAAATATTGTCATTCTCTATTCCAACATCATTATATCACTCCACATTTTCTCTAACACTTGGTTTTGTTAGACATTTAATGTTTGTGAGTATGGAGTGGTATCTAACATTCTGATTTTAATTTTTATTCTGCCAGTTATAAGTGAAGCTAAGCACTTTTCATATGCTATTTGATATTTGGATTTTCTCTATTGTGAAATGCTCTTTTAAGTAATTTCCCCATTTTTCTACTGGGTGACTTGTTTTTAATTGATTTATAGCAGTATTTATATATTCTGAATATGAGCCTTTGTTGGTTTATGGGTCACAATTATTAGACTCAACACTTGCTTTTTGTTGATTTTGATATTCTCTTTTGTTGAATAGAAGTCCTTAATTTTAATGTGGTCAGATTTCTCAGTCATTGACTTTATAGTTAATGTCTTTTGTGTCTTTTTAAAAAAAGTATTTGCTGTACTAACATCATGAAGATATTTGCCTGTTTTTTTTTTAAAGATTTATTTTATTTTATTTATTTGAGAGAGAGAGAGAGAGCATGAGAGGGGAGAGGTCAGAGGGAGAAGCAGACTCCCCAGCGAGCAGGGAGCCCGATGTGGGACTCGATCCCGGGACTCCAGGATCATGACATGAGCCGAAGGCCGTTGCTTAACCAACTGAGCCACTCAGGAGCCCTTGCCTGTGTTTTTCTTTCTTTTCTTTTCTTTCTTTCTTTTTTTTTTTTTTTAGAGAGAGAGAGTGTGTTGTGGGGAGGGGCTGGGGGGAGAATCCTAAGCGGGCTCCACACCCAGTGTGGAGCCCTACATGGGGCTTGATCTCACAACCCTGGGATAGTGACCTGAGCTGAATGAAACCAAAAGTCTGATGCTTAACCGACTGAGCCACCCAAGTGCCCCACCTGTGTTTTCTTTTAAGTATGGCCTTGCAGATTTAACTGTGTAATATACCTAAAATTGATTTGGGGATATGGAGTATAATATGGGCCCACTTTCATTTTGGTTTTCCATATACAACCCCAAAAGACCCATTTCTAAGTATTATAATGATCATAATTTATCACTGCTCTTCAGTAATAAATCAAAAAGACATTTTACTACTTGTACCTCTACTTAGAATTCTTTATTATATAGTGATTTGACTATATTCTGTTTTTGCTTAGTTATCATTTCCTTGCACAGGTCCCTCCTGACCACTGTATCTGAAATGGTAATCCTCTATTAGATTCAATCCCCTAATACACTTTCTTTTTCTGCATAATATTAGTTAGTACTTGAAATTATAGTACATATTTTATTTATTAATCAGTTTACTATTTATCTCTCTACATGTAAGTTCAATGAGGAAAGGGATTTTGCCTTGTACATTGCTATAACCTATCTGTCTAGCACAGTGCATTGTAAACATGTAATAAACATTTGTTGAATGAATGAATAAATAAATTAGTAAATTAATTAAAGCAAAGGAGATATTATCCTGTTACAATATCCAAATGTTCAATATCCATTTTTCTGTTATAATATCAATATATGATTATAAAGAAAACCTAAAAATATAAGCAAGGGAATAAAATATTCAGATATGTCAATAGAAAAAAAACTCAGGCCCTCAGTTTGAGAGAAAGGATTAGAGAAAAAGGGGATGATAAACAGGGAGGCAAGGTAAGAGATTATGTAGAATACTAGCTGTATTAGTTAGGGTTCTCCAGAGAAACAAAAAATATATATATGCAAATACATATATAAATAATATATATACAAAAATAAATAGTAGTATTTATATATTCTGGATATGAGCCTTTGTTGGTTTATGGGTCACAATTGCACAATTATTGGTCAACACTTGCTCTTCTTTGATTTTGATATTCTCTTTTAATGAATAGAAGTCCTTAATTTTAATGTGGCCAGATTTATCAGTCACTGACTTTATTAAAAGTTGATCAAATTATTTGAAATATATAATTGTAGCAGCTCGATAAAAGGATCTATGTCAAAACAGAAGTCTTGTATTAGGGATAGTGATAAACATAGTAATTGATAGGAGGGTTCAAGGAAATAAACCTGATTAAAGACTTTAGCATTAGATTGAAAAGAGGAGTACACTTGAGGCTATTTGACATTAACTTATGCCATGTATGGCCTCTGAGTAAGCAGTTACTAGTGATTGAAAAAGCTGTTGTGAAATTGGGTTATGTGCATAGCAATTTTACAAAAGATTCTCCCTTATGTTATTAATTACTTTTATGTATTATATTCATACAACAAATCAAAGATAAATGCTGTATGAGTCATAAAACATAAATATGGTAGAAATAGTTATATTTAGAAATTTCAGGGGTTTCTTTTCAATGTAGAAGTGAGTGACTCTCCAATCATCAATAAAATAGCACTAAAGCTTAATCTATGAAAAATAATTGATTTTATGCAATAAACATTTTTTTTTTTGGTTGGTTGAAAAGCTTACTCAGGGACTAGTCTAATACAAATACTGCTGGGTTAACTTTAGTATACATCATAAAGCAAAACAAAACAGACATATTCAACTCTGCATTTGTAAAAATATCTTAAGGGATTAAAACAATCTAATAGAATTTTTCAAGAAAATGAATACCTTTTTCTCTGTTTATTCTCTAATAGAACTCAAGTGAGGCTGCCTTTGGAAGAATAGTTCCATATGGAATGCAAACATTCCAGCACAAACATTATGTGAGTTAGAAACATCTGATACAATGCAATGTCACTATTGACCAAAATGCTACTAGATGCCTTTGAAATAACCATTTAAAATCTTTTTTCCTCAAGGAGCACACATAGAGCTCTATATTTTTCATATTAATCTGATATGTAAATGTATATAGATCTGATATATAGACTATAATCTGATATATAGACTACACCATAATAAATGTCTAAAAATACTATTTTGATTATAAAAAACGTCATTTGACTGTAAGTAAGGATATGCCTTTTTTTAATACAGAAGTGTGATACTCATGTGTAGTATAATATGGAGACATAAACACATTTAAATTTTTTATTAAATATGGAAGCAGTAAGATAAAGTTTAGTTAGCAATGATATTCAGACTATTGCAGATACTTTAACTTCTCAGTAAATCAGTCAATCTTATAGGTGACAAATATAATGAATTATAAACATGTTTAGATTCTAATTTACTATTTTAGAGATTCACATATATATTTCAAAGATTTTCATGTATTTCTTTAGCTCTGTAAAAAATATTGTCATTTGTTTTCATGGGTTTAAAGTAATCAACACACAATTTATTGTTAAGATGCTCGAGGTTAAGGAGACTTAGCCAAGAAAGGTTACTGGAAACCCTCTCTGTATTTCTCTCCTTCTCAACCCTAATCTTTAGTGTAGCCAATTGTTGCATGTGGGTGATAATCTCTCTTAAATTTATGATCCTGGTGTCACCAGAGACATATTCCTTGCAAGTATGACAGAAGGTTTTCCTCTCTTTCTGAGTAGTAGAAATTTTAATGAATAGCAATTCTTCAGGATGAAGGGCTTTAAGTTTAAGAGAGTAATGGACCTGCTGATAATCTTGTTTCTTCCAATAGTTTAGATGGATGGGATTTAGAGGGAAAGTACACCCTTTGTCTTGCTTATCAAGGTAAGCCAACTTACTGAATTCTCACAATACATTAAATTTTGTGACATTACCCTTTTTATTCACATCGATTTTCATCATCCATCTCATTTTTATCTCTCGTTGAATTCTGAGAAAAAAATGAATATAAAGTTTTTGATAAATCTTAACTACGAATGCTATTTAAATATAGCTTTGGCATGATTGTGACTGAAACAAAAGTAATTTATATATGTGTACATATTTACTATAAGTAGATTTTTGTGCTGATTTCTGAAAAGTAATGTCTCCACTGTTATATTTCAAACTGAGTATATTTTCAGATGTACTTGATAAAGAAAGTGATTTTCAAAAGGCTTTAAAAATATTCATCTAATGGAGTTTTGATTTTAAAATGAGTGCATATATATTTTATCCTGAAAGTCTTTTTACTGAGTCCCCATGGGATATTAATGCCCACATTTTAGTATGTTTCTTGTCAAGCTTAATGTACCAAAGGCAAAATTAAGTGCATTATATTTTGTAGTGTGTATGTGTGTGTGTGTGTGTGTGTGTGTGTTTGTGTGTGCACAACAAGATAGCAGTCCTTTAAGAGAAAAACATGAAATGTAAGTCTATAAAGCTTTATTTTTAGACTTTAGTTTCTTTTTACTGCTTTTCTATTAAAGTTAATCATAATAGTGTAAGAAAAAAATAGTGTAAGAAAACTTCTACTTCAAGCACATCACTTTTTTCAGGCTTCCTCATATGACTAAGTATTCTACTAAAATTGTGTTTTGCATAATTGCAGTTAAACTTGAATACAATACTTCTTGAAAAAAAGATTTAGTTCTAAAATAACATAGACCAAGACCAACCATTCATATTTAAATGAGAGAAAAATGAAAGAAACATGATCTCTGTGTAATATGAGATCTTAAATAAGTATTCTTCTACATTCTAGATCATATCTTAAATAAGTTTTAACAAAATATACATATTTAAAAACATTTGCAGGCTTGACTTGTATAACAAATATTTGCTCCAAGTCATTGTTATTTCTTCTATTAACATATTTGGCAAAATACATAATTGATTATGATTATCATATAAAAATTCTGAATTAACAATTTCGTTCCAGATCAATGATGATCATTTTCAAACAATATTATTTCTAGAGCACATAGGACTTTTCCTCGATCTTATTTCTAAATGAGAAGACATAAATGATATAAACTACAAAATCATATGTACATCAGCAATGGAAATCTAAGATGGTTTTCGAATGCGTGAAAACTGGAGACACTTTTGCTTGAGACAGAATGCTCATTGCTGAAATGCAGAGTAGTTCAGGGCCATTCCATTCAGGGCACATACTGACTGAATCCTGGGTGAGAGGGAAAAAATGCTATAAAGAACTTTATTGGAGCAATTGGCAACAAACAAACATATAGACTATATTAATAGTAGTGTTGTAGTGTCGTAGTGTGGTTATATAAAATAATGTCCTTGTTCTTAAGAGTTACACAATTTTAGGGGTAAAGAAGCATATCTGAAATATACTTTCAAGTATTTCAGTAAAGAGCTAAGATGGATTATGTGTCTATATCTAAATGCAAATCTATATTACTACATTTCTCTAAATCTATATCATCATCTATACGTATACCATAGCTATACTCATATCTATATGTACCTATGTCTGTATCTATCTATGGAGAAAGAGAGTGAGAGAAATATACTAAGGATATTCTTCTAT
Organism: Potos flavus; assembly: GCA_028534135.1. NCBI lineage: Eukaryota > Metazoa > Chordata > Mammalia > Carnivora > Procyonidae > Potos > Potos flavus. The sequence continues at coordinate 135,694,328 of CM052899.1, read as the reverse complement.
CTCTCTTTTAATAGTCGAATATTCTATGCTATTTATTTCCCAGTTACTCCTCCAAAAACATTCTTTTTTTCTTCTCCACTCTCCTCTCTGAGAGACTGACATGCTTGGATTGGACCATGTCATCAAGGCTCCCATAATCTCTGGATTCCATTTGAGTTCCACTAGTGAGGAACCCTGGCATTGAATCTGAAGGAAGAAAGAACTTGAAGTAGAGATATTTATTCCTTGCTCAATATATTAACTTTTTCCAGGTTTTAGTAACCTCTGTCTTTCTTCATGTCTTAATGGCTAGGGATGGTAACAGCTTTGGACTTACTAGACCCATTTTCCCTTGTGATTTTTCTTATATTTCACTAACACCTTTGCAATTATTCCTTTATAAATAAAGCCTCCTTGAATTAACCATGAACGAGTGTTCGATTCCCCTTTCGGATATTGACTGATAGAGGTGCTAATCCTTACTGAGCAGTAAGTCATGGTCAGTGTGTCAAAAGTACTACATAAATGTTTATAATTCTTCAAATATATGCAACTTGTATGATATCATCTGCATTTTAGCGATGAGAGAACAGATTCCTGGGTTCCAGTAACTTACTGTTATAAACCAAATTGTGCTCCCCCAGAATTTATATGTTGAAGTCTTAATCCCCAGTGCTTTAAAATATGATTTTATTTAGAGATATGGCCTTTAAAGAATGATTAAGTTAGGGGCACCTGGTTGGCTCAGTTGGTTTAGCACCTAACTCTTGGTTTCAACTCAGGTCCTGATCTTGGGGTTATGAGATGGAGCCCTGCATCAGGTTCCACACTCAGCACAGAGTCTGATATCCTCTCTCTCTCCTTCCTCTAACACTGGACTCCACTCATGTACTCTCTCTCTAAATAAATAAATTAATTAAATCTTAAAAAAAGAAAAAGAATGAACTATTAGGGAGAGCCCTAATTCAAACTAATGTCCTCATAAAAAGAAGCAATTGCACTCAGAGACACAGACTAAGGGATGACCATGTGAGAAGGACACAACAAGAAGATGGTCACCTGCAAACCAAAGAAAGAGACCTCAGAACAAACAAACTCTGTCAACATCAGAATTCTGAAAAAATAAATTTCTGGTTTTTAAGCCACCCAGTGTATAATACTTCGTTATGGCAGTCCAACCAAACAAATACACTTGCTTAGCCCATATGTAAAATAAGCTTCCCTTAAAAAGTGCAGGATTTATCACAGTTCTGTCAGTCCAGTACTATGTTCACCATATCATCTGTCTCTTCTAATTAATTTTGGCAATTATTTATCATTTGCTGATTGCTTCATAATATTGTGTATTGACTTCTCTTAATTAGGTTATAAAAGTATTGAAAGTAGTTTTAGAGTTATATATCCTCATACGAAAAGGACAGCTAATAATTATTTAAGACTTGCCATGTACCAGGCTGTTTGTAATTACATAACTTATATCACTTAATCCTTCAAAATATCCATTATTTTATTATAGTTTTATCTGTATTTTATAGATGAGAATGGGAAATGCGGAGAATTTAAGCAACTTGCTTAAACTTATGTAATTGGTAATCTGCACAGCCAGGATTCTTACTTAGGCACTTGACTTTGTAGATTATGCTATTATCATGATCCCTAAGCCCAGAGCAGAGTACAATGACCTAACATGATACAGAGCACATAAAGTAAATGCTTGAGTAAAAAAAAAAAAAATTGGGGGTAATAGTAAATAATTTTAAGTAAAAAGAAAGTAATCAAAAATAAGAATCAGGGGTGCCTGGGTGGCTCAGTGGGTTAAAGCCTCTGCCTTTAGCTCAGGTTGTGATCTCAGGGTCCTGGGATTGAGCCCCGCATCAGGCTCTCTGCTCAGCAGGGAGCCTTCTTCCCCTCTCTCTGCCTGCCTCTCTGCCTACTTGTGATCTCTCTCTTTCTGTCAAATAAATAAACAAAATCTTAAAATAAAATAAGAATCAGTTTAATATTACATTTAAAAATCAAGACACTTCATTTATAAATTATGAGTCATACTGTTTTTCTTCTTAATTTATAATCCTTAAAATATTGTGAATATTTTGAACTAAAATAGTAATGTATAGGAGTGCCTGGATGGCTCAGTCTGTTAAGCATCTGCCTAGAGCTTGGGTCATGATCCTGTGGTCCTGGGATGGAGCCCCCTTCGGGCTCCCTGCTCAGACAGGAGCTCACTTCTTTTCCCTCTCCCCCCTCCTTCATGCTCTCTCTCTCTCTCAAATAAATAAATAAAAACCTTTTAAAAAATAGTAAAGTATACTATAAGAAGGAAGAACTTTTGATGCATGCACATTTCAGAGCTGAAAAGCCATTCTGTCATCATTAAATGGTGGCATTTTCCATCAATTATTAAAAGTAGAGTCATCTACTTTTCTTCATAGTCCTTATCACTATCTGACCCGTCATATAATTATTAGATTATATGTTTATTTCTTGTCTCTTATAACTAAACTGTAAGTTCCAGAGAGCAAAAGTCATAAATGAATGGAAATTATATCCAAAGATAATTGCTATCATTAAATGAAGGGACAAGGTAGACAAGGAGCACTGGGGATACATGTATTCCTCTCACAAAATGCAACTAGAAGGCAGCCTGCTGGGAAACAGAAAAAATAGCAAATAGAACTAGAATAGGGATTTTAAAATAACTTGTTGATGTTTCCTCACATTAACATAAACACACTTCTTCAAGTTAAGTGTCTTCATCATTGTCCTTCAAAACAGTAGTTTCCAAACATGAATATCTATATATCCAAAGTATCTGGGAAACCTTTCTGAGGTTCCTGAGCCTCAGATTCTGAGGTAATTCCTGAGCCTTATCTCATAACTGGTAAAGCCAATAGTGGTAACCAATAACTTAAAATTTTAGTATCTGATAGTTGTGAGTAGGAAACAATATTAATGACACCAATGGTAGAAATCCTGTATGTAATTGTTTATTTTTAAGAGAGAGAGAGTGGGGGGCAGGCAGAGGCAGAGGGAGAAAGAAAATCTTAGGCATTCTCCACACCTAGCATGGAGCCCAATGCAGGGCTCGATCTCAGAACCCTGAGATCATGAGCTCAGTCCAAACCAAAAGTCAGACACCCTATTGAGCCACCCAAGCACTCCTGTACTTATTTTAAATAGAAGAGGTGTAAAAATGTTAGTGATTTAGAAAAATGAAAGAAGTCTACATAATGATAATGTAAAAATACTGATGGGAAAGAAAAATGGTATCATTGAATAAATTCTTCCGTGTGAGAGTTATTAAAAACAACTTGAATTCATACACTAACTTTCATTATCAGAAGGTTTAATAGTCATTTGAAATAGAAAGGACCCAACTGTTCTACTCTAAAGATGATAAAGATATCTCTCCTAGGACTGTTGAATACTCACTGTTCTCATCTGAAAAAATCACATTACAATAATGCAATAACTTTATGAATAGAAAATTAAAATGACCATGACAAATTTTGAATGAAACATATCATTGCAAACCCGTTTTGTAAAAGAAAAGCTAGTATATTCTTCTAGTATATTCTATTATATATATTCTATTATATATAATATATATTATATATCTATCTATTCTAGTATATTCTAGTATATTCTATATTTAATCTTAAAGATTAAAAGGGAGGGTTTCGGGCACCTCAGATAATATATGTGTGGTTACTAGAATACTCAGTTGGCAATGAATTGTGATACATGTAAGAATTTTATTCATTGCATAGGACTCATTCGTGTATGAGTTCAGATCATTATTTGTGATTTCAGATCATATTTCTAAGTAACATCTTCCAATTTTTCTCCCAAAATAATATTATTGGCATTACAAATTATTACTGTTTTTCTACTGACTTAAGTTGATTTTGTTGATGAATAACAGTGCAGTTATAAAGTATCAGCTGAGTTGAGTCCTCATTGATCATTTCACATGTGAAATGTTGTCTTTCAAATTAATGATATTTGAAAGGAACCCACACAACACCCTTAAGATAAACAGGAAGTGAAGAGTGGTGAGGAAATGTGGTACTACCTTACTTTATCCCTGAACACCTTAAAATCTAGTGAACTTTGTTTCTGTCTTGTCCTCAGTATCCCTTATCACTTTTTCTACCAAAAAAAAAAAAAAAACCCACAACATTTTCCAAAAGCTAAAATAATTATATATACTTCTGTCCACCCATATGTTTAAGTCCTCCTCACAATTCATTTGTATGCACAGAAATTCACCAAGTTTGGCTTGACTGAGGTATAAAACACAATTCTTATTTTTTTAATTCTTTATTTTTTAATAGATTTTCCTTATGAAATTTCAGAAAACATCTTTGTGCTTACATGAAGACAAATAATTTGTGTTGTCACAATCTAATAATTTCTATAGAAACTCATGGAAACTCTTAGGCTGTCTGCGTTTCTATAAGTTTCCAGTTTGTGTTCAATAGCCAGGTTGCATTGGCATCTAATGTGCAGAGAAAAATAAATAGGGACATCCATAAATTGCTTCCCTATTTGCATTATTCACATATATTTTAGATCATAATACCATGCTAGTATTTCTATTTTAAAAATCCAGATGTTAAGTTCTGGGTATCTTCTTGGTAATTTACAAATCTAAACTCCAATTTGTTCATGTCAAAATATTCCTAGTAACCCTTGATACCATAATCTTTCAAACCATGCCTGATCAATCAGCATACTTTCAAAAATTTCCAGATGGTGACTCTTTCGAACTACCTTTTGTGGTCCACTTTAATCCAAGCCACCATCATTTCCCAGAAGGATTATTGTAATAATCTTCACCTTGTTCCTGTTCCTTATACTTTGTTCTCTCAACAGAATAGCCAGCGTGATATGATTAAATAGTCCCAATTGTGTGATTTCTCTGCTCAAACTCCTCAGTCCTTTTATCTCTCATTCAGAATGAACTTCAAAATCCAGCCACCACTCTCTCCTGCAAGCCAGATGACCTCCCTGACTTCATACATCATGTTCACCCTCATTTACTCCACTCTTGCCCAAAGATTTTCATTTTGTTGTATGAACACACAGGCATACTTTATTTATTTATTCATATACTCACTCATTCATTCATTCATTCATTCATTTGGCCTGGGAGTCTTTGCAGTTGTTCTCACTCTGTAGTGACGCTTTCATTCATGACTTGCTCTCTCACTCCCTTCAGGTGTTTGCTCAACTATCCTATTTGGAGTGAGGATTTCCTTGACAGTCCTACTTTAAATCACTTTCCCTTTTCTATCTCATCATCAGCTTTTCTTTCTTATAGTTTTCTTATTATTACCTGAGAATACTATGTTTTTTACTGGTTTATTCAATACCTGTGCCTCCCCATTAGAATTTAAACATCACAAAGTTAGGTATTTTTGTCCATTTTCTTGACTGTTCTATTTCTAGTTTCTTGGAATAGTGCTTGGTTTATAATCTTGTGTTCATGAATTGATGAATTATTATAAATGAAATCGCACATTTTATGGCTGCTATTTTCTTCCAGAAAATTGGACACCTTTTATTGCCCTTTTTTTCCATAGAAAAACACCTCAAGAGAAGTTATATAGGATAGGTCTATTCGTGCTTTATTCTGATGTGTAAAACATATTATTACTGGTAGATGTAACATCCTTAGAAATAATTGCACACTTTTGACTTAAGTAAAGGACTAAGTGCCCATTTCTTTCAAACAGGTAATATTAAGGTTCACATTATTTCCTAGAAAATAAAGCAGAGATATTTTTACAGGGTTGAGAAAAATGCAGACATTTCACTCATTAAACAAAACATCCTAAATAGAAGTAATATACGACAGTTATATCTGTTTCCTACTAAATTTTAGAAGTAGACATAAAGTAAGAAATTGAATTATACGGGCACCTGGGTGGCTCAGTCGTTAAGCGGCTGCCTTCAGCTCAGGTCATGATCCCAGGGTCCTGGGATTGAGCCCCGCATTCGGCTCCCTGCTCGGCGAGAAGCCTGTTTCACCCTCTCCTACTCCCCCCTGCTTGTGTTCCCTCTCTCACTGTGTCTCTCTCTCTGTCAAATAAATAAATAAAATCTTTAAAAAAAAAGAAAAGAAATTGAATTATATAATCATTCCCAATTGTTGAAAACCACATACATATCAAGTATCACATGTGTCTGGGTGTTGGAGTCACACAGTCTATCTGATAATGTACTCATTAGCCTTATTCCCTATGTTCAGGGAATTGGTAAAAATATACAGTTTTATATCATAATATTACAAGATTTATATGGAAAAATCAACTACTTTGAGTATAGAGATTTCTCTTGAACCAAATCCTTTTATTCAAAATCAAGAAAATGTAGCTTACAAAATCAAATCACCTACATAATATGTTAGGCAAATGCCTTCATTTTAAGATCACTCATTCATATGCTCAGCATTAATTAAATAGAAAATATAGTTACTACTTTGTAAACGCACACATGATACAACTCTGCCAGTTGATAAATGAGGTATCATTTAATGGAGAATAGACTGAGTCTTTTTTCTTTATTTTTTACTCCTAAAAAATCTTTTAACTTTCAGCATTATGTCTTTTTCTTCGGGAAAATTTATGTTATAAAATGTAGGTTAGGGGGGCGCTGGGTGGCTAAGTGGGGTAAAGCCTCTGTCTTCCGCTCAGATCATGATCTCAGGGTCCTGGGATCCAGCGCATTGGGCTCTCCGCTCAGCAGGGAGCCTGCTTCCTCCTCTCTCTCTCTCTGCCTGCCTCTCTGCCTACTTGTGATCTCTCTCTGTCAAATAAATAAATAAAAATATTAAAAAAAAATAAAATGTATGTTATTTTTTACTGGAATTTGTCATTGAGGTTTTTTTTTTTTTTTTTCTTCAAACAGATTATGAATGCATATATTCACATATATATTTTCCTCTATCCAACCCTTTATCCACCTGGTATTTATTTTTTAATGATGTTAAACTAAAGAATATGTTTTATCAAATAGTCATTTTTCTTGCTCTTGTGGTTTCAATTATTTTTCAAGGTACTTTGTAGTTTAGATTAAGTATATACATAGTAGTAGCAATTATTTCTTGGCAACTAGTATCCTAATAATAGGTTATTTTCATTACAATGGATTATAATTTATTTTAAAATACATCCAGACAAGTTCTGAAGTTGGGGAGACATTTAGGATAAAGATGCTTTAATCATGTTCATAAACTGAAAAGTATGTCCAAGGAAAAGAGAAACTAAAATACATAAGAGAAAGGATAAATTATAAGGAAAATTCTTAAATGTAAACTTTTATGGTAATCATAAAAAGGAAAAAAATTGATTCCTCCATTTGAGACAAAATGTAAAGAGATAGAGATGTTTTTGAGTGTGTATGTATATATATATATATATATATATATGTATATATATATATATATACATATATATGTATATATATATTTCCATATGTATATATATGGAAACAAAAATTGGACTTTAAATTTGATAATCTCACTTTCTGTGTAAAGTAGGAGGAAAGGTTGTTTATTAGTGTAAACAACTGAAAGGACAGAAGTATTAACTTGCTGTTTTAAGTAATTAGGTTTTAGAGTAGAAAGTTTTATAGCATTTAGAGGAAAACAAAATCAATTCCATGTATCAATTCCTTTTTTCCTATCTTGGTCTAAACAAAGTTCAAATTTGATTACATATCAGTTAAGAAATGCAAAATTTTGCTATATACTAGTTAACTCTTTAATTAGCAAAACAACTAAAAATCAACATTACTTGAAACTCATACTTACATCACAATAGTGGAATAGACTCCTGAAACAGTATAATAAGTCCTGAGGGTATACTTCACTCTGGTTCTTTGTGTTCCCTAGATAAGGAGGAACTTGAGTTCTATAATCAGAGAAGAAATCATCCCAAACATTTAGGTGGGATGTTGGCAAAGCATAGACGGTTATGTGTGTCATAATCTGTGTAGATTTAGCTGGAAAGCTTAGGTTATGTGTTTAGTTGGAATTACGAATTTAGTTGGAAAAGCATAGAAGGTTTTGTGTGTCATAATCTGTGTAGAAGGAAAAGTAAGTTCTCTATATTTTTTCAAAGAAATCACAGACTAAGAAATTGGCTCTCTGCTATGTAAAGTAGAGCAGAATCTGCATTTGTTGTTAGGAATTTCTTCACAGGATGATGATGGTGATGGTGGTGATGACGATGATGTCATCAATGTCATTAGTCTTTCATATCAATATGATAAAAACCTATATTTTAGGTTTATTGGATATTCTGCTGGCTGGCAAAACTAAGGATTAAGAGCCTACATTTAATACATGATAATTCAATTAATCTACCTAGAAATATTTGTTGACTATTTTTGTCCTTTCAGTAACCTTAAGCAGTTAAAATGGCAGACACGTATGTAAAACGTACAGTGAACGCTGTTAACTATTGGAGAGTTATTTATTGGGAATAGAAATACAGAACATCTATATCATCAAGGTCATGTAGATTTACTGTCACCTAGGTTTACCGTAGGTATTTAATAAGGAGCAAGGGTGGGACATTGCAGTATCAATCACTGAGTACCAGGGAGGGAAGGACTTCAGGTCAGAGGATGTAACACAGATAGATGTTGGGCAATGCTCTTACAATGGTATGTTCTCAGTCTTTCTTTCCTAACCATCCCAGATCTAACCATTTAACCAAGATCTAACCATCCCAGAGAGTAATTCTTCACCCATGGCCTGTCTTTAGCATCTTGTCGCTGCACCAGTAGAGCTTAGTAATCTGTCTGTGTTCTTCACTGGCACTACTCTCATCAGGCTGGCTCTGTTATTTTCTCTGGCTGACTCTGAATTTTTTCTAGTTATATGATCCTCCATCTGCTTCCTTTTGTGGTGGCAAAGTGGCCCTGCCTATCTCTTCACATTCTGCCATTTTTATAGTTTTGCTGTTGCTTTAACTATATTTTAAACATGTAGCATAGTTGATGGAAAACTGTAGAAATGACTAGTACTTGTTTAGATTCTTTGCAAAGAACAGTTAGTCCTTGACACTGACTAAACTGTGCTTTAAACCAAGGTGCAGAAACTTGCAGAAACTTCATGCAATATGTTTTAAGAAACCAAAATGGAAAATCCAAGTGAACTGCTGCCTGTGTTTAGCCTTGTGATTTAAAGACAGCTGGTAGAGATAAGCACTAACATAAATCTTGTCTGAATTTCCCAAACCCAGCATATGAATCGTGAATTCTTTATCACTTTTTCTAGATGTTTAACTATAGGTGATGGTGATATAGCAGAACAGAAAGAAGAAAATTTGGATTTAGAAAATCTAGGTTCAGAATCTTATTTGCAGGTTATTTGACTTTGGGGAATTAAATTTGTCTATACCCTCCCCTCCAGTTTTGGAGATGAGCAAACTGAGGCTAAGAGAAAATATGTAATTTCCTGAACTTTTCAAAGTTAGAAAGTGCCAGAGATAGATGTTAAAATTGGGTCTTTTGACCTTAAAATCTATGTTCAGTCACCACAGAGTGCCCAAGTTTTTTGGTTTTGTTTTGTTTAGTTTTTTAATTATAATGTAGGGGTTTTTTTTTTAAAGATTTTATTCATTTATTTGACAGAGAGAGAGAGATCACAAGTAGGCAGAGAGGCAGGCAGAAAGAGACGGGAAGCAGGCTCCCTGCTGAGCAGAGAGCCTGATGCAGGGCTCAGTCCCAGGACCCTGAGATCATGACCTGAGCTGAAGGCAGAGGCTTTAATCCACTGAGCCACCCAGGCGCCCCTGTAATGTAGTTTTTTAAAGGATGCTCATTACTGGAACTCATCTCTATTTAAAAACTTATGTAGCTTCTGATCAATTGCTATCTATCACTTATGACCCCTTTTCCCTTTAGCTATAGTTGAATTCTTTGGGTCTTGAATATTCTTTCTAGGAATAGAGGCGTACCTTAAAGATATTCCAGGTTTGGTTTCAGAGCAGTGAATTAAGGAAAGTATAGCAATAAAGTGAATCAATTGAATATTTTGGTTTCCCAGTGAATATAAAAGCCATGTTTAGGTAGTCTAATAATTGTGTAACAGCATCATGTCTAGAAAATGCACATACCTTAATTAAAAAATAATTTCTTGTTAAAAAATGGTAACCATCTCAGACAACAAAAAAGAAATAAAAGGTATCCGAATCGGCAAAGAAGTCAAACTCTCACTCTTTGCAGATGATATGATACTTTATGTGGAAAACCCAACAGACTCCACTCCAAGACTGCTAGAACTCATCCAGGAATTCAGTAAAGTGTCAGGATATAAAATCAATGCACAGAAATCAGTTGCATTTCTATACACCAACAGCAAGACAGAAGAAAGAGAAATTAAGGAGTCGATCCCATTTACGATTGGACCCAAAACCTTAAGATACCTAGGAATAAATCTACCAAAGAGGCAAAGAATCTGTACTCAGAAAACTATAAAGTTGAGGAAGACACAAAGAAATGAAAAATATTCCATGCTCACGTATTGGAAGAACAAATATTGTGAAAATGTCTGTGCTACCTAGAGCAATCTACACATTTAATGCAATCCCTATCAAAATACCATCAACTTTTTTTTAAGAAATGGAACAAATAATTCTAAAATTTATATGGAACCAGAAAAGAGCCCGAATAGCCAGAGGAATGTTGAAAAAGAAAACCAAAGTTGGCGGCATCACAACTATATGTCAACTAATCTTCGACAAAGCAGGAAAGAATGGCCAATGGAAAAAAGAGTCTCTTCAACAAATGGTGTTGGGCAAATTGGACAGCCACATGCAGAAGAATGAAACTGGACCATTTCCTTACACCACACACAAAAATGGACTCAAAACGGATGAAAGACCTCAATGTGAGACAGGAATCCATCAAAATCCTTGAGGAGAACACAGGCAGCAACCTCTTTGACCTCAGCCACAGCAATTTCTTCCTAGAAACATTGCCAAAGGCAAGGGAAGCAAGGACAAAAATGAACTATTGGGACTTCATCAAGATCAAAAGCTTTTGCACGGCAAAGGAAACAGTCAACAAAACCAAAAGTCAGCTGAGAGAATGGGAGAAAATATTTGCAAATGACATATCAGATAAAGGGCTAGTATCCAACATCTATAAAGAGCTTATCAAACTCAACACGAAAAGAACAAAGAATCCAATCAAGAAATGGGCAGAAGACATAAACAGACATTTCTGCAAAGAAGACATCCAAATGGCCAACAGACACATGAGAAAATGCTCCACATCACTCAACATCAGGGAAACACAAATCAAAACCACAGCGAGATACCACCTCACACCAGTCAGAATGGCTAAAATTAACCAGTCAGGAAATGACAGGTGTTAGTGAGGATGCGGAGAAAGGGGAACCCTCCTACACTGTTAGTGGGAATGCAAATTGGTGCGGCTGCTCTGGAAAACAGTATGGAGATTCCTTAAAAAGCTGAAAATAGAGCTACCCTATGACCCAGCAATGGCACTACTGGATATTTACCCTAAAGATACAAATGTGATTCTCTGAAGGGGCATGAGCACCCGAATGTTTATAGCAGCAATGTCCACAATAGCCAAACTATAGAAAAACCTAGATGTCCATCAACAGATGAATGGATAAAGATGTGGTATATATATACCACATCTTATACACACACACACACACACACACACACACACACACTGGAATATTATGCAGCCATCAAAAAACTGAAATCTTGCCATTTGCAACAATGTGGATGAAACTAGAGGGTATTAAATTGCTAAGTGAAATAAGTCAATCAGAGAAAGATAATTATAATATGATCTCTCTGATATGAGGAATTTGAGAGGCAGGAAGGGGGGTCATGGGAGGAAGGGAGGGAAAAATGAAACAAGCTGGGACAAGGGAGGGAGACAAACCATAAGACATTCTTAATCTCAGGAAACAAACAGGGTTGCTCGAGGGGAGGGGGGTCGGAGGGATAGGGTGACTAGGTGGTGGACATTGGGGAGCGTATGTGCTATGGTGAGTGCTGTGAATTGTGTAAGACTGATGATTCACAGACCTGTACCCCTGAAACAAATAATACATTATACGTTCATAAAAAAATTCATTATTAAATAAATACATGGAATATTATAAATAAATTCCATGACTAGACTGCATCACTAATACAACTTAAAAACAGAAAGCATGATTTCGTTTCTGAAATAGATTTGAGAAGTTTCACTAGGCATAAGTTAAACAAACTTAATTTTCCCAGAAAAAAAAATGCTAACTATCATCTGAGCTTTGAATGAGTTATAGTCTTTTTGCTCTTAGGTTCTTGCTCAGTATTGATGGCTGCTCCATGACTGGGGTGGTGGAGCGGAAGTTTGGGGTGGTCAAGGCAATTTCTCAAAATGAGACAAGAATGAAGTTTGTCACATTGACTCTTCCTTTCAGAAATGATTTTTCTGAAGTATACAATGCTAATTGTTAGCATTTTACTCACAGTAAAACTTTTTTTTTTTTTTTTTTTAATTAGAGTCAATCCAGGATGCCTGGGTGGCTTAGTTGAGCATCTGACTCTTGGTTTGGGCTTAGGTCATGATCTCAGGGTCGTAGGGTGGAGCTCAACTTCAGGCTCTGTCTCATTGTTGAGTCTGCTTGAAATTCTCTCTCTCCCTCTTCCTTCCCCTATACCCCTCCCCACTTGCATGCTCTCTCTCTCTAAAATAAATAAAAACATAAATAAATAAATAAATAAATAAATAAGCAAACAAATAAAATTAGAGTCAGCCTTCTCAAATCCTGCCACTGTTTTATCAACTAAATTTATATAATATTCTAAACTCTGTTGCCATTTCAAATAATCTTCATAGCATTTTCACCAGGAGTAGATGCCTTCTCAAGAAACCACTTTCTTTGCTCACAAGACGAAATTTGCCATCTGTTAAAGTTTTATCATAACGTTGTAGCAATTAGGTTACATCTTCAGGCTCCGCCTCTAATTCTAGTTATTTCCCTATTTCTACCATATCTGAAATTACTTCCTCCCTCCACTGAAGTCTTGAACCCCTCAAAGTCATTCATGAGGGCTGGAATCAACTTCTTCCAAACTGCTGTTAATATTGATAGTTTTTACTTTTTCACATGAATTAGGAATGTTCTTAATGGCATCTAGAATGTTGAATTCTTTCCAGAAGATTTTCAATTTACTTTGCCCACATTCATCAGAGAAATCACTATCCATGGCAGCAAGAGCCTTACAAAATGTATCTCTTAACTAGTAAGACCTGAAAGTTGAAATGACTCCTTGAGCCATGGGCTACAGAATGGATGTTTTGTTAGCAGTCATGAACACTACATTGCTCTCATTGTACATTTCCATCGGAGCTCTTGAGTGACCAGGTACATTGTCGGTGAGTAATAATGTTTTCAATGGAATCTTTTTGCTGAATCTGAACAGTAGTTCTCAATAGTGTATTTGGTAAACCATGTTATAAACAGATGTGTCGTCATTCAAGCTTTGTTTCATTTCTAGAGCACAAGCAGAGTAGATATAGCATAATTCTTAAAAGCCCTAGGACTTTCTGAATGGTAAATAATCATTGGATTCAATTGAAAGTCACCAGATGCATTAGCCCCTAATAAGAGACTCAGCCTTTGAAGCTTTGAAGCCAGGCACTGACTTCTTCTCTCTAGATATGAAAGTCTGAGATAGCATCATCTTCTAATAGATTGTCTTGGAATCTACATGTAGATTGTCTACATTGAAAATCTGTTATTTAGTGTAGCCACCTTCATGAATTATTTTAGCTAGATCTTCTGGGTAACTTGCTGCAGCTTCTACATCAGCACTTGCTGCTTCAGCTTCTACTTTATGTTCTGGACCTGGCTTCTTTCCTTAAACCTCATGAACCAGCCTCCGCTAGCTTCAACCTTTTCTTATATAGCTTCCTCACCTCTCTCAGCCTTCATAGAATTGAAGGGAGTTGGGGCCTTGCCCTGGATTAGGCTTTGGCTTAAGGGAATATTGTGTCTGGTTTGATCTTCTCTCCAGACCACTCAGACTTTCTCCATATCAACAATAAAATCATTTCGCTTCCTTATCATTTGCGTGTTGTCTAGGGTAGCACTTTTAATTTCCTTCAAGAACTTCTTACATTCATAATATAGTTAACCATTTGGTGCAGGAGGCCTAGATTTTGGTTTATTAACTTTCTATATACTCTTCTCACTAAGCTTAATCATTTCTGGCTTTTGATTTAAGGTGAGGAACATGTAGCTCTTCCTTTCACTTGGACACTTGGAGGTCATTGTAGGATTATTAATTGGCCTCATTTCAAAATTGTTGTGTCTCAGGGAATAGGGAGGCCTGAAGAGAAGGAGGGAGAAGGGGGAGCAGCTATTCAATGGAGGAGCGAAACACACACACATTTATCAAGTTCTCTGTCCCGAAGGGGCATGGTTTGTGGCACTCCAAAACAATTATAATAGTAACATCAAACATCACTGATTATAGATCACTACAATAAATATAATAATAATAGAAAAGTTTGAAATATTGAGAGAATTACCATCATGTGACACAGAAAGAAGAGGTGAACAAATGCAGTTGGAAAAGTGTTGCTGATAGACTTGCCACATGCAGGATTACCACAGACCTTTAATTTGTAAAAATAAATAAATAAAAGAAAATGCAATATCTACAACATACAACAAAGTGAACTGCTGTAAAATGACATATGTCTATTTTGTAACTGAATCCACAAGGACCGTTATTCTTCATTCAAAACAGAAAGGTTTTTCTTCTCACATATTTTATAGATACTCCTTGTATTTTTCTCCTCTTAGTCAATCATTCTTCATTAATTCTTTCAAAACTCAATCCTGATCCAAATTAATAAAGCGTCTTTTGTTTCAATCCCTTGACTAGGTATTTCCTCTGCCTTCTTGGCTTATCTAAAACCTGATCCTCAACTGAAGGTCCTACTTTTATTGTACCTCCTCCTGTTGAAAATGTAAATTTTCTCACACTCTATGGATCTTATGATGTTTATGTACATTAGAAATCCTCCTACTGACCTACCTACCTACCTACCTACCTACTACTGATGTCCCTCCTACTAGAACATTATAATTTTACTCTGTTGTAAAACCCTCACTTCTTTGTGAATTGTGCAACTTGCCTCTACCACCCTCACTTTTATCTCACCTATAGAGTGTCTTCATATATTCTTCACTCTTCCACAAATTCGGAAAATAGAGTATAAGTGTATCTTCTTTCTGTGGAAACCCCAACCATCATGAGGGACTTCAAAATCTATATGAAATCTATATAGAGGTCTCGTAAAAAGGCTAGCCTCTCAGTTTTCCGAACATCTTAAATACCATGACTTTTCTTATTTCTACACTTTGGCCAGACGATCCAGGATTACATATTGACTGAGCCCTTTTGTTACACTGTTCCACCTGAAAAAAAACCATAATATCAGACATTTTGCTTTAGGACTTTAGCTTTCTATTGTTTTCTCAATTTCTTTGTAAAGCTATGCCCATTACAACTGTATACCAAATTCTTTTGAACTACTGGCTTATTGAATTCATTGTGTTCACAGTTCTGATGCACTCACTGTCATGTCACTCATTCTCTAATCCCACTTCTCCTTTGTCCTTTCACTACATCAAATAGCAAAACTGTAATCCTGGGTAACTTAACTGTCTGCATTGTGTTGCCCAAAGCCAAGTTTCAGAGTATTTCTGAGGGAAAAATCAATTGAGCATATTTACAACTATAAATTATCAACAATTTCAACTTGGTCTTCCAATTCCACTAAGCAACTCTGTTTCTCTAGATGTTTCATTTTCCACTTTCCATGAGTATTTCAGGCTCCTTTAACCATCATCAAACCTCACATAAGTTGTCCCCTTACTATTTCATTCTGAACAAATGATTTTATATACCACTTCACCAAACCAACCCAAACAAAACAAAATGAAATAAAAACAAGAAACCCTGAGCAGAGAAGGGAACCACTTATGTGCCTAAGTGACAAATCTGTCAATATTTGTAACTATTTTTTTTTCTTTTCTTCTCTTTTTCTATTATGAAGTAGGGGGACTAAAAGAGATTGTGTAACTTGTCCAAAGTCACACAACTGTGAATGAACAGGAATTTGAACTTGACTGTCCTGCCTTCAAATCCCATTTTCTTACCACTGAAATATTCTAAATTTCATAGACATATTACGTGAGTAAATATAGTATCTTTCCTTGAATTTAAGATGATCAATTTTGCTGCATCTCCCCATTTTCTTATTCTGATAAAAATTATGCTCTAAGTAATTTTATATGAATTATAGTGATTATGACCAGCCTAATAATATCATTTTTATAAAGGAATAAGGGAGAACCCGTAATTCATAATAACAGAGAAACTAATACTTGACAAACCTATGCTGTGGTCAATAATCTATTTAGGAAGGCTGGTTTTGTTTCTTTGAAGCTCCAAAGGATCTAGTACAATGTGATTTATTCCTGAAACACTGTGAAATTAATGAAAATATTATTTGTGGGGAAAAATGAGTTTACTTGCATTTGTAATAGGCTTGCCTGCAGCAGCAGCTGTGCTTATATCAAGAATATGCCATGCTGAAAAATGGAAGGTTGATTTCTGTTGTTTTTCCTTTCTTTCTCCTTACATTTGTTGTTTATCATTTTAAAGAAAATGAGAATCATTTGGAATTATTTTATTATATTACAGGGGGAAGAATAACAGTGTCCCTGGAAATGCAGCTATCCCCAATTCACTCTTAATATCATTTAGGTCATTATCCCTGTCGTTCGAGTTAGCTCAAATACTGTTAATTGTAAGAGATCGATTTAATCCCTACTATCAAAATCACATGAAAATCAGTTTTTCCAAAAGGAAGTGAGTCAGGATTTTATTAGGCAGATAGTTTATCCAAATAGTTTAGCTGAACATTAGGATACATTCTTCCTCCAGTATATTTTAATTATATATATATATATATATATATATATATATACTTACAGGGTATATACAAGGGTACATTGAAGCATATAATAGAAGTACTTCAAGTAGACTGTTCTTGCTTCATTATTCAGTACTTCCTAGGAATAACTGTTTAACCAGTTTCATGTTATTCATATAGGTATATTGAGAAAAATTATTCAATGCCTTTTCAACATTCATTATATCTATACCTTTTCCTCATCCCAAGCAGGAAAAAAAATATGTAAATATAATATGAGAGAATAAAATTCAGAGTGTTTGCATTATATTTTTAATAAGCCAGCATTAGGCAATTTTGCTCTCACATTGTAGTCTAATGCCCTCAAAGCAACTGTTCACTGATACTTTTTGAATCTTACTAGGGCTGGCATCAAACTTAACCAGCTTTAATTCTTCACTTTTCATTGTCTATCTATTTCTCCTTTTTGAACATTAGTGTACAGACTGACGTTAGTGTATTTGTGTCTCTCCCATTTTTCATTATTTCTCTAAGGTTATTGTTTTCTCAAACTAGTTTCTGAGCATACATTTGCAAGTTCTCCTGTCTAATAGGAAAGTTTCTGAATTTGGATTCAGAGGATGTGGTTTTAATCTTGGATTAAAACTTTAACTCATATAGGTCCTAAGACAAGTCAGGCATGGCGGCTGCTGTCATCTGTAGACAGGAAGTAAGAATACGTGGATTGGCTATCATTACTTCTCTGACTTATTCTCCCCCATGTTCACTCTGCTTCAACCACAGTGACCTCTATGCTGTTTCTCAGTCTTTTAGAGTCCGGGTATGTTCTCAGGCTAGGGCTTTGTACTTGGTATTTCAAGTACCTAGACTGTCTTTACTCCAGATATCTGAGAGCTCACTCCCTTGCTTCCTTCAGGTCTTTGACCAAATGTCTTCTCAGCCAAGCTTAGAACCATCCTATTAAAACAACACATTTGATACATACAAACTTTTCTACTTTCTGTGCTTTATCTCTGTTTTGTTTATTGCTATAATCTATAATTTATCTATTTGAGTTTCTTTTTATTTTTGACTAGTATGTGAGTTATGTGGGGCTGTGATTTTTGTCTGCTGTTTAGTTATATCTGTAGTTTTAGAATTTAGAAAGATACATGATGATAAAAAGATTAAGTGAGGAGTAGCTAAGTGGCTCAGTCGGTTGAGCCGTTGAAATGTTGGACTCTTGATTTTAGCTCAGGTCATGATCTCAGGGTCTTGAGATAAAGCCCTACATTGGGCTCCGTGCTCAGTGAGGAGTCTGCTTGAGATTCTCTCTCTCTCTCTCCTTCTCCCTCAGTAGCCTCCCATGCTCTCTCTTTCTCAAAATAAATAAATCTTAAAAAAAAGAGAGATTAAATGATCAATATTTCTTAAAATGATAAGCATAACCATAAAAAATGACTAGTAAATATAATAAAAAATAAGATAAAGAATTTACAAAAAATTTAAAACCACTCATTGGAATTAGACTGCAATGAGAAATGAAAAATTGCCCACATTCTCGAATACCCTGCTAGTCTCCTCTTCCAGTCACTTTCCCTTGTATCTTTCCCAAGGTTGACAGTTATCTTGCCATTTCATCTTATATTTTTTTATATATTTTCATTGTCATAATATTTCTTTCAATGAGTATACAGCTATCTATTCTAATGTTGATGAATAAGTATATGGATTCCAGCTACTTGGCTATCATTAATAATAATGTTATGGACATTCTTATACATATATTTGGTATCCATGTAGAAGATACTATATGTGAAGGAAACCGAGGAGGGCTTTCAGTGTACAGGTCATCTACATTTTTATAATCTGTTTGGTAGCTAAATAGGTGTCCTCTCTACATTCTTATTTTGCTCAGTCTCGACCACAGTAGTTCCCAATTCCTGGGAGGAGTGAAAGGCTCTTTCAACAACTATAGTCCTGGCTATCTCCACTACAAAAAACCTAGTTACTTTTTGTCTTTCAAATTTAAATTGATTCAAGTCCAAGTCTTTTATGGACATTACTATATGAAAAGCCCAAAGAGTTAAAAGAATACAAAAGGTTATCAGAAAACAAACCACGTGTACCCTAAATTAAAATAACAAGTCAAACCCTGGGGTGAGAACAGCCGTTTTATGCAAATCATGTTCTCACACCCAGGAACATTGTTGTCAAAGATCATTGCACAAATATTTTGACAACTGAGAATAGGAATGTCGGGAAAAAATCTTCCTGATATATTCCTGCCAGTATTCAGATAATCTGTAGCAGCTGCTCTGAGTTTATAACATGCGATGGGGTGTCTGGGTGGCTTGGTCAGTTAAGCATCAAACGCTTGGTTTCAGGTTAGGTCATAATCTCTGGGTGGTGAGATTGGGCTCAGTGCTCAGCACAGAGTCGGCTTCACCCTTCTTGCACACACACTCTCTGTCTCTTACTGTCTCAAATAAATAAATAAAATCTTAAAACAATAGCATGTGCAATTAAACTAACCTGAAAAAAATATCCATTAAGAAGTTGATATTGGAATTATACATTTCTAATTAGTAAGAAAATTTTAACAATGCACACTATTACCTCTCTCACAATATCAGTACAGTTGGCTGTTGAACAATGTGGTGGTTAGGGGTGCCAACCCCCGCACAGTCAAAAATCCACGTATAACTTTTGGCTCCCCCTAAACTTAATTATTAATAGCCTACTATTGACCAAAAGCCTTACTGATAACATAAAGTTGAATAACAAATATTTTATATAAGTATTATAAACTGTATTCTTATAATAAAGTAAGCTAGAAAAAAGAAAATGTTATTAAGTCGTGGGAAAGAGAAAATACATTTACAGTACTGTACTGTATTTATATATAAAAAAAATTCTTATAAGTAGACCCATGCAGTTTAAACCCCTGTTGTTCAAGGGTGAACTGTGATTAGTTTATATTTGTATAGTGGTTTTGCATGTAGTAAATAATAGGATATATTAAACAATTAAATAAACTATGCTTTCCCTTATACATTATGCCATGTAAACCTTAATACTGTTCTTGGAAGAAAGTATTCTTATTTTCACTCAACAAAAGAGACCATTTCCTACGTGTAGCACACTCCTCAGCCTTACCCCATCCTGTATGGTAATGGAATAAGGAACCTGAGAAAATTAACAAAGAAGCTATACTTCTTATGAAAAACCACATATATGTCTCTGGAAATATTCCAGAATATAATTAATAACAAAAAATTTAAGGACAATAATACATATTAAGCACATGACTATTGATTTCCCATGACAGACAAGAACCTTAAGAATCCAGAATAATAATCATTTCTTGAGCTTTTAGCCAAGATCAAGTAAAGAATAATATTAAATCATTCTTTCATTCACTATAATTCATTCTTTTGTTTTGTTTTGTTTTTTGTTTTTATTTTTAAATATGTGGTATATCAGGCACTATTCTGGATGCTGGAGATATAAAAAGAACAAGATGGATAAATTTCCTACCTAATAAAATTTGTGATTAATTGAGAAAGACAGATTATATTTCAGGTAGTATTGGTTGTATAACAAACCACTCCAAAATGCAGTGGTTTAATACACACACACACACACACACACACTCATGCACACAACTATGTATTTAGCTCATATCTCTGCAAGTTGACAATTTGGGTCAGGCCCAGCTGGTTGAAACTTCTGATCTGGACCTCATTCACCTCATCTCAGCTAGGTCTGTTCACCTATCTGTGAAGAGTTGGTGGGTTGTGTGGTTTATGTTGGCCTTGACTTCCCAAATGGGTATCACTTCATTTGGTCTCATCATCTGGCAGGCTAGCCTGCAGTTATTTACATGATGGCAATATTCCAGGAGCAGTGACAAAGCAAAGATCAGTATTAAAGCACTTTCAAAGTCACTGTTATCTTGTGTTTGCTGCTCTGGTCAAACAAGACAAATAGCGTGTAAGAATCAGTGTATTAGGGGCTACCCAGGTGCATTAAAACAGGGAGATGTGAACAAATTGAGGAATCATTATTACAATAGTGTGCCATATGTGATTCATAAATAAATATATTCATACATATATACCATTAAGAAACACCAAACTGTCTAAAATAATGACCATTTGCCCACCCTAAATTGGCCAAGTATGAACATAATGTTATCAGGAATTTCACTCAATTTTGCTAAGACATTTTGTTTTACAAATGCCCACATGTGTACCTAGAGTTTTTTTTGGGGAAAAAAAGGCGTATTACTGGAATATCTCATATATACAAGAAACTGGTTATGTAAAGATGAAGAATTATTTTTACTTTCAAGGAGTTAAAATTATACTGGTAGAGATATAAACTTAAACATATTATTGTAAAACAATATTACAAGGTTAGTTATAAATAAATCATTAGAGTTATCAATTTTACTGAAATTAGTTGAGTCTTTCTTGCTATATCGCAAAAAAATATTCAACCCCACCCTTGAAAAAAACATAGAAGCTCTTATTTTCTTTCAAAATGAAATACTTAGATAAAGGAAGATGCTGTGGGAAATATTCTATTTCATAGCTTGTCACTGACATGAAACAGACACTACAGTTGATAGAAGCACAGCTTATTACTGATGTCGTAGATATTTTTCTTACAAATTTTCTTATCATTAATCCCCAAATCTCTCAAGCATAAATTATACATGTAACAGTGGAGAGTGGGAAAGAGTTCATTGTCTGTGCTAAGTGAGTGAAGGTACTTCATAATATTCATGTTTCTCTCAGTAGTGAAAAATGTTTCCTTTTCAGTACAGATGAAAATATTCCCATTCTTTTTTCAGGAATGGGTAAGAAATAAAAACAAATAAAAGGCATAGAGCTCTTTTTATTCACATTTATACAACATGTTACAGAAGTTGACAACAGCTTAGGTAAAGTAGAAAACCCCTGGTGTAGTCGATACAAACATTGAACTAGAGTACACAGGCTTTTGTTTATATAAGTAAAGTCGAGAAAGTCCCATAAGGTTTGGGGCACCTGGGTGGCTCAGTTGTGCAGTTTCTTCAAGGACCATATAGACTCCTACAGAGACTCTCAAAGGTTTAATTTGTTCAACATGAAGTAAGGCCACCATCTATCAGATTTCATTTACAGATATATCATGTGAATGGGAATATTAGTGAATTAATTTTGTGAAAGAAATCTGTACAAAGAAGTTTCTAACTAAGGCTTTGATGTAAATATTGTAGAAAATTCCACAATGCCTTTAAAGTGTTAGTTATTCTAGATGATACACAACTATCTTCCTGGTAACCTGTGTTCCAAGATATGGTAAAAAGAATACTGAATTGGGAATCAGAAGATTTGGACTCTGACATAAGCCCTAGTAATAAGATGTGCCATTAGGGAAATTGCATCTCTTCTGTCATGATCTTCTTGATTTCTTTCTCTTCCTCTGAGTGCCAGTTTTCTCACTTAAGGAGTGAGCAGGTTGAACTAAATGAAATTACCAATACCTTCTACTTTCTCTTTCTGTGACTCTAGGGTCCCCTCAATTTTCTTCTAGAAGGAGAGAGCTGCAGTGATCTGTCATCCCTAGCTTTGGAGAAATACTTTGACTGAAATTCACTTACTCTGGTTAAATTATTAGCCCAGCTCAGATGTAACCAATTGCACAAAAGACTGGATATTTGAAGAAAAAAATGTAAACTTGTAGTAATTCAACAAGGCTTTGGGTATCTGTTTAGTGTCCTTTGATATAATCTATATTCAATATCTGTTTCTAAGGGAACTATCTAAGACAGTTTTTCTTGCCCAATATTTTCTTTAATATATAGAATTGGAGATATTCTTGCCAGTATTCTTTCTTAGCATCTGAGGAATTTCCTCACCTTACTTAGTTGCTCATTTTCTTTCTCTCCATTCATCACTAATTCACTGAGCATCTGGAGGTGTGTGTCTCTGTGTGTGTGTGTGTGTGTTGTGATTTTTTGTTAACATTTGTTAAGTAGAGCCCTGGAGATGTTGGGTGGTGAGCTACAAGCTCAACAAAATCCAGCAAGGGAAAGTGAAATAGAAAAACATATTACAGGTCTTAGAAGAAGTCCAGGGCATTCCTTGAGGGGCCACACAGGGAGGTCAAGGCAGAGTACAGGCAAAGAGCAAGCAGCAGGATCTGGAGTCCATGCCTTTAATAGGATCTGTAGAGGTGGAGTGCCTTGAGGTAAAAGGCTAAGTCTGAATTAGCTAACTCAAAACAAAAAGATTGGTAAGCTTCAAGGGGATCTTTTTAAGGGGTGCACAAGTTGAAAAAGCTGGGAGACAGGAGAGACTTTATCACAAGGGATATCAAGAGAATCACATCAGGAACTTTCTTGTGACTCTGAGGGCTGTTAACCAGGGCATACACCTGCAGGAAGGTCTAGGGTCATTTCAAGCCCCCTGCAAGCCACTTAGCCGCTCAAAATGGATGTTGAGTAACAGTATCATGGACTGGTTTAGCTAAATTCTCAATAGTGAGAGCGAGGGTGAGGGAGGGAGAGAAGGAAGAAGGAGGGATTGCTTCTATCAATTGCTTTTTTCAAATTAATCTGAAAATGATAATAGTTGGGGGGACTACATAAAGGAAAATGTTTTATAATTGAGCTTAGTACTTTTTCCATGCTGCCGCACTGCAGGTGCCAACTGTATGGAAACTGGGTGAATCGCCATCTGATCATACACATCAAATGAATGGTGTATTTTAAGTCAGCTCCTAGTAACTTTCTGATTTAGTTTGGTAGTTCCCTTCTTTTTGCCTTTTTATTTTGTTCCACTTAACATCTCTACAGTTCTTTATAGTTTTAATCAATTTAATTGAGAGATAATTTTCATATTATAAGTGTACTCATTTTAAGTATAAAGTTCAGTTCGTTTTGGTAATTGTAATCAGCCAAGTTAGCACAATCATAATCAAAATATAGAATATCTGTATCACCACATATGCCTCTATTTTCTATCAATTCAACCGGACTCTGGCCCCTGGCAACTACGGGTTTTCCGTCACTATAAATTAGCTTACTATGCCATATAATTTGGTATAAAGGGAATTATATGGTTTGAGTGTAATGTAACCAGCTCCTTTTGCTCAACACAATGTTTTTGAGATTCAGTCATGTCGTTGCATGCATCAGTATTTTGTGACTTTATGTTACTGAGCAGTGTCCTACTCTTTAGCTATACAAAAATCTTTTTATCTGTTCACCTGCTGATAGACAATTGAGCTATGTTCAGTTTTGAACTAAGAATAAAGCTGCTAAGAAAAACTGTGTTAAAGTCTTTGTGTAGACCAATATTTTCAGTTCTCTAGGATAAACACCGTGAGTAGACTGGCTGGGTTGTATGGCAAGTATACTTTTAAATGATAAGGAAATGCCAAACTGTTTTCCAAAGTAGTTTTATCACTTTATGTTTCCAACAACAATGTTAGAGAATTCCATTTGCTCCACATCCTTGCCAATGTTGACACTGTAATTCTTTTTACTTTTGGCCATTTTAATAGGTGTATAGTTGTTTACATTTGAGTTCTTCCAATGAATAATGTTGAACAACCTTCAGATGTTTATGGCTATTTTTATATTTTGTTTTACAAAGTGACTAGACAGGGTGTTTTCCCATATTTATGTTGTTGTTTGCATTCTCATTGCTTATTTGTATGTCTTTATATTTATATATATAGCATATATGCTGAATTCAAGTCCTTTGTTATACATAATTTATTTTATTTTTTTAAAAACAACCATTTTTTTTACTGTGTTATATTAGTCACCATAAAATACATCATTAGTTTTTGATGCAGTGTTCCAAGATTCATTGTTTATGTACAACACCCAGTGCTCCATGCGATACATGCCCTCCTTAATACCCACCACCAGGCTCACCCATCCCCCCACCCCCCTCCCCTCTAAAACCCTCAGTTTGTTTCTCAGAGTCCACAGTCTCTATGGTTCATCTCCCCCTCTGATTTCTCCCAATTCACTTTTCCTTTCCTTCTCCTAATGTCCTCCATGTTATTCCTTATGTTCCACAAGTAAGTGAAACCATATGTTAATTGACTTCCTCTGCTTGACTTATTTCACTTAGCATAATCTCCTTCAGTCCCACCCATGTTGATGCAAAAGTTGGGTATTCATCCTTTCTGATGGCTGAGTAATATTCCATTGTATATATGGACCACATCTTCTTTATCCATTCGTCTGCTGAAGGGCATCTCGGTTCTTTCCACAGTTTGGCTATTGTGGACATTGCTGCTATGAACATTAGGGTACATATGGCCCTTCTTTTCACTACATTTGTATCTTTAGGGTAAATACCCAGTAGTGCAATCGCCAGGTCATATGGTAGCTCTGTTTTTAATTTTTTGAGGAATCTCCACACCATTTTCCAAAGTGGCTGCACCAGCTTG
>CM052899.1:135634268-135668803 GCA_028534135.1 Potos flavus | reverse complement strand
CATAAGGTGGTATCTCAATGTGGTTTTGATTTGAATTTCCCTGATGGCTAATGATAATGAACATTTTTTCATGTGTCTGCTAGCCATTTGTATGTCTTCATTGGAGAAGTGTCTTGTTCATGTCTCCTGCCCATTTTTTGACAAGATTATCTGTTTTTTGGGTGTTGAGTTTGAGAAGTTCTTTATAGAACTTGGATATCAGCTCTTTGTAAAAGTGTCATGTGCAAATATCTTCTCCCATTCCATGGGTTGCTTCTTTTATTGTTGACTGTTTCCTTTGTTGTGCAGAAGCTTTTTATCTTGATGAAGTCCCAAAAGTTCATTTTCGCTTTTGTTTCCCGGTGCCTTTGGAGACATGTCTTAAAAGAAGTTGCTGTGGCTGATGTCAAAGAGGTTACTGCCTATGTTCTCCTCTAGGATTTTGATGGATTCCTTTCTCACGTTGAAGTCTTTCATCCATTTTTAGCTTATCTTTGTGAATATACATAATATATAAATAATAGTGATATATGTAATATTTAATAATTTATAATAATATATAAATATTTTTCTAGCCTGTAGCTTGCATTTTTCTCAAACATGTCTTACAAAGGGCATAAGTTTTTAATTTTGATAATGTCAATATTATATATATTACAATTATTTATAAATTAATATATGACAAAGGACTTCTATTTTGATTTTCTTCTTTTATTGTTAGTGCTTATTGTATTCTGTTAGGAAATCTTTGGCTACTCAAAGGCCACAAAGATATTTTATAAGTTTAGCTTTTTATTTAGGTTCATAATCAGTTTCAAGTATATTTTTTCTTTTTTTTTTAAAGATTTTATTTATTTATTTGACAGAGAGAGAGAGAGATCACAAGTAGGCAGAGGCAGGCAGAGAGAGAGTGGGAAGAGCAGAGAGCCTGATGCGGGGCTCTATCCCAGAGGGGGAAGAGCAGAGAGCCTGATGCGGGGCTCTATCCCAGAACCCTGAGATCATGACCTGAGCTAAAGGCATAGGCTTTAACCCACTGAGCCACCCAGGAGCCCCAAGTAAATATTTTCTATGGTGTGAGGTAGGGGATTGGATAATTATTTTCCATATTGATGCCTAGTTGCTTCAACATAATTTGTTGAATGGACTATTTTTTATACACTGAACTAATTTTGCATATTTTTAAAATCAATTGACAGTGAATGTGTGCGTGTATTATGAGTTCTCTAGTTTAATTTCATTGATACACATATCTATCCTCACAAATACCACACAGTCTTGATAACAGTAGCATTATAGTAGACTTTGAAATTAGATATTGTAGGTCCTACAGCTTTGTTTATTGTGACAAAATTATTTTATTTCCTCTATTTCCTTTGTAGATGCAGATGAATTTTGAAACTAGCTTGCCAGTTTCTTAAAACTTGCTCAGATTTGGATTATTCTGAAGTAGAGTTAAATCTGTAGAATGTAAAATCAGAAAGACAGGACTAGATTCTATTATAAAGCACTTCCTCAGATCTTTAGAAAATTCCCCAGTCTGGAGGTTGTTAAATCTTAAATGGATTTATTTGCCATTTAGAATTTGGTATCGTGGTTTAGAGTATAGCCCTGAGAGATTTTCTGAGTTTGATCTCATTGTACTGCTCAGTTTTTAGATTTTTTTCAGTTTTTAGTTTTAGATTATTCAATCTCCGTGCCTTGGTTTCCTATTTGTGCAATGGGAATAATAACAGTGACTACCTTAAAGGGATGCTATAAAGATTAAATTAGTTAATAATTTATTAATTATTAAAGTGTATTTATTATTTATAATTAATATTTAATAAATTAAATTTAAAACCAAATCAATAAATTTTATTAATTTATTAAATTATTACTTAAATAAAATTAATAAATTTATTAATAAAGTAATAAATAAATAAAATTAATAATCTTAAAATAAAATCAAAATTAATAAATTAAATATTTATTAATTATTATAAGTAAGTATATGTTAATATAATTACAACAGAACCTGGCAAATATTAAGCACCATGTAGACATGTGGATTTTGTTTGTTTTCGTTTTTTGTAGTGCTATTGAAATAATGTCTATACTCAGTGCCATCCTTTCATGAAGGCCAAGATAAAATAATTTATCAATTAGTAACAGGCTGCATGCTCAGGTAGTTTTTATGTATTTTAGTGTAAACGCCATTCTAGATTCTATATCCTACTGGTGGATCTGAAAGTCAAAATAAAGTATGCAAAATGTTACACTTAGTAACACAAACTGGGGTTAATAATGCTGGAATATGTATAACCAACAAAAAGACAATAAAATTGGAAATAATTAAAATAATATTGTTTGAGAAGTAGTGAGATAATCAACCATATATTCTTTATATCTTCCTTTCCTTCTGTGTTCTTAGATCCAGATATCACAAGATAAATTTAATAATGTGGAGAGATTGCTTTTATTCTTTAGTAAGAATGCTCTTTGGTGCTGCCGAAGACTTAGGTAAAAAAAACTTTGGTCACATGGTCAGACATACACGTTCCTAACTTTGCTAGTTAAAGACTGCTATTCCTAGGGTTTGTCACTGTTCCTCCATAGGAGGCAGTTTAGGAAGTGTGTAACTTGTTCTAGGACTGAGAAAAGAAAAATAACCCTCATTTTTCCTTTCTCTTTGTTTTCTGTTGTAATTACTAAAGAATAAAAATACGTAATTTTTACGTTTCTTTCTATTTCTCAGATCCGGGGAAGAATTGTTCAGGAAAACCTCTAACCAAACATAGTTCTCATTGATCAGAGGTAAAACGAGTTGAAAGCTGCCACTTATCTTTAGCATCAAATGTTAAATAACTTATAGACAGTAATAACTTAAAGTAATGGGTCAAAATATTCAGAATTTTTGTGTAAGGCAAACTGGTAGCTGGTCTCTCATGGCATTATGACTTTTCCAATATCATGGGTCAACAAAGAAGAGTGTCATTTATTATAATCTGAAAGAGATACAGCTGTCACAGATACGGGAATATTTTTAACAGTTTCTTTGCATTAGGAAACGTTCTCATTGCAAATATGCTTATCTGGGGCCCCTGGGTGGCACAGTCAGTCAAGCATCTGACTCTTGGTTTCAGCTCAGGTCTCAAGGTCATGGGATTGAAGCCCTGCAACAGGTTCCATACTCCACATGGAGTCTGCTTAAGATTCTTTTTCTCTCTTCCTGCCTCTCCCACTTGTGCGTGCTCTCTCTCTCTCTGAATAAATAAATAAATAAATAAATAAGTCTTTAAAAACAACAACAACAAAAATATGCTTATCTGTGATTGCCCCCCCCCTGCCCCGATCCTGGATCTAGGGAAAGAAAAGATACTATTTCAGACATAACAGTAGGAAAATTATGACATACTTTTCAGCATCACATAACAAAGTTGTCTTGTGTTTGTTAGCCATAACAATGGCAAGGTAACAGAGGAAATAAACTTGGAGTGGGGTTAGAAGGCTTAGGCTTATTCATCCTTTGCTTGTTGAGGATACTAAGATATTATATGCTATCTATTGAGATCTGGTTTCCATAGTGTTAAAGGAAAAATAATAAAGCTTTGTGTAAATAAGATAATGTGTGTAAAAAAAATTCTATAATCCACTATACTAGAGTAGGTTCCAACTTCAAGGATAGCATGAATATGTTTGAGGATGTTATTAGTTCTTTGCTTGAGACTCAGTCGAGCCTGCCCAAACCAACAGACTCTAATTGCCGTAGCTAGTAACTGAGCTATTCATAGTGTTATATAAAGTCAAAATGGCTGGTGATATTTTAATGTTCTTTGGCACCCTTACATATCTGGCAGTAAAGGATCTCTGAACCCAGAATGAAACTGTTAAGTTACTTGGAATTTCAAAGGCCAAACTGTGCATGTATCCATCATGTCTGCTTGTATGCAGCAAAACTATTTAACAATATTGGTTCATTGTTAGTAATCTAGACATAGCTTATTTATTTATATTTATAACCTTGGAGTCACTATTTTCCATTTGTGACATAGAAAATTGTTTTCTCATACTCATACTATTTTGACTGTCACCAATGCTTAGGTGCTAGTTCGCAAGCAGGAAACATTTCTTTGGGGTTATCTAAAGCAGCATTGTGTATTTGTGCCTGTGTGTTTTTTCTTCCAAATTAAATTTATTAGATTATATATGCTTGCATTTCATTATGAGATCATAAAATTCAATATACTCTATAAATATCGACATGATGTACTATCTAAATTACATTTACACTGTGCCAAAGACAACCACAAAGCAAGGAAAAATTAAGTCTCTTATGATAACAGAGGTATTAACAGAAAAAAAAAAAACTTCTTTTGAATATAGCACAAATAAGACGTTTGCCTGTCAATGACAGTAAACTTAATAAGAATATTTAATTTGTAAGTATACTAAAATATGTTTAAATTAAAATAAAATAAAGATAATAATATGCTAAAACTAAAATAACACTGAATTCCTCTCAATAAAGAGAATGTATTCAAATACTATAATTTATAAATGAAACACTTACCAGTATACCTTCATTGAGTTTTCTGTATACCAGCCACCATGTAAAATGCTCTACGCAGAATATTTTATTTAATCTCCACAACTAATCTATGATATATTAGTCTTCTTATTTCATACTGAAGAAACGGAGGACCAGTGAGAGTAAAATTACTTGACTGAGATTAAGAACAAGGAGAGGAGTCTGAACTCTACCCAGGTCAAAGCCATAGCACCACATGGAGGAATGTCCACACTGTACTATATGCTGAAATCCCTGCTCTCCTGAGGAAGCAATGTGCAGGTCTCTCATCAACTGAGCTTTTCAGGAAAGGTCCTTCCACATACCACCCATCCAATGTAAGTCCTAATGTTCTATGTTTATTTTGTGTAGAGTAACCTTCTTGTAATGAGTTCATTCCCTTTTTTGTTTTAAATAATATTTTGTCTTAGCAGCAGCCCTCTTGCTGTTTTAGCTATGAGGAGATCAGAACTTGTGTACATATTTCTGAACTTCAGTTAATTTCATTAGAATGCACATTGTTCACAGAAATTTGTTATACTCTTTTGCTCATGAGACTAGAATATGGCCTTTTCTAAATGTAATTTTTTTCTTTTTAAACATGAAATTAGAATTGCATCGTTCAGAATTTAGGAATGAAACTTTAGAAATTGAAATTTATTTTATATGCCAAGAAAAATTTAATTCTCTTTCTGGATTTGGTAATTTAGCTGGTTACTCAGCACTTGAGAAGTTTACAAATATTTGCCGGGAGGGGGCCAGTTACTTTGTGGCAATCTGTAATCTGCCACAATATCCAAAATGATATAAAACTACAAAGATATGATATTCGGAAAAAATATAACTTCTATATCTCAGTGACAGTTTGATAAAAGTGTACAAATGATTCACACTTGCTATAGAAGATAGAAACATAGGGACGCCTGGGTGACTCAGTTGGTTAAGCAGCTGCCTTCGGCTCAGGTCATGATCCAAGGGTCCTGGGATCGAGTCCCACATCGGGCTCCTTGCTTGGCAGG
Source organism: Potos flavus (assembly GCA_028534135.1). Classification (NCBI taxonomy): domain Eukaryota; kingdom Metazoa; phylum Chordata; class Mammalia; order Carnivora; family Procyonidae; genus Potos; species Potos flavus. Next base: position 135,663,256 of record CM052899.1, on the reverse strand, counting down.
GAGCCTGCTTCTCCCTCTGCCTCTGCCTGCCTCTCTGCCTACTTGTGATCTCTCTCTCTCACTCTCTCTCTGACAAATAAATAAATAAAATCTTTAAAAAAAAAAAAAGAGAGGATAGAAACATAACTGTTTTGAAAATTTTAACAACATTCTCCAAGAAAGAAAATGTAACCATTTCTTCAAAATTGTTTCATTCCTCAAGAAAAGTCGGAGTAACTCAGACTGCTTCAAGAAATAGCTGTTATTGTTTTTTAAATTAAATTAAAGTCTGCTATTTAGAAGGTACTCTTATTAAATGTATGCAAGTCTATAGAATGTCGCTAACCTAGAATTTTTAGCATATAATTTAAGTAGAAGAACTATACAAGACCGAAGTCTAGGGCGCCTGAGTGGCTCAGTGGGTTAAAGCCTCTGCCTTCGGCTCAGGTCATGATCTCAGGGTCCTGGGATCGAGCCCCGCATCGGGCTCTCTGCTCAGCAGGGAGCCTGCTTCCCCCTCTCTCTCTGCCTGCCTCTCTGCCTACTTGTGATCTCTCTCTGTCAAATAAATAAATAAAATCTTTAAAAAAAAAAAAAAAAGACCCAAGTCTATATTCTTTCATTCATTATAACAGATGTTTTGAGAAAAAAAATCAATGTCCCTAATGGTTTCAGATAGTTTATCTGTCTGTCTACAGATAAGTAGAAGTCTCTGTCCCATTGCTGCTCCAGACACTGGTAATATATGGATTTATTTGCTTTTCATGTTGACATGTATGGTTTTGAAAATGTGTAGAGATTTGGATTTGAGCATTCATCATTATCATACAGAAGGTGAGGGCGTTTTTCTTTTAAATTTTGATTTCCAAATCCTATATTATTTCTGTAAACAAGATCATAGGATATGTTCCAATATGCTGTCTCTTTTAATACATAGGTTATGGTTCAATTTATCAGGAATCATTTTTTGAAAGTACAAAGAATATTAGAATTATAAATTTTTTTGGCTACATAAAAATATATGTAAGTTTAATATCATTCTCCAGCAAAATCAGGTCCATACCCATAAAGTGAAGCAGCATATAGAAATTAGCTTATGATGCAGTAAAGAAGTCTTTTAGGGAGTTGATTGGTTACAGTTAGATTTCCAAAGCTAAAATACTTAGGAAATATATTTTGTTGAAATAAATAGAAATAAAGCAATGTGACTAAAAGGAAATTATTCTCCTAAAAAATATAGACAAGAGTTAATATTTCAAAATTAAGAAAATAAAATAATAGATACCATAAAACATTGATGTGATTTAAACTATGGATGGCAAAGAGAAAAATTAGCAAAAATAAGTAAGCCATCATTGTTACTATGTTCCAGACAATGTGATGGGAGTATTTTCTGTGGATTACTCCTTTAATTCCTTCCAGCAACTATATTTTATAAATTGATGATATGCAGTTCTTAAAGCATAGCTTCAGGAGTAGGTCTTAGGTTGTAGCTCATTTGTTGGGTCATTTGTACATTTTTAGAAGTAATTTCCTATAATCTAGCCTAAAACCCACTCCTTAGGGCTCTTCTGAACATTTTACAAGCTTCTAATTTCTGTATCCAATATTTCCTGCTTTAACTCCTGTTAGTTGTTTCCCTTTTCTGCACTGAACTGTATTGATATAATTGCTAAGCTTTGCTTGTCAAAAGGAGGATGGAAGAGAAACCAAGGGCCTGTTATGTAGTCCAGCTGAAAGCCAATAGTGACCTGGATGGTCTGTCTCCTGAGATACTGAGAAATGATTTGAATTTTTATATATTTTGCTGTTGTGCTGAGTTTGTTTGTCATGAGTTGAATATATGGGGGTTGGTTTGGGAAAGAAAATAAAACAAAAGGAACAGAAATTGGCTGAGCATAATAGTGAGTCTAACTGGACTTTTTATTTTTGAAGACTGACAGATTTCAGGCCTACCCATTCCCCTCTCCGTTTCTGCCCCAAACCTAGCAAGCTGATAAGAAAGCCCAGGTTCTCCTTCCTTTGGTGCCTGCAGAAAGTTTAATCCATGTAAGCCCCAGCCAGAGAGGGAGCCGGGACCATCGTTCCATGTACTAACCACCATAGAAAACAAGCCATTCTCCTTTACTAGCACTCTTAAGCCATTTTCAGACCAGCTTTAGAGCCAGCCCTGCTCTCTCTAGAAAACCCTATTATATGGGTAATAAATCTTTTCATACCTTCTTGGTACAGTATAGAGTCATCAGTTTCAATATGTCAACCAAATTTAACGTAGGGTTTATGGGTGTCTTCTCTTGGCTATGGCTTGCTAATTGTTTGTGCCGCTTCTTGACAAGCTCGCACTTTCAACTCTGTTGCTCTGTGCTGCACGGCCTGCATCATGCTGACCTCGGCCACAGATTTAACCTACTTGAGTCAGAAGTTTTGGTAACTGGTGAAAAGAGACAGGAGTATAAAGTGGTGCCCTTTTAAAAGTAGCCTTGATTGTGACTCATAACCCAGACTTATCTGTGCATCTCAGATTAAATTATATATCTTAATTCTAGCATAGATTGTGAAATGTGCTAATCTCAGGAAAAATGCTCTTACCCATGAGAGTTTATAGTGTCTCAAATAGAATTGCCCCCCATTCCATAGGGTGCTCAGAGGGAAGACAGCCTACAATGTATGGCCTGTTGGGTGGTCCCTCCTGGGAAAGGCAGTTACCATGTGGTGTGTTGAAGTCACAGTCTTTAAAGCAGATGGCTCACTAGAACACGACGAAATGTCTCTGCTTATGCCTCTGTTATAACAAAGGTCCTGTTATTCAGGGTCATAGGGGAAAACACACATGGTATACCCATGACAGAAGAAACCTGCCTTAAGCCCAGAGGCCTCCAGTGCAATAAAACTTCAGTCAAGAGAGAGAACCTTAACCTTGACAATACTCATTTGAGACCTTCGGGAGGAAGAAACAAAAATAGGCAGAGTACTGAGGGAATCCCTGAATTATATCCAGAAATGAAAAAAAATCAAAAAAGACAAGACAGCTAACAAATGGATGAAATGAAACAAATGAAAAACCTAGATACCAGGGGAGGAAGGATAGAACTGAAGAGAAATCCACAATTTAACTCCCTAAGATTGAGTTACTGAAAATCTCTAAAATTTACTCAAGAAATTCATACAACAAAAAAGATAAAGGGGCCTGAGTGGCTTTTGTCCTCAACATAATTTAGAATGACGCTAAATGTCATATAATTGAGATCAAGACTGTCTGATACTTACTTTTCAGGTTATTGCATATTGATGGAAAACTAGGGACAAACTTCAGTTTTGGTTCTCAAGTACAGCCCCTGTCAGTACTCATAGTTTTTGGATATCTGAATCTAGCATTTTACTTGGAAAAACAAAAACAAAAACGTATGTTATATTCACCTTGGCTATGGTTTTATATGTGAGGTCATCTGTTCTTACAGGGAGACTCATGCTGGCAAGGCAGAGATCCGCGAAGTTTTCCAGATTCTAACATCCTTTCTATTATCCACACCAGATATTGTTAGTGGCAGTTTCTGTCATCATTTTGTAATAACATCTCTTGGGCAGCTGCTTAAAATCTAATCAAATATCAGAAATTAATGCACCTTAAGAAGCACTCTGAATAAGAGAGAAAAACAAAATTGCTGATTCTACTAATAGCTTGTCAACAAGCAACTGAATAATTCCCTGTGTTTTTTCAATGGTTTCTACTATCAACTACAGCTCTCTCTCCGTGTGTCCAACTGCTGCAAGCTGTTCCTATTCCCACAGGGCTGGCTACTTAGAATCATTTACACAGCCATGCTAAATCATAAACTATGCTTAATTTCTAGTGATAGCTATGGTATTTACAGCTCATTACTTTAACAATTTTTCCCTCAAAATTACCCTAGAGTAACATTATGATCCAGCCTATGTAACACTGTGTAGTATTCCCCTATTAGATGATGTTTTGGTTTTTTTATTTGTTTGGTTGGTTGGGTAGGTGGGTGTTTTGTTTTTGTTTGTTTTGTTTTTATTCTGGGCAGGACACAGACCTTTCTACCTCTTGATTCAAAGTGAGGTCCTTCATTCTAGAAGGCTGTCTTTCCTCCATAGGAATTATAGCACTGAACAAAGTATTTTTTCTTACTAATATCTCAAAACAAAATGTAGGACACTTGGCAGACATTCCTAATTTCTCATTTCATTTCATTTTCTGTAGCCTTTCTTCCCATTAGTATTCACTGTTGTTGAAAGTACAGCCATACAAATCAAGTTCCAGGAAAGGCTTTGGCTCTCCTGTAATCCCCCAAGGCTAATAAACATTCCAAATCGTAAATGTTATTTAGCATTATAATCTCATAGACATTCCAGTGGAAAACTTTTTATCCTTGGAACCTAAAAAGTTGGATGGTTAATAGTAGTGTGTTCAGTGAGCAACCATTCTTGACTACACAGAGAAGTAATTATAGTCTGGCAATTAGTAGTCACTGAATCTCTAATTTATTCATTCAACAAACTTTTTTTTTTTTTAAGTTACTATGTACAGGATATTCTTCCAATTGCTAAAGATGCAATGATGAGAAGAACAAACAAAAATCTCTGACCACATAGACCTAGGTAATGCTGCCCTATTAAATAATTCCAAATTCTTAGAAGTTTAAAACAATAAAGGTTTATTTCCGGTACTAGTGAAATCATTACTGCAGCTTGGCTGAGGCTCTGCTCTATAGGTACTCACTCTGTGGCCAAGGCCAATGGTGTAGCCACTATCATTTCTTTCTGCCAGTCACAGAGGGAGAGGGAAAAACAACTATGAAGAGCCTCATATGAGTGATCACATGCTCCAGGACAGCCATGATACATAGCACTATTGCTCATCCCTCGTTAGCTGGAACCAGTCACGTGATCCCCACCGAACACAGAAGGGCCAGGAATTGTAATCTTCCCATGTATTCAGGAGATTGAGAGCTGGATAAGTTTTGTGAGCAGCACAAAACATTACCCCCACATGAACATTGGCATACAATAAGAAACCCAATAAACAAAATATATAGATTATATGGATATTATGGAGTAAAATAAAACAGGAAAGTTGAATAAAACTTCAGATTCAGAGATATAATTTTAAATAGTAAATCAGGGAAGGTGTAATTGAAATAATGACACTGAATAAAGTTTTGAGGTAGGTAAAAGGATAAGATAGGGGGTCATGTGTGAGGAAGAGAATTCTCTATAGAGGTCTTAAGGTAAAGATCTGTGTTGTGTGTTGCTGAAATAACAGGGGAGCTAGAGGCACAAGAGTGGCGCGAGCTGGGCAAGTATACAAAGAACTAAATTGAAGTTAAAACCATGAAACCACATCACTTCAAAGGTTTGAGCGGAAAAGTAAAATGATTTCTCCTAATGATATTAACAGTGTCTTCCTGAGTGCTATCTTGCCAACAGAAAATATGGTGGTGAATATCAGTACGGAGGCATTCATCCAGGCAAAGGACATGATGGGCTTGAACTGTGTTGGTATCAGTAAAGCAAATGTGATGGCTGGATTCTGATTATAGTTTAAAGATTGAACCAGCATAGTTTACTGATGAAAATTATGTGGAGAGAGAAAGAAAGGAAGAAATCAAAGATCAGAGAAACTAAAGGGCTGGTATGTCTTACAAACATGCATATATATATATATATATATATATATATATATATATATATAGTTACTTGGCCTTCTGTTGTTACCATCCACACCACTACCACCCTTGTCCAGAGCCAGAGCCCTTGCCAAAGCCTCAACTGGCCTCTTTCCGCACTACTGATAAGTGAATTTTCCATATGGTAGGCCAAGGGCTCTTTTTGAAAACATTTCCTATCAGAGAGACTACATTTCAAAGTCTTTGCTTTGAATTTTAAGGGTCCCATTTGATTTAGTATGTGGCAACCCCTGACCTCACTTACAGTCGATCTCTTCCTTTGCTCACTCAGCACCAATCAGCCAGCATTTTTGCTCTTTGAACATAGCGAATACCCTTTCAAGGTCTCTCCCCTGCTATTTTCTGTGTCTGGAACAGTCTTTTTCCCAAATACTTGCAAAGTTCCTCACCTTCTTCAGGTGGCTTCTCAAAAGTCATCTGTTTGTAAAAGTCATTTCTGAATATACCATCTATATTTTTCCCACACCCTCTTATGCTACTTTCTCACTTTACTCCTCTTTATTCCCTTTGTGGCACTTATGGCCCACATAATGAAATATCTTCATTTGGATATATTTATTTTTGTATTTCGTCCTTTCTGCCAAATTTAAGAATTTATGAGGGCAGAGAATTATCCAACTGGCCCATTTCTCTATCCCCAGTACCTGCCTTAGTGCCTGAAATAAAGTGGGCATTCAAGAGATATTGGTGTTAAATGAAAGAATAAATAAATGCCTAAAATACAGTGGATGAAATTAGAGACTTCTACAGGTGCTCCACTTTTTGAAGTTTAAGTAAGCTAAGCAGTAATCTGGTGCCCGGCCAGAAACTAGAGATGTCATAATGTAGCCAGCACCATCAATGCAGAGGAGAAAGATTCAATTACTGATACTGTTAATATCTCGACAAAAGCAATTGAGTTCTGCTGACATTCTGAAACAATTTATAGAGCTCAAATATTGTTGTCTAGAAAATAGAATAAGGGTAAAGATAACTCCACAGCATACAAGGCTTAAAGAATATTTGTTTTCTATATGGAAATATGTATTTGGTCCATGTTGTTAATTTCTAGAAATAGGAAGTAAAAATTCCTCCAGAACATAATCCTAGGAGAAAATTTAATGAACAGTTTTGGAAGGAACATTGAAACCTATAGGACTCACTAATTGCAAACAGTATCTGGAATAGAGTCTAAGTCAGGGAATGACACTTTTTGTTAATCTAAACCTATATGTTAAGTAGACTGCTGAACGTAATTATGGCCTGGTTTACCAAAAAGTTCCCCCAAAGGTTCTGGCAGTGACAGCCTTATCAGCTTTATAAGTAGAGCCAGATGGTTAAAAATATGGAGCCTGGGTGGTTCGATCCTTTTTCCTATACTAAAGAGAGAATTTGATTTTTAAGTGACTTTTTTAAAAGCATATCAATTACTAAATAGTTTTATCACATGCTGAGGAATGCTCTGAGTTTTAAAATGATTGTGTATTCTCATAAGTGTATTCCAAATTTCAGTAAATTAGCTGAATGAAAAGTTACAAAATCTAGAGTAATCATTGGAACATTTTAGAAACAACTATCTCAGTATTGATATGGGAAATAATTCCAGATGACAATAAAAAATAAACATATTTGATACAGCAAATTTAACATAATGTGCTTTAAGAAGTTCAGCATGGGTCAGTGACTACCAAACTCAGAGCCATGTCAGTAACATTTAAGTTGCCTCAACAGTTTTATTACATCAAGTATGATATTAAGATTCAACTTAGAAAATGAATCTTGACGGTATCTGGGTAGATCCGTTGGTTGAGGATCCGACTCTTGGTTTTAGCTCAGATCATGATCTCCTGGGTTGTGGATGGAGCCCTACCTAGGACTCCCTACCAGCCAGGAGTCTGCTTGAAGATTCTCTCTCTCTGCTCCTCTCCCTACTCACTTGCTCTTGCTCTCTCTCTCTTTCTCTCCCTTAAATAAATAAATAAATAAATAAATAAATAAATAAATAAATCTTTAAAAAATAAAGAAAATGAAACTTGGTTTACCTTTGTTTTACAGACAAGATCGCAGGAAGTCAAGGTAAGAGCAAACGGTAGCAAAGGATGTATTTCTAGTTGGTGATTTAATGCACTTTAAAGAAATACTGAAATTGAACCTACCCTATATGTAAATGATTGTGCTTGGCTCCTTCAGTACTCAGGGTCCCAGGATTTGTAACCCAATGAATTGGGTTGAAAACACATTGTTGTTAGAGAAGCTTAGGAATCAAGAAGATATGAGAAAAGTGGTGGTTCTTTTTCCTGTGTTCAGATAGTAATGCATGGTCATAATGACTCTGAACTGAATACATGGGAATGGTGAGTGTCTGAAGAAGTTGTGTATTCTGTGTCCAATGATGTTATATCTCAAGTTATCTATATCTATACCTATCTTTCTATGTATCTGTGCCTCTATATGTTAACTTCTGAGATAGTTTATAGTCTCAGTTTCCAATTTCAGAGAGACAGAGATTAAATACCTTGCTCAAGGACATCAATTTGGTTGGTAATTGCAATCTTGTTTGAACTCATGTTTGTCTGATTCACATATCCGTATTCTTTCTACTATATCACATAACCTCTCAAAAAAAGAGATTCAAGTAAACTGAACAAGCATTTTGGAGACCTGCCTATAGAAACCAACCTTTTTTTTTTTTTTTCTGGTTGCCATCCACAATCCACCCCCTCCCCTGACAAAACACACACACAAATATACGTGCCATAAAATGCACTTATGAAAAATATAATTTCAAGGCTCTACTAAATGTTTTATTAAATGCTAAGAATTAAATGTTAAGAATACTATAACTCATTGTATTTCCTAAGGACTTTCAAATATATATGTATATCTTTATATTTGTGCCCATGTTATTGATAAACAATTCTATAAAAAATGTTAGTTCTAACATTTATATTCAGTTGAACCCATGATTGATTGCATTTTGTTCAATAAGAACTGACAATATTTAAATATATTTGTGTTTCTTGCTTGTCCCTTGACATTGGAATTAGCTTGTATCTTGGCATGTGTCTCCTTTCAAAATGAGGGCAGCATTTCAATTGCTATTTATTTGTGCCAAATCCTGGCTAAGCTGTTTAATTCACATGGACCTAAAGAAATTGTAGCTGTGGGCTTTGTTTGTTCTTGTTCCTGTAAATCACAGGACAGGACAGGTTTTAGGGCAGTGTTTGAATCAGTCCCTCAGGTCTCCCTTAACAAATGGGTGTCACTCACAAATGCTAGTGATGATGACTTTCTGATTTCAATTGCACTTTTAGAGGGCTAGTAAAGTGACCTATGGCCTTTCTTGCAGTTGGTCCTAGGAAGATGGGAAATAGTAATTATAGTGTAATAAAGCACACGAGGACTCTATTTAAATGGCAGAATTTGCATTTAAATGGAAATTTCAAAATGAAAACATGTAAAAGCTTGATAGGTACAATATTTAGTATACAGCTCATGCCAGCAGTTAGAAGCACGCTTACTCACATGTCATAGGTGGAGGTATAGAGGTAAGCTTTTGTGCGTGCCCAAAGGGCAAGGGCGGAGGGTTTGAGTGTGACTGAAAAGGAAAAGATTAAATTAGCCACAGATATGACACATTTTATCAAATTGAATTAATAAGCATATTTTGGCTTTTTAAGAGTAGGGATTGAATTCTTTGGGGCCAGTCCAAGGTTATGACCTGTAGCTAATGAAAATGACTAATTGATTAACACTTAGGGAATGTAATGGAATTTAACTCTGAACTGCTCACAGTAATTCCATTAATCTATTCATTGAAAGTATTTATTTATATCCTGGACAGGAAATTAAGGTGTACATAAGTTTAAATACATTTGACAATTAGAAGGCATTTTGAAACTGATATAAAAATCTATCATGAGAATGATTTCCTTTTTTTTAAATAAAGGAAAGACTCGTGAACATACCTTTGCAGGTTGTAAGAAGTCAAATGAGCTCACTTCAGTGTAATGCAGCAAGTAATGTAATGAAGGAGAAATGATGTTTAAAAATAATGTTAATTTGAATGTTCTCTCTTTTGCTTAGGTAATGATTTTATTGAATAGCTCAGCTAGTATTGCCTATATAAAAAGTATTATAAAAGGTATGCTTTTGAAGATTCCCAATTTATAAAAATTTCTATCAGAATGATTGTTATTGCCCAACTATTTCATAAATAGCTATAGATCAGTTTCTAATCACTAGACAAGGTAAAATGTATACTATTGTGTTTCAAATCTTGTCATATTAAAATCTTATTTTTTGGAAGTTGAATAAATAAAATATACCAGGTGGTTTGTTTTTTAAGTTTTACATATTTAAAGACAGAATCAACTACCTATTAAGAAACAAAAAAATTGAAATCATCTATTTGAAAACAGTTCTAAAATGTATTTTCTACTGAAAGCAGTTAAATAGGATAGTAATTAATATATATAAGAGTGTTTCTCACCCTTTCCTGTTCTGCTCTTCGTTTATATTTAATGGGGAAAACACAGTGCCAGTTTTATGCCAGGCAGACTTACTTTATTATTTGGCTTTTCTCTAGCATACTTGTTTCCAGCATATTGAACTATCAGGAAGAAGAGAAATCAAACATATAGACAAATTTCTGCTGTCCAAATGTGCTTGTGGACTGATAACTTTGCTGGTTCCATAAGTTATAAATTTTTTTAAAAGACCATGCTTGTGATCTAGCAGATTAACCAGGTTTAGAGTGAACCTAATTGTAGAGTAGAAGCTTCTATAAATACAACAGTATCCATGTCAAAAGTAACACAAATTCTGATGAGTCTAAATTTGATATAAAATTTCTTGGATGATGCCAGTGATCTCTTAGAGGAATAAACACATCTTTTCATAGGATTCGAACTTCACTTAGAAAAAGTTTTGGGGGCTATCAAATACTTGAAGGTATGGCTCCCAAGCTCCTTTGGCCTTCAGTGACATTGACCATATTCCCTTCCCTCTACAGTTATGTCTCCTAGTTTTCATGTCATTTATTAACTACCAAATTGGGCTTAGTATCATTCTCCAGTTCTAATAGTGATGGAAATTAATGAAAAAATAGAGAGGTTAGGGCTCTGAAGGCTTCCATTCATTTATTTGTTCATTCAGCAGTTATTTAGTGGACACTTACTATACCCCAGGTGATATTTTAGTTACTGGTCAGATAGTAGTAGTGTATAAAGTTACAGAGGCCTGGTCCTCATATAGTGTGTTTAACTTAATGCTAGATAACAAAAGCAAGTTCAACATATGTTAGGACACAAAAAGATGACACAGTGTGAGAGAAGTGCTATTTTATATAAGATCATAGGGGACCTGGATAAATATAAAGAGTTACCTATGCTGGAGGTCTCTGGGGCAACATTTGTGGGGATGGTACTATGTCCAGAGTATAGACTACTTTAGTTGATATTTTAGGCAGTACACTCCCAGGTCAAGCTCAATTTACTTTAAGTAGAATCTCCTTTTTTTTTTTTTTACATTGCTCATTCATATTGTGTCTGGCTACTTTAAGTCCCTTGAGTTACACTCAAGTATCCTTAGCCATTTGCATATTATTGCAATTATAATTGCAATAATATCCATGTGGGTTTTGTCTGATTGCCTGAAACCTCTGGTAGTGAGAATGGACAATAATGAATTAGTTTTACCCAGATAAACTGACCTTCTTAATCTGTTAGCTGACAGATGTGTTATCACTCTCAAGAAATTTCATTACATTAACCAATTAAACCACCAATCTCTAAAGAGAGAGTCAAAGATATATATCCAAAGAGAGATAATCTCTGTAAAGTGTGGCAACTTTAATGAGCTACCTAGATTTCATTCTTTCACATTTGTACCTTGTTATTCCACGCTTGAAACACTTGCCTTGATACATACTCCCTTACTTACTTATAGGTATTGTAACTATTTCCCTAAGTTTCTAAGTCTTGTCCCTGATTATTGTTTGGCAGTTGGTGTTATATACACCATTGCTTTATCACACTTATTCACCATCTATCTACCTGGATATCTGAAAACTTATTGAGACTTATTTATTTATTAAATGTTGATAAAGCACAACTATATGCCAGGCTTAGTGCTTGGCTCAGAGATGAAGTATTCCATTCATATTCTGCAACAATAATAATCTTGCTATTGTTCTTCACAAAAACAATCCATTAAAAATCACACAAGGAAAATTCCTTGTCCACTAAGCATCCAATCATTAAATATATGCAATTTTGAACACCTACTATGGGAGTCACCATTCCAACATTTGAGGATACAAGGATGAATATGTTTATTTTTTTTCATCCATTTGCTTCTGATCCAGATTTTAATGCACTCTTTGTATCATCTTAGAGAGTTTGACTTTTATTTGGCAAATAATGAGGACGTATAAAGGTTATTTGGTAGTGGTGGGAAATAATTTTTGCTTTGCAATTCAGAAAAATACAATGAAGTGCAGAATTAATTGCAATTGGTGAAGACTGCAGCCAGGGAGAGTAGTTAGTATGTCATGGCAATGATACAGGGAGAGATGAGGATGCTATGAGTTAAGATGAAGATAGCTGGGCAACAGAGAAGTGAGAATATTTGTAAGATATTAAAGAAATAAATAATAAGTGTGTCTTATTTCTTCCTTTTGATTTTCTAAGTTTAAATATTCTTTCCATCTGTTTTCATACATATTTATATTAAGTACAATTGAGAATACTAATTGAGAACATTAACTGATTCTCTCATTACATAGAATCTAATAATGTGAAGTACGGGAAGTAGTTAAAGTTTATCATCAAAATATTTATGGTGGTTATTTTAAATACATTGTTTTCAAATTTTCTTACTGTTTTATTGTTTTAAAAGTTTTCAAGAACTGTTCAAAAATTCATTAATAACTTTTTTTCACATAATCAGGGAAATAGTTTTTTTCTGTTGTGGATAAAAATGATATCTTCCTCAATGAGGCCTTCTTTAACTCCACCAGAGAAGATTAGGAGAAGGTTAGGCACCCTGATATATTTTCCAATAACATCTTATATGAACCTATGTCAGCATTTTCATACTTGACTGAATACGTTGTCTAAAATTTTTCTTCTTCACTAAAAGCAAGATATATGAATTTAAAAACTGTTCAAGCTATTCTTGGATCTCTAGTATCTACTGCATTCCTGGCAAAGTAGTTTCTCAAAAGATGTTTATGGAATCAATGGATAAATAAAAAGGAGATGATATTGTACATGTAATTTTCTCCATACTATTAATACTTTTATTACAACCAAAAGTACTTTCTGGATTAAATTTAATTATTTAAAATCAATTAAGGTGGTACTATGAATATGAGTGAGAGATAGGTAATGGGTTATCTGGTAACTATTTAGTAATAAAAATAACCTGTGGAGTCAGCAATTCTTAGGATTTTGGTGTTGCTTAGCCTTATTCTCTTAGTACTCAGAAATGAAATCAGAATATGATGACAACTTGGAGCAAATGTTAGTAAAAATGAAATAAGATTGGATTTTGACATAACAAATGTATGTTCTTTTTCTGGGTTAATATCAAACCTATTCACTATGGTTCTTATTCTATATAATGAGCATTATGCAGGTGGTATTTCTGGATAGTTATAAATTAGAAGAAAGACTTAGGTAAGAGAAAGGAAATACTGAAAACATATTTTCAACAGTCTCAAACCCTCTCATTTTTAGGGGAAAAAACTAAATAATTTCAAAGCATAAGTAACATTGACAGTAAAGTTCTTAATATTTAAAAATTCTTTAAAAAACTTGAGGAAAAAGGCATACTCATATTAATATGTAATGAATATTAAAATGTAATTTCGATCCTTCTCTCACTTTTATATCAGTAATGTATAATGTGTATATAGTAACATCCATCTTTTGTAAAGCAAATCTCAGTTGTTTAAAATTGATTACATATGGGGCACCTGGGTGGCTCAGTGGGTTAAAGCCTCTGCCTTCAGCTCAGGTCATGATCTCAGGGTCCTGGGATCGAGCCCTGTGTTGGGCTCTCTGCTCGGCAGGGAGCTTGCTTCTCCATCTCCCTATGCCTGCCTCTCTTCCTGCTTGTGCTCTCTCTCTCTCTGTCAAATAAAAAAAAAAAAAAAAAAAAAAAAAAATTGATTACATAAATACTCTTGATTTTAAATAATTTCAAAACAAGATTTCAGTGATATTTTCAACCATTACAAAGAAATGGTAGTCATATACAGTTGTGCTTCTTAATAAATAAACCATATTCCCAAATTTACTCTTCTATATGATTGGGTAGTTAAAGGCACAGAAAAGGACAAGGATATTTATTTCAGGATTAAAAAATAATATCTTCCATCTTAGCTCTGTACTCCATTTTCTCAATGATTAATAATTTTAGTTTCATAAACCACTGATTTTGTTCAAACCACAATTGCATTCGTATATTGATTAGTATACTATTTGTTAAGTTACCATATTTATTCTTATATGTATTATGCTTAAATTATACCTTGATTTCCTTGGCCTTTGGTAGTTTCCTTATACCTACGAACTGATCGGTATTCTTTTGATATTCTAGGAGTCTATTATATTTTTAATAGACTGGATTATAACAGTATATATGTTATATAAATTTGAAAATAATATTTTTCAAGGCTACACTAACAACATACTGTAAAATAAACTCAAACCCCCAACAGTTCCCAAGATGTTGGAATCAGGCAGTAAAGGACTGTGATACCTGGGATATGGAAACAGATAAGGTAAACTGACAATTGTTCCACCTTATTATCTTCAAATTATGTTGCAGAGAGGAGAAACCCAGATGTAGCCTGGGGGTCTCTTTCACAGGAAGAGATGCAGCTAAGATTTTGGAGAAATCAATGAAGTCACAATTAGCAGGTCCAAGTATCAGAGAAGAGGGAATTGCTTAGAGAGATAGCTCTGAAAGTCATCAAAGGATATACTTTGAGTAATTACTGAGTATTAATTGACCTCTAGGTGTGAGGAAACAATCCAGGATTGGGTGGTAAATCACCCAGGAGGATTAGTGGGAACAATATCTGAAGCTCCCATAGGTTGGGAATATTTCTTCTTCCCACCAGGCAGAGGCTACACTCTTATAATTTAAAGAAACAAGTATCCTACTCAAAAGAATCTTGCTCCAGTAGTGGAAGAAAATTAGACATTGAATAAATCTTGCTTTTGTCCTAACAACAGCAACAACAAAACATGAAAAAGTTACAAAAGGATCAAACTGTTAATAAGTAAATTAAATGCCTCCCAGCACAAAGCTGAAGAATCTTTGTATGAATGCAAAAATAACCAGCAGCCAACAAGGTAAACTTTGCAATGTCTGTCATCTAATTAAAAATGGCCAGGCATGGAAAGAAGCATAAAAATACAACCTATTAAAAAAAAAAAAAAATACAACCTATTATGAGGATAAAATCAATTAATCAAAAGTGACAGAAATGATAAACATGATAGAATAAGCATAAAAGAAGATTAAAGACAGATACAACCAATCCTTGAACAATGCCAGAGTTACTGATGCCTACCTACTATGCAGTCAAAAATCTGCGTATAAACTTTGATTTCCCTCAAACTTAACTACTAATTGCCTGCTGTTGACTAGCAGTTTTACCAATAGCATAAACAGTCAATTAACACATATTTTGGATGTTATATATATTATACATTGTATTTTTACAATAAAATAAGCTAGAGAAAAGAAAACATTAGCGGCACCTGGGCTCTCAGTCAGTTAAGTGTCTAACTCTTGATTTAGGCTCAGGTCATGATCTCAGGGTCCTGGAATTGAGCCCCATATCTGGCTATGCGTTGGGCATGGATCCTGCTTAAGATTCCCTCCCTCTCTCTCTACCCCTTCCCATCCAAACGCTCTCTCTCTAAAAAAAAAAATAAATCCTAAAAAAAAGAAAGACAATGTTATTAAGAAAATTATAAGAAAGAGAAAATACATTTATAGTACATTTACTGTATTTATCAACAAAAATCCTTGTATAAGTTGACCCAGGCCGGTCAAACCCATGTTATTCAAAGGTCAACTATACAGCTGTTTCCCATAGGCTCACAAAGCTAGAGGGAAAATTATGCATGTAAATTAGAGATATGAAAAATATTAAAAAGATCCAAATCAAACTTCTAAAGATGAAAACTACAATGACTGAGATGAAACTACACTAGGTAGGATGAATGACTAATTACTGCAGAAAAGATTAAGGAACATGAGACAAGGTAGTACAAATTATGCAAAATGAAAGATACTAAAAAGAATGACTAGAAATCAAACAAATAAACATGAAAACTACAGAGCATAGTGGTGGTGTGGGACATGTATATTAGTGACTTAATATGTATATAAAATTTTCTCAGAAGGTGAAGGGCAAAACAAATGTTTGAAGAAAGAAGAGCCAAAAGTCTTCCAAAATTGAAGATAAGTACAACACAAGCAAATTGAAGAACACTAATTATAACACACAGGAAGAGAACTCCATCAAATCGCAGAAAATCTGCGATAAAGCAAAAAATCCCAAAGCAACCTGGGGGGTTCTATACAAATGAATGAGTACAAGAATGACAACAGACTTCTTGAAAATATTGCAAGCCAGAAGACAGTGAGGAACATCTTTATAGTACAGAGCACCTAGGAAGAGCACCTTTCAGAAATGAAGGGGAAATACAGACTATTGAAGACATACAAAAGCAGAAGGAATTGAAAGAATCCATCATCAGCAGACATACACTTCAAGAAAAATAGTCTTTCAAATAGAAGGAAAATGATACTAAATGGAAATCTGGATTTATCCAAAGGAATGAAGAGAAGCAGAAATAGTGACTGTGTAGGTATATTTAAAAGATATTAAAAAATTAAATCTCTTTAAAAGTTAATGTATTGTTTATTTTTTAAAAGATTTTATTTATTTTTTTGACAGAGAGAGAGATCACAAGTAGGCAGAAAGACAGTCAGAGAGAGAGGGGGAAACAGGCTCCCTGCTGAGCAGAGAGCGTGATGCGGGGCTCAATCCCAGGACCCTGAGATCATGACCTGAGCAGAAGGCAGAGGCTTAACCCACTGAGCCACCCAGGCGCCCCTAATGTTTGTTTAAAGTGCACATCACAGCAATGCATTGTGAGGCTTCTATAAAGGGGCAGAGAGTAAACAGTCTTTGAGGAACACGTTTCTTCTCTATTGCCTATTTTTTTCTTTTGTTTAAAATCTTTTTTAAGTTTTTACTTTGATTCCAGTTAGTTAAAATACACTGTTCTATTAATTTCACATCTACAATATAGTAATTCAGCACTTCTATACATCACCCTGTGTTTATCACAAGTACACTCCTTAATCCCTTTCACCTATTTAAAACCTTTTAAAAGGGTGAGAACCATTTTGTTGTTGTTGTTGTTGTTCTAAGATTATAAAAACAGGCTGTGGGTAGGATTTGACAGAAAAAGAAAAACTATAAAAAGAACAGATGGGATAGCAAGATGATTTATTTAAAATAAATTATAATAATTCAAATGGTCTAAACACTCTAAGAGACAGGGATTGTCAGATGGGATTAAAATGGAAGGCATAATGTTATTTCATGTTGCCTCTAAGATACTTTATATAGAGAGACATAAATAGATTAAAATAATAGAAAAAGACATAACATGCTAATACTAATCAAATTAATCTGAAATAATTGATTCTTGAGAAAAGAGTATTACAAGTAATAAAGAGAATCATTTCATAACAATAATGGAGTCAATTCATCAAGAAGACCTAATAATCTTAAACATGTATGCACCTAATGTTAGAGCTTCAACCTACATGCACCAAAATTTGATAAAACTACAACGAAAAATAGATAATATCATAATTGTAGTCAGAACAAGTAGATATCAGGGCACCTGGGTGGCTCAGTTGGTAAGTGTCTGCCTTTGGCTCAGGTCACGATCCCAGGGTCCTGGGATCCAGCCCTGCATCAGGCTACCTGCTCCACGGGGATCCTGCTTCTCCCTCTGCCACTCCCCCTGCTTGTGTTCTCCCTCTTGCTGTCTCTCTCTCTCTGTCAAATAAATAAAACTTTAAAAAAAAAAAAAAAAGAACAAGTAGATAATTTTAGTGAAATGTCCAGAATACCATGTAAGCTCAAAACTATTTTGTGATTGAAAAACGGGTAGTGCAAATACATGAGTTTCTTGGGTTACCATAACAAAGTGCCACAAATGGATAGCTTAAAGCAACAGAAATTCATTGTCTCATGGTTCTGGAGGCTAGAAGTCCAAAGTCAAGTGTCGTCAAGGCTATGTTACCTCTGAAGCCTCTGAGGGAGAATCTTTCCTTGTCTCTTCCTAGCTTCTGATGGTGGTCATCAATCTTTGGCTTGCAGCTGCATCATTACAATTTCTGCCTCTGTCATCTCATGACATTTCCCTGCATGTCTGTCTCTCTATTTCTTACAAGATTACTAGTCATACTGGAATAGGGGCTTATCCTACTCAAGTATGACCTCATATTAACTTAATTAACTACGTTTACAATGACTCTTTCTAAAGAATGTCACATTCTGAGGTACTGGAGGTTAAGACTTTAACATATCTTTTTGGAGGATACAGTTCATCCCATAACAGCAGTAATTAAATTTTCTTTAATGTAGGATATACATTTAGAGTAAACGGAATTTCAATTGCATAAATAATTGTTGAATATGACAGATAAAGAGAAGAACTATAAGTGACTCTAAGTTTAAAGCCTGAGTCACTAGGTAACTATAGAACCATTAACTGTAAGAGGGAATAAGGTAGATAATGTATTCTGATTTGAATTTGAGGCAATAAGGGCCATTACTTACCATTATTGTTGACTGATTATCTTCCTGCAGGAAAAAAAAGGAGGAAGAAAGAAATTGATATAGACAAAGACTTTTAAGGTCATTCACATCTACAACTCCCTTTCTTTTTTTTATTTTTAAATTTTTTTTAGAGGGAGAGACTGGGCACAAGTTGGGGGTAGGGGTAGAGGTAGAAGGAGAGAGAATCTGAAGCGAGCTCCACACTCAGCACAGAACCCAGTGCAGAGGTGTCCGTCTCACAAACCTGAGCTCATGACCTGAGCTGAAATCAAGAGTTAGATGCTTAAGGGACTGAGCCACCCAGGTGCCCCTGCAACTTCCTTTCTTAAGGGCAGCAAAGCAACAGTCTTATCTACACTCACCCACTCTGTCACACTGTGAACTATATCTCATCATGGGCTAGGGACATTCTAGTCCTTTGCATAGATGTGACAGATGTAGTTACAGGCTGCTGTACAGTGCTCAGGTGAAGTAATTTGTTAAACAAAACATTGACTACTATATTCATACCCTTGGTGGATGCTGCATATACTTTGGGCTCCAGAGGAGGAAAAACATGTGGTACGATGAGAGAGAAAGAGTAACGATAATTGCAGGAGGAGAGACTAACTTGAAACAGTAACATTAACATCAACATTGGGAATATCGATTATCAAGATGAGCTGTTGCCTAGACAACTCGTGGATAGGTAAAAGATGAAAACAAAATGCAAGCAAACAGTAAAACTCCAAAACTTTCATTTGATTTTAGAAAATAATATTTGCACAGAAAGTAATTTCAACCAATTGTTAAGATTGAAAACAAGGCTATTAGGAGGTAAAAAGGTCAATATTGATCTTAATATTAAATCATTTTGTATTCAAAGGAAGGAGATTATGGTAGCATGAAGTACAAGCAATGGGAGGTTTTGTTTTGCTTTCAATAAGGGAATGGTCCTTACAAAATATATCAGATGAGAAGATGGGACCTACATGAGTAACAAGGCAACAAACTGAGGGTTGCTGGAGGGGAGGGGAGTGGGATGGATGGGGTGGGGGGGTGATGGGCATTGGGGAGGGTATGTGCTATGGGGAGTGCTGTGAATTGTGTAAGAAACAAATAATACATTATATGCTAATAAAAAAGAGAGAGAGAGAAGAGATCACATACTGGATTATAGTGTTGAGGAAAAATAATCAGACCAGCGAGAAACCAAGTGACACTTGGAGAAGTAGGAGAGCTCAGGTTTATTTTATGCCGGTGGACCCAGTTGAGCTCCCACTGGAAATTCTGGGCCTAGGGCAGTGGGATTCCAGAGGTTTTATAGAGGAGTGCAGGCGGTCAGGTTTCAAGGGCTATGTTGACTACTGGCAGGTGGGTTTAAACTGGGGAGGGGGGTGGTGTTGCTTTACGATGTGAACAGTGGTTAGTGGAAGGGAAGTTTGTGGCGGGAAGCCTGTTTACAGAAGCAAAATGGCGGTTATCTCTTGCTTCCGGGGTGGGGCTCCTGGTTATCTCTTGCTCTTTCTAGTAACTTTCTAGCTACGAGGGCCTGCCAGCCTGGGCCTTCTCTGGGTAATTTTCCTCTTCAATAGGATATTTGCAAAAATCATATTTTCCTGGCCTACTTTGTCAGCTTTTCCTTCTGTCATGAATCTTTTCCACTCCCTCCACTGCAATTCATCCAATCATGTATTCAGTGATGGATATGCACATTCCCTATAAGCCCAGGATGGTTTGGGGTTCTGTAATCTGTGTAGTAATACAGTATTATCAGATTCAAAATGGTTAATATAATTTTAAGAAATATTATTAACTTTGGAATGGTCTCAAAATCTTGCCTTTTGGATTCTAGTTTATTTACTTTTTATCCTTTTACAATTTATATTTATTATCTATTATTAAGAATAAGTTATATTAATTTTATCAGTCTTTTTTATTATTAGTAATCCATACTTAAATATAACACAGCTACCATTTAATGAGTGTTTACTATTTCTAGGCAAATATTGACTCACTTAGTCATCACAATAACTATATTAGTCAGGTTTAGTCCCGTTCCCCATATTTGAGGAAACTGATGCGTGTAAAAGTTAGTTAATTTTCCCAAAGTAACATATTTTATAAAGAGTGAGGCTCAGATAGGAGCTAAACAGTCTGATTTCTAGAGTCTTCACTCCATACTTTCTATAATGTGCTGTGCAATATTAGGACTCAGTTTATATATTTCCGAGAAAGAGTTCAAGAGTAGTACTCCGTCCTATTTATTGTCTTTCTGTGAATTTGCAACATAGAGAATTTTCAAGAACATAACATAAATGAACTAAATATAAAGTATGTGTGAGAGAGAGTGTGTTTTTGTTCCTTTTCATCCCTCCTGTGAACCTCAAGTTCAGGCATTAATTCCAGAAATAAAAATTGTACCACACTTTAATATTCTCAGGTAACTGAACTATGAACTATCTGAAACAGTCAAGATATTACAAGAGAGACTTATAAAGGACATGCCAACCAATTCTTGACATATATAATGTTAGGGACCTTAGTACAACTATGTCTCAGCAGTAGCTGAAAGGTTAATGGAATTGGGATTTGTGTAGACATGACTGATTTTCCTCCTGCAGAAATGGAAGGAGGGGGAAAAGAAGCTGATTTGGACAAGACCTTTAAGGTCATTCACATCTGCATCTTCCTTTCTTAAGGCAGCAAAGTACCAATCTCTTCTGCACTAAATCACTCTAATCTCTTAGAGGAATCCAGAGCTTGTCAGAGAAAACATTGTTCATCCAAGAGTAAGCTAAGAGACTAGATAAAATAGTCACTGTGAGAAGAGCAAAAAAAGCAACTGTGAATCAAACAAGTCTGAGTATCATTTCTGTTAAGTCAATGTCTTCCTAGTGGAAACCCGTCATAGTTGAAGGTAACTGTTCTATCTCTTGAATATCACAGAAGGAAGATTTTTAGAATACGTTTCTTGCCCCTATAAAAAGTAGTTAAAATTTTGTTTTAAAGAGTGTCAACATGACATGCTAAAGTAAGGAAAGTTACTTCTTTTTTCCTATACACTAAAGAAACTATTTTTTGTTTGTTTGTTTGTTTGTTTTGTTTTATTTTAAACTTTGCTTTAAGAAATCTTTGTTCTGACTCCTGGCTCTTTGTTGAGGTGTAAGCTGTTCCCTCATGGCGTGGCATGTCCTTACATGTCCTTACATATGGCCATAGGACCACAGCTGTCAAATCTAATCAAGCCAGATTTCAAACCATTCATTTAGCACTATTTAAAATAAAACAGAGAAGCAACTGTTTTAGGGTCACATGCATAAGAAGTGTGGAGAATTATTTTAATATAGTCTCCATCATAATTTAATGGGTGATTTTATTGTCTTTTGAAGTTGAAAATTAAGTGTGCGAAGGAAGAAAAAGGTTGAAAATCAGTAATTTGGTGTTCCATTTTTGCATTGTCATGAATTTCAAGATCCTTTTATTTACAAACATTTTATGTAGAAATCTTATAAGTGCTCCTTCCGTTTTATCACCGGTCAACTTCATTAATCTATCACTTTGTGTATATAAAATTTCACCTCTTAGGAACAGGTTTGCTAAAAGTAATTTCTATACTTACATAACTAAAATATATTACCTATGATAAACAAGGATAATTTCTTTACAGACTGAAATAAAATAAATGGGTATCGATATTGAGTGCCATCATGATTGCAGTCTGTTTTGCCAAAGATGTTAAAGATAAGAAAATAAATAAGAACTGTAGGTCAGCTAGTATGTCCTGAATTTTGACTTACTGTCTTCACCTGAGATCTCCTTCTTACCTTTCTGTGAAGAATGAAAAATGGAAACAGAAAATATTGATTCTTTATTCCTCTTGAGGTTAATATTTGCTCTGTGAAGAAGACCATATTTATTTAATGTGTTCATAGTAGAAAAGGAAAAAGCAGAAAAATAAATTTATACTATTGACATGAATGTTAATGCAGTCTGGATCTATAAAGCCAGGTACAGCTAAACCAGTAAGCATTAAGATCAAGAAAAAAAAAAAAAAAAGGAATATGAAGTGGCAGAGACTTTGGAGCTCACATAGCCCAACCCCTTAGTAAAGCCCAAGATACCGAGGCACACACAAGTGAGGTGCCTGGCTAGTATTGTAAACCAGGGATTAGCAAACATTTTCTTACAAAGGGCCAGACAGTGTTGTAGATGCTATGACCCATTCAATTTCTATTGTTAAGTACTCGACTCCGCTGTTGTAGCACCAAAGCAGCCATGGAGATTATAAAAACAAATGAGAGTGGGTTCTTTTCTAATGAAAATTTACAGGCAGTGAACCAGATTTGGCCCATGGACCATAGTTTTCCTCTGCTCCAAACTATCATATTATTAAACTCAAAGAAGGGACAAATTCTCAAAAGTCACCTCTAAGAGTTGTGTCTATCCTGAGGTATTGCTCTTTTAACTTGAATTTATACTAGATATTGATAACATGAAAAAGTGATTCTTCCAAAGAATGATCCTAAAGATGATACAATATTTATTTATTTATTTATTTATTTATTTATTTATTTATTTATTTATTTGAGGAGATAAACCGATTTTATTGTCCATCAGATACAATATTTATTGATGTGTAGATAATAATAAAACTCATTTGTATGCAGGGACTGGATATTAGGAAAGATAATAAGATAATCTTAAAAGATTATTAGATTTGTTCACCAATAAGAGATTCTGTAGGCCACATTTCAACTTGATAGGTATGATTCCAACCGATGCCTCAAAATAGTACTTTCTTTACATTTTCAGAGTCACTACTGAAAGATGGTAATTGCAAGAATTAAATCTATGAACTTCAGTGAAATTTTCTTCCACAAAGGAAACAATAATAATTTGCTGTCTCTAGAGACACTGTACAACGGGACACAGTAGACTTGAGTGTGCTAGGCCAAGTTTTCCAAGACATAAACAATTATAAATAAATAGATATATATAATATAAATATAAATATATTTATATTTTAAAAAATATAAATAAATAAATATAAATATATAAATAGACATAAACAATTATAAATTTGTTCTCCACTACTATTGGTTTCCAGTTATGGCTATTTGGGCCAATGAATAGTTTAACACAAGCACAGATCAATATAAGCTCAAGCCATAATTTTACTTTGTCAATTAAGACTTCCCTCTACCTAAAAGCTGTTTAATGAGGCATGGTATTACCAATAAATAATGTTAGGTTCACATGGAGTTACTCTTTAATAGCTAGAATACAGAATATGATATTATGAAATGTCACATTCATCTATGACAAAACAGTGCTATTTTTCATTAAATTTGATATTTCAAAAGAACTTATCAAGAGTTAAGTTTGGGCTAATTGTTGAAAAATCAATGAGGTATTAGGCAGACAATGTTCCTTTATCCATGGACCTTTAACTGGAAAAATTTTTCATTAACCATCATATTAATAGAATGATTGTAAGTTATGATAAATGCCATAAAGTTAAAAAAAGAAAGATGTTTGGAAGTAGTTTCTATGACTGACAGTACTTAATATTTGAAAGACAAAATAATTATAGTCCTTCTAATAGTAAGGAAAAGAGAATTATAAACAAAATAGAAGAAATAAAGTCCATATTAGAATCCTTAAGAAGATACTCTGTCATGTTTAAGAGCCAAAATGAAGGTAGCTGTGCCTAAAAATTAAGGCACAAAGGAAATGAGTTTGGGGGGCTAGCTAAAGATTAGGTAAATCATTCTGTCTTATAAGTCATGTTAAGGGACATTTTAGGGACACATATGCTATTAGGGAAGAAATGAATTGTGGGTATGGGAGAAAGAGGGAACCAGAATAAATATAAATATAAATATAAATATAAATATTTATAATAATAAAATAATAAATTTTTGGCAACAGCTTGCAAGAACCTCAGTAAGAGGTAAGTCTATTGACTTGAGTTATGTATTTGGAAACAGTATAAGTAGAACTTGCTGATGTATGAATGTGGGAGTTACAGAGAAAGAGGGATCAGGATTGTAAGGTTTTAGATTTGAGAGGTGAAGTCTATTGACTGGGATGAAGGTGAATGGAAGATAAAAGAGTATCATCAAGCACTTCAGGTGATACAATTTGGAGATATCAGGTAAATTCAGAGCTCAGGGCTGGTGATTTGAGTCATCACTATTGTACTTGCTGCGAGTTGATGTGAATTAGCTCTCCAAAGAAAAAGAAAAGAAAAGAGAGCAGAATATTTCCTAAAGAAGAACAGTTCAACAGTATTTAGAGTAGAAGGAGTCAGCAAGAAAATTAAAAAAAAAAAAAAGTCACATAAGTCAAGTATAAACTTCAAGAGAGAAAATAATAGTCAATTGTGTTAAATATCACCAGAAATTTGAGGGAATTGGAGGCAAAGAAGTGTCTATTAGATTTGGAAACAGATAGTTTACTGGTGATTAAAAAAAATCAGTTTAAGTAGTGTTGATAAAAGCCAGATTAAAGTAAATAGAAGAGAAATCAGACATTCTTTGTTAAATATGGCAAATTGAACATATTTATGTTGACTTCTGGAAAAACCACTCAATAGGAGTAATGGATTTAAAAAACATCAACACCAAATAACAATGTGAGTAAGAGATTAAATAACAATAGTATAATGATATAAACGAAAACAGATTTTTAAAAACCGGTAATTGTGGTAGCATACTAGGTAATGTTAAAACTTTTACTGAGTGGCCTAGATGAAAAATCTTTAGATATTTAAACATATTTCTTTTTTCTTTATTATTTATTTAAGCTTCATTTCCATAGCTTAAATTTTCTTTTCGGGATTAATAAAACTCATTTTAATTCACATGGTAATGTCTAGTAGTGATATTATGAACAAAAACACTTGATCAGTTTCTTTGCCTTCTATGTATAGACCATGTAAACTGCAGGATTTGGGGCTGTAAACTGAAATAACCCATTAGGATCCAAGTAGGACATAGGGTTCTCATGAAGGGGGCACTCTCCTCTTTTCTTGTATCTGGGGCAGACATGAATTAACTGTTTCTGTTGGTGCCAGGCATAGTCATGGCCCAGTGTTGCCAGGTCTTACTACACTAAAGAGAAACTGGAATCTATATACTTTTAAATGAAAACCTATCAGCTAAAAAAGAGTTTGGTTCTGCAAAAGACCCTTTGAAGAGGATGAAAAGACAAGCCATAGACTGGGAGAAAATATTTGCAAACCACATGTAAGACAAAAGACTGGTAATCTAGAGTATCTAATAAACCCTAAAAACTCAATAGGAAAAAGAAATCCAAATAAAAAATAGGCAACACACATAAACATTTTACTAGAGAATATACAGATGGCAAATGAGCACATGAAAAGATGTTCAAAATAATTAGCCATTAAGTAAATATAAACTAAGACCATAATGAGATATCACTACTCACCTATTAGAATAGCTAAAATAATAATTAAAACAATACCGATAACACCAAATGCTGGTGAGGATGCTGAGAAACAGATTGTTGGTAGGAATGTAAAATGGGATAACCCCTCTGGAGATCAGTTTGGCAGTTTCTTAAGAAAATAAATATGCAATTATCAAATGACCCAGCAGTTACACTCCTGGGCAGTTATCTGAAAGAAATAAAACCCCACATTCCGGCAAAAATCTGTGCACAAATATTCATAACAGTTTTGTTCATAATAGCCCAAAATTGGAAACAAACTCAATTATCTTTCAATGAGTCAGTGGTTAAGCTTGGTACATTCAGGCCATGGAGAACCACACAGCAATAAAAAGAAACAAATTATTGCTATTCATGAAACCTTGGATGGATTTCAAAGGAATTGTACTGAGCGAGATCTTCATATGAAAAAGGCTACTGGCTATCTCATCACTGTATAAAAAAGCCTTTTAGGAAACAAGCCCTATATCTGCACACAGAGATTCTGAGACCCTGATCTATGAGCCTATGGGAATCTCTAGATACTTAGCAAAAATCTCTAGTACAGAAGACCAAGAACAAAACAATCAAGATGAAATAACAAAAAACAACAATAGCTGGAACAAAAAAAATTAGTAATAAAATAACTAGAATACATCTTACATGTAATTAACGGTTATGTATAATATATGCACATAAAACAGAAAATACTATTATAAAGGAACTTTTAGAAAACACCTAATAGCTCTTGAAATTGAAATGTTTAAAATGGGGGCGCCTGGGTGGCTCAGTCGTTAAGCGTCTGCCTTCGGCTCAGGTCATGATCCCAGGGTCCTGGGATCGAGTCCCACATCGGGCTTCCTGCTCCGTGGGGAGTCTGCTTCTCCCTCCCCCACTCCCCCTGCTTGTATTCCCTCTGTCTCTGTGTCTCTCTGTCAAATAAATAAATAAATAAAGTCTTTAAAAAAAAAAAAAGAAAGAAAAAGAAATGTTTAAAAATGTAAAAGTAAGAGAAACATTGGTATCAGTGCCCTGCTGGAGGTGGTTGTACCAGCTGGTGAGAGCCACTCCTTAAATCTTTGTGACATTTTGTGAGCTGGGGTTAAATGTTCATTAATAACCTTAAAATTAAATAAATTGTATTTAGAAAGATAAAAGATATTTTAAGCACCTATCTTCCTAATTATTTTATTACATTTTACTCTCGATGGTATTTAGAGCAGTTGTATTAATATACAGAAAATATTGCTAATAATGAATTAAAGCACCTCCCTTTCCACATACCTATTCACTGACCTCAGGTTGGTGGCTTGAAATTAGCCATAGTGGGAATAATTATGTCACAAAAATTGGTAAACAGTATAAATCTTACCATGATTTGTTTTGTAGAATGTCTACATTTTTGAAAAGATAGATAAAATGTTAAAAATGTAGATTACAATTAAAATTTATCATGTTTTTACACTATGAAGAACATGAAAAATTGAGGAATTATTTTTCTAGTATTTGAAAGGATTTCCTAGTTCAACAAAGTTCCTCATGTCATTGATGAATGATTGAGGCTCCCAACATATATCTTTACTGTTTCACTTTTGTTTTACTTATTAAAGTAAATGAATATATCAAACAATGTTCATATCAGAACAATGTTTTATAAATTATAGTCATAGATTTGATACAAATATAAACTGAGAAGATCAGGTGAAGCATTTTGTGAGAATCAATTGCTATTTGGAATTCAAAGTTAAGATATTTTATATTTTATTATTTGTAAGATGCATATTATACATCGTTTATATCAGTAATAAAAGTTATAGCAAACATGCATGCACATCGACATGCATACATTTTGCCACAGAGGTAGTTGTTCAGTATTTACCAGCATGACCTTGTTTGTAATGAAAAGGTTTCTGAAAAACTCCACAAAACAGAATATGGGGAAGGTGGAGGAAAGAAAAGCGAGACAAAAATGTATGAAAAAATATAAGAAAAAATGCTCAACCCTGGAGATATAATAACTGCTCATAGGATTTATAGAAAAAGAGAAAGGCAGAGGGAACAGACTATTTTAAAATAATAAGACTATTTCTCAGAATTGAATGGATCTATGTAGAACCCAATAAAATGAATCTAAAAAGGTACATACAAAAGCCCATAAACCAAGAGATGTCAGAACACCAAGATTAAGAGTAGTTCCTGAGAGCTTCCATCGAGAGCAAAGAATAACAAAAAGATCACAATATGAAGGAATCAAAGTCAAAATCATATTAACTTAAGAGAAATGCAGGACATGAGAATTAAAAAAGAATGCCTTTAAAGTTCTGAGGGAATTTAGAATTGTACATTAGCTAAATTATCCATAAATATAAAGGACTGTAAAGGTATTATAGACATGTGGCATTTTAGAACTTCTTCCTATGTGTGTTTTTCCCAGAAGTTCCTGGAGATATATATGCTCCATGAAAACAAGGTATGACTAAGACTTGGGAGGATAATACACACAGGAAATAGTGGATCCAACAGAAAAATGACAAAGGGATTTTCTTGAATAATGGAAACATAAACCTCAAAAAGACATCTGTGAGACAGACCTCAGGAGCCACTGATATTGTTTAGAGCAGGAAGGTTGGTAACTTCAGTGATGGGGAAAAACTGTACTTTAAGCTGGCTGACCAAACTGGCAAGGGAACTCTAGTCCTTGTCTCAGAGCCCTTCCGGTTCTTCTCTCCTACCCTGTTCCCCTCGTGCACCAGAATACCAAGTATGCGCAAGGAGGAGGATATAAATTACCCTTCCTGCTTGTGCTCGGGGCTCAGATCTTTGGAGAAGGATCTCCTCTGAGCCCACCGGTGAATAAATCTCTCTCCCTTCTTAGTCTCTGAGTGCCGCTTGGTTTTTCCGCCAGGATCCAGCCCAGGTTCTGCTACATATGGTTCCCTGACCGGGAAACCCAACCGCGCTGGCCCATTGTGCCACCAGTTTGGGACAACGGC
>CM052899.1:135492353-135633768 GCA_028534135.1 Potos flavus | reverse complement strand
CTGCTGCTCAGATACTAGCCTTGCAAGGCTATCAGCCCATAGTAGATGATAATGATGCCCTATAAACCAGGTGTTTAAAGGGGCATCAAAGGGGGGAATGATGGGGAAAAACTGTACTTTAAGCTGGCTGACCAAACTGGCAAGGGAACTCCAGTCCTTGTCTCAGAGCCCTTCCGGTTCTTCTCTCCTACCCTGTTCCCCTTGTGCACCAGAATGCCAAGTATGCGCGAGGAGGAGGATATAAATTACCTTTCCTGCTTGTGCTCGGGGCTCAGATCTTTGGAGAAGGATCTCCTCTGAGCCCACCGGTGAATAAATCTCTCTCCCTTCTTAGTCTCTGAGTGCCGCTTGGTTTTTCCGCCAGGATCCAGCCCAGGTTCTGCTACATCAGGACTCATGCTACCAGGAAATAAACCAGTCAGATTTGTGCTTTCGATAATTTTGAGAAAATTTTTATGACCGTTGAAAGTTGGGAGAAAACCTACCTGGAACGTTTATACAGCCAAGTGAAAATATTCTAAGCTTTTGTGAACACTATAAAACTGCAAAGGAATACAAAAAAGGGAAGGTAATCAAAATATACCACATGGCTGAGGTTAAAACTACAGTTTGTAGTAATAATACTGATGTAACCAAAGCATGATCCATCCCTATCTGCATTTAAGAGTACAACATACAAGAAAGGTAATTTATTCCCCGCCCTCCCCCCCACCGACATTTTCCCATTTTGATTTCAGAGCCTCACTTTTCATTGTGTCTCTTCGGTAATCACATCTCTTTTTATTAGTCCCTTCCTCCTGTAATTAAAGCCACAGTGTCTGCAAGCATGCCCAAATGAGGGTGTGCACCCACACACACCTCCATGATAGACACCTTTGCACGCATGTGCCTAGATTTTTCAGAGACAAATGATCTTTGCTGGCCCTTATCTAGAAATTGGTTAAAATGACATATAATTGTTCTTAATTACCTTAACAAGTTCCTAAAATTGTTGTAAGCTGGACTTTGTTAGAGACATACTTTTAAATTTAATGTGGTCAGGGTGTATTTCTCTAAATATTTTAAGGAGAACAATTTTAAACATCTAATGTACAGACTTTATCCATGGGAATCGTCCTGTTTATCAATGAAATGGCTGTGTGACTGAAAAATAAATGTTGGCCTCCTGGTTCTCTGTGGCCCAAGATGAGGATGGCAGACACAGAGCTGTTTCTGTTTCAGGCTGATTTATTCAAATACTGGAGACATTGTCAAATATAAGTCTTTATAATTATTTAAGAAAAAGCACTTTTTAAAATGTCTGTTATGCTTACTAAAACATACCTACACAATGTCAGGATAATATATTTTGAAAATATTGAATTTCAGATTGCTAATTTCACATGCGTGTATTATCTCACTTATCCTAGATTTAAAGCTACATGAAATAATCAAATTGCCTTTCTACTATATACAAAAAAGAAAAAAAAATAATGAAAACCAAACACTTGTCATTTTGTTCCAGTTTGTTAGATTCCCCTTCAAATGTAAATTCCTGAAAGTGTTTGTGAAGCATAAAGCCTATAAATATGGGCTCTAAAAGGAAATCTCTTTTGTTTTTAAAATCAGAGCAAGGAGTCCTTGGTGTATCTTTTACTTATCAGTACATGGGTAACTTATTTGTTTCTAAATTATCTAATAAAAAACCATTTTTCCAATCAGAATCAGTCCTACTCATAATTAGTTGAGCTGCCGTGGTGTTCATTTCATTATAGGTTTTGAATACTAATGATGTTGCCCTTGAAAAAAATTAATCTCTTCCCGTTCATGCTTTAAACTGTTCACTTTGTTAAAAGCAGCTATCCATCTTCAGCAGTTCTTTCTATGGACTTTCATTATCTTGCATTAACAAGTTCTTCCTTTCCTTCAATACTTAGAAGCTTTTTTTTATTTCTTTCCCGTTGCTTTCTTTTCTCTTGTCCCATTATTTCCCCCATCTTATTCTTTCTGATTACTTAATTGGAGGCCTTAAATGGCAAATGTCTTTCCCCAAACCTTGCTAAATGTTGATCTTTGCTATACGAGAACTTTACTTCCTTTTTTTTCTATAATTTAATACAGAAACACCATTTAAAAGAATTAAAATTGTTTAGAAAACATGTGTTTGAAATAATGGTAATACTCAAATTTAGAATCCATCTAAAAGTGGGAGTGACTGTTTAATTCCCCGTACTAAAAAGAAAGCCCCAGATGGTGGGTTTGGATCAAATGTCTTCTCAGCAAACACGGAACTGATCGATTACCAAGAAACTGACGGCTAAGAGTCATACAGCTTCCACGAGGCCCAGTCATTTGCAGGAAAACGTCCTGGTATATCCATCGGTCCCAGCCAGAAACAGATGGTACATCCAAAGTTTGAATAGAAATTCTGTTTTTAAAGGTGCTATGTGCAAAAGCTGTGGTCATGGTGTGAGGAAACCTCCAAGGGTATTGTAGTGACGCTGTGCTGGGAACAGCCCTTCGAAATAAACACTCTCCAGCCTCAAGGGAAGAAGGGTGGGAAGATGGATAGGAAAGGCTACTTGGAGTGGCTGTGACCCTTCCACCAGGATGGAGCCACCTGGAGGCAACCCTGAAGGACACCTTCCATTTCACTGTGTTCCTTTGTCTGATCTCCATTTGGTGCTTCCCAATGGGCGAGCATGAACTGAAGTGGAAGAGGAAAATTACCCCGAGCAGGCCCAGGCCAGGAGGCCCCAGAAGATGGAAAGTTACTAACAATAAACAAGAGATAACCAGAAGCCCCACGGGGAGCAAGAGATTACCAGCCGCTTCTGCATTTGTAAACAGGCTTCCAGCCACAGGCTCTCTGCACTACTGTTCCAGCCTAAAGCAGCCCCCACTCCCCCAGTTTAAACCCACCTACGGGCAGTCAGCATAGCCCTTGGAACCTGACTGCCTTCATTCCCCTATAACAGCCCTATAACCCCATTGCCTGGGGCCCAGAGCTTTGAGCAGGAGGTCATCTGCATCCGCTGGAGTAAAATAAATCTGAGTTCTACTTCTCGGAGTGTCATTTGGTCTCTCGCAGGTCTGTTATTTTCCACAACAAAGTCAGGGGTCCAGAGAGAGGTACAAGGAGTGCACACAGTCAGCCTCTCAGAGTGCAGGACTGTAGCTCTAGAGGGGCATGGGAGGTACACCGCACACTTGGCTTAATTATTAATACTCTGTTTTACTCTGTCCTCCTTCGTTAGTTGAGTTAAGCAGGTTATTACACTTTAATAACAGGCTTACCATTTATTAAATATTCTCTAAAAATAGGTTCGGTGAAATTAACGAAGTAAACAACTCATGAAAACTATAAAAACCAAAAATCTTTCTGTAAATCATAAAAGCACATATAAATATGTAAATTTTTTTTAAATGGATAGAAATCAAGGAGAAAGCAAATGAGAACAGGGCTGGGATTCAGTTGTATTTTGCTCACAATTTCAATAATAGAATTAGTAAGTCCAATTACATAGCAGTGATAATAACAGCATTTAAAATGCATACCGTATGTAGTGCACAGCTTGTTCTAGAACTTTTATAAAAATGTATTTCATATTTGGTTATGAAAAAAGTCAATACATTATAAAAAGCAGAAACCATACAAGGTATTTTCTAGAATGTAATATAACTTTAACCTTGCAGTTAATAAAATATTCATTTGGGAAAACTTTAAAACAGTAATAATAAATAACTGACAGAATAAGAGAAAATCAAAACTATAACTATATTTCTTAGAAAATAATCATTTTTTCAAAGTAACACTTTTTTCTTTACTAATTAGCGGGAATGTATTAAAGTGAAAGACTGTATGTTTCACTCGAGATTAAAATGAGAACAAAAAAACAAACCTGAACTATACAGAAAAAGATAATAATGAAATCTAAAGTAGAAAACAGTGAATTTGAAGTACATTTTGTGTTTTCTTTTTGTCTCACCTAATTCTTTGCTTCTTTCTCTCTACCTCCTTACCTTCTTTAAAATTATTTTTTTGTGCTTCAATTGTTTTCTTTTTATATGTTATGAAATCATGAAGTTATGAAGCTATTCCTGTTCTTTTAGTAATTACTCTAGAAATCACATCATGACTTTTAAAATTATCAACATCATAGTCAATCAGCAGCTTTATCCTCCTGAACAGTAATAATTGCTGAGCAATTTAACTCAGTTTGCCTTCCACTCAAGTTGTATGTACCTTCTCTCATACATATTAACATACCATTACTATTTTGAACTGCAAACTGTATTTCCATTGATAAATGTACCCTTCATGTTTACCAGATTTTTATTCATTTCCTTTTCATTCCATGCCTTCTACCTGAGATATCTTAAGTTTCTTCTCTCGTGATTATTTTCCTTCTATCTAAAACAGACACTGTATTTTTCCTTAGTAATTATTCGCTTATAACAAACTCAGTTTCTGGTCATTGTTTCTTCTCATTATATCCTAAAGCAATTGCCTTTGTCCTAGTGTCTCCCCTTCAACATTTGCAATATTAAAAAAAAAAAAGAGAGAGATAGACTTTCTGGTCCATATTTCTTAGCATTTCTTCCATATTTTCTACTTGTCTCTCTCTGATGTCTGGGTAATTGCTTCTGGCCTGTTCTTGAGTTTTCCAAGTGCCTCCTTAGGTATGTCTATATACTGCTGTTAAAACCTGGACATTTTGTTTTAACTTTCATTTGTCTTTTGAATGTCCTAGAAATTCTGTTTGATTCCTTTTCTCATCTAGGAGCTGAAGTACCATAGTATCCTATTTCTTTTAAGCCAGTTTTCCTTTCTTTAAGTACTGAACAAATTTTTTTTAAGTTAAACTGTGATTGGTAATCCAAATCTCTGAATAATACATGAGATTGCTTCTGTTATCTGTTATTACTTTATTACTGCTGATTTTTGTTATGGTTCCATGTTTATGTGCATTCATGTATTTTTTTCTTTTCTTTTTTTACCTTAGACTGCTAAAAATATTTGTAGGGCTTTTGGGGAAACTGGGATAAAGGTATTTGTTTTTCCAGAGAGAACGCACTTGTTTCTGCCAAGTAAATAGGGGCATATCCAGTCAGATATCAATTTAGTCTAAGTATATAACTTGAAGTTTTAATTGGCTCCCACAGGTATCATAAATTGGGACTGGAAGGGCCAGCTTTTGGCTCCAATTTCTCTGGAACATATTTTCCTTTATTCAACAACATAGAAAATGTCTTTCCAGTCTTTGGGGGGGGGTGTGTTTTGAAAGAACAGTGGGTAGACTCTTAGAGTTCTAGGCTAGTTTTTTTGTATCTCACAAAATGTATCAAAACTGATATTGTTGATTTATCTGGAATCTTACTTTATCTTATCTTATATCATAATAATTACTTACTACCTCGTCATCTCTGGCTATGCATTTAAGATTTTTTTTAAATCCTGCATTTTAAGTTACTGTCAGCAGGAGGATTGGTCCCGATAGCCTGGTATATTTCCTGAATCAACATTACACTTTCCCTAATATGTATCTGGTACTACATAGATGTCCATCTTGTCTTCAATTGCTGAGACGTTGTTTCTCCATTCTTATATAATTGTATAAATGTAATTATTCATAGCATCTTTTAATATTGTTTTATTTGCCACTGTGTGCCTTAGTATATATTCCCAGATTCTGCTTCTCTCAAAACAAAATAAAACATGTTTTCAATCTCATTCTCAATTTCGATTTCATATCTACTAAGACTCGACTCTATCTTCACAATCACTTTCACTTCACGTTTACATAGCCTTGAGAGAAAATCACAGAAACTTTTATAAATAGGAACATTCCCAATAAAGGACACTGAGATCTATTTTCCAACTTCGGTCTTCTTACATCCAAAAGATCTCATATTATTTGACAATATTTTGTCAGCCCAAAGTTGAAAACATTATGAATTTTTGCAGTTAGTACTTTTTTTTAGTACTTTAAAATAGGATTACAGAGAAGCAGCCAGATGAAGAGACAGTGATTCTATGTGGTATAGTCTAATAACTTGAAATGTTAGTTACAGATAAATAAATATATCAGATTTTTAAAATATCAAGGCATGCATTATTTAATAGAAAATTTTCTTTCAAAAAAGTTAACTTTTATGAAATAGATTATTAAAAATAAGAATGCATGCTATAGGTTGTAGAATTTTCAAATTTCCTAAACACATATTTTCAATAACACTGTCAGGTGCGAATACACGTTCTTCTGGCTTGGAAATGTTAGGCTATCTGGATGAATCTTGGTGCTTTGTTACTTATGAACACCAAACAAATAAAATTGAATGCTTTATTTTATTCTGATCATGATGATTATAATTAAAGGACATGACATGATCTGAAAATATCTAAAAACTCTTTTATTTAGATGTTTTTGAGAACTAAAGAAAGTGAATGTACAATGATTCTCAATTCTAAACGACAGCCTAAATTATATACCTTTACCTTGCTTCTGTAGGGGTCAAAGGCACGTCGCCCCAAGATAGGTCACTTTGGCATAAAGATTATTTTGAATTAAAAGCAGTCGAGACCCAGCCACAAGAAAAGCTCTTTATCTCCTTCCACAACGGCTTAAAAAGAATTCAGATAGAGTGAAGCAGAAGACTGATGTCCTAACTTAAAGACAGAAAGAAAGATGGGACACCTGGGTGGATCAGTCAGTTAAGTGTCTGCCTTCAGCTCTGATCATGATTCCAAGGGTCCTGGGTTGGAGCCCCCACATCAGGCTCCCTTCTCAGGGGGGAACCTGCTTCTCTCTCTCCCTCTGTGGCTCCCCATGCTTGCATTTTCTCTCTCTCTCAAATAAATAAATAAAATCTTAAAAAAAAATAAGGTAAATAAAAAAATATATCAGTGTAATGTGTAAATCTTAAAATCTGTGAAGTGACTGATTTTCGATAAAAGTAAAAATGTCAAATATAACCTGAGAAAAATTAGAAAGTAGACTATAGCAATAACGTGAACTGTTAAAGCACAAAAATTCACCTGAGTAAATTTGAAGATCTAATTGGCTTTTTAAAGGAATTCATGAATCAAATTAGATAGCACCTCATCTAGCAAATAGAAGGTAGCTCTGAGGAGTTGTACAAAATGGAAGGTTTTGAAGAGTAGGGTAAGGAAATTATTAGCAAAAGCAAAGAGATCTTTGTCAGGCAAAGTCATTCTCCCTTAGGGGGAAAGGCAGGGTTCTTTTCATGCAGATGAATTTCATCTTCCTTTGTGGAATGGAGAGGGTCCTTGTGACAGATTACCTCATTGTTGCTGAATAGAAAATTCCTGATTGACAGGTTAAAACTAAATTTCTGGGGAAGGTTGAAACTGTCTGTAGGTTAGGCATTAAACCCTGGCTTGGTGACCTGGCTTAAGTGATGCCATTTTCAGCCTGCAGTTCTTTTCTTTTTAACAAAAGTAAATTTAAATACAGTAAAAGCTCCCAACATTACCAACAAGGTAAAAGTCTAACATAGTGCCTTTTTTTTTTTTGGAAGTGGAGCACATGTGAACATGTTTACCCAACCTTTGAGGAACAGAGTGTTTCTTTGCTATTATAATTGAACCAAACAAAGAAAAAAGCTTTCAGTAAAAATGATACAGTGAGTTCATACTTCTGCCATTCTCTAAACATACAGCGATGACATGGGAGATTTAAAATAGAAAAACAACAACAACAATGACAACAACAAAAACAAACAAAAAACAAGAACCCACAAGATCAAATAAGTAGTTAAGGTGTCTGGGTAAGAAATAAAACAGAAAGTTAATATGGTGGGCTCTGTGTGTAGAATCATGTGTGGGAGGCAGTAAATTTCGATTTCTGCAAGATAAAGAGGGTTCAAAATTGTCAAATGACAAGGTAGCGGATGCAGATTCACCATGTAAAGCCAGAGCTAGTACGCCCTACCCCTCCATCTTCTGACCTCTGCTTGCATTGTTAGGAGTTAGCTGGACAGGTAGGTAGTCAGAGCCAGGGTCCCCGGCAAGAAAATAAGGAGTGAGGACAGCTAAGATAAAATAGCACTGATATCCTGTGTTGCAGCTTAGACAGGAGCGCACTAGCATTCTGCTTTGCAGCCTTTGCAGAAATGACTTCTGCAGAACATCCTAAAATAAGGCATTAACCACAGAGTACTTGTCAATATCATGGGCAAGGAGTAGTTAAGACATAGGCCCCCACATGTCAAAAAAAGACCGTCAGCACGTTG
The DNA here is from genome assembly GCA_028534135.1 of Potos flavus. Taxonomy (NCBI): domain Eukaryota; kingdom Metazoa; phylum Chordata; class Mammalia; order Carnivora; family Procyonidae; genus Potos; species Potos flavus. The sequence continues at coordinate 135,625,533 of CM052899.1, read as the reverse complement.
GCATTAACCTAATAGGTAGACAGATATGCGACCAAAGCCCTGACTGGCAGGACTCAGCACACCCTGATTGCTTAAGATAGTTTGGCTAAACAGCTCATAAAACCCCCTAAACTTAGAAACTCTAAGGGCAACCCTCTTGCCGCCCACCCCTCACCCCTGCCCCATACTCCTGTTCAATAAACTTTGCTTGGGCTCCCCACCACTCTTTATCTGTTTTAACTCTTCATTCTTTGAAGCAGCATGACCAAGAACTGCCAGCACTAAAAGCAGAGAATTGTGCAACACCGTGCTACCTGATAATGTGTGGTGTCAAGTACAATACTTAATGCAGCCTTAGCGATATCATCTATAATAACTCCAAGTCACTACAAGGCAGTAATTCTAAAGAGATTATGAAAGTTTTTGGTAGACCCAGAAACTGGAAGGCCAGGAGAAGGCAACTGCAAAAAAGAGAGATGAATTATGGGATTTAAAAACAAACAGAAAACCAAAATAATAAAAACAAATCTTTCACTCAAAAGAATTCAGCATACCAGTATTTAAAACATTATGAAAATGAAGGGGTGGCTGGCTGGCTTAGTCAGTAGACATTTAACTCTTGATCTCAGAGTCATAAGTTCAAGCCCCATGTTGGGTATAGAACTTACTTAAAAAAAAAAAAAATGAAAAAGAGAAAGCCAACACTTTCAAGCAAAACACAAATCTTATTAGGTAAAAGTAATATAGAAAAACCTAACGTTAACTCAAAAATAAATGTGTTGTAATTATTTAAAGAGATAAAAGAAGGCAACATTTTTCTTTACAAATAACTCAATGAAATCTAGTTGAATAGAATAGAATTAAATGAAAACTATGTCCATGGAAATAAATCATGAAATAAACAAGATAAGTGCTCCACAGGACACAGTCATAATGTGAATTCATAAGCTGGAAAATAATGATGAAGTATTTGCCTACACTGTATCTCATTATGACAGGGATAAGAATATGAAGGCATTTAAGAGACACCCACATTCCTCATACCAAAATCAATAAGACATAATCAAAGCTATATATACTCTGAGAGAAAAACAAATATGAAATAATAAATTCAATGTAAAATTTTAGAAAAACAAAGATATGAAGAGAGTATTAACGAAGCTAAAATCAGTAGAATTAAAACAAGGAAATAGAGAAAAATAAATCCCAAATCTGGCTCATTAAAAAGTTGAATATCACACAAAAAAAGTCTTGTCTTGCAAATTTGACTAGAAATTAGAGATAACATATTTACAGAGATTAAAAATAGAAAAGAGTAGCAGGGTGCCTGGGTGGCTCAATCAGTTAAGTGTCTGCCTTCAGCTCAGGTCATGATCTCTGGATACTGGGATCTAAGCTGCTTCTGCTTCTCGGGCTCCCTGCTCAGTGGGGAGCCTGCTTTTCTGTCTCCCTCTGCCTGCCACTCTGCCAACTTGTGCTCTCTCTATATGTCTCCATAAATAAATGAATAAAATAAAAAAAAAAAATAGAAAAGAGTAATAACTGATGTGTGACATTCAAAAATTTCTGAGAGAATACTACACTTAAGACCTTGGCCACAAATTTGAACACTAAGGGACAATGGCTACTTTCCTGGCAAAACAAACTCATCCAAGAGTAAGAATCCTTGAATAGCCCACTAGAGATACTGAAAAGTTGACTAGAGCTTTACCATTTAAAAAATGCCCTAGGAAAAGATGGTTTCAGAGCTGGGGTCAACTGACCTTTAGAGAATGGTTAATTCCAATGTTATTCAAAAATTACGGACCATAAAAGATAAAAATCTCCCCAATGTAATTTTGAGGCCAGCCCAAACTAAACACTAAGACCTCATAAAGTTATTACCAAAAAAGAAAAAGGAAAGAAATTTTATGTGAAGTATATGTGAATATTGATGCAAAATTCTTAATATTAGCAAAAATATCCAGCAGTATACTCCATTCATGTAGGGTTCAGATCATAAATCATTCAATATTGCAAAATTGATGAGGATAATTTATTACAGCTACAAATTGATGAAGGGATCATATTAATTGTTTGATTTACAGTTTCATGATAGTTTGTGCCAGTTACTGTTTTCAATAGCTTATAAATTCTAACTCATAAAATTCTAGTAACAACTCTATGAGTCAGATGCTCTTAATATACTCTGTAATAATGAATACTTAGTAAAAGAAATTACAAAATTAAATTCTTAGAAATGTATCATAATTACATTTATAGGTCTTACATGAAAAATGTATATAGTATCTTATTAAAGAATAAACAATAAGAAGCATAACAAATGAAAAGATATGCCATGATCTTGGATGATCACATGCAATTTCCTAAAATTATAGTCTTAAAATTAATGAATGATTTTAGTGGAATTGAATTATAATCAAAATAGGTAGAAAGAGCCAATAATAGAACAAAGGAATAAAGGTTAATTCTATCAGTAATGCCTTGGATATTGCCTTACACTTGATAAATGTCTGTATCTCTTAAAGATCAAAAAGATTTGTAAAAGTTTGATGTCGAAAGAAGAAAAAAATGTATTTTTTAGATAGACTGTGTGAGAAAATAGATTATATGAATTGGCTTAAAAAAACCTGTAGCTATTTCACAGGTAAGGTCATAGAATGGAGCTTGTGTAATTCTGAGTAAGAATAAATTTAGAGGCCAATTTGAAATGGAGCTGGGTGAATCCTGAAGTGTCCTTGAAGGATGATGTGTAAGGCCAAATGCAACCCATGCCTTTTTGTAAGTTAGTTCCCATATAAACCAGACATAACCAGACACGGAAAGTATGTTTGTGCCATCTAGTATACTCCTGTAAATTGTACTTTCCTTGACAGGAAAATCCAGGTCTGTGACAGATGTGATTCAGAATTAGATGACATTGTGTAGTAGGCTTTGAACTTTTCCCCTCTCTTTTACGGATCCCTTTCTTCAAGTTGAGTCTTACAGGGTATTGACTTGCCCATGCTGGTGTGTGCTAACCATTCTGAACCCTCTAGATAGTCATTTCGGCATCTCTTCTTTCTCTCCCTACTCGTTTTCTTCTTACAAATGCCTTGGAATTGCTCTTTTCCTCTTCCTGAGGTCAGCCTTGGTGTATGCACTTATCAGTTGGTTTTATCTACTTTTTCCTATGAGAAAATGGAATGCAGTATTCATAAGGCTCTGTAAGTGAAAAATGGCATATATAGAAATGGCTATTTTAATTCTGGTGTTATTATGAAATGTTTAGTAGAATAGTACATACAGTTTTCTTGTTAATAGTGATTGTGCCTCTCTAAGTTGTTGTGTAATTTTGTTAAAAGGTTTGTTTTATTCTCTCATCTTCCTAAGGATGCCTCTATAATATACTATTTTGATTTTGTCGATTACCTCAAATGGGAGGAGACTCTTATGCCGAGAATGAATGAGGGTAGAAAGCCCAATCCAGTAAATTTAAAACATGGCTATGGAGCATGACTCTGATTAATTAAAAGGAAGACAACCTAGAATGCCTCACCTATACAATAGCCCCAATACTGGGCTTCCACCAATAAAGGTAGCCCAACAATTATCTAAAACACCTCCAAAACACTAAGCTACACATTTAAAATATGTTACATTAATTTTTTTAATCTTTTTTGCTAAGCGGTTTGTTGCTGTAAACACCCTTTCATCAGCTTAATATTCTTCATTTAAAAAATAAATACATCTAAATTGCTGTGCATAGCTCCCTTTAGACTAGCTATAAGTAATACTAAATGAAGTTATTTTAGAAAGTCTTCTTGCATTGTTCTGTGACAGTGATTGTCTTCCACTATGTTGAGGAATGGAAGACTTCCAATCACAAACTGCTCCAGATCCTTGACAACTTATGCCTTTCAGTTAAGATTTTTGTTCTATCTTGATTATATTCTTTGTTCTGTGATTACCATGCCTAAAGCAAACCCTTTCTCTGTTCAAAACTAATCTAATCCACAGCCTGTAATCCACATGACAAAAACTGTTGGGATTCTAAAGAAGATAAACTATTAAAAATAGAGGAGAGTATAACATTAGAAAAGTTTAGAATTTTGTTCAAAATCAACTTAAAAGAAAGCAAAAGAATGTTGAAAGAGAGCAAGAGATCAAAAGCAAGAAAGGGAGAAAAAAATAACACTGGTTATTACATTGGGTAGTAGGAGAAAATTTGGTTTCTAACACCCTAATGCTATTTTAAGAATTGTTCAAACTTCAGGGCGCCTGGGTGGCTCAGTCATTAAGCATCTGCTTAAGGCTCAGGTCATGATCCCAGGGTCCTGGGATTGAGCCCCACATTGGGCTCCCTGCTCAACCAGAGTGTATTTCTCCCTCTCCCACTCCCCCTGCTTTATGTTCCCTTTCTTGCTGTCTCTCTCTCTCTGTCAAATAAATTAATAAAATCTTTAAAAAAAAAAGAATGGTTCAAACTTCTAAACATGATTTACAAGTGAATAGTTTTTTCTTCACCTGTTCTTGCTTCATTTTGCAGAAAGTCCAATATTCTTCTTGTCATTTGTAACCTCAAGTTCTTCTAGGCAGTCTCAAGTAATGCTTATATGATCTACCATTATCTGTGGATGCTGTGAATATTGTTTATGCTAGAATTTTATAGATTCATCTTTACTATCTTGTATTTCATATCTTCAAGCTGATTACTAGCTCAATATGATTTTTCTTTAAGTGCAGTTCATCTTTAACCCACCAAAGTTTCTCAGAAACCAAGCTAGAGTTTAATAAAGCTTTATGGAATACTTTGCAAACATTAGAAACATAGCATAGAGGGTAAATTAGAGATTAAATTAAATTAAATTAGAGAATCATTTGTAGTGTTTACATTTGGATTTGTAAATTTTAATATCTATCTATCTATCAAGGGGCTTGCCTTACTTCCCTCATGAAGGAAGAAATTCCAGTGCGTTCATATTTGCACTAAAGAGCCTCATAGTTTTTCAGTACCAGAGTAAAAGTCTTTCCTATCACTCACCTAAATCCAAGACCCAATGTTAGACCCAAAGGGATTTTTTTAGATAAATAATCTGTCTAATTATAAAGAGAAAACTCCACTTTCCCTGTCATCCAGGGGAATTCTTTTATCTTAATACTTCATGGGTATCAGTGTTTTTAACATTATTTAACATTCTTCATTAGCACGAACAGATATATGTCCTATAATCAGTTGTAATTTATACTTAATGGATAATAGCAACTCAGTATCCAACATTTATATTCAGATCTGCATTTACTTATCCAAGAACATAAGAAAGCATTTGATTTATTTTTGTGAAATTGAGGTACCCCTGCTGGCAAATTTCTTCAAGGCAGTTTTTGTGTGTGTAATAGTCATGGATTCTTTAATTCATAAACTAAATTTCCAAAATTCTTCTAGCTATTGTCTGTTGAATTAGTTAGATATTGGTTATTGCAACAAAGACCCAAGGAAAATGATGGTAGACAAGAAAGAAGATTATTTCTCTCTCTTGCAACAAAGTATAAACAGTTCGGGCAGATATGACATCTCCAGGGTTTAAGGAAAGGTATTTTCTTATTTTTTGCTTATTCATTTTACCATTGATCAGAATAAATCACATGACTAAACTTTGCTGCAAAGAAGGTAGGCAATGTAGGTTTTACCCGTGTGTCCGTGTACTCAGCTAAGTTGAACTATTACTAACAACAATACAAAAAAATGGACCGTGTGTATTGGGAAAAATCAGATGTGCCATTCTGGACAGAGATTATATCATATTAAACTTTGAACATTGGGATATTGAGAAAGGACAAACCCTAGTTTTAGAGGTGTTTTGAGATAAATTATTTGATAAAATACCAAAAGTAAAATTATTTCTATGGAGAAAAGTTTTGTAAACCTCAATTTGTCACGCAAAAGTAGAAAACACTTTGCCATCAAGTTGAGATAAGTTAATATTTTTGGAACTCTCATAAGATATGAACTCCTCACTCTAGAAGTGTGTGTATGTTTGTGTGTCTATGTCTGGGTCTGTGTGTGTCTGTGTATCTTAAAAATCTCTACAGACTTTTTGGACTTTAGGGATGTTCTTTGCACTTCTTTTGGCTACTCATTATGTATTGTACTATATCTCAGTCTTTTTCCCCTTGTTTTATTTCCCTTCTTTTATATTCTCTTTGTTACTGAGGTTCTCTTTAACAGTTTTAATCATTCACACTAAAAAAAATAGGTTAGATCTGATGAGAGATCCCATTTCTAAAACAATTTTATAAGTAAATCCTCAAAAGCACTTGATATATTGAAACTACTGGAAAATTATATTTACAAGATGCCCTGGGCAAGTATTATCTTTATTTCTCTACTGAATTAAAAAGACATTTTAGGGAAACTTGGTCCTGAGCCTTGTCGCATCCTTGTGTCACAGCCTTGGTACATCTGGCCCTGAAAAATCTGTTAGGATGAGGAACCGAGAGTCCTCTTATTAGGGATAAATGTTAAGGAAAAATATCAACACAGTTATATTTGAAACAAACACTTAGGAGTCACACAGAAAGGAAATTTTCAATTTAATAGTGTATTTGCTATGGAACATTTTCTCCAGTCTAATTCCCAAGGTCTTGTGGCAAAGCAGGAGAGAAGTGGTTAGAGGAAGTGGTGTGGTCAAAAGTAAAATATTGGAACACTAATCTCTCTCAGACATTAAAGCCCATGAAATCTGATTATGACCCAATGGAAAAGAATGTAACAATCTCACTTTTCCTTAGAACACAGTAGCTTGGATGCCTCTAGAACATTAGAAGAAACGGGACTGACAAAGGGGGCAATGGTACCCAGCAGTCATCATGAGGAACAAAAGGTCATTTGTATCAATAGCAACAGTACTGAGGATGCAAGCAGGTATATTAGCACCTCATAGAAGAGGGTCAAACCTGGAGAAAAGAAAAAAAAAAAAAGTTTTTTTTTTACAATAGTTTCCATAAATATCAAATCAGCCAAAGGAAATCTTAAACACATGACACAGGGCCATATCCTCCAGTCCTGTACCCCCATATTCTATTACATTACTAGGGAACTTCTGACTTCTACTAACATCCTTCCCCCAAATTCATTCATCAAAGTTTTTATGCAGGGTATCGAACAAATACTAGGAAGTGCTTTCGCATCCCTAGGCATTGTAATACCAGCAATTTTTTTTTTTTTGAAGATTCTATTTATTTATTTGTCATAAAGAGAGCAAGAGAGCAAGAGAGTGAGTGCACAAGCAGCGGGGGAGCAGTACGCAGAGGGAGAAGCAGGCTCCCCACTGAGCAAGGAGCCCAATGCAGGACTGGATCCTAGGACCCTGGGATCATGACCTGAGCCGAAGGCAGATGCTTAGCTGACAGAGCCACCCAGGTGTACCATCTACTAGCAATTTTTAAATAGCAATGAGGCACAGTAGCTGCTCTTGAGGAACCTGATATGAATGAGTTAAAGGTGAATACTTCCTTATTGGGCTAGTTTTGTTCTCTTTATCTTCTCTTCCATCTGGGGCCAAATACTTGAGTTTGACCCACGTCCAATTGTTCTTGGACACTCAGTGTGTGGTGACAAAAACGAAGACTCATCTGTTGTAGATAGATTTTTTTTTCCCCAAAAGCTCTTTTTTTTTTTTTAAAGCTCTTTTTTATTTTGAGTGGCATCAGACAAGAGAGAAATTTAAGATAGTTATCTTTAAGCTGAATAGATTTCAGTGATCAATACTGAAATAAATATTTTATACACAGTTTTAAACAGGTAAAATTAGTCTTTGTCTTAATGCAAACAGAGTTCAGCATTTTTTTTTTTTAAGATTTTATTTATTTATTTTGACAGAGAAGAGAGAGATCACAAGTAAGCAGAGAGGCAGGCAGAGAGAGAGGGGGAAGCAGGCTCCCTGCCGGGCAGGGAGCCCGATGCGGGGCTCGATCCCAGGACCCTAAGATCATGACCTGAGCTAAAGGCAGAGGCTTTAACCCACTGAGCCACCCAGGCACCCCTGAGTCCAGCATTTAAATTGGTCATCGAATTGGTCATTGGATATTATTACTTCTTCGGAAAACTGGCTATTATTTCTCAATCTGCAGGTAATATTTTGAACTAAAATCACAAAAAAAATCACAAAATAAAATGACAATTCAGAATCATATTTCAAGATCTCTAATTTTTTTATTGAATTAGAGAGCTTAAAAGTAACTTCACAGAACTTAAAAGTAACCATTTAAAGTTACAATTTAGTGGCATTTAGTTGATCCACAGTGGTATGTAGCCACTGGATCTAGTTCCAAAATTGTTCCTCATCTCAGATGAACTCCCCATATCCATTAATAAATCACTCCCCAGTCTCCTATTAACCACTAGTCTGCTAACCATCTCTATAGATTTGCCTATTCTGCATATTTTATATAAAAAGAGTTATCCATTATGTGACCTTTTGTGTCTTGGTTTCTATCCCTTAGCATGCTGTTTTCAAGGTTTGTCCAAGTTGTAGCATGTATCAGTATTTCATTTAGTTTGTGGGTGAATAATATTCCATTGCATGGAAATACCAAAATTTACTGTGCTTTTTTGTTTTGTTTGTTTGTTTGTTTGTTTGTTTTTGTTTTAGTACCAAAATTTGTTACCCATCCATCCATTGATGACGTTTGGGTTGTTTCTGCCTATTGGCTAGTATGACTATTGCTTTTATGAGCATTCATAAATAAGTATTTCTTTGAGTACCTATTTTCATTTTTTGAGAATATACCTAGAAGTGGAATTGCTGGGTCAATGTTTAAGCATTGCCTGTGTTTAGCTTTTTGAGGAACTGCAATGATTGCACCATTTTACATTGCCACCAGTAATATACATGGGTTCTTATTTTCCCATATGTTAATTTCCCATATTCCTTATTTATTTACTTATGTATTTATCCATTCATTCATTCATTCATTCATTCATAGCCATCCCAGTGGATGTGAAGTGATATCTCACTGTGGTTTTGATATGCATTTCTTTAGTAACTAATGATCTTGAACTTCTTTTCCTGTCACTGTTGGACATTTGTATAAATTATTTGGGGAAATGTCTATTAAAATCCTTTGCCCATTTTTGAGTCTTTTACTTTTTTGTTATTGAGTTGTATAAGTATTTTATATATTCTAGATATTAAATCTTTATCAAATATATTTTTGCAAATAATTTCTGCAAATATTATGCAAATATTTTCCCCATTCTGGAGGTTTTTCTTTTACTGCCTTGTTAATGTCCTTTGATACACAAAGTTGTTTCTTTTTTTTAGTTTTTTGAAGTTCAATTTATGTATTTTTTTCTTTTGTTGCTTATGCTTTTGGTATCAGATCAAAAATCTATTGCCAAATCTAAGGACCAAAAGATTGATACCCATATGTTTTCTTCTAATGGTTTTATAATTAAGCTCTTATTTTTAGGTCATTAGTCCATTTTGAGTTAATTTATATATATGGTGTAAGTAAGGGTCCAGTTTCATTCTTTCATATCCGGTTATTCACTTGTCCCAATATACTTTGTTGAAGATTTGTAATTTTTGAGTGAATGGACTACTTTTCTATCTATGCTTATTATTTAGAATTGCACTGAAGTAAGGGTTTATTAAGAAGAACACAAACACTTTGATTTAGGAGGCTTCATAGCTTCTGGGATAATGCAAAACTTGCCTATAAAGGTGGCATTGCAGAATAGCTATGATAAGAATATAAACAAAATTATTTCATCAACCAAATGATAACCAATTAATACCTAAAGAAAAAATAGCCACTGGGATGAAGAATAAAACTGCAATTATTGGTGAGTTAATTTAGCCAAATGAGATGCTAGCCAATACTTACTTTGAATGTTCTTATATTCATTAACCACTATTTCTAACATACACTAATAGGCAGATGTCTGAAGAGGCTATTGAATAAACATGTAAAGCTTTGAAGCAGCCGGAACTCAGATAACAAGCACTTCTAATCCATGTTTATGCCAGATGGTTTATCATTTCATTAGTCTCAGACTTATTATTTTAAATATAAATAACTCTTTACATTATAATATTTAAAAATATGCATATGTATGTTCAGAAAGTAAAGGATATAATTTCAAACAGCATTTTAAAAAAAATAGAGTAATTCAGAGGATTTTATTATTTAAAATTCAATGGTCAAATATTGCACTGGAATTTAAATAAAAACTTGAAAAAGGAAAAAAAGACAAACAAAAAGTATTTTTAATAGATAGTTCAACCTCAACTCCCAAATTAAAAATATACATATATAACTAAAGAAGTGATTCAATATGTATTTTCTATTTAAGTGAAGACTGACCTGAAGAAAACTGAAAGCAATGGTGTGAAAAGTAAATTTACTTTCTTTAAGTTCATAATGAGTTGTTAACAATGAAAAAAATCATCAGAAACACTCTCTACTTTGGGCCTTAGCTGTGGCTATTCTATCTTCCTGATGGCAGATGTCTGAATAGAGACATTTGAGTGGATTATTCTTCCTCCTTTTTGTGTCTTCTTTGTGTTACCTCCTCACTGAGAGCTTTTGTGACCAAGCATTCCCTAGTACTTTCTCCAGTTTTATTAACTCCACAGCAGTTGTCATCATGTGAGAAATATACTTCATTTTAAAAAAAAATACAAAACATTTTTTATTCTAGAAAAAATTTGATATTTACAGAAAAGTTGCAAAGATAGTAGAGATTTCCCTTAGCATCCTTCAATGTTATCATCATTCATAATGAGAGTTTATTTGTCAAAACTAAGTACTTAACTTTGGTACAAAAATATTAACTAAACCAGAGACTTTATCCACATTTCTCTAGCTTTCACACTAGTATCCTTCTATTCTGTTCCAGGATCCAATCCAGGATACCATGACACTTTTAGTTATCATGTCTCCTTAGTCCTTCCCATCTCTGAAGTTCTTTCCTTATTTTTCGCGACCTTGATCCTTTGGAAGAGATTTAGTCAGGTACTTTATAGTATGCCCTTCAGTTTAGGTTTGTCTGATGTTTCCTCATATTTAGAATAGGGTTATGGATTTGAGGAAGAATATCATAGAGGTGATGAGCACTTCTGTAGCATCATATAGATGCAGGATATACGCATGATGTAGACTGATGATGATGTTAACTCTGAAAATGTGGTGAACAAGGTTTCTCACATATTTCTTCATTGTAAATCATCAATTTTCCCCTTCTATACTCTAATCAAATCTCCATGTCCAGCCCACATTTAATGGGAGAGGAATTAAGCTCTACCTCTTGAAAGAGAGATCATCTATATATGATCTATTTTAGAATATTTTTCTAAGAAAAAATGTGTCTCTTGTCCTCCACTTATTTATTATTCAACCATTTATTTATATCATTAAAAACTGTAATATTTGTTCTTTGGATTACAGTAAAATACTATCATTATTTGAACATTTGCTCAAATTGTTACACCTTTTTTTTAAAAAGACTTTATTTATTTATTTGACAGAGAGAGATCACAAGTAGGCAGAGAGGCAGGCAGAGAGAGAGGGGGAAGCAGGCTCCCTGCCAAGCAGAGAGCCCAATGCGAGGCTCGATCCCGGAACCGGGCCCAGAGATCATGACCTGAGCCGAAGGCAGAGGCTTTAACCCACTGAGCCACCCAGGCGCCCAAAATTGTTCTACCTTTAAAGCTCTTTCAAGCTGGCCCTGGTATCCCTTTGACACCTATCAGTTTGAGGACTTAATTTTATTGGTTGATTGGTTAGGGCTGGTTGGTTGAGCATTTCCTTACATTCTGGCAGTATAAAATACTATAGGCTCATCCTGAGTTTTCCCTGCTACACATCTAGAATCCACCATTTATCTAAAGATCTCAGTTCCTGAAGTAGTCGTTTTTACTTGTTTACCTTCTATTTCTTTACACTGAAAGGTAAGTTCAATGTAAGCAAAATTTTTGTTTTGTTACCTGATGCATCCTCATTGCTAAAAAATATCTGACACATGATCAGCATTCAGTAATACTATAAAATAGATGAATGCACAGAAAGAAAATTAAGAAAATTAAGTACACCCTACACTTCTCATAATTACAGTTTTTAAATTTTTTAACTTATTTTTCCTCAGAAAGTTGTCTCAAAAACTATGACCAGAAAATGTAGGCCATCATGAAGTTATCTTCCACATAGGGTTTTCATTATGATCGAGTTTAAAAAAAAATGTGGCTAATGGTGCTAGGGCAGTCCTGGCATTTTCCAAAAAATAGATGTTCTTTATCCTCCTCCTTCTCCTTCCATCGTCGTCATCATCATCATTATCATCATTATCACCACCATCACCACCATCTTCAACACTTAGAGTTTCGAACCTGGCCACGGCCCCAGAGGGATTCTACTCCTCTTTTTTCTTTTTTCTTTTTCTTTTTAATGAGCTAAACAAACTTTTTTATGTCTCTCTATATGTCTTTTTTTGTTTTGTCTATCATAATTGTTATTGTTTTTATGAAACAAAAGAAGGTATAATAGAATTCATCACTGCCTATCTGTTTAAGTCGAATGTCCGAACGCATTTTTCAACACCAAAGAAAATAGAAGGGAAATAAATGAAAGGCGAGAAATTAAGAGAAAAAGAGAGCAGGCAAAAATACTTGACTTTAATTCCAGTGAAAGTTTATATTGTGATTTGCCAGTGTTACAGTGGTTCTTGTCTATTAGCCTTGAACATTCTGACCATTTTTCCTCAAATGTTTGGGGACCACACACATCGAAAATACATCACAGTGTCACATTTTCCCCCCTTGCTTACAAACTCTATAAAGTTCTAATTGAATGTCTTTCAAAGTCATATCAGCCAATGCATTTAATCTTTTTAATTATGCAACACTAAGTTTGCTGTCAGAAACAGATATAAAAACTAACTGTAAAAATTGAGAAGTGACTAAAATGGAAAGCTTATTTATCAATGCAATTTTGTTATTCCAGCACAAATTTCCTGATTGTATCAGGTACTGTCATGCCTCAGAGAGGTTTGTTTTCGATGGTGGAGATGATATATGTGGTAGAAATTGATATAAAGAGATGTATTACTATACCAGAAAATGCTGATTCCAAAATTGCTTTTCAATCACAGTTTTTACAGTCTATACATAATCTCAGTATGTAATAGTGTCTTAGTCCTTTATGGTTTGATTTCTTCCAGTAAATACTTGCATTGCTCATAAAGCACATGAATTTTGTCAATATTTTATACTCAGGTTTGTGCTATATGGTGATAAATGACTGACTAACATTAAGAGAATTGGAAATAATTCTAAAAGGCAACCTGAATTTTAGAACTTTGAAATCATTAACCTAAAAAGAAAGGATTTATTTTTCATATCCAGACTTCCAAATGGCTTAAACTTTGAGTAAAAAAAAAAAATGATTGAAAGATTCGAAACTGAAGAGAGATCTACTAAATATATAAAGTGTTTTTCTCCTAAGAACGTATTGATATTGTTTGCTAGGAAAACTCTTTCTCCCCCTCCTATATTAACTTTAAGAGGATATGAGATTAATTGATTCCATCAGATCAGAAATGCAACATCAGTCACTGATAGAGTTTGTGAAAAGATTTCACCAATGTTGTATATCAAATGAATCATTGTATTCTAAAGTCTATAATGGAAAGCTTATCCATATAAGACTTAAGTTATTATGTATATAAGTAGACATTTCTTTCCTTCTTTTTGACAATAAGGATATTCTTTTAGTGCCTTTTCCAGAGGCACTATACAGAGTTGGCTGTATTTCTTGCTCACTTTCTTAAAGGGTGTTACACTCACAGTATCTGTATAGCCCAAATAAAAATTCTTTTTTTTTTAAAGATTTTATTTATTTATTTGACAGAGAGAGATCACAAGGAGGCAGAGAGGCAGGTAGAGAGAAAGGAGGAAGCAGGCTCCCTGCCGAGCAGAGAGCCCGATGCAGGGCTCCATCCCAGGACCCTGAGATCATGACCTCAGCCAAAGGCAGAGGCTTTAACCCACTGAGCCACCCAGGCGCCCCCCAAATAAAAATTCTTGAAGTAAAAGTGAATAGAGAGTATTCATAAGCATTTGAAATAATAAACTTTGGTTTCTGATCATTCCTGAACAGTAACAGTGACATTCTATTTGCTATGAGATTTGTTGCTGTTATTTTCTTTAACATATACTGTGTTCAGGATTATTTTGGTTGTTTTTGATGATGTATTGATGTGTGAATGTGTATGAGGGTGTTTAGTGATTCATTTTCTTACTATATACATATATATATATATATATATATATATATATATATATATATATAGGTAACTTCATCACTGACTTTTCATTTAAAAAAAAGGGATTACTTAGCTGTAAATATCTGTAAATAAACACCCATCATGTAATGTTTTCAAAGCTAAATTAGATTACCAGAAGTTTTGAGTTATATTTTTAAAAAAGATTATAACATACAATATTGTTAATTATGTTAAGAATGTAAAAAAAAGAAACAGTTTTATGGCCAATATTTTATTTTAAATTCTAAAAATAGGAAGAATTTACTGTACAATGTAATACAAGGAGATATGCGGGAAGAGTGTGTCAGTATTGATATACTGATATTGATATATGACTGAAAATTTAACCCGGAAATATAGAAACAAATTTATATTCAAATTCAAGTAATAATATGGCCTAGAGAGTCTATGCATTGTGAAGTGGCTAAAAGAAACTGAAAACATTTATAAGAAAATTACTTCCATATTTTTTATATAGAGTGCAAATACTTTAAAAGGATACCTTACCAGATATTCAAAATTTTTAAATTAATAACTTCTCTATTTCATGTACTACCTTCCCTTTCTATAAAACATAAAGGCCAAGGTAGTGGTTACATATTGGCATATGATGAGTGAATACTTGACTAAACACAAATGGTAATGTATTTGCTTCTTCGTACATTATTTTCTTACCAATTGATTCATGTCAGTCTTCTATGATTCTTTTAGGATTCAATATAATGTTATTGATTCTTTCATATCAGGGTATAGTTTTCTCTATGTATGTTTTTCTGCTATGTTTTGAGCATGTTGAAGAAGGAAACAAGACCATACATATATTGCATAGGGGTTACCCTACTGCCTTACCTGGTATAGAGAAATTCTTAAACATTTCTTCAGTATTTCCATGCATACTAACACTTTTCATAAAGGCGCAGAAACTTAATTTAGATATGATTATTACCTTATAAAAGTAAGAAAGAACAATCTAAGCAAAATAACATAGAAATGGTAGAAGTAGTAAAGCAGGAGAAATAGGAGGAAGACGTGGGAAGGGAATTACTGCAGAGACAGAGAGTCACTTATACTTTCGAACATCTTCTAAGTAATTGGATTTTTTTCCACATTTTAAAATAATGTGTGACTAATTTCTCACCAAACTGAGATAGGTAAGCACTTCTGTTGACATATCTACAAAAGTTTTTCAAAAGGAAGAAAGGCACCAAATAAGACTCCTCTTGTGCTCCTTTTCTTCCTGTTTGCCTGGTTTGATCCTTTCTTCTATAATTATTTTCTAAGTGTGAAGATAAGAGCTGTTAAGTGTTCTAAGTCTGAATTCCTTTGACTATTCAAAATTTATTTTTGTTTCTGCAAATTGCATAAACTTTTTAGGATTCAGTTTTCACATGTGAAAAATCAGAGTTTGAACATAATTTCTAGGATGTATTTTTGTATTCCTGTCATAACTCAGGGAGGTTGTAAATGCAGCGAAAGTTTGTTTCTTTAGCAGAATCCTTCAGATGAAGGAAGTTTATGTGTGCTGTTATATTCAAGCAACATTGCAATGATAACAGCTCATTTCGATCAATAAGTATTAATTCTTATGGATCATCATATCATTTAGTGCTCACAGATAACACAAGCCTTTCTAGCTATTTAAATCAGAATGGATTTTGCTATTGGGTTGAGATGCCTACAACATTGTTCCAAGGGCTGGAAGAACAAATTTTGTGTGAGTCTTACATAATATTATGGCAGAACTCGCCAAACAAGGTTAACTGCTACCTCTGTCATACTCATGAAGTGTTTTCAATGACAGATGGACAAACACGACTGTTGATGCTATAAATAACATTGTAGCTGCAAGGAAGACCAGGAATGAGCCCTCAGAATTGTTGGTCCTGGAGCCAGTCCCCGTCTGCTTGCACCACAAAAATAAAATGGATGCCACTTTGCTGCTATACTCCCCATTTAGCTCTGGTCTCAATTCAAGACTTAGGTAAATATCTTCCAAATGAATGCTAGAAATTTAGCCAAAAGGAGCCTACGAAATGCAATTTTTGGTTCTCTCGTGAATGCAGTCCAGAAAGGTACACTAGAAGAAGTTTTAACAGATATAGAGGAAACTAATTTACCATATCTATCACAGTTACTTAATCTTTGACTTAATAGAGCATTTATTAAATTAATATCAGTGATATTAATTTTTGTAAAAGAAAAAGATCTGTTTTTATCTTTTACCTCTTATCTGTACCCAAACTAAAAATCCCATTCTTCAAAAATAATTTGTTGTTTGTGCCAACGTCCTGTACTAAAATATTGTACTTTTGCAGGTTATAAATATATAGGAATATCATTTCCCTGTCAGCCATGAGTAGAAGCCTTTCTCATGCAATCATTTGTGAAAACAAATTGGTTTCAAACAACTACACAAAAATTAGAAGTGGTTTTCATGCCAGGCTTCTCTTTTCAAGGCACTCAGAGTGTGTTTGAATCTTTTTAGGTAAAAGAAAAATGGAAGGATGAAGAAAATAAAGACATTAAAATCATAATAAGATGAAGTATAAAAAATTATATATATATATTTATTTTTTTGAGAGAGAGAGCGCGCGCACACATAGGTGCATAAGCATGGAGGGAGGGGCAGAGGGAGGAGAGAGAGAATCTTAAGCAGGGTCCTCACGAAGTACATCACGGAGCTTGATCTAGTAATCTCACAGCCCTAAGATCATGACCCGAACCCAAATCAAGAGTTGGATGATTGACTGACCCACCCAGACACTTCATAGGTTATCATTTAGAAATAGAAAATTAAAAAAAAAAATTATAGTAAACCCTTACCCCCAAATGAAAGAAAGCAATGTGCTAAATGGCAAAGTAAAAAAAAAAAAAAAAAAAAAAGTTAAACAATATAAGATTGTCATATCCAAGCCTAAAAATCTGTTAAATTAAGAAAGAATCTCTAGTAATGTAAGAAAGTCATTTTCTTGGTCACTGGTATCAATAAGAATGAAAAATTTAGAACAAAGCTATCTAAAATGTCCAGTGTATTCTGGACAAATACATTTTTTAAGAGTATAACAATCTACAGAAGGAACATTTCTACTCTGACTTGAGTATTTGAAAAAAATGTGCTTTTATGTTCTTATTGATATACTTAAGCTAAGTAGATGACAAAATAGTCTGTTGACAGCCATCCTGCAATATTGGTTTTATTCTTATGCATCTCAGCAGGAAACATTTAAATCAAAGGATGCAGTTTTCTTACTTGAAATAGAGATGTGT
Source organism: Potos flavus (assembly GCA_028534135.1). NCBI lineage: Eukaryota > Metazoa > Chordata > Mammalia > Carnivora > Procyonidae > Potos > Potos flavus. The sequence goes on along the minus strand of CM052899.1, from coordinate 135,607,982 downwards.
AGCAAGCATTTGTGAAGGTGTGGGGTGGGCAGGAATTGCATTCAATCTGTCTTTTCTTAGCTAGCAACTGTTGCCCTCTATATTAATATGAAATAGTGAATGGGAAACTGTAAAGAACCAAGGCTTCTGTTAGGAAGGTTGCTCAAATAATCATCTCAGGTCTCAAAGTCTAGTGTCTTACTTTGTGATGTATAGAGACAATTGAACCATTAAAAGTTTTTTGGGGGTAGAATTTTATCTTCCTGGTAACGAAATTCATTCTCACGTTTTAGGGAGAACATATTTAAAACACATGAAAGAGAGAAGCATGTGGGCCATTTATTTACGTATCTAACCACAGATAATATTTATGAGAAAATATCAGAAAAATCAGGTTTATGTGGGAAAATGAAGCCCCTCCTGATGAAGCTGGAGTTGATGAGTCTGTGTGTTTGTGTGCTTTTTGTGGGGTGTATATTCTTCAAAATCAGGAAGGAAGATAAACATGCTGAAGGGAATAGGAAGAGACGTCAGATACTCAAAATTTCTCCTTTCGTATAAAATCTTTTTAAAATCTACAAACAGGAAATTATTAAAACCTTTTTTTTCCAACAGCAACTAACATATGCTCTATGTATTAAAACAGGGAACATAAATTATGCCTACATTATGTGAGGCACATCACCAAAGGCTTTACCTTTACTAATTCATTTAATACTTTAGACAGCTCTGTGAGGAAATAGGCTTCCTCCCATCTCCAGAAGCAAAGTTGAAGGTGGGAGGTGTCAATTGTCCAGGAAACATCAACAATGACAGACCCAGGATTTGAGATCCTTGCTCACTGCTCAGTTGGGCAAAGCTCTTTAACCATAGCACCATACTGCCTCTGGAATGTTAATGATCTGTATGTAGTGATCCTTAGTAGAAAAGCCTGAAATTGAAACTTATTTCTGACTGCTGGGGAGTACATATATCATTCATTGCCTTTAAGTGTAAACCATTCTTTGAACTTTCTAATTCTAATTTAATTCTCTTAATTTACAATAAACATTAATTTTTTAAGATTTATTTATTTATTAGAGAGAGTGTGAGCAAGTGGGGGGAGGGGCAGAGGGAGAGAGAGAATCCTGAAGCAGACTCCCCACTGAGCACGGAGCCCAATGTGTGTGGGACTCCATCTCACCACCCTGATCATGACCTGAGCCGAAATCAAGATTCAGACCCTTAACAGACTGAGGCACCCAGGTGCCCCCACAGTAAGATTCTTTACAGAGAGATGGAGGTCTTTTCTTTCCCTTCATTCACATCTTCAAAAAGATAAAATGTTAAAAGATATAGAAATTAAAATGGATGATATGAGGAAGTCTTAAAATTGATATTTAGGTGTAAATGGTTTCCCAAAGAGAGAAGCATAAGGCCAAATTTTCAAGACTATTAAAAATGAGCAATAGACAAATATGTATACATACATACTCATATTTAAGATCGTCTTCATTGAAATTATGAGGAGATTTTTTTTTTAATTACAGAATTAGAATTTCTGAAGGGAAAGTAGGGAATCTGCATTTTTAAAAAATAAGTACCTATCATTCTGATGCATACTGGTGTTAACAACTGATTAAGATTTTATGTTCATAATAAACATTTCTTGTCTGTCTACCATATTCTAAGTCTGGAACCAAACAGTAGGCATGGTATAATACAATTGATCTTCAGAGGTATCCTGTTCTTTAAAAAGAGGCGGAAATAAAAAGGCAAAATTACACTAAAACATTTTAGCATTTCTGTTTAATTGTCAATTTATTTGACTTTGTTGAAATTATGTTCATCAGGCATTACCAAACAGTGATAGAAATTTGTGCTTTTCCATTAGAGGAACCCCAGAACTAATTCAGATTGTATTTTATATAATACAAAACATTAGTTATATTTCCTTAATGAAGGTTACTAGTGCCACTTATAATAGGTAAACACGTTTTGGCTAACAAGGAAAAATTTCTTTTGGACATAAGCTCCAAATAAAATTCTACCACTTAAAAGTTATTATATGCAATCTATTGTCTATACTATGTGAATATTGAAATGTGAATATTCTCTGTCAAAGAATATTTACTTTATAAATGCTATAATTGGAAATGCTAAACTTCAAAGATAACTTTTCTGATGCTATATTTGGAGTACAGGAAAGAGGGAATTCATGGTTATAAAGCAACCTGACCAATTCATCACAATCTTTTTAGAAATTTCCATAGAATTTACAATCACTTAGATGTGGAGGTTCCATCCATGTATTCATTACTACTTTTTCTGAAACCAAGTATCAGTGATGTTCAGATATTTCTTCCAAATAGTGGTAATATTTATAGCATTTCTTCAGTATCCTTTGAAAGCAGTGAGAACAGGAACAAATAAAGTTTTCCAAGTGTGCTAATAGCTCAGCTTGGTTTATTTAACTAAATCTGAAGGTCTTAATATAATGTAATCTTCAAATAAGTAGAAATATAGATAATATGTACAAATTACCTGTTGAGGCTGAATTCAGAGGCTCAGTTTTTATGTTAGGTACTATAATGAGAAGAATTATTTGAATTGATTTAAAATTATATTGTTAACATGTTCATTTGCTATTGAACATAATGCACACTACTGACTAAAAGAATATCTTCTTTTTAAGATAGTTCTATTTGCTTCATCATTAGAAAAGCAGAAGCAAAGGAAAATTTCTTCCTATAAGAAGATTGTGTAATGTATTTTTCCACAAAATATATCACAGGATTCAGCACACAGTAGACTAGGAAGGAACGATACAATAGCAAGGTAATATGGAAGTTAAAATCAGTTAAAAATTTATGTTTTTATTAAAAAGAATCAGTGTAAAAAACTATTATAGGAAAAGATGAGACCTTAAAAGATAAATAAGAAAGAGTTTAAAATTAAAAACAAATTTGGACAAGAGCACCTGGGTGGCTTAGTTGGTTAAGCATCCTACTTTTGATTTCTGCTTGGGTCATGATCTCAGGGCTGTGAGACTGAGCCCTGCATCGGGCTCCAGGGAGTCTGCTTGAGATTCTCTCTCTTCCTCTTCCTCTGCTTCTCCCCCTGCTCATGTGATGAGAGAGAGAGAGAGAGAGAGAGAGAATCCTTAAAAAAATGGACATAATTAGAAAAGCTAAACCTAAGAAAAATTCTTGCCCTGAGAGAAAGAAATGGACTGAAAATGTTAAGCCCATTTCCTAAGGCTGAGGAATCTTTCACTTGTCTGGAACTGGAATATTTTACAGAATTTGTATATTGTCCCAGGTGTTTTCCTCTTTATCAGCTTTCCAAGATTCCTCACCTCTTAAGTCTATTAGATATCTAGAGAAAAAAGAGAAGAACCATTTCCCAATTACAAATAGGAGCATAAAAGTAAGATAGAGACAGTAGAATAATGAGCAGTAAATAGGAAGCTTGTAATAAAATAGAAAGTGATTGGAGTACCTGGGTGGCTTAGTTGATTAAGGTTAAGCATCTGCCTTTGACTCAGGCCATGATCCCACCCTGCTTCTCCCTCTCCTCCCTGGTCCTGCTCTCTCTCACTATCTCTGTTGCAATCTGTCCCTCTCTCAAATAAATAAGTACAATCTTTAAAAATAAAAAAATACATAAAATAAATAAAATAGTGATTATCCACACCTATTTTTATATCTGTATCTGCATCTACATCTGTTATAAATATACACATGCACACACAAGGCTGCAGATTGTATGAAATGATTGAAATGTTACATGCCGATACCAGTTGACAAACACTGATTAAATGTCCTCCCTGTTGAAACTTACTGTGCAGATGTTTACAGTGTAGCTATGAATAAGACAGGTCCTTGCCCTCTTGGAGTGTACAATTTAGCAGATAAGACATGCATAAAAATAGCAAATAATTTAAAAGTTATAGGAGCAAAATGGCATAAAGGAGAAATGGAGAAGTTGCTATGGGATCATATAATAAGGAGATCTAACCTAATCTGGTAGAGCAGGTCAGAAATAATGTCCTGCAGAATTGAAATTTCAACTGAGTGTACATGGTGAAGAGAATAAGGAGAAGAAACCCCAATGTGAGGAATCTGCTAGTTGTTGAGTGTGTCTCTAATTCTGCATTCTATAACTGGGAAAATAACTACAGGATGGGTTTCAAGGAGGCACTGGACTCACTGTGAGATGGAGCTAAGCTAAAACTCCAGTGGTAACTGACCTCTATAACCCCTACTCTGACTGGTAGATCACAGTGATGTTTTGGGTTTCCTGTAATTGGTGGCAGTTCAGAGATAGTGTTCAGCAGTTGCCAAAAGGTCTGATTATTTCCTTTTCCCCATTATATAGTCACTTTGGTAAAAGGCCGTAAGTCCCTTTGGGGAAGGCGGGAGAAAGATTAACAGCATAAGTTTTTGGCAGTGCAATGGGATCCTTCTTCAAGGGATCTCCATCTCCTGTTCATTCAAGGGCTGCTGGGTCTGTTAACTGGTTCAAGTTTGGGAATTGATTGAAGGGTTGTGAAGCTCAATTTTTATGATTCAAGTTAGACTTTTGTTCACTTTTTTCCTTGTCTCCGATTTCCTTCTTATCTGACTTAATTTTTATCTGCCTCCACTATCCCCCTTTTATTAAAAAAAAAATTATTTATTTGAGAGAGAAAAGCAGACTCGCCACAAAGCAGAAAGCCCGACATGGGTCTTGATCCCAGGACCCCGAGATCGGGACCTGAACCAAAGGTAGATGCTTAACTGACTGAGTCACCCAGGCGCTCCTCCTCTGCCCCTTTTAAAGTTACTGATGACCTCTGTTGTTTGATTTCATTAGTCATTTGATCCCTCAGCAGCATTCCACCTGGCGGCCCTCCCTTCACTTCTTAAAACATCCCACATATTTCACTGAATACAAAGGGGATTTTAGCAAAATGTGCATTTGTTTGTAAAATTCCATTACTCAAAATCCTTGATAGCTGTCTGTACCTTTAAGGATAAAGTCCTAAATTCTTAGAAGTTTCCTCACATGGCTTCTTCACACTGTATTTTCTTTAGTGGTTGAAAAAAGTGTATACATACAATATGACCTGTTTCAAAATAACTTATAAAAATTAAGTTTTTATCTCCAAAATAAACTAGAAATATTTCAAATACACGAATCATCAAATTTCATTTTACATTAAAGCATGCATGTAGAAACATTAATCAAAATCTGATATGGCTCATTGAGAGTACTTAGTAAATAAAAAAAAAAACATTTAGAATAAAACGAAGGGCTATAAAACCAGAAGATAATTGATGAATGGAGGAGATCATAAAGCCTTAGACTCAGAGAAGAGAGAAGGTTCTAGGCTTGTGAATTAGAGGCAGTAATTCTTAGATCCCCAGGGAAAGGAGAAAATAATGCCTGGAGGAAAAAAATTTATTGTGAATCAATTTTGACAAAATTATGCTGAGTCAGTCCCACTCTAGACTTCTCTAAGAAAGTGTTCTCCCCATTAAATCTGTTACCACTCCCCCAATCAGGAATTCCTATGAAAGATTCCAAATAGCTAGTAATAATATGCAGGTCAACAAAAAATTCATCAGTGGTTCCTCACTATGAAAAAGAAAATGTCAAAAGAAGGAAGGAAATTAGCACTGTTGAGGGGAGAGAGATGATTTTTTCAAGTTATGTAAATTAATGCATAATTGAACGTAGGAAAGGTGGCTACGATAAATATTGATGATGATGAGATAGAAAAAAATAATGGTGAAAGCAAGAGACAGAAAGGAATGGAAATCAGTATACAGGAGAAAGAAGGACAAAATATCATTTAATACAAAGTAGTATTTTACTTTTATGAAAAGAAATTGCAAGGGATACGTTTTTTGTTCTTTTCTATTTTTTTCAGTTGGTGGGGAAAAGGTTTCCCTTGATTTCTGTCATCCTGAAATTGCAGTCTAAGTATTGCAGTAGTAACTTACATAAAATAGCTGGTGTGTTTGTGTGTGTAGAAGAATGCCCTGCCCACGAGGGAGGTTTCTCCTCTTGACATCTTCAGACCATTTCCTCTAACACCTGACGATAAACACTACTATTGGCAGTCATGCCATTACTTGCTTTCTCCAGCATTTAGGAATGTCATTAGGCCTTGGGCTTTTTGTAGCAAGAAAGGGTATAACTTTGTATTTTTTTCTCGTGTCATAGTTGGCAGGCTTTCTGTGAAATTACAGCAGTGTTCTCATGTGCCAGTTCTCAATGAAATTTGAAAGAAAGGGACAAGCACTATAGATGGAACTTGTCTTTAAGACTGATGAAGGAGAAACAAACAGACAGACACAACAATTATTTTTAATGTGCTTCCCTCTCTGGCATTAAAATATATGAATATGAAAAAGTTAAAAGTTAGTCAAATTAAGAGATATATGTGCATGTAGATGGAAGTGAAATGAAGTGAAGGGAGAATTAACAATAGAAAATTTTGAAGATGAAGAGAACAAATCTATAAGATGTATCGTGCAATTTAGAAAACCCTTAATGTTCTACCTGAACAAAATCTGTTCTCCCTGTTTAATCATTTTATTTTAATTTTATTTGAATATATATGTATATATACATGTTTTTGAATATGTATGTGTATATATATGTATTTGAATATACATATATAATTGGTACAGGCATTATCAGAATTTGTAGAAATTATTAGTCAATATATTAGAGCTGATTTTTGATGGTGCAGCAAAGCACAGAGCCCTGAGATAATATAATTAATTCTCTTGATTTATAAAGGTATTTCTAAATTATATTAGCATACATCTTTTTATCTAATTATCCTGTCAATCCTGGAAAGTATACAGGTCAGGTGTTACATATCATAGATGAGGAAATTGATACCTAGGACAAAGCACTAATAAACAATGGAAATGGGACTAGAAAACTGGTTTTTTTTCTTCCATCTAGACCTCTTGCCATTTTCACAATACAACTCCGACTGCATCAGGAAAGGCAAATTTGGGTGAATGTAAGAAGAGGAATATAATAAACAAACGAGCAGACTAAAGTAGGAGAGTAAAAACATGGATATTATCCAGAAACATTACAGTGATACTCCTGAATATATTTTGGGGAAAAAAAAAGATAAGTGGTGGGAAAGCTATGTGAAGCATGAAAAGGGAGAGTGGGCCATAGGTGTGATGCCACTGCTCAGTGTTACATCACAATTCTGCTTCGTCAGGTAATAAGGTACAGAACATTCCTTTCCAAAATCTATTTTAAAGATAATATTACTCAGGGGTACCTGAGTGGCTCAATAGGTTAAGCAGCTGACTCTTGATTTCAGCTAAAGTCAAGATCTTAGGGTCCTGAGATTGAGCCCCATTTTAGGCTCTGTGCTCAGCTGGGAGTCTGCTTGAGGATTCTCTCTTCCTCTCTTCCTGCCCCTCGCCCCACCACTTTTTCTCTCAAATAAATAAATAAATAAAATCTTTAAAAAAAAAAGAAAAACTGTATTACTCAGGGTTGTCCAGAGAAATAGAGCCAGTAGGAGATAAATAAATATATATAGGTAAATGTAATATTTGTTACTTTATAATATATTTTATTTATAAATTATAAATAAATATAAATTATTATAAATTACATAAATATATATAGAGAGAGATTTACAGAGCTGCTATAACAAACTACCACAAACTTGATGGCTTAAAACAACAGAAATTATTTTTTCACATTTCTGGAGGCTAGAAGTCCTGTCAATAGTATTGCACTAAAATCAAGGTATCAGAAAAGCCATTCTCCCAGAGGCTTTAGGGAAGAATCCATTCCTTGGCTTTTTTTGGTTTCTGTTGACTACTGGTATTCCTTGGATTATAGTCACATCACTCCAATCTTAGAGACCTTCATCTTCACATCTTTCTCTGTTCCAGTTCCATATTGATTTCTTCTCTGTATGTCTGTGTAAAATCACATTCTGACTTTATAAGGCTTCCCTGATTGAATTTAGAGTCCACTTGTATAATCCAGGATAATCTCTCAGTGTCAAGATCTTTAATTTAATTACATTAGCAAAGATGTTTTTCTCTTGCAACATTTATCGGTTCTGGGTCTTAAGACCCGATATATTTGGGTAGCCATTAGTCAGCCTACTACACCCTCCTTGCAACACATGATTAATTTTCATTTTCATTAATGAGTCAGTCAAGATAAATTATATTATGGCCCTGTAACCAACACCCTCAAAATATTGGTGTCTTAAAACAACACATGTTTATTTTTCTCTCCTGCTACATATCCAACAGTGTCCTTACACAGGGACTTAGGCTGACTGAATCTTTACTCTTGGGAACATGGCCTGGTACAGAAAGGAAGGGACTGTGTGAATGTACACTGTTAACCTTTAAAGACTGCCTGTGGAAGCTCACTTTTCACTGGCTACTCCTAACCTTTACAGATCCTATTGTGTGCCTAGAAAGTGAAGAACCAGAAATGTTGGTAAACATCTTTATCACAATGAAGTTGGGTGTTTGGGGTCAAAACTCAATATGCTATAGAGAAAATTTATTTGGGGTAAAAGTTTTTTTTTCTTTTTTTAAGATTTTATTTATTTATCTGAGAGAGACAAAACACACAGCCAGGGGGAGAAAAGAGGCAGAGGGAAAAGCAGTCTCCCTGGTGAGCAAGGAGATCAATGTAAGACTTGATCCCAGAACCCTTGGATCATGATCTGAGCCAAAGGCAGAAGCTTAACTGACTGAGCCACCTGGGCATCCCTATTTTGTGTAAAAGTTGATAAATTGAATTTATTTAGAATGATGTGGTTTATCATTGGCATCAAGTTTTAACTTAAAAATTCTGTTGTAGGATTTTAAATAGACATTTAGAAAATACCCTATTACTTTTAATATATTATCTATTGAATAATAGGCTATCTTAAAATATGTCAGGCACTATCCGGAAGAACTGGATGATTTTCCTATAACTGGTATTCATCAGATTTGGAAGCATAATTGAACTAGGTACTGGTATGTAGATGGGCCTAAACCTATTTCCTTAGAGTACTGGGGAAAGATGGGATATTATCTCATACCATGCTATGAATAACAAGCCTTTGTAAAGACTTTGATGTTTGTCTTTTGAGTTGCTTTTTCAGCAGAAAGAAGATAGAGACTATAGGTTTTTATGTAGGGTCGAACAAAGGGCAGTGGCCAATGAAAACAAAGAATGAATTATTGAAATGTTGTGAAGCTAAAGAGAACTTGAATGCCATTTTAGATATCTGCAGTAAGGCCAGGTTCCTAAGGGAAAGCTGAAAATTCTGCTTTTGGGTGGATAGCATTTGCCAAGAATGTACCTTCAGCATTGGCAAAGAGACACATTTATTTGATCATCATGACAGAGAGGTTGTAGGAAATAAATGTTTTTCACATAAAAGAACATGGTGACATGATTTACGTGAAAGCGTGCTATAAAGTGGAAAGCACTATGCAAATGTAGATCTCTTTATCCCTGAAATTTAATGTGTTAATTTATTGTAATATCTCTGAATTTATAGCTCAAATATATAGATAGAATGGAAACACTTTTTACACATGATTTGATATCATCTTAAATTTTCCCAACATTAGAACCCTGAATTACAAAGCAGGACAGCAAATTGCAGAGAAATGAAATGAAGAGGCTCTCTCTAAATTATCAGCCAAGGCAAACATGTTTAAAGTAGGTAAAATGAAATTAAAAGAAGTGGTACCTCTGGGGAGCTCAGAAGAGAAGAGAAAGCCAAGAAGGGAGTTGATGCAGGTGATGGAGCAGGAGGAATATCATAACATTTTAGGGGCTAAAAAAGAGCAACCATATTATATACCATATAAACAACACTTTTGAGGGTGAAAAGAGGGTGATTTTAATAAAATCTCCAGGATAACAGGAGCAAAGTAGGACTCTCCAAGCATATCAAATTCTATATTCACCCTCATTTTTAGTGTTTAAAATCTTAAGATTTCACATACCCCAGGAAAATTTGTAACCTACAATTCCTATCAATAAATCATTACATTAAAAAAAGATCATTTTATGATGAATCAAAATCTATACTTTTATGCCTTCTAAATCTTTATAGATCACTTAATTAAGAAATTATATAAAAAACTGATCATTAAAACTATAAATACATTATTTCTTCTTTTTAAATTTTCCTAATAAAAGTTCGGATCATTTATAATTCATCATTTCAACAGATATTCACCTACTACCTACTTTAAAATAAGTCATGGGGTTGTAACGAACAACATGGTTACTATAGTTATTCATACTGCATTGCATATTTGGAAGTTATTGAGAGAGTAGACGTTAAAAGCCCTCTTCACAAGAAAAAAATATGTAGGGATGGATGTTCACTAGACTTATCGTGAAGATGATTTGCAATGTATACAAATATAGAATCATTATGTTGTATACCTGGAACTAATATAATACATCAGTTATGTTTCAATAAAAAACAAGTACTGATTAATATATTACTTTACCTATGATTAGATACACACACATAACAGGACACTTAAACACTGAAATATATGTTGTACTGTGTCATCTAAATGGATGATTAAACTACTTCCTGAGCATAATTAGGACAAGTAATATGTTCATCATCTAGATGAAGACCAAATCTTGTAGTAGGTAACATGGGTAGTTAGCAATTGGAGGACTATTTGATTTAATATATTACGAAATTGTTCTCTAGGGGAATGTGTTTGGTGGTAGTGGGGTATGAAGAACCTGAAAAGGTTTTCCAGCAATGTATACTTATTCCATTACTCTTCCCATCCCAATCACCTTTGCATTGAACTTGCTCATTTTAGCAACCACTGTACCTAGAACAGATGAAAAGGCTCTTTGCTAGTCTTCTTCCACCACTCACCAACCATCTAGTGGTTCTTCTGGGAATTGGGATCATGATTGCCCAAGGTGACAGACTGAAATCCTGTGGTATGTCCAGGTGTTGCTTAGTGTTTGAAATGAGCTAATGAGTAGTCATCTCAGGGAGGAAAGGTCGCTATCATTTTCCTGAAAAGCATATTAGATACCCAGCTGGAACACTCACATGGTCCATTTGATGGAAGATTCATATGGCTAGTGGATAAGCATTCCTTTCTTACCCGGTTTAAAGTCAAATGTGGTACACTTTGCAGTGTGTTCTCTTGAGCCATTTACTTAGAACTTCCCCAGCTTCTGCAGTAAATCCCCTCAAACGTGTATACTTGATTTGATTCTCAGCATCCAATTCAGTGAATTGGTATCTACTCAGTTCCCCAGGCATCCATTGATCCTATCATATTCTTTTTGTTCCTCACTTTTTTTTCTCTTCACAAGAAATAGTGGTAGTACAGTTTTTAAAATAAAAAGATAAAAAAATTCCAAATTACATTCATATACACATGCATTGACACATAGAAACACACATACTCAAAACCAACACCAAAAAAATAAAAACTATTTCATTTTACAATGAGTGCTGCTAGACCATAGTCTTACATACTTCCTTACCAGAAACAAATGTATTAATTACTAAAGCAGGGAATTAAGGGGAAATAAAATGTTTATATTTTATTTATTAAAAAACTTGAAATACGTATATTCCGCTATAGTGCCAGTTGCTACTATTAGATCAAGATATATTCTCTTCTGATAAAGAAAACATGTTACAAATCCATAATTAATCATTTGCATAATGCATGGGGGCAATAGAAAAACCGCTCTCTAGCTTTATAAATATTTTAAAATGTTTAAATATATAAGATATTTTAAAACTACTCTTGGTAAATTATTTCTTAAAGGAAATATTCACTTCATAATATTTCTTTTGCTTGAATTTTTATGTATATTGCTATTGGCTATGGTTAATGTAAGGTATATATCAGTACTGAGCAGAAAAACAGATTTATTTGTAGTACACTGATTAAAGAACTTTCAGAAAGTTTTGAATATCTCTATATTCTTATTATTCGGAAGAAGAGAAAAAATATAGACATCACATTAATTGGAAAATCTAACATATCAGAAAGTTTCAAAATCACAAAATTGAAATTATTAATTATTATTAAAAGATCAGTTGGTATTGGATAGTGGATTCTTTAGAAACTATATATGTTCAAAATAGATGGATAACCTATACTGTCTGTATTTCCTCAATCTTTTTTTTTTAAGATTTTATTTATTTATTTGACAGAGAGAGACACAGCAAGAGAGGGAACACAAGCAGGGGAGCAGCAGAGGAAGAGGGAGAAGCAGGCTTCCTGCTGAGCAGGGAGCCTAATGTGAGGCTTCATCCCAGGACCCTGAGATCATGACCTCAGCCAAAGGCAGACGCTTAACAACTGAGCCACCCAGTTAAGATTTCCTCAATCTTAAAGCAGCTATTGGAAAAGAGAAGACCGTTTTGAGAAGGGCCATACTTGAAACCAATTGGACATGCAAAAATCAGTGGGAAGAAAGTTCCAGTCAGAGGAAATAAAAGCAATAGGGCCATGAGTTAAAAATGAGGGTTGTAAAGAAGTAGAGGGGAAATATAAGGATAACCTCTAGAACCAGTAGGCAAGGGGCAAATTAAGTTGGAGCCTCTGGACATGGAAGAATTTTCAAGAAGAACATGGAGTGATAAGATTTAATTTTAGAAAATCATATTGGCTGAGAATATAGAGATGCATTGGAGAAGAAAAGAAATGAAAGCGGGGTATTAACAAAACTATTGGAATGCTCCAGACAGAGAGGCAGAATCCTAGTCCACAGGCATTGTATGGACAAAAGCAGGTGCACTTCATTTAGAGAACTTCCTTCTGCCAGCTTTGCCTAAGATCTGTAATCACAGATTTGAAGCCACAGGACTGCTCACTCAGTTTTCTGACACTGATTTCTGTAACGTTTGGAGTTGTCCTTATGTACAGTGTTTCAGTGTCATAGATTTGCCTAATTCAATTTAAGTGATAATGTGTACTTATTTCTTATTCTTCTTTTTGCTTTGGGAGGTTCTCTAAATGAACAGCACTTTGGACGGAGCAGAAAGACCAGGCCCTGCTGAGCAAACATGGTTAATGGCATGGACAAAAATCTGGAAATAAGAATGGAAATGAATAATGACCCAAAAGGGATTTGAGAGAAATCTCAAAGTCTCTGCCACCTTGACCTTTTTTTTGTGCCTATAGGGTAAGTTCTTGAATGGTGGATGAAGAAGCTTGGCTAACATCAGCTGGACAAGTCATTTTGTGAGTGTTTGGTTCCTCATTGTGGTGAATGTTTTCTAATAAGCTTTAACATATACTACCAAAATCTTCCTACTGTGTACACACGCTCATATATATATCCACATGCTAGTACCATAGATCTTGTCTCCTAGTTGTGTTAATTTTCTATTGCAACTGTAACAAATTACCACAAACTCAACAGTGTAAAACAATACAAATTTATTCTTCTGTAGTTCTATAGGCTAGAAGTCCAACACTGGTCTCACTAGATTAAAATCAAGGTCTTGGCAGGGCTGCTTCCATTCTGGAAACTCTAGGGAAGTACCTATTTCCTTGCATTTTTCCAATTTCTAGAGGTTTGCACATTCCCTGACTTATAGCCTTCTTTCTCTATCCTCAGAGCTAAAAAAGTTACATCCCTCTTACTGTTTTTCCACTGTAATACTTCCCTCTCAACACAACCAAAAGCAGTTTCTTCCCTTTTAAGAATTTATGTGCTTTGATAGGCCCACTGAAATAATACAGAGTAATCTCCCCATCTCAAGGTCCTTAACCTTAATCACATTGCAGAGTCCCTTTTGACATGTGAGGATACATTCAAGGACATGGACAACTGTGGGAGATGGAGGGTTTTTATTCTTCCTACCACACTGGTTTTCTAGCTTTTTTCCTTTCAGACCTCTGACCACATAGGCAAACCGTTGGTCACTGTCTGGGAATCTGTATACATCCTCATGTTAGGCTACCTTTCTTCTGCCCAGGGTGGAAGACTACATACACTGTTGTAGTTATATCTACTGGGAAGGTTTTTCATTTCCATCATCTTTCAAGACAACTCTTGAATGTAGCTGAAGTTAGCTGCCATTCATTTTTTGTTTCCACCCTGAGAATCTATCAGTAAACCAACCTCAGATTATTATTTTTCCTCCTTCAACTCATCATAAAGGGCCCCTTCCCACAATATGGCCACAAACACAGTGTGGACACCTGATCATGCAGCTTACTTGTACATTCTCACCCTCTTAGGCTCAAAGCAGGACAAAATATCTCCATCTTAAAATGCCTGCTTGCTAGACTCATCTGAATGTTTACATTTAGTGATTCCAGTACAACACAGCTCTTTTTTTTTTTTTTAAGATTTTATTTATTTATTTGACAGAGAGGAGAGAGATCACAAGTAGGCAGAGGCAGGCAGAGAGAGAGGGGGGAGGCAGGCTCCCTGCTGAGCAGAGAGCTCGATGCGGGGCTCCATCTCAGGACCCTGAGATCATGACCTGAGCTGAAGGCAGAGGCTTTAACCCACTGAGCCACCCAGGCACCCCTAGAACACAGCTCTTAATTGTTCAGACTTCTTTGGATTATATTGTGACAAAGAGTGGGAGAGTTAATATAAATCTGAAGCAAAACTATGAATGAATATTGTCCATCTCACATGAGTGCAAACTGTTTCTTGTCTTCTTGTCTAAGTGAAATGGAAAAAATAGTATTTACCAAGTCAGTGATCGCATTACATGCACATGGGACTTTACTAATGTGCTCTATTAGAAATGCAATGACTAGCACAAGCAGCTGGGACTAGGACTTCTGCTTGGCTAAGCCTGCAGTGTTCTACAGCCATCTCGAGTAATCATCTAGTTTCTGCAGGAACCATAGTGGCAAATGAAGTGAAGATATGATAGAGACATGGTCATATATCTTGTAGGTCTTTACTGATGACATTAATCTATTTTTATCTTATTTTTTATTTTTCTTTTTTGTTTTTCTTAAAGATTTATTTACTTATTTGAGAGAGAGAAAGCGAGAAAGAGAGAGAGACAGAGGGGGGAGGGGCAGAGGGAGAGAATCTTTTTTTGAGCAGACTCCTGGCTGAGTGCAGAGCCTGATGCAGAGCTCCATTCCACAACCCATGAGATCATGACCTGAGCTGAAACCAAGAGTCGGTTGCTTAACTGACTGAGTCGCCCAGGAATCCCTACTTTTATCTTATTTCATAGTCTAAGAACTCCGTGTGGGAGTTACTCTAACTGCTAAGTATAATCCATTTCAAATACATATTTGGGGGCTGGTGAAATTATTACTTTGTGGGTTCGTGGACCTTGTGGGCCAGGATCCCACAAGGATCCTGAGCCAGGATCCATGAGCCAGGATCTTAGCCAGGACTCCATTTATTACTTGGTCTCTGTAAGCTCTCACTCATAATAGGGAAGTTTTGATAGCTTTTTGGGTCCCTTATTTCCAACATGAAGTCAGACCTGGAGTGCATAGTCCTTGAAATAACTGGATATTTCCCTTTCCCCAAGACTGGGAAAACCATAAGAGTATATACTTTTTATGGTGTTGGGAGGTCTTTCCTCACCAGGATAAAGCTACTTTAATCAATTGATTCCATATCTGAAATATGGATAACATCTGGAACTGAGCAAAGAATTTTGGCTTTGGGTTGCAATTTGAGTGCTTTCAAACACCTGCAGCACTGAGAATTCTGTGGCAAGGTCAGTTCTTCATTGACTTCATTACTTAGCTACACTGTGGGTAGAGATGTATATGAAATGTGTATAGTGGTTTACTTTTTTCTCATTCGGGTAGGAACCAACCATTTTCTTTGAAAGGAACCATTAGTTTAGCTTATCTATGTAATCAGTGTCATTTCTATGGTAAATAACTGTTAGACTGTACAATGCAAATTTTTCCGTACCAATATAGCATGGCAGGGTGAAGAGCATGCTGTGTGAAGAAAATTACAGATAGATCAATGTTTCCATAGCCTATATTAAAAGGAAGGAAGTAGAAATTGTAGATATCAGAGCATGTGTTCGGAAAAGTGACCAGAGGGTAACGGTCTGAAATCTAGGACACTCTGATCACTGATAAAAAGGCATTGAGCACTTTGCAGGAAAAAATGAAGATTTAGAAAGCACATGACAGTTGTCTTCCACTATCTGCAAGATTGCTATGTGTAACATTTAAACAGGGATTTTCGTTTTCTTTGAAGTGATCCTCATGAATTTGCAGATTACTAGATACCTATATTGCAGTAGAATTATACCAAAAAAAAATTGCATGTGCTTCTGTAACTCTTCAGTTGTGAAAATTAACACCTATGAAATTAAATTCAAATTTATGAAAAGCTTTGGGGCCTTTGGAAAAAGTCATGTCATGGCATAAATGCCAGGAATTTCATATGTGCATATATGTATATGTTTGTTAAAATCTGAAACTATTATAATAATTTAAGTTTTCATAATATGTTTCACCCAAGAATCACAAAATACTGTACAAGTTAATGAGTTTAATTGCTTGCAGTATATGAATAAAATGCAAGTCTTGGAGAGTTCAAGTAATTGACTTTAAATGCTGTGGGAAAGACAACCATCTTGACTCAGAGTATATCTGAACTTCCCAGTTTAAGTCACATCAAGTCTCTTCATAGAATTGTGTCTATTAGTAACTAAATAGCTGTTATTAATCATAATATAACTAACATTCACTTGCCCTACAGAGCACATCATTTCCTTTAATCTTTGAGAAAGCATATCTGAAAAATAAAAGGGCTTGTGTTATTAGACAGAGTGTGCATTGAGGAAACAGAGGCAAATAATGGTAGTTGAGTTCCCCCCACATTGCCTGGCTAGTAAGTAATGGGACCAGGCATGGGAAGATCTATACTTCCTAGTGCAGATCACTCGTCACAATTTTAGAGTTTGCATAACTCAACTAACTCATGTGGTATTCAGAGGAGTAAAGATGGCTTTTGGTCATTATATCTCTCATAGCACCTCTTAATAATTGGAAGTCAATTAGTATTTGTTGAATTGAAATAGTGTGATAGTGACATATACAACCAAAAACATGTCTCTTTATTTTCAGTGAGGTTATATAAAGCAGCTCTGGAGACAGATTATTCCTCCCTTTACTAGTTGTGTGAACTCAGGCATATTTCTTATACTCTGTAGATCTCAATTTCCTCAGTTATAAACTGGAGGTAACAATAGCACCTACTTCACAGAGTTGCTATGTGGATTAATCAAATTAATCTACGTAAATTCCTTAAAACATTGCCTGGCATAACTAAAACTTCAGTAAATGTTATCACTATTCTGGAATATTTTCACCATGGAAATATAGTGCTTGGCTTCTTTTAAAACAATGAAGTTTCCTAGGACTTCTCTGAAGGGGGGTGGGTATCACTTAAATCATACATAGTTTTAGAGGTATAAAAATTATTTATAGAAGCTGTTATAATTTACATATGTGGAAACCAAGACCAAGAAAGTTACAGGCCTTCTCAAAAATAGCATGCCTTGGTGATAGCATGTGGTTTAGCAACCTGTTTTTCTCAGAAAGTAATCTCAGAAAGTGTTGTTTGGAATTTATTGTGCTTGGATTAAGATAATATAGAAGTTTTTGCACTTATGCATTTTTTATGAAAGTGATCAACTTCTTACAAGTTTTGCTTCTTGAAAGTGCAAGATTTTGGGACACCTGTGTGGCTCAGTCTGTTAAGTGTCTGCTTTCAGCTCAGGTCATGATCCCAGGGTTCTGGGATCTAGCCCCACAGGGCTCTTGCTGAGCAGGGAGCCTGCTTCTCCCTTTGCCCTGCCTGCTCCCCCTGTTTGTGCTCTCTCTCCTTCTCTCTGACAAATAAATAATAAAATACATTTTTTTAAGTGTAAGATTTTATTTCTATAGTTTTTCCAGGTAATTATGTATAAATAAGGTGTAATTGTACTTTCCAGTTCCAAAGATAATTATAAGTAATTGTCTTGAT
This sequence comes from Potos flavus, assembly GCA_028534135.1. Classification (NCBI taxonomy): domain Eukaryota; kingdom Metazoa; phylum Chordata; class Mammalia; order Carnivora; family Procyonidae; genus Potos; species Potos flavus. Next base: position 135,590,018 of record CM052899.1, on the reverse strand, counting down.
TCAGTGAACACCAATGGTATAATTCATGGAAAAATATGTATAATGTTTAATTCAGATCTCCTGATAATTTTAGACACTCCCTGTTAATATATTAAGTGCTCTTGAAAAGATGTATATTCTCTGAAGTATCAGGAAACTTAGAATTAGGTATGATCTAAGAACCATTATTAGGTAGAAGTCAAAGAACCATTATTATATTTATTATCAATTTAGTAATAATTGAAGAGAGTTTCTGAGATTTGAACATATCTTTTTTAAGCAACTCCTTGATTTACAATGAAATTTGATTTGGTTAATAAGGGTATAAAAAAGGATTTTATGACCCAATGCTGGTAATATGAATAATGGTGATTTGAATATTTAAATTTAGTTTTAAATCTATATTATGTGCACATTATGTGAATATAGAAAACTATTAGATTTATCTTTGAAATGAAATGGGCATAGAAGTAAGGAATTACACAAATGAATGTACATATTATCCATTTTAAGAATTTCATTGCTCTTTATAATATGTTTAAATGTCTAAAATATCTTTTTCTTCAGGCTTCCATACGTGTGTGCAGTTTAAAGGTTTTTTTCTCAATTCCTTCAAAATGCACCATGAAAATTAAGTTAACTAATAGAGAAAAGTTCACTCCCTTGAGTCATTTGCTTTGTTCATTGTCACAAAATACACAGGGTGCAAGAATTTCTCATCCTAAAACATAGAGCTAATAGAGTAAATGCTTAAATCACAACTTTATATTCCTCAACGAGAGGGAGATTTCAACTCAAACACAAGAACAACAACAACAACAACAAACACTGACAATTATAAGAAAAAAAAACACAAAAAACATTGACACCTGCTTGCCAGCGAAAATAATTGCATTTGCTTAGATTTGCTTATCTTTTAAGTTTTTCCCTTTAGTTGCTTGACTGCACATTAGGCTTTCAGAGTCAGAACACTTATAAATAAGCAGCTTATTTCATGTTGAATTAGTTTCCATATTCTTTACAGTGCTGGACAAAGGAAATTGCTGTCTCAAAGCAGGCTCCTCTATAAGAGGGCCCATCTAAGGCAGTGTTGCTCTATCAGAAACAGTTCTTGCCCCTTCCTCGAGTTACACATATTAATCTCTCCTAGACGAAGCTGGAGACTGTGACTGCCAGGAAAGATTTCAAAATGTGCAGTTCCTCTGGCTCAAAAGACATAACCTTATGAAAGGAAGAGGGAAAGAGTTGCTCTTGATTTTCCTGGTTTTTTTTTAGTGTCCATTGTAAATGAGCTGGATGCTGGTTTGATGTAATTCTGACAGGTGCTCTAGCCTGTGAACTCTTCTCAGTTGTAACTACATTGTCATTTAGACTAGTGGGAAATGGTTCCTTAGCAGGATGTTACGAATACAAGGAAGTGTGGAGGTTGTCAATTTTTCTGTTGTTTGAATTTAAAATGGAAACAAAGCACCAAAATACATTCTAGAATTCTGGAATTTAACAGCTTCTCAAACAACAGATGTGATGGTATTCTGTATATACAGTATCTGCACCCTTAAATGGAACTGGCTTTCTTTCGAATATAAATCTAATGAGTTGTCAAGCAGTCCCTGTTTGCAGATTCTACCCTTTACTCTCAACAGAAATTTCTTCACAGATCATAATGTATATGGATTTTTGCAGAATATCTACCCCCAACCAATACACTTCCCACAAAAGAAACATATGTATGTATAAAGCTGGACTCTGGTACTAGATTTCCAGTTGTTGATATTTCTCTGGTCCCGGTGCTGTAGAATCTCATAGTAGTTTTTGTTACTATATATTTCATTCTAACTTTCACCATAACATTTGCCTAATAATAACTCTTTCCTCAGTGAGATTTTAAGTCTTTCACCTACTCCCACCTTCACTTCAGTTCAAACAAAAGAAAAGTAACCTCCCCCCCATTTTTCTCTGAAAGACATACTTAGGAGTCATCAAGGTTTATTTATTTATTTTCCAAATTTGTGTATTTTAATTTCAATACTAATCTAAATATACACACACACCCCCATTACATGGTGGATGTGTGTGTGTGTGTGTGTGTGTGTGTGTGTGTGAATATTGGATGGTCTTGCATCAGCATTTCATAGTTAATTTAAATCATGCCGTTGTAGTATCTTCTTTGTATCTTTGTTTATAATTATTTTGGCAGTGATAATAGTTTAACTTTCCAAAAAGCTATTGTCAAAAGAAGAGACAGACTCAAATTTTTTTGATACATGTATGGTCTATGTGTAGGAAGTGATGGAAGATTTGAGTTATCCCAAGGCACACAGTTCTAGAGATGTGCTGGGTTTAATGGTACCAGTGCTATGGCATGCCGTATAATATTTATTTCATAAGTGATTCCCTTTATGAGCACCATCTTCTATTAATTTAAATGTTAAGTGCTTTATCATGTTCCATTTTAAAACATGTTTTATTTTGATCTCTTTCTAGGAGCTATGAGTTTATAGCATATTTTGTTATTTTACATGTTTAAAGAATATTATATTAAAAATCATCTCAATCAGCACTCAGGAATTCATGAAAATAATTTTTCCCATTGAAGTGGGGTTTCCCTATTCCTCAAGCTATGGCATTAATATATTTACTAGGAAAGTGAATATGCTATAACTTCCCCCATTTTACTGAATAATAAGATTTCTTAATGTCCTTCGAGATAAGCTCTTGGTTCAACTATATTCTTTTAAAATGTTTTCTTTGCTTTCAGGTAGCTCAGTTGCAACATGCTTACATCTTCAGTTTTGGGAAGTAGCAGGAAGAAAATGTATTTCCGCTTGGGCGGCCCAGGATTCCTTCGTTAGAATTTAATGCTGAATACTCACACTATTCATATAAGCCTTTGGCACAGGTGACAGAATGGTAAATGCCATCAGAAGACCTTGTATTTCTTTAAGTCAGTCAGCTAAGTTCTTCGGGAGCTTTTTATTTCTCATATGAAGTTGTTCAGGTTTGCTCATTACTGACATAATAAAATCAGTAGTAAAGGCAATATCCCCCAGACAGTCTCCTTTATTGTCTGTCCCAGTTCTCATTTCAACACATGGAAAACATCGTCATCCTATATATTATGAATCCTCAAGGCTACTTAAAATAGGGGCTTCCTATTACTACAGATATATTCTTTTGCTATTACCTGTTACTATGTTTCTGTGCTTTGCTGGATGCCGCTTGGTTTGTGATTTCTACTCAGTCATTTTGTTAAGGGGAAATATCTGTTGCTGTATGCCACAGACCCTCCAGTACAAATTTCCTGTACTGTTTACTTTGGAACATGTATAGTAAGCAGCCTCTATGATAGCCGTCAGTGCTCCTTGCTTCATGCTATTTACATGCTTGAATAGTTCCCTCTCACAACGAGTTGGACTGATTGGGATAACGTCTTAGTTCAGGATGCTTTAGCCAAAAACTAGAGCCTGAATAGCTCCAGTGACAAGCATTTGTTTCTCACAGTTCTGGAGGCTAAGAGATGCTGGCAGATTTGGTGGCTGGTGAGAGTTTTTTTTTCCTAGTTTGCAGATGGCAGTCTTCTTGCTGTACCTGGTCTCTTCCTCTTTTTATAAGGGTACCCAGCCCATTATGAGGGCTCTACCTGATATCCTCATCTAAACTTAATTCCTTTCCAAAGGTCTCACCTTCAAATACCATCACACTGGGGATTAGGACTTCAGTATATGATTTCTGGAGAGATATCAACCATATCAATAATGAATAAGATATTACAGAAATTATGGATGTGACTTCTGACAGTAGGTCATAAAAATGCTGCAGGTTCCATTCTGTATTTTGGGATCACTTTCTTTGGGGCAAGTATAAACTGTCACCTTGCAAAGACACTCAGTCCTACAGACTGGCCCACAGAGGGGAAACGGAGACAATCTGTCAACTGCCATGTGTGTGAATCATTTTGGGCGCCATTCCTTTAACTCCAGTTAAGGCTTCCCATGACTGTAGGTCCAACCCCCAAATTGACTGTAACATCGTAAAAGATCCTGAGGTGCCTGAGTGGCTCTGCTGATTAAGCCTCTGCCTTAGGCTCAGGTCATGATCTCAGGGTTCTGGAATTGAGCTCTGCATCCAGCTCCTTGCTCAGCGAGGAGACAGCTTCTCCCTCTCCCTCTGACTGCCACTTCCCCTGCTTGTGTGCTCTCTCTTTCTCTCTCTGTCAAATAAATAAATAAAATCTTAAAGAAAAAAAAAAAAAGGATCCTGAGCTCTAATCACCCACTTATTCCATTTCCAAATTCCTAACCCACGGAAACTCCAAGGTAACAAATATTCTTTGTTCTAAGCTGCTAAATTCCAGGGTTATTTGTTATGCAGTAACTAATATGCACGGACCACTTAGGTATATGCTATTGTGATTTTTCTGTTTGGGTTTGAGAAAGAAAAAAGCTTCCTCTGACACCAGGAAAATGATCTAATACTAATATCTAGACCTTGGTTTTGTTAGAAGTTGGCCAGGTATTCACAGCAAGGCCAGCATACGGCCATGTTCTCCTTTGGAACATAAATAATCTCACAGAACAAGAAAATCAGAAAGGACACTTTGTGTCTGCACTGAAATTAGTCAAAAAACAAGGCCACGCTGTGATCTTGTCCAAGCACAAAGTAAAACAAGTGCACAGTATAAAGTGCCAACGTACCAAACCTCCCCCCTCCAACCCCGGCGTATGAGTGGCTGCTGCTTCTTTACCAGTTGGGAACATAGGTTCTTTTCATTCCTCCTGTCTTACAGAAAATATATATTAAAATATCAAGTCATGGAATTGCTTCTGCCTCCTGACAGCATCTGATCAGGGTAAAGACCACACACTTGAATCACCTGTCGCAATCACCTATTATAATGCCAAAACCTGTAGCAATCTTTTATAAAACCTTCATGCTGAGATGATCCATTGTTCCCCATAGTGTATTATCTCTCTCATTGAAACAAGTAATAAGCCCAACTTTGTTTGACTACAGGTATGTATCTGGTGGTCTTTTCCCAGAGGACGCTGACAAGATCTTGAAGACATCCATATATTCAATAACAATTAGCATTTGCCTTTACTCATTACTCTCATGAGTAAAATGGTTCTTAGACCCAGAACTGAATATTCTATGAATAAGACACGACACTACTGACACTTTTTGAACAATGGGTATAGGTTTTTTTTTTTCTTTTTTAAAATAATTTTTTTGAGAGCCAGGGAAAAAAAAATCTTGGTGTGAAAAGTGCACCAAAATTTATAGAAAGAACTATTAAATATTCAAGTTAGAGATTTAGAAACCTACTTTATTGCCATCAGTTAAATACATTATTACTACTATTATGTCTCTTTAAAAGTATTTTCTTATAAAGAAGTCTTCAACAAAGTATTGTTCAGTTAGCCTTTTAAAAATCATTAGCCATTGACCATCCTTTTCACTATGATTTAGAATTCACCATTAACCCTTTCTCCTTATTGCTGATAATTATTTCAAAAAATTGTTCATCGATTGTTTCTATGTGCTAGACACCATTTTAAATACTGTCATTTCTGTTTTACAATTAATTAAAGCGAGGTATAGATGATTGAAGCACAGAGTCCAAGAGCACATAGCTGTAATCGTCAGAATTCAAACCTAGGCAAGATTGTGTCAGAATGTACCTTTAATCATACCCTATAGAGCGTCCTCCTGGTTCTTAGTTTTTCTAAAAGCTAGCCATTGTTCTTCTGTCTTATAATTCATTGTAATTGCTTGCATACCTATTCTTTTCTCTAGTTTAGATAACTCAAAACTGCTTTTTAAAACATTACATTCAGGGGTGCCTGGTGGCTCAGTGGGTTAAAGCCTCTGCCTTAGGCTCAGGTCATGATCTCAGGGTCCTGGGAGCAAGCCCCACATCGGGCTTTCTGCTCGGTGGGGAGCCTGTTTCCCTCTCTCTCTCTGCCTGCCTCTCTGCCTACTTGTGATCTCTCTCTCTCTGTCAAATAAATAAAAAAACTCTTTAAAACATTACATTTGGTATGCTTTTACCTATCTGTGATTATTTATAACTCAATCAGACATTCAATGTCTAGCAAAGGATAGGTAAATTTTATCACACTCTTTCATAAAAAATAGTTCATCTTTATTTCTGATGCGTTAAAATAAGTATTATTAAAATAAGTATTATTTTATTATAACCTATTTAAAAATCACCCACTTATCTATATATTAAAGAGGGAGGATAGCTCTACCTCTAAAAATGTGTTCTGGGTCTATATTTTTGTTTTCATATCATCCCTCCATGGTAGGTATGCCTGAGACAAGATGATACCTTGAGTAGACTAATACATTAGCAGGTTTTCAAACTATTTAACATAATTTTTTTTTTCCTTTTGGTACAATACTGATACTGAAAATAAGGAAAGATCTCAGAAAACTATTGGTGGCATCATCCAGACACATTTCAATTCTTTGAACATTTTAGGAATGGCCTCAAAACTTCATAGTCTATTCAGCTAGATGTTTTATATTTCACCACGGTTTAAGTGACAGACCAGCAAGAGGGAGATTCCACCACTTGCTCCACAGAATATAGTAGCAAATCAGTACTTTGGAGGAAAAAAACAAAATTGGAATCTTTCTTCTTTTCACTTATTCTTTTTCACCTAAACTAACTAAAGGATCTAGCATTTGTAAGAATGGACATGAATTTCTTTCTTATAGTTCTTTTTTGTCCCTATACCTTCTTGCTCACCTGTTGTTTTGTTGTTGTTGTTTTGTTTTGTTTTTTCTCTCAACCACTTAACTCCAGAAGTTAAAAGCATGGGTTTGGGAGTTAGACCTTCTTTGACTCCTGCTTATACTCCATTAACTAGCTAATAGCCTTGGGCCAATAATTTACCTCTCCATACCTGAGATTCCTTTTTTTTTTTTTTTAAGATTTCATTTATTTATTTGAGAGAGAGAGCCCAAGTGAGGGGAGGGGTAAAGGGAGAGGGAGAAGCAGACTATCCGCTGAACATGGAGGCCTAACATGGGGCTCAATCTCAGAACCTCAGGATTATGATCTGAGCCTGAGGCAGATGTTTAACCGACCGAGCCAGCCAGGTGCCCCTGATTCCTCATTTTTAAAATTGGTATATACTAGTACTTATCTTGAGTGATTACTATATATATTAATTATAATAACTCACATGAAGCCCTTATCAAAAGCATTTAGTACATATTTAATGGAAACTCTTAAATAACTTTCCTTTCTTTTTTATTGCCCCTCATAGAGCTATAAGTATAATCCAGCTATAAGTAGCAGGATGGACCAAGGGCCCCAGCTGCTGTATCCTGAAATCCACAGCCTTGTTAGCACTGAGAGCATGCTTCCTGCAGGCCGCTCCCAGCCAAGAACTGGATGTGGGCAGGACATTAAGGCAGCAGGTTTCTGGGAAACACAGAACGCTTTTAAAAGCAAATTTTGGTTTGAAGGCTTCTGAAGACCTCGTCAAACCTTCTTCACTTCATGGCACTCTAGCATACTTCTACCATCACCCCCCACCCTTCTTCCCTTGGGTCATACTTACATTGTGGTCTGGTTTCTCTTAGATTCTCATCTTCTTTCACACAGTCACCCTACTGAAACCTTTGCAGCTCTGTTCTCAGCTCCAGTATCTCATAGAGAACCCAGAAGTCACACGAGCATTCATCTTTAAAGACTAAACTCTTTGCCATTGACTCCCTTTAGACTGTCAGACGATATGTACCCATCCTCATCCCTGTCTGTATTTTGCTGCCCTCCTTCTCTCACCAGCAGAATGGGATGGAGCAAGGGTCAATCTATGCCATTTAAAGTATGCTTCTCAAGAGCTAATCAGACTGTCCCAACATTGCCCTTTGGGACATAACTTGAAAATATCACACTCATAATAAATGGATAATTTATCCTAGCTTATTCTTTATTAGAGAGTGAAAACAATCCATTTTAGTCAGTTTTACAGAGGAATGGAAAGAAATACATGCCAAATTCACTAAATGTCAATCAATTAAGAAGTCGTAAGTATGTGTCACTAAAATGTAATTCAGGTTATAGCAATTACCACCCATTTCCTTGTTACTGTCTTTATACATGTTCATATGTGTAAGAACATTTGCCTCAGCTTTTATAATAAGACTTAGCTATTCTGTGCTTTAAATTTAGAAAATGAATCTCTAGGTGTGAAGGGACATCTCATTAATCAACCCAGTACTTCTCAGAGTGAACCATTGCTTTTTGCCGTCCACACACTTTGATACCTGGTACTCTGACATGAAGGCACCCCAGCATTATGTCACTTTCACTTTATAGTTTTGATATACATTTGTACCTTATTTCTACTCTTAGTTCAATTTCAGCTCAGCATATGCAGCCTATGAGTATGAACAAACAAATAAATAAATATATACTTTCATAAATATTAAGAAAGAACAGAGAAGGCATCAAAGAGAAAATAAAAATAAATATAGACTGCCTTAAAAGGAACAAGTATATTACACTAGCACCGAGAGCTTGCTCTCAGGGCTAAAACGCCCTGCTCCTTTTCTTATTATGACACAATAAGTTTGTTGATGCCTCAAAGAGCTGATACTGCCCTGTAGGTGTCTTTTAAGGTTTGCTTTTGCCTAGTTTCTGCTCCATCTCTTTGCTCTCTTCTTCCCTGATGCTTTTGTGACAAAGATCCAAAAAGTGAGATTACTTGAATGCAGCCCAACCAGTCTCTCCCTCTAAAAGCCCTGCTTCTTTTCCAGGTAACTGATATACAATGAGTGTTCTCACCACTTCAGCTGAGACCCTGTTGCTACACTAAGTGGTGTAACTTGAACTTCATTTGAAGTCCAAAATTAGAGCTCTAATACAGTACATCAAAGCCTTCATCTAAGGGATAGCAAGAAATAAACAAACACTAGACCATGGATCTCTGAAGGACACAGAATATTATACCCCCTCACAGTGCCTTCGATTTATTGAAAACTCAATATAATTTTGAGAATGAAATATTTAATCTTTTTTAACTTTCCAAACACTGGATGCCTGAAAGGTTCAATAGTGCCCTGTGTCTCCTCTGAACTGCTAGCCCAGGTGTTAATTGGCAAAGTTACTCAGTACCAGCCTCGGCTCAGTATCTAAACATGCAGTGCAAGGACCTTTTCATTTCTTCATCTCTGCATGCCCCAGTTTGAAAGGACCATGGATTAAGTGACACCAGTAAATCAGATTAGAAATACAAAAGACATATAGTAGTCTCAGCTCTCAGTTTGAAACCAGCTTCTCTCAAAATGCTATTTTCATGTAGATTGTCTTTTTTATATCTCAATGGTGACTGCAGCTCAAGCGTAAATATTAAAAGAGTAAGAATTATTCTATGAGTTATCCTGCAACTAGGAATTAACCTTTTTTTTTTAAGATTTTATTTATTTACTTGACACAGAGAGCAAGAGAGCACAAGCAGAGGGTGTAGTAGAGGGAGAGGGAGAAGCAGGGTCCCCACTGAGCAGGGAGCCTGATGCGGGGCTTGATCCCAGGACCCCGGGATCATGACCTGAGCTGAAGGCAGATGCCCAACCATCTGAGCCACTCAGGTGCCCCAGGAATTAACCTTAAGAAAGTAATCATGTCTGTGTTCCATGAAGAAGCTGTAGTCATCATATGCGAGTTTTTAATATTATGAAATTGAAAACAGCCAAAATTTGCAAATATAGGATCTTGGTTAAATCCATTCATTCATACCACAATTATTTATTAAGTGCTTCTTATGTTCCAGGCATGTTTGATGCTCTCACATCAGGGAATAAGACAGAGTCCATAAGGAAGCCTCGATATAGATATTAATATTTAAAAAAAAATTGTAGTGAAAGTGGAATTCACCATTTTGAAAAATAATATGTGTATGTATATATACAAAAGAAACACATCATAAGTTGAGCAGAGATTAAAATAATGTATATGAAATTTAATTACTTAATATACCAGTTAATTACATCTCATAGTGAACATAGATGTAAAGTGTAGAAGAATGATATTTAGGGGAAAATGTTGATATATATTTGTTTTCCATCTATTCAGTTTCACAATGAAGTTGGATAGGGAAAAAGTGATTGGCTATTTTCTGCTATTTTAAAGGCTTTCAAGACTTGTGCATTTAAAATGAATTTTTGAGTTTAGAAGTAGAATCAGGCAAGAATGAGTCAATGGTGCACCTATCATATATTTCCTTCCCCAGTTCTAATGGCATAAGAAAAATAAACTTAGTTCAATAAGCACACATATATATGAATAATCTGTAATTCTCAAATTAAACATTGGTACTAAATCAGTACAAGAATTGCACTATCATGGCTTTCATGATTTTCCCATATTATGTCTAATTATTGGAATTTGCACATTTTATTTAAAAGTTTTATTCTAGTGGGTTTTATATTTATATTTAACTTTCATGAAAGTCAGATAAATTGTTTGTGAGGATCAACAATTTATCTGAGTACATGTTAAAGACCAAACCTCCAGATACCTACCTATCTCTGCCCTGAGTACTACCTTTCTCTGGCTATAATGATGAAAATAAAGAGGATAATATTATATGCAAATAATTTGGGGGTTTCCCAAGAGACAAAGCACTAGCCATAACATGGGAATTTTTAGGACAGTATTTTGTTGATTACATCAGCCTCCCTGCTGAAAAAACCCATGTCTAGAAGGAGGGATTGGTTCTTCCGTCATGAGGTTAATACAAGAAATGTATCTAATTCACATTTCAAAATGTTTCAATTGTTCTTGGGGATACAGTGTCTTCATGCCACCTCTTAACCTCTCTGTTGGGAGTCTTTCACAGTCAATGGCTACCAGTGTGTGGAAATAGAGAGGGCATCTCAGTTTTCCAGACATTGACAGAGTGCAGTTCATACAACTGCTTGAACTCTGAAGACCAGTTGGTGTTCTAAGTCTAGCTGTAGGAGTGAGTCCGTTCATGGGTAAGAAAAAAGGAAACCAGAGTTACAGTGGAATGTAATTTCCCTAACAATGTTCCAGTCTGCATTTCTTAGAGATCAAACTGTTCACTTGTTCAGACGTGTGCATTTAAAATGAATTTTTGAGTTTAGAGGTAGAATCAGGCAAGAATGAGTCAATGGTGCACCTATCATATATTTCCTTCCCCAGACTGTTTACTTTTTTCTTTGAGGATCAGAGGATATTGAAAATTTGAAAGACAGGTGTGTTTGGATTGGAATATTTGAACTAAAAAAGATTATATTTTAAGAATTTTGGTAATTGACAATAGGACAAAGGAACTACTTAAAGCATAGCAATTTATTTTATATCTTTTGCTGCTAACATGTTACAGAAAATAATTGAGTAATGGCTCCTAAATCTGACTGATTATGAGAATTACTTGGGGAGCTTGCATTATTTATTTATTTATGTATTTATGTATTTATGTATTTATTTATTTATTTTACAATATTTAAAAGCCCCCATCCCCAGCCTTCTGAGATCTCCAGATGTCTCTTTTAACAGTGATCCCTGGGGGATCACTAACTAAGAATCAGGTCAAGAAACCACCGGTCTAGAGACAGACTCTATTGTGCTGCCCATAGATTTCTAAGGATATGTAGTACAATGTTTGACGTATATTATTTTGATTTTTAAAAATAATCCTGTTCATAACTAATCAGTTTTATCCTCTATTAACTTAGGTTTTGGAGTTCTGTCTTTTTTTTTTTTTAATCCAAATGTGTTTAATCATGGCCTTAAGAGTTTAGAATTTGTATGGTATACATTACTAGGAATGAGGGACTGTTTTATAGATACCTTACCCAATGATTTCTGTATTAAAGATACTTTACTCAATCATTTATTTTTATTGGAATCAATGTCTAAGGAAATTTAAAGTATATTGCCTAGTTCCACTTAGAAGCACACCAGCTCTTTTCTATAAGCCTGTATTTCCTCAAAAAAATGTATTGGGGAGCCTAAATATAAACAAGCCTTCTATAAATATTTACTGAGTGAAGAAATGTGTAAATCTATTAACTTCCAGAGTTAGTGATTGAAAATTTATTGACCCTAACTGATGTGCCAAGCACAGTGCAATAGTTTCTCCAATGTAAGCCACAAGAAGAATACAGTATTATACTTGCTTCTAAGAAGTTAACGGTTGGAATGGACAGTTTTTTTGTTTTATTTCTAAGTATTTATTTATTTTTAGCTTGCTTTCTTCTTTTCTTCTCCTTCCTTCCTTCCATACTTTCTTTTCTCCTCTTCTTTTGCTTTGTTCTTTTTTTTGTCTTCTTTAAATTTATGAACTGGCCCTCATATCATATTTTACAACCCGGATTCTAAACTTAATTGAAATATCATAGCCCAGTAGGAGATTACAAGTTAATAACATTCTAGAATTTCTGTTATTTCTGAGGTTTTTACATGTCTGGACATACTTGGTCTATGACTGACAAATGTTACCTGTTTGAGACTTAGGAGACCTAAGAAAAGAAGAAAGCCCAAGCAAACAAAGACGCACATAAATAAGTGAAGGAAAATATTCAGTGTGTTTCCATTGTTCGCATTCAGGCATACCCCAAAATCTAGGGAATTTTTGGGCAAATGTCTATTTTCCAAGGGGAATAAAGAATCTCCTGAGAAATAACTCATTCTAAGAGGCATAATGAACCTGACTTAGTAACAAAGTCTTATTACTGAGGAGGAGTAGAAATTTTGAATGTAAGGAATGACTGCTATTCAAATCCATTCTTAACCCTACCTCTTGGCTTTACCTCTGGACTAAAGTTAAAAAAAAAAAAAGCAATAAGTAAATAAGAATGAATAAAAAGTTTTAGCATACTGTGTCTAGCACATGAAAGTAGCTCCGTGACCCAGTGAAAAACAATGCTGATAAGCATTGTTTTTATATGGTTACTTAATTCAATAGAATGCCCAAAGTTGAATGATGTGAACTGCTATTTTTCCTGAATTTCACTGTAATGAAGTATGACTGAAATATTTTCTCCAGATTTGTTCATTCATGTATTCAACAGATACTTTCAGAGTTCATGCAATGTGTCAGGCTCTCACATACTGAAGTCACAACAATATGAAAGATATAATGAAAAATTAAAAAACAAACAAAATTTCCTTTCAATGTAGCAAACACTGAGACATCCAAGGTAGACTTATGGGACCAGAAAAGACTCCTCCTACAAAAATGAAATGACTCCTATGTCAGACCTTGAGATCTAATTAATATCCAGCTGTGAAAAAGAAGGTGGAGGCAGGGAATGGGTATTGAAGAACTGTTTCTGGCTAAAAAACCAAAAAAAAAAAAAAAAGATGTACTAAAAACCTAAAAAAGAGAAATAAGATGACCAAAATAAAAACTTAAAGATGTTAAATTGTGATTGTAAAGGGGTGGGAGTCACCCACACAGAGACACATAGACCTACACACACAAACACAACACACATATTAGTGTTACCAATGTACAGGCTAAACATGAATATAATTCTATACACTGAGCAGAAGTTGATGTAACTGAAGTGAGCAATAGATTTTCAAGGGCTCAGTTTTCTATTTATTGTTGTTACAATTTATGATAGCTCTCTGCTGTCAGTACTATGGATATAACTTATCTAAGAGATTTCTTTGATTTATAAAACTAACAAAAGAGAGAGAGACCCAGTGCATTTTTTCTTTTTCTTCCCATTACATATTTTCTACTTTTGCATGGCTCATGGCTCATGGGTACTGATGGAGTACATAGACAGAACATCTCACTACATTCTGTAGTAAATATCACTTTCTCATTGCGTGTTTCTTGATCCTGCTTGCTAAGCACAGTATATTTAACAAGGAGTGGACACATGACTTAAAGGAGGCCAATCAGATTCTTTCTTCGGAATTTGGATTCAGAGATGTCAGTCAGGTGACTATCATTTGATTTCTCAAATGAAACTTGGATTCTGTGAATCTTTATGAACTAAAGAAAAAGAGACATATTTAAGAAGTACTTATTTTTATTTTAGCAAACATGTATATTGTGCTTACTGTGTGCCTGGCAATATTCTAAGTAAGCATGAGGAGAATGAAGAGATAAGAAACCACACTAATCTAGAGAAAATGAGGTAATTGACATGGACAGCTGTGTGGATTCATAAAATGTTTCAGTTTCAGTGTCAAGTTTTTCCTGGGGCCTAAAACACACCAAATAAAGTTTTTGCCCTTGTTTTCAGTACTAAAGCTCCCTGATATGTACCTAACTTACTCAATTATTTATTTATTATAAGCAAGTTTATTTTACTAAAACAATGTCTAAAACTGACACTAAACTGGTTCTGGGGGCGCCTGGGTGGCTCAGTTGGTTAAGCATCTGCTTTTGGCTCCGGAAATGATCCCAGGGTCCTGTGACTGAGCTCCGTACAGGGCTCCCTGCTCAAGGGGGAGCCTGCTTCTCCCTCTGCCTGCCTCTCCCCCTGCTTGTGCTCTCTCTCTCTCTCTTTCTGACAAATAAACAAATAAATAAAATCTTTAAGAATAAATAAATAAACTGGCTCTGGGCAGGTGGAATAGCTCTCTCCTCAGAGGTTGTTCATTATGTTTTGGAAATTAAAAAAAAAAAAAACAATTCCTATGTAAATAGTGAAATTATAAGTTTTTAATAATTCTATTGTTTCACCAAATTGTTAAAGAACAATTTGTACATAATTCAATATTTGTTTAACAAGCTAAATTTCCTCATCGTAATTAAAAAAAAATCATTTTCAGAAAGTGATAGGAACTGCCATTTGAGATTAGAGATATTATTCTTAATTATATTTAATGTGACCTTCCTTATGCCTTAACATCCATGCGAGTGCTACTTTTCTATCTATAAAAAGTAGTCTATAACTACTGCTTTAAGTGCTATATAGTCATTTTGTAATAATAAAATGAATCAAAATGAAATGAATCAAATGAAATTTTGATTGAAATGAATTTTGAATTTTTGAATTTTGATTGAATGAATTTTGATTGAAATGAATTTTGATTGAAATGAATTTTGATTCATTTTGATTGAAATGAATCAAAATGAATTTATGACTGTTTTTTGGAAAACTTGGCCAAAAAGGATGACTAAGTGTCTTAGTATGGAAATTTTTTAGTTTAGTCTCCACTAAACAATTTTTTAGTTTCTCTTTTATACTGGAAGCTTTCACATAATGTTTGAAATCTCCAGTTTTCTTTTTTTTACATTAATCTAAAGTCTCAGTAATTTACTGAACTCTATATAGAATTGAATTCAAGTTATTGAGATTTCATAGTGCAAAATTTCTTCATTATGTCATTTTGACTTATATGGAATCATAACTGTTTTTCAGAGGAAAAAGATTGATGAGGAAAAATGTTTCATTTGTAGAATTACATATAGTTTAAAGAAATATCATTACATCTCAGTTTAAATAATTTTGATGATTGTAAATTTGTTGATTGTAAATAAGGAGTAAATAAGGAGTAAATAACTCCTTGTGAGTTTTTCGTTTTTCTGGAACATGTTATTTCTGGAGGAAGTGAGACTCAAAGCACATCTATTAGGTCCTAACTACAAGTCTAGAACCTGAAAACCCAGTGGGCAAACCAGCTACAGGCAAGCGAAGGCTCCTGGAAGCCGGAACATTGCACAAAGGGCCACGAAAAACTGAGTTCACCACTTGACAGATATTGGCTTGCTATTAACAAAGGAGGAAGCAGGAAGCTCCTGTGAATATGCTGCTTGTTTTGTTTTGTTTTGTTTTATTTTACAGATTGGAAATATTTTGGAGTTGGTGAAAGAAATAAAAACTCTATATAAAGTAGTGTTATAAAGATTTAGCATTGTTAATTTTTAGTGACCAAACATTCAGAACACCACCACAACAAAAAATAACAACAGATATTTTAAATTGTACTGCTTCAGGTGGAAATATACCTGTAACAATTAAGCATCGAAGACCAAAAAAAAAAAAAAGTTACATTTCATACTTCTACAAAGAGTTCTCTAAGGCATTGATACATTATATAGGCACAGCTTCTGGTGTCACAAACCACAGAGGAAGTTGGTAGTCCTAAAGATTGTGATCAAGGTGTGTGATTTAACTCATCCTAACAGTATTTGAGTAGATTGATTAGTCCCATATGCTCTCTGATGGATTTCTCTCTACCCCATCTGGTTCCAAGTCACCAGCACCTCCCTTAAAACACTCTTTTTAAGAATGTGTCCTTGCTTTATTATAGGCTTTCCTATTTTTAATCATTACATATGTTTTCAACATTTCATTTTTCTGCTCCATTGTATTCCATTTATATTTCATTATGCTTCGCATCTGTCCATCATATCTTCATGTCATGTCTGTTTTCTATAATAGTTTCCTTCTGCCCTTTATCGAAGTGCCAGTTTTATGCTTCCTACTTTAATCAATATCTATTTAGAAATGGTATACTTTTCTTCAATGAATGGCTTTAGTGTATAGAAATTTTGTCATTTGTTACAACAGACTCCGAATGCATGTATCTATTTTTCTTGATGTCAGCCTTCTGTGTTCCAAAATGAGTTTTATTTTACATCTATTCAGACAATAATTTTAAATGTAATAATATGTCTGTCTTCCTACAAAGTGCCATTTCAACAGTCAGTATATTTTAAAAGTTTTTTCTCCCAAATTTCGAAGTTTGAGTAAATTTCTGAAGTTGCTCTATAGTAGAAAATACATCTTAGGAAATAATCTGTTTTAAGATTCAAGATTTCAAAGGAATGGATTTCTTTACAAAAAACATTTTTTTTTTCAAATAATACTGTCATTTACAGCACTTGGGAAAATGAATGTTAATATGGAGTTAAAATATTAGCTATATACTAATTATTTAGAGAACATTTTTATTCCTTGTCTTTAACAATTTAAAGTGTTTAGATGAATTCAATATTTTCTAATGCTATAACTGATCACAATTTTTATGGAGTTTAGTACAAAAGAAGCATGCAAAAAGATTAAACTCTGTTACTGCCTTATCTCATTCTCCCTCTTGTTACTATCCGTTTCAATGTTAAATTGTGTCTAGCCATTAATTATTCAAAACCAATACACAAGAAATCTGGGAATAATGGAGAGCATAGCAGTTTAGGATCAGAGGGATGCAAATGGGAAGTTTGGAGCATTCTGTTACTAGCTATGTGACCTGGGTCATGTTAGATGATCTTAGTGAACATCTGTTTTTTTTTGTTGTTGTTTTTGTCTATAAACTAGTTTCATCTATAAACTAGTATCCTGCCTCACAGGGTATTTGTAAAATTAGAAGAGATGATATTTGCCATATGCTTAACATAGAACTTGGCATATACTAAGCACTCATTAAATCATTGTTATTTTTGTAGTTCTTACAATCAAAGAAATAGAGGGAGATCCAGGGTTGTGGTGGGGAGCAGTAAAATGCTTTCCTTCCAAAGCCAAGCATCACTGGCTGGAAAAGCAGGTAAAGAATAGGAAAGAATCTTGAATGGTGCTCCAGTCACTAGTGAGTGGTAAGAGGAAAAATTCATTCTAGTCTCTATCCCCTCTACTCAGGTGCACAGAGAGGCTTTAATAATAGAGACATTAAGTGATGTAGGATATTTTTGATATTCCCATGAGCTAAAAACTTACTAGGAAAATTTAAATTATCTCTAAATATCTACTTGTGTGTTGGGAAATTCTGAAGACAACAACTACAAATGTAATAATGTTAAAAGGTGGTATTGCACTTTATTAAAATGTAGGATTCATCACATAACCAAATCAACCTAAGATCAAAATGCAAACTTTTGAGGATAAATCTGAGGCAATAGGCCAGTTTGGTCCAGACGGGTGTTATTGAACTTGAGGCTATTTCTTATCTTCTCAGGAGGATAGCTATTGAATGCTACATTTCTCAAATGTCAATCAATACACTGTACTACTCAAATAAAACTAAGTCAAGGCTACACAACTTTCTACTTTGGTAGTTCAGTTGTCTGGATTGCTCTACATTGATTAGTACATTTGGAAAACTGATACAGGCTTTATGATTCAAGGCATATGGGGCTATTTATAAAATCTCCTTGTATTCATGAGGAAAAATTAACTAGACTTTAAAGATTTACATTTAGGGAAAAAAGAAAGAAAAAAATTATATCTGACTTTTGTTTTCGTTCTTTTTCAATGAAGATAGCAATTTGAGTAAAGATTATTCAGAACATTAGTTATAAAACAGATTACTGTTACAATGACATTAATTTGTTTGAAAATTCAGAATATACAGTTATTCAAACAAAATTATAAATTAGATGTCAGTTCTACCTCAATAAAGCTGAAAACAGTTATGGATTAGATACTGATGAAAAGATAATTTTAACATTGTGGAAAACATTAAAAGTCTTTTTATCTACCTAATTTTTCAAGTCAGAAATTTGGATGACTTTGACTCTTCTCTTCTTCCTACAGTTGATAAATCACCAAGTGTTAGATTCTACTTCTAATGATCTCCTCCATTATATTTACTTCGTCTACTTTGCTCTACTTTAAAATAACTTCATGTTATCTACCCCAAAATACTTTAGTATATGAATATCCAAAAACAAAGGCATTCTCCTAATAACCTAATCAGAATAATATTTCATATCAAAAAAACCCCACCCAATAACTCCTTGATATCATCTAACTCCCAGTGTATATTTTTATTTCTCTAGATTTTCCTAAAATATCTTTTTTTCAGTTAGTTAGTTCAAACCAGTATCTGCCCAAATCTACATATTGCACTTGACTGTTATGTCCCTTAAATCTCTTTGATATAAACAGTGCCACTTTTTTTTCATGACATCAACTTATTGAAGAAAGCAATCAATTATCCTGCAGAAGATTCCACCTTCTGAATTTGTCTGATTGATTTCTCATATGTCTTTAAAGGTTTTTTTGTTTTGTTTTTTGTTGTTGTTGTCGTCGTTGTTGTTTTGTACTTAGCATCAACTGGAAGTCAGATCCAACAGATTGGTTAGAATCAACTTACTCATTTTTTTGTCACGAATACTTCACAGATGTTGTGTATTTCCCTTCACAATATGTCAGGATGCACTTAATGTCTAATTGTGCTACTATTATTGATGTTACAATCTATTAGTGGACTCCTCCAATTTTCATATCCTGTTATAAAGGGGACAAACGAGGAGACTTAATCTAAAATAATTTAATGGATTTCTTGAATGTTCATTGAATAAATTTTGCTTAGTTTTCTTATTTTCCATCACAAGTCTTTCTATTTTAAGTATCCAACTCACTGAAATCACCTCTTATAAGAATCTTTGGAAAATTTAGATAAAACTCATAAAGGTTGAGGGAGGGATTTTAAAATTCATAAGATATAAAATATAAATTCAAAAGTAAATGGCTAGAACCCCTATAATAAAAGAGAAGGGTGCACGCATATCTGACAACATATTTCAGTTAATCACTGACTACAAATTATGGATTTAGGCATACAATGAAGGCTCATTACTATACAACTGGGTTTGGAGATTTCTACAAACTAACAAAGCCATAACAGGTTTATAATCTAATTCGTTAGTGCTCTTAAAATTGTCCCATGCTGATCAAGCAGTTTTGTTTTTGTTTATTTCCCTTATACTCAATTTAAAAATAAAACTTGGATTCCAAACAAATTAATTAACCCTCTTACTCACTTGGTTGTTTCAGCTCCATTAAACTAAAGTAATCAAATCGCCTCATTCCTAGAGCCCTGAGAAGGTAAATTTAAAGCCTTCAACTGTGAAAGGACGGAAACAAAGCTCACTGGAGAGACAAGATATGAATAGTCAAATAATTTTTTTAGGTATTAGATACTTGGGAGCTTCCATATCAACTAGTGATTCTTGGATAATTCTATAATTCCATTTTGTATATAGTATATTATACTTAAAAAGAATGTTTTCAGGTGCTCCGTCTGCATGTACAAAACAAAATGTTGGTACCAGTTTTCATTTGCCTTAGTCTTTGGACTCAAAGTTAAGACCTATCTCTTATTCCTCCTCCCTCTTATTTTTCCTTTTCTACTTTCTCAAACAAAACTCAAACCAAGTAAGCAAACAAACAAAACATCTTTTTCTAGTTAGATCTATAATGTAGAATTTACATGCATTTGGCTTATAAACCTTTGCCACAACTCTATTAATCATTACTACTATTTCATTACTAGTATTTGAAAGAGTGGAGCCAAACTAATGAACTAACTCCATTAGTTAGAGTAGAGCCAAACTAATTCCATTTTGTGAGCAGAGCCTAAACTAACCCCATTTTGTGCTACACAGCCCCCTCCCACCTTGAGTTAGTTAAGTCAGGTAATAGGAATGCGGAACCCACTGACCTTGCACAACATAAAGGGTAAAAAGAAACTTAATTGGCCCTCTGTGCAAGGCCAGATATCACTGTGCTACTTTTTATGTGAATGTTTCAATGTCATTGGCCGAAAAATCCCACAAAACTGATGCGTCATCTGAAAACGGGGCTCTTTGTTCTCCTTCACAGCGCTGCGCGGGTGTGAGTGGAAACACCGAGCCCAGGCTAGCTTGAATAAAGGCTCTTTGCTCTTGGATCGGACTCGGCTCCCTGGTGGTCTTTGGGGATCTAAAAATCTGGGCATAACAGTATTCACATTTTACAGATAAGCAAACTGAAACTCAGTAAGGTAAAAAAGATACCCAAAGGGACCTAGATCGAGCTGCTGGTGATGGAGCTGGAACTAGGCTCCAACTATGAAGCCATAGGCCATAAGTATTCATTAAGGGAACTAAAGGAAGGGCCAGTCTTTTATCCCAAGCACATTAAAACAAAAACACAATACAGGGTGTTTTTCAGTCAGTTAGGTACTGTTATTATGCCAGGATACATGCACTCGTATTTTATTTCATTGTAATGAATACAAATAATATACTGTTAAAATGTAAATTTTGAATCTCATTCTATCTTCCATCTATATCCTTTGTCAAATATATTCTCTTAAGATTCTACTTCACAAATGCCAGATATGTGAGGAAATTTAAAATGTAGGGCCATCATTTATATTACAATTGGAATAAGCTTATGTTTAACCATCAATATTTTAAACTGGCCACCCTAAAAATATCACCATCTAATCTTATTGCAGAAATGTGGAAATGGAGTTATGTAAAACACAAACAAACAAACAAAAAACCAGCCAAAAAGACAAAAATAAACCTCCTGAAGAGCAAAAATTTAAAAAGCCATGACTTTAGAAGAAGGTGAAAACTAGCTAGTGTTACCTCAGGAATGAACACATATGGCCCCTTAACACTGCAGTTACAAAACCAGAAGCACTTAGTCAAAGTATCCAAAAGAACAATGTCAGCTTCATAATTAGTTAGAATCTGTCTGCTTGTGCTATTAACATCGCCTAGCTGCTTTTCTGTGTCTGTACTAGGAGACACCTATGATGTTTTTGTGCACTGACATCTCATTTATGCAACATTATGCCCCCAAAAGAAAGATGGCTGTGCTGTGGGGAAGAGATGGTCTGCACTGGGAGCAGGGTTCCCAGGTGACTGACTAGCTGTGTGAGCTTGAGTGAGTGAAGTTAAATTCCTCAAACTCAGTAACCTTATAGCTAAAATATGAATAAGAAAACCTATCTCATGGTGTTTTTCTGAGGTTAACTAGTATTTTACTTGCTGGTATATAACAAGAGTTTCCTAAATATTTGTTGACCCTAGAATAATAATTAATGAAAAACATTTGGTAGGTTTGTATGTATTAATGTGTCTGAATATAGAGAAAAATGTGGAGTGGTTATATTTTGGGAGGTTCTAATGGAGAAAATTTAGTCTTTGTTTTTACAATTGCTTTTTACCAATTTCCAATTGCCACTAATAACGATGTATCAAGCAAGCAACCAAGTTCCATAGTTCTATAATCTGCCACATGATACCAGTGGAGCCCATTTCTAAGTCCCTGCCTAATAGAAACTCTCAACCTGCCACAGTGAGTAGATTGAATCCCAAGGGCAGTTCCGCCATAGCCCTAATTGCCCGGAGAAGCTAGCCTTTTGGATTCCTGAATATAATTTTCTTTCATTCTCCCGTGATTTATTTGTTACCTCATAAGCGTTTCATATTCTATTTCTCCATTTTGTAAATTTGATATATTTTATCTGCAGAGCACTAAAAACCACATAAATGATTGAGTATTGAATATAAGAACCAATGGAGTAAATACAGCATGAGTAGAGATCTGAAGGATGTAAAGAAAATGCTTAGTGTTCTGTTTTGTTTTGTCTCTGTAACATTTGTGATAGGCAGAATTCTAAGGAAGTCCATAAGGTTTCTGTTCCCTGATACATACTCCTTGTATTATTTCTTCTCCTTGATTGTGGATGAATCTGTGAATATGATTAGCTGGCGGATCCCTTGATTAATTGCATTATATGATACTTTCAAGACTATTTTACTTTGTACAGGATTTCATATTACCAGCCTGGAGGGAGATTTGGAGGAGAGACAGCTCTGGTCTGGGAAGAAAGCAAATTGGCTTGTGGTGGAATGCTATAGGAGCTAGGCTAGGCCTTCAAGGAAGTGCAGGCCGCTTTTAGTTGCTAAGAGTAGCTCCTTGCCTAGAGCTGACAAGTAAGGGGAAATCTCAGTCAAAGAGGTTCAAGGACCTGAATTCTTTGGACAACCTGAATTAGCTTGGCAGAGGAAGCTGGGCCAGAGATGAGAGCTATGGCCCTGGTCACCATGTTAACTGAAGCCTCATGAGACCAAAACGAAGACCTAGCTAATTTGCACCCACATCTGGACCCAGAAAACTGCGAGAATACACGTATGTGGCTTTACTCTGCTAAGGTTGTGTTACTTTGTTATGGTGCAGTAAAAAACGTATAGAATATCTGTCGTCCGGGATTAATTTCATTCTTACACATTGATTATCTCTTAGATATGTTAATTGCCTGAACGATAACTAAATTATAACTAGAATTAAGATATATACCTCCTCCATATCTCTTACTTGATAAATATGAGGAGAGAGAGACAGAGACAAGAGAGAAAAGCAAACACGGACATTGCGATACTTGAATATAACCATGGATTTAATTAATTAGGAAAATGTAATGGTCAGCCCCTTTTTTATTTTTAAGCGTACTATACTTAAATAATATTTGATTAATTTATAGAATTTTACTTAAAGGATTTGAAGAAAGAGTTATACAAAAAAAATTTTTTTTTAATTTTAATTCAGCTATAGTTAACTTACACTGTTAAACTAGTTTATTTGTATATTTGAAAATCTTTTCTTGTTTTAATAAACTTTCAATTTTAGATTTTTTTAGACTCATAGTAAAGTTGTGAAGGTAATAGAGAGTTCCTATGTATGCTATACCCAGTTTCCTCTATTAAGATCTTACACTAGTCTATTTGTTATTAATTAATGAACAAATATTGATACATTACTATTAACTAAAGTTCATATGTAATTCAGATTTTCATAGTTTTTACCTAATATCCTTTTTCTATTTTAAGATCCTATCCAGGCTACTCTGTTGTTTAGTTATCACGTCTCCCTAGGCTCCTCTTGGCTGTGAGAGTTTATCAAACTTTCCTTATTTTTGATGAACCTTGACAGTTTTGAGGAGTGCTAGTCAGGTATCTTGCAGAATGTTCCTCAGTTGGGATTTAGCTAACATTTTTCTCATTGTTAGACTGAGTTAATGATTTTTGAAAGAAAGACTTACAGAGGTAGATAAAATGACATTTTTATCACATCACAACATCACATAACATCATGTGAATATGAGTTATCACTGTTGGTATTGACTTTGGTCACCTGACTGAGATAGTTATTTTATCAGGTTTCTCCATGATAAAGCTACTCTTTGGAAGGAAGGCACTATGCAGAGGTCATAATTAGGCAAT
This sequence comes from Potos flavus, assembly GCA_028534135.1. Classification (NCBI taxonomy): domain Eukaryota; kingdom Metazoa; phylum Chordata; class Mammalia; order Carnivora; family Procyonidae; genus Potos; species Potos flavus. Next base: position 135,566,082 of record CM052899.1, on the reverse strand, counting down.
GGGCAGCTTGTTCTATTGCTCCACTTCCTTGAGGATGGAGTATCTGAAAGAATATTTGGACTTCTTTTGCACAGGAAATTTGTCTCTTCCCCATTTTTTTTTCAATCGTTTATTTATGTCAGTGAGTCAATATGGACTCATGAATATTTATTTTATACTTAAGGTTACAATTCAATACTAAGTCAACTTTTTTGCTTGACATATTCCAGCTTTGGCCATTGGGAGGTCTTTCGGTTGGCTCCTATGTCTCTTTGACACACCTCTGTTATTAGTGTCTCTCTCTCTCTCTCTCTCTGCATTTCAGTTTATAAGCTTTCTATTGACATATATTCAAGCTCACTGCTTCTTTCTTCTTGTTTCCAGTCTACTGACACAGTTCACTCAAAAGAATTTTTCAATTCTGTCACAATATTTTTGATTTCTAGCATTTCCTTTGTTCTTTATTAGAGTTCCAGTCCCTCTGCTCACATGATCATCTTTTCTCATCTGTTGTCTACCTTTTCCATCAAAGATCTTAACATATTAATTATACTTGTTTTAAATTTCCTCCTGATAATTCCAAAATCAGTGTCATAACCGAATCTGATTTGGATACTTGTTTTATTTCTTTAGAACATATTCTTTTCTTGCCTTTTGACATGGCTGGTATTATTTTTTTTTTTAAAGCCAGGTACACTGTATCAGGTAAAGAAACTGAAGTTAAAAGGCCTTTTGTGTGAGGATTTATGTGACTGTGGCAAGGAGTCTGGGATATAGGTGCCAGCGAATTCAAATTCCTCTTGTGTCCTTATTTTCATCTTATCTTTTGATTTTGGGTTTTACTAAGCACTCTCCTTCAGAGAGATTCTGTGTCTTGCAGGTCTTTCAGTTCCAATATACTTCTCTTTTAAAGGAGGAAAACATTCTATAATCTAATGATTAAATCTCAGTCTCTTAGTGGGTCTGTGTCCCTGAGCTGTGACTTCTATAAGTAGTTTCAGTGGTTTAGGTGAGAAAAGAATGAAAGGAGTGGTGGTAGAAGTATTTTTATTAGGTAGCAACCTGAAAAAAAAAAGGGTGGTAGAAATGCCCTTTCCCCAGGTAGTACAAGACTCATAAATTCTTCTACTCTGGAGAATAGGACTTTGTTATGGAAAATACCCTGATATCTTCTTTTTTTTCCCTAACCAAAAGCCTGGGTCAGGAAGGGAACTTTACCAGATCTTCACCATGAGAACCTTGTTGAGTTCCTGGAGGTAAAAACCCCCAGAAGCGTGGGGGGTCTCTGCAAGAATGCCACCTCTAGGAGTTTCTCACTTTTGTACTAGTCCATGCTGTGTCTAGCAATTCATAAAGGAAATAAAATTATTTATTTTTCATATGCCTTAAAATTATCTCAGTTTCTAACACATAACAAATGCTTAAGCCTTGTTAGAAAATGGAAAGAAGGAAGGGATTTTAACCAGAGCACTTAACAAGACAAAAATGAAAAGCATACAGATTGGAAAAGAAGAAATAAAACTACATTTATTTGCAGGTGACATCACCTGTATATAGAAAATCCAAGGAATCTGCCAAAAACAAAGTACAAGAAATTATAATAATCCATTCATAGTATTTCATTCATGGTATTTCTATATACTATCAATGAGCAATGTGAAAATGAATGAAATTAAAACAATTCCTTGTATAACATCAAAAAGAATAAAAGTAATAAATTAAAGAAGTGCAAGACTTCTACATTGAAAAGATCATTAAGAGGGCAGTACTTGCCAAATTAATCTAGAGATTCAGTGCATTCCCTATCAAAATTCCAGCTCTGTTCTTTGCAGAAATTGGCATTCTGATTACTAAAATTCACATGAAAATGCAAAAGACTCATTTTTGATAACAAAAAGATTATTGAAATAGAAGAATAAAGTTGAAAGATTAGGAATTCCTGATTCCCAAGTGGACTGTAAAGAAACAATAATCAAGACTATATGACATTGGCAGGATAGACATAGAGATCAATGGGGTACAAATTAGACTACAGAAATAAACCCAGACATCTATGGTCAATTGATTTCTGACAAGGGTACCAGTATAATTTGATGGGGAAAGAATGTCTTTTCAGTTAGCAGTGTTGACACAACTAGATATTTACTACAAAAACATGAATTTGGACTATTCACGTTATATGCAAAAATTAATTCAAATAGGATCATAGGCCCTAAATGGAAATGCTAAACTATATGACTCTTTGAAGAATACATAGAGGGAAATCTTCGTGACCTTAGTTGGGTGTTGATTTCTTAGGTATAACAGCAAAAACAAAACATAAGAAATTAAAGAAAAAGTAGATAAACTTGATTTAAAAAAATTTAAAAACTTTTTCTACAAAATTATATTAAAAAGTGAAAATGCAACAAAGTTAGAACATAATTACAAATCATACATCTAATAAGGGACTGATATCCAGGATATATAAAGAATTTTTACAGTGAAATAATAAAATGACAACTCAACTAAAATGGGAAATGGGGGGGCATCTGTGTGGCTCAGGCAGTTATGTTTCTGACTCTTGGTTTCAACTCAAGTCATGATCTCATAGCTAGTGGGATTGAGCCCCATGTTGGGTTCCATGCTGCTTGAGATTCTCTCCCTCTGTCCCTACCCCCATTCTCTCTTTCAAGTAAATAAATCTTACAAAAAAAAAAAAAAAAAAAAAATGGGAAATGGAAGCACCTGGGTGGCTCAGTCGGCTAAGGTCCGAGTCTTGATTTCAGCCCACGTCATGATTGCATGGTTGTGGGATACCCCTTGCTGGGCTCCATGTCCAACAGGGAGCTGCTTGAGATTCTCTCTCTCCTCTCCCTTTTCCTCTGCCCATACCCTTGCTGGCACTCTCGCTTTCTCTCAAATAAACAAATAATCTTTTTAAAAATGGGAAATAGAATTCAAAACCACTATGAAATACATTGCGTTCTAGCCCACTTGGAAGGCTATAATCAAAAAGAGAGATAATAGCAACTGTTGGTGAGGATATGCGAAAGTGGAATATTCATGTATTGCTGGTTGGAATGTAAAATGGTGCAGCTACTTGGGAAACAGTTTGACAGTTCCTGAAAAAAGTTAAACATACAATTATCATATGGATATATCATAATTACACTCCTTGTTATATCCCTTCTTCCATATAGGAAAACATATATCCACACGAAACCTTGTGCATAAATAGGCACAGCAGCATTTGTCATAATAGCTGAAATATGGAAACAACCCAAGTGTTTACCAACTGAGGAATGGATAAACACATGTGGTATATCCAGCTAACGAAATGTTATTCAGCTATGAAAAATAATAATGTGCTGGTACATGCTACAATATGGATGGACCTATTGTGTTTGAAAGACACCCGTCACAAAAAGTCACATACCCTGTGATTGCATCTAAATGAAACGTCCAGAAAAGGTGGAGCTATATAGACAAAAAGTCAGTTAGTGGCTGTTTGGGGGAGGGTTGGTTGGGAGTAACTGATAATGGGTATCAGAGTTACTTTTTTGGGGTGATATAATTGTTCTAAAATTAAATAGTGATTATTGTCAGATTCTGTGAGTATGCTCAAAGTATTTAATTGTATATTTTAAATAGGTGAGTTTAATGATATGTGAATTATGTCTCAATAAAGGTGTTAAAAAAAAGAAAAAAGTAAGGATGGAGGGACGAAGACAGAAATTATGAAAGAAAAGCCATTTCTTTTTTTTTTTTTAAGATTTTATTATTTATTTGAGAGAGAGAGAGAACAAGTAGGGAGGAGGGGATGCGGGGCTCAATCCCAGGACCTTGGGATCACAACCGGAGCTGAAGGCAGCTGCTTAAACGACTGAGTCACACAGGCACCCCAGGAAGGCCATTTCTTAAGCATACATTATGAACCAGATATTATGTTGGACTTTTCAGAAGCATGACGTTTTTAATTCTCATGACAACATGCAACGGGTTTTGCTTTTGGTTTATACAAAAGGAAATTGAGTCTTAGAGAAATAACTTTCTAAAGGTTATTAGATAGAGTATGGTAAAATTGTGAGTCACACCAAACTCCAACTGACAACAAAATCCATGATCTTTTAAGGACACAGCTGCCCGAATTATTTTATAAGATAAACAGAGTATGAAAGAACTCATTTATATTTCCAAAGTTAAAATTAACATTTTTAAAAATCTCCTATATAGTCAAACAAATTTGATTCCTTGAAAAGTTTTAATCAGTAAGATAAAAATTTCAGGAAATGAGAGGAACTATTGGATCAGCCCAGTAATCTTGCATATTTAAGTAATATTTTAATTTGCAGAGAATGCACAATAATCATTTTGTCTGTTTTATCCTGAATAAAAAAATGATCAAATGATTTTCTGGGACTATTTGAATTCTTGGTGATTCTTTGAACTATAGTTAGCAAGAAATATCCATTTCAAATTCAGAAGCATGCTGATGGTAGACAGACAACTTTGTATGAAACAGGCAAGACTTTGAAAATATTATTCTAATTTCTTTTTTGTAAGATTTTTAAAATATAGAATATTGGTCATTTTAATTTTTCTGCCTCAACACAATTCTTAATTTATTCTGTGAAAATTAAATAAAATAAAATGATTTTTAAAAAGCTTTATAAATCTTAAAACATATGAATGAAAAGTGATATTACCATTAATCTATCAGATGTTAAATAATTATATACTGAATTTCTTTTCTTTTTAAATTTTAATTAAAGTATAGTAACATAGTGTTATATTAGTTTCAGGTATATAATATAGTGATTCAACATCTCCATATATTATTCAGTGATCATAAAGAGAAGTGTACTCTTAATTGCCTTCACCTGGGTTTCACCCCCCACCACCACCACCTCCCCTCTGGTAACCACCTGTTTGTTCTCTATAGTAGAATCTTTTTTGGTTTGTCTCTTTTTTTATTGCTGTTGTTGTTCATTTGTTTTCTTTCTTAAATTCCACGTATGAGTGAAATCATAAGGTATTTGTCTTTCTCTGACTTATTTCACTTAGCATTATACTCTCTAGATCCATCCCTGTTGTTGAAAGTGGCGAGATTTCATTCTTTGTTACAGCTGTATAATATTGCAATATGTGTTGCAATATTCTTTCTCCATTCATCTATTGATGGAGACTTGGACTACTTCTATAATTTGGCTATTGTAAATAATGTTGCAATAAACACAGGGGTGCATATATCTCTTCAAATTAGTGTTCTTGTATACTTTGGATAAATAGCTAGTAACACAATTTTGTAGGGTAGTTCTATTTTTAACTTTTTGAGGAAACTCCATACTGTTTTTCCGGAGTGTCTGCACCATTCAGACCAACAGTGCACAAGGGTTTGTTTACTCCACATCCTCGCCAATACCTGTTGTTTCTTGTACTTTTGATATTAGCCATTCTGACAGGTGTGAGGTGGTATTTCATTGTGGTTTTGATTTGCAATTTCCTGGTGATGAGTGATGTTGAGCATCTATTCATGTGTCTGTTGGCCATCTGTATGTCTTCTTTGGAGAAATGTCTGTTCATGTCTTCTGCTCATTTTTTAATTGGATTATTTGGGGTTTTTTTTTTTATTATTTTTTATAACCCTTATAGGGTTTCCCTTGTATATGACTGTCTTTCTTTTCTCTTGCTGCTTTCAAAATTTTGTCTTTGCTACAACTTTTTGCCATTTTGATTACCATGTGTCTTGGCATGGACTTCCCTGGGTTGATTCTGTTGGGGGCTCTCTGTGCCTCCTGGATCTGGATATCTGTTTCCATCCCCAGATTTGGGAAATTTTCAGCTAGTATTTCTTCAAATAAACTTTCTGCTTCCTTTTTTCTCTCCCTCTAGGATCCCTATAATGTGAATGTTATTACACTTGATGGTGTCACTAAGTTCCCTAAGTGTATTCTCATTTTGCATATTTTTTTTCTCTTCCCTGTTCAGCTTGATTACTTTCCATTACTCTCTCCTCCAGGTCACTAATTTGTTTTTCTGCTTCCTCTAGCCTGATATGTATTCTGTCTAGTGTATTTTTCTTTTTTTAGTCAGAGAGAGAGAGAGAGTGAGTACAAGCAGGGGGAGTGGCAGGCAAAAGGAGAAGAAGGCTCCCCACTGAGCAAGGAGCCCGATGCCGGACTCAATCCCAGCACCCTAGGATCATGACCCAAGCCGAAGGCAGCCACCCAACTGGCTGAGTTGTCCCCTGTCTAGTGTATTTTTAAATTTTTTTTATTGTGTTTTTAATCTGTGATTGGTTCTTTCTTATATTTTTGTTAAGGGTCTCACTGATATCCTCCACTCTTTTCTCTAGTCCACTGAGTATCTTTGTGATTGTTACTTTAAATTCTCTATCAGGCATATTACTTATATCTGTTTCACTCAGGTCTCTTGACGTGGTTTCATTCTGTGTTTTTCATTTGGTATATATTTGTCTGTCTCCTCATTTTGTCCAACTCTGTGTCTGTTCTTCTAGGGAAGTCACCTATGTCTCCTGCTCTTGAAAGTAATGGGCTTATGAAGAAGAGGTCCTGTGCTTCCCTGCAGTGCAGTGTCCCCTGTTCATCAGAACCTAGAGCTTCAGAGGTGTCTCCAGTATGTGTTGCCTGTGACCTACTGTTGTGTCTTGGCTGTTTTTTCCTTCAGTAGGGTCATCTGCAGTGGCTCTCCTTGCCTGACGTGGGCGGTGTTTGGTGCCTGTGGTATTGGTGGATGAGTCTCAGGCTACCTTGGGCTTGAGTTTAGTCAGATCTGGCATTTGCCAGAGATGCAGCATCATTAACCTGCTAGGCATTTTTCCTGTGTTGTCCCCTGAGAAATTTTCATTGGAAGACAGGACCTGCAATCAGACTAACTGTCTGGCCCCAGCCCACTGCTGGGGCCACAGCCTGTGGTGTGTGTGGTTATCTTCTCCTCGTCCCACGGTAGGAGTAACTTTGGAGTGGTGGCCTCTGTTGGGGCTGTGTGCACACTGCCAGGCTTGTGGCCCTTGTTTGAATGGGCTCTGGCCTAGAGCCAGTTGACATGCTTCAGCCAGACTGGTTTGGCCAGGGTGGGGCACATAGTTTTAACGAGGTGCTTGAAGGTCTTCTGCAGAAGGGGGCTGCCACCACCGCCACAGCCACCATCAAGACCAAGGACCCACAAAGTTCACGTCAACAAGGTGTTGACAATATGTGTAGTGCTCTTCTGGGGGAGGGGACCCACAGTGCTGGGACTTAGGCAAGCATGACTAGAAAGGGCAGATCTGCCACAGGCAGTGTTGGCACCCCACTGGTTCCTGTGGGTGGCCCTGTCTTTATGCTGGGGTGCAGGGGGAAGAAATGGCGCCCAGCGTCTCCTTTGTTGCTAGAGAAGTACCTCAGTGAACCCTGCCCCTTAATGACAGGCTCTGAGATTAGTAAATAACTCTCCTTCCCATATGCTCCTGGCATTTTTCCAATCACTACTTCTAGCTACCTCTCTTTCTGCTGTTTGTGTGCTATCTCTTTAAGGGTGGGGACTGAGCTTCCTTTTGCCCTCAGGGATCTCCCATAGCTGAGCTAATTGATTGTTAAAATTCCAGGCTTTAAGTCTGACTAAATGTAAGGCCTCACAAAATTTGGAACCTCTAGTTTTCAAAGCCAAATGTTATGGGGATTCATCTTCCCTGCATGTGCTCCTGAGTGTGAGGGTCTGTTTCTCTCCCCTCTTCATGCTTGAAGCTCCTTCCCTCCCATGGATGGCCCTCAGTCCATTTAGAGCCCCACTGTATTTTCTCCATTCCTACCATCTTCAATGTGGCCTCTTCTCGACCTTTAGTTATGGATTATGTTCTGCCAGTCTGTGGGTCATTTTCTGGGTTATTGACACTGATATGAGTGTTATCTAGTTGTGTCTGTGGGACGAGGTGAGCTTAGGGTTCTCCTATTCCACCATCTTCCCAGACTCCAATCTGAATTGAATTTCTTAAAATAAGGTAAGATAAATGTTGACTATTTCTTTAACTGACTCTGCCCTCAAAATTGTTTTTCTTATTAATTCATTTTTATGTTAATATATCTTCTAAACCTATTAAAGATAAAAATAAAAAGGAAATAAGTTGCTTAATCAGTGTATTTAACAATACACTTTCTTAAACAATACTCTTTCTTAAAACATAGAAATCTTTGAAATACAGGTACTCAGGTTTGACTACATTAACAAGGAGTTAATTTAAAGGAACATCTGGTTATTTCTAATTGCTTTGGATGGGAAAGAAAGGATCCAGGTGCTTACATAATTCATCCCTCTATCTCTCTCTAGTTGAAAATAAAAATATCTTTACAATAGATATAGTAAGCAAAAATTTAGTGCTGTTTGGGATCATGCATGCCTAACAGAAATGTATGCATACATATTTTTTCAAATTTCTCAAATTGAGGGTGTGCAGAAACCTATACATGTGTCTATATTTATATTTATTTATTTATTTATTTTGAAATATTTTATTTATTCATTTGAGAGCGAGAGAGTGAGAGAGAGTGAGAGCACGAGAGGAGAGAAGGTCAGAGGGAAAAGCAGACTCCCCGTGGAGTTGGGAGCCTGATGTGGGACTCGATCCTGGGACTCCGGGATCATGACCTGAGCCGAAGGCAGTTGCTTAACCAACTAAGCCACCTAGGCACCCTATATTTATATTTAAATTACACATTTGAAAAAATTTATTGCAGCTACTTTGACCACTATACGAAAGTACTTGTGGTAGGAAGAATTCTAAGCTGGGCCACCTTGTAGTGTATATATAATCTCCTCCCCTTGGTGTGGATGTGAACTGCGAACATGACAAATGTCCCTGCTATGATAGGTTACATTATATGGCAGGTGCAGAGGAATTTTGTAGATATAAAGCTAATCAGCTGACTTTAATTTAATGAAAGGGGAGATGATCCCCAGTGGGCCTGACCTAATCAGTTGAGTCCCCTATACAAACCGAGAAGCAGCTGAGAAGCTATCCTACGGGCCTTGAAGAAGCAAGCTGTCAGTAGTTATGTATCAGCAAGGGAATGAATTCTGCTTACAAGGTTGTGAGCTGGGAAGAAGACCCTGAGCCTCCCATGGGACCACAGCCCCAGGCAGCATCTTGGTTACAGCCATGTGAGATCCCGAGCCATGCTCTGACTCCTGATGGCGAACATGTGGGATAATACATGCATGCTGTTTCAGGCTTGTGGAAGTTTGTTGCATAGCAATGGGAAAGTAATTCAGTACATAGACTCTATCACAAGGTCTTGAATTTGATAGTGGTTTATATATGGTAGGCACTGATTAATACTCCTATCATAAATTTTAGTTTAACAAAGTAGAATGAATTTCAAAAAAAACCTCCATATGTCAAGGATTGTATTCTATCCTGACATTAGCAAAAAGTTCATTAGTAGAAACTTTTTAAGTGTGGCAGCCACAGGTAAATCTCAAGCATACTTGTTCCCAGCTAAAATTGACTTAATGTATATCCTTGGATATAAAAGATGCTCTTCTACAGACAGACCGAGTAAGAAAGAGGATTACTGTAATACATTGAAAAATAAAAGAGATTTACAGCATCACTAACTGAAGTTTAGCTTCTAGTGCTAGGAATATTTTCCAAGTTGATTGGGTTTGTGAGGCAGAGGTGAAAAGTGGCTTACAAAATAAAAAGGGTTTCTTTTTCGAGACACACAACTAGAGAGGGACATCTAGCAGGAGGTTGTGTAAAAGGATGTGTTCTTCCATAAGCATTATTTATCTTTGCAATAACACATGAAGAAATCAGAAATTTTTCTAACAGAGGACTAGAAGATACAAAAGAAGCTTTATTTTAATGTTCTTTTTTCTTGTTTTTTTTTTCTTTTTAGAAATAGAGTAATAAGTGAGCAAGAATTTCTTTTGATTATTAAAAGGAAACTTGCCATAGTGTTGTGGTATCATTTAACAAAGTTCAAAATATAGGATGATGCAAAGAAATATGCCCAACAACATGTAGCATTTTGCATGAAAAAAAATCCTGACCATAGAAACATAGAAACATTCAGAAGACCAATTACAGCAGAAATAAGGTACAGAATATATTATCTGACAGTAGCTTAGAAGCATCCATCCTGAGTGGTTTAAAAAAAAAAAAGGCAAGATACAGGCAAAGCAGTCATCATTTTTGTATAATTAGAAAACAAATAGAGGAGTCATGTTATTGTGAATGCCCATTAACTATTACAAATTGTATTGGAACATTCAAGTGCAATGAATAACCAATGAGTCTATTATACTCATCATTGCCAGAGTGAGTGCTTAATATGAAGTTTAAATAAACTGCGTTTTATTTACCAAAATCTCTTTATTTGTGATTTTGTCTGAACCTTGAGGAAGAGCTGAACTTTATTTATGCTCTTGCATGTAATTACAAACATTTTACTTTTTCTATCCCTCTCCCTAATTAATACATATTCTAATATCCCAAGTTTACACTCTGGCATTCTTCAAGCATTATAGATTTAATTCATTCACTCAATCTAGGTTGCTTTTTAGACAAAAAGATAAGGCAACTATAAACAGAAAGCTCAGTGAAATTCATTTGTTAGATATCTTTAGTAGGGTTTAAAAATGTCAATGCCTGTGTTTTAGAACATTTTTCATTAGGGATTTCAAGTCAGCCTTAAGACTACAAGAAATTTATAGGTAGTTATAAATTTTCAGAGAAGCTGATATGTTTTTTTATTCTTATGTCTTCTCTTAGTTTTAGTTCCATAAACTTTCTGTATGATTCCCTCAGGATAAAGGCAGTACCTGCTTACCTACCGTGTGGTAACTACTCTTCCTTAAAACTCACACAGTTATTCTTTGATTATTTTATATTGATCTTTCTGAATTTTTCCTCTTGAATATGCCCAGCTTTTGGAGCTGTTTGTTTTATGTTTCTTGATTTTTAAGGGTCAGCTCCCAGCTGATAGAACCCTGGTCACTTGATCTGCAGTTTTAAGAGAATGCTTCTTCCTCCTGCCAAGACATTAGTTCCCTTTGGTATCAGTTGTAAGTCATTTCTCTGACATCTTATTCATATTTTTTATTATGCTTCTTTGGGGTCTGATGTCCTTTTCCATTGTAGTAACACTAATACCACTGCTTTTCTAATAGTTTAAGATCAGTTAGAAACCAGAGACTCTACTCATTTATTTCATTTTAATTTCAAAGAAATTAATTGTTATCTCAAAGAAATTCCTCTCTCCCTCTTGTTTTATCAGTCTACATTTCTTCACTTTGTTTTCAATCTTCTGGTACTCCTGTGCTTGAGATAATTTTGAAACACATATGTTTTTAAGGCATTTTTAAATATAAAGCATAGAAACCAAATGTTCTGCCAAAGCCCTTAAATTTGTCTTCTTTAATTTTAGGTATGCTCATTTTATTTGTTTTGTTTTGTTTTTTTTTCCCTACATCTACTTAAGATTATGGTTTATTCTCCTTAAAACAATGGCCTTCATTTCTATCTGTTCATTTGTTTTTAATAAAATATAGCCTTTGGTTAAAGGCACATGTTACGTCTCTGAAATCTAAAGTGATAGTGAGAGCTCATGTTATTCATGAAGCTAGGCCCTGATATTGCTCAAGGCTAGGGATAACATTGGGAGTTTGAATATGGTACAGCCCATTCAGGCTGTTTTATAGAGGAACACACCCATTTCTATAGTTGCAAGTCCTGCTTTATAATCTAAGTAAATAAACATTCAAAAGGTGACAACAACAACAAAACGTCATCTCTAACCTAGTGGTTTTCCTCTCTGTTCTACCTTAGTTGGCTGAACAACCTAGGTAGCATGGCAACCTGCGTGTCTTTCTTAAGGCCTAGAATGGTCCCCCCTTCCTGTATACAGTGTGGCCTGCCTCTTGTTTGCTAAAACCCGCTCGTGTAGTGCTTCCTGTATAAATTATACAGGGCTGGGGCACTGGGTTGGCTCAGTCTGTTAAGTGTCTGCCTTCAGCTCAGGTCATGATCCCAGGGTCCTGGGATGGAGTCCCGCATCAGGCTCCCTGCTCAGTGGGGAGCCTGCTTCTTTCTCCCTCTCCCTCTGCCTGCTGCTGCTGCACTCTCTCTCTCTCTCTCTCTCTCTCTGTCAAATAAATAAATAAATAAAAATTGTACAGGGCTCCACATTCAGAAGGTTCCTGTGCTTAGTACAATTCTCTGCTGTCACTGTCTTAAAATTTTTAATAATTTTTGACATAGCTGGTCTGGACAGTCATGGCTGCCTTTTGCTACAGTCAGCTGCCAAGGTCACAATTTCATGTGACTGAGTTTTAGAGGTTATATTTTTAACATCATTGAAAAACCAATGCATGATTATAAAAAGAAACAAACACAAACAGCAAAAGAGAAGTTATTATAATCTGATAATCTGATATGGTCATGAACTCACAATACTCATGTTTGCCATAGCTCCACTAAATCTTACAGCCCCTAGTTTTGGCTTCTCTAGGTATTACCTGTTCCTGTTCGTGCCTTCCTGGCTTACCTTTACCCCTAGTCTGTTCTCCGTGTTCTAAGCCAAATATACTAGATGTTCTAGAGACTAGAAAGGCCCAATAAATAGGACCCTTTTATTCCATCTAGATTCAAAACCACTTGAAAGATAAACAAGAATCAAATTTTTGGAGATCAGAATATCAATTTTGTTATGATAAAGGGAAATGGGATAGCTTGGCTACATTTGGTCCAATGTCATGTTAACACTCTTTCAGCTGAAATTCTCCTCCTCAAGCCATATTGTTTCCCCTATTGATCTTGCCCCACTAAGCCTAGTCCTACCTTCATCTTAAAGAAGATAGGAGTAATTGCTTCCTGCCAGCAGCTGCCCCCCTCCACTATAGAGAAAATAGAAGAACAGAGCCACACATGCCCCATTACTTTTGAATATGTCCATCAAATAGTTGCCCTGGCTTCCACACTGAGAGGATGTCTGTCCTGTCTCTTCCCTGAAGGTCACTGCTCCTCTCAAGGCTCTCCTCCTTTTGGTACACCTTCTTTCTAGCTTCTAGGAGGCACTACTTTGGTGTTCCTTGTTCCAGACTCCTGTGTTATTTCTTGTGGTTCCCTTACACCCAGTGACACCTTTCTAAGTGGTCCCTTTTTGAACACTCCTAGGATAATTCTAATTTTAATGTGCCCCATCTATTTTATATATTCACCCAGACAGACACCTTCTGCAGTGGAAAGGTCTATCTAAAAGCATGTAAATCATTTTGTGTATATTAAAACCGGAGTATTTTCTGGTTTTAGGAAATGCAGTAAATTTAGTGGAAGGTTGGTAGGGGGAAATCCTTAGCTGTTTTGTTTACATCAATGGCATTTTGAATAAAGGTAGCTTTTACCATGCTCATGTAACCTTTCCGGACCCTTAGTTATTAAAGCTCTCTTCATGGATAAGCATTTAAAGAACTCCAAGAAGGGATGTTTTCTCATCCATCTTTGTTATCTGCCATGGAAAGGCCTTTTCCGGAGAGCATTATGATTATGTATGGGATATTGTCTGATCAATATGTTTCTATTTAAGGATGCCAGATACTTAAAGTGATGATCTTCTAGACTACACAATATTAGAATCCACTTAGAGCCCTTGTTTCATTTTAATAAAAAAAAAATAATTTACAAAACAACTTAATTCAAAGTGCTGGTTTTAAAAAAATGGATGCTGGGGCGCTGGGTGGCTCAGTGGGTTAAAACCTCTGCCTTCGGCTCAGGTCATGATCTCAGGGTCCTGGGATCGAGCCCCACATCGGGCTCTCTGCTCAGCGGCGAGCCTGCTTCCCCCTCTCCTTCTGCCTGCCTCTCTGCCTACTTGTGATCTCTTTCTCTCTATCAAATAAATAAATAAAATCTTTAAAAAAATTTTAAAAAATTAAAAAAATTAAAAAATGGATGCTGAATTAGTTAATGTGTATGTGGCAATCACACTACTTTGCATTTGTAAACCCTGTTATTCACCTTTAGTGAATAACTTTAACCATTAGTTAACGAGTATGTGGCAGTTACACAAATTGCATTTGTAAACCCTGTTATTCACCTAGTACTCACAGCCTATTGCCATTTGAAACTTTGTAGCTTCACACAGATGAGTACAAAACCACACACCAGGAAAACACTGAAAAAAAAGAGTCTTAAAAATGAAATAGCTACATGCAGCATGGATTTCTTTGATAGCTACTGGTGGTTTTCTTTGTGTGTGTTTTTTTTTTTTAACCAAATAAATTCTCTTGAGAGGTATTTGTAGAAGAAGCCATGCATTGTGAAATACAAGTGAAATAATACACCCTTTAGACTTTGGTCTTGCCATTGTGTGCACATGGAAAGTTTGTTTCTCTTCTTGCTGCATTTAATTTGTTCTGTCCTCCTTAGGAAACTTCTGATAATAACAATTGGAGGCATTTGTGTTACTGCCTTAAATCTCACCATCTCTACATTACTAAAAATAAATTGCATTAAGTTGTGAGCAAACAGTATTTTTTTAACTTCTCTTCAGAGGCGAGTATTGCTCAAGAGTACTAAGCAAATAAAAGAGGGATAGTGATGTGTTTTTCTCTGTCTAGGAAGCTAGTTCCAACTTGGAGCTCTTGATAATGAAGCACTAGGGAAAACCCTCCTGGGAAAAGACACCTATGAGCTTTGGTTTAAAGAAACAATCTTTGGCCTCTGTTATTTCCTTGTTGAACAACAGAATATCAAAGGACATAAAAGCTTTTTATGAAACTTGGTTTAAAACTAGTGGTGATAGATTTTTCTCTATTCTCCCCAGAATTCAGTGAATAAATGTGTCTAATTATAAAAATAACTAGAACAAACAAAAGATAGGAAAATGTTATGTACATATGAGTCAACCATTTGAAATGGATTATTAATGAAGTAAATTTCAAACCATCTGGTTTTGCAATCTTGATTAAATTAGAGTGTAATCAGTAAGAATGGATCAGCTGTGGGACATACAAAACAGCTACATATAAATGAGTCATGTATAATAATTGTTTACATATTTAAAATGAGAACTTTATGTGCTGAACTACTGGAAAATCTACAGATAATAGATTTCTACTCCCTCAGTTCTTCAATGCAAATTGCCATTAGAAATGTTCCATGACTTCACATTTATAGGAATCTACTTCTGTTATTTTTTTTTAACGATAAAGCACTTGTTCATACATTTTAAATTTCTACTCTTCTTCACTCAGTGAGAGACAAAGACAAAAGAATGACTTGGAGACTTTGCTCTCATAAAGCTCGTACATCCCCCAGGGGAAGAAAATAGGTGCATGCAGAATATCAGTGAACACTACAAAACAATTCCCAAACAGGTGCCAGGAATTCTGTATGAATCGTGCCCTTACATAATTTTCAGAGTTCAATGCTCATTCATGCGCACAATTTGATAAAGTGTGTGTGCAAAGTTGCTGTTTCCTGTGAATAGTTTGAAGTTATATAGGGATGGCTCTAGGTGAACATTTACATTTTGTTTGTTTTTTAAATTTTAATGTCAGCACCTAGAAAGTGTATGGCACGTGATCGTGTTCAATCAATGTTTATTAAATGAAAAAATAAAGGAGTGTGAATCCCTTTGAACTGAAGAGACATTTTCCCATCCATCAAAAGCTCTCTGAGCTCTGCAGACATCCTCGTGCGGCACTTCCTAGTTGCTATGGTTGCTTATTGCTTAAACTGCAATGTTGTTAACACTTTCAGCATTGGTAGTAATAGTGTTTGTTTTACAGTCATTATCAATCTCCCTGTCAGAGACCTCCACCACCTCATTGAAAGAGTGGGTCCTGGGAGGGCTGCCCAGGAGCCAGGCCCCTAGAGAATGTTGTGCCCAACACTGTATATGCTTCTGTCTGTGCTCCAGGAAATGTGTTTCTGCTTTCTCAGTCCTGAAACACCTCCCCACCTCCTCAGCCTCTTATTTAGCTTCTTTTCATTCCTGGAGCAGTGTCTAGGCTCACTCTGGCTGGTGGATCCCTGTTCAGGTCTGGGAATGCTGCCTTTGGAATTTTCTCTTGTCCCTTCTTTGTGCCATGTATTGAACCCTTTCTTTTCTTTCTTTTCTATTTTTTCTTTTCTTTTCTTTCTTTTCTTTCTTTCTCTTTTTCTTTTCTTTTCTTTCCTTTCCTTTCCTTTTCTCTTTCTTTCTTTCTTTCTTTCTTTCTTCTTTCTTTCTTTCTTTCTTTCTCTCTTTCTTTCTTTTCCTTCTTTCTTCTATGGATATCAACTCATTTTATTATTTTATTTATTTTTTATTATAATTAACATATAATGTATTATTTGTTTCAGGGACAGGTCTGTGATTCATCAGTCTTATATAATACTCCAATGCTCATTACAACACATACCCTCCCCAATTTCTGATTATTTCTTTTTCTTTACTTAACCTTAATAATTGACTGTTATTAATTGGTTTTACATGAGCCATTTTTAGTCTGGGCTGCCTCCTCTGTATCTATCTTTGAATTCCAAACATGCCTCAAGCAAGTCCTTACCTGGGCCTAAATTACCTATATTCATACCAAACAGACAAGTGTGAGGGGAAAGAAACAGACAAAAGCTCTCGAACTTAATTTAGATGTAGGAACCTAGGTGTTCTTCATGGAGCAGAACATTTCTGAAGAAATGACAGATCATAAGAATTCAGATTTAAGGAGTTCTCTGTAATTAATATAAGAGGTGAGCAGATAATAACCGAGTTTCTTAGGATCATATTGGGACCAGGAAAATGTGACCTATTTTTTTTTTTTTCTCACTTTCCTTGACTATCCTCAATAGCAAAGTGATTTCCTATAAATGCTCATAACATAAAACTAGATGTATAAATATGTTCCTGCTAATGACCTACAATAAAAATGTTTTTGTTATGCCCAGATTTTTAGATCCCCAAAGACCACCAGGGAGCTGAGTCCGATGCAAAAGCAAAAGAGCCTTTATTCGAGCTAGCTCGAGCTCATCCTCCCACACTCACCAACGCAGCGGCGCGTTGTGGAGAAAGAGAGAGTCTCAGAAGGCGCAGCGGTTTTATAGGGGCCAAGGGCCAATGAGCTGGTAACAAGCACTCAGTGGCCAATAAGATTGTAACACACACAGGCCATACACAGATGGTCAATTGAATTACGATTCTCCCTAAAGTGGCTGTCTGAACCACCCTATCACTCTGGTCAGAATTGGCGTGCAAGTTTGGCAGGCTAAAGGCAGGGCTAAAGGCGGGGTTTACAGTCTTTGGCGGTAGGGGTTCCTATTCCTTAATGGAGTTAGCCTTGCTCTGCCCTTTCAGTTTTATATTGTTTTTAAATGCATCTTTTTTTTTTTTTTTTGGTTTTGGGGATTTTGTATGTCACCTCCTTTCACTAACATCTCTTTCCTCAGATATGAAATGGTTGTAGATGGAAAAGCACCAGCATCAAAGCCTGTGTTATGAGTGTCAGAGGCATATAAGGGAATCTCAGAGAGAGCAGTGCGATGCTCCTTAGAGAAATGCTGTATCTGCTAAGCTGTTGATGGCATGAAAGAGAATATTATGCAAGGAAATGTGAACAATGATGACGGTGTCAAACACTGAATCAGAAGAGGCAGAGCTGAAATGAAAAGATATTTTAGGTACCACTTCCTCAATGATATGTTTACCTTTCCTTTTTATGAGTAATCGATAAGGATATTTGATTTAAAAAGCTTAAGTCTAAACAAGTCTAAAAGAGTCTAAAAAGTCTGAAAGAGTCTAAAATACGGCTCCTGCACCGTCACCCCCCCACTCATGCTCTCTTGCATGTACTCTCTCTATTTCAAATAATAAATAAAATCTTTAAAAAAAAAGAGTTTATAAAAATAAAATAAAATTTATAACTAAAAGAGCATTTGTCATTATTTAATTGGAATCTTTTTTAATGTGATATGAAATAATGGTGCCTGTTAACATTTATAAAACTTAGATTAAATAGAGTAAGGTAATTATGTAATGCTTAATGAATTAGCCTACTTTTGGGCTGCCTATCTTAGTCTGAACTCCCAGGAAAAGGCTCTGAAGTGGAGATTTGTATTTAGGAAGTTTATTAAGGCATCCCCCAGGATCCAATGAGGGAGAATGAAAAATGTCAGATTGTGCAGGAAAGTTAAACTGAGATGGAGGTACAACAAAGACACTAAACACTCAGGTGGACTGTCTCTACAGCACATTTGGCCTCTCTTCAGAATGTGTTTTGCCCTGAATAAGGAGGCCTTGGCATTATACAGGCACATCAGCTCTTGGAGGTAAGCTGCCCTGGGGCAAGTAGCTGGACCACGTGTGATGTGGCTTCTTAGGCTGAGAATAATTCTCAGAGAAGGGCTCACCTAAGATCTGTTCAGTGCCTCTAATCCTAGCAACCCCTGGGAGTTTCTCAGTCCTATAGAGAACTGCTGGGTGATGCGCTTTATATCCACTACAATGTATCTTTTACCCGACTTAGGTTCAATTGCTTCATTGGAAAGTTCCAGGAAATGCTCCTCTAAGTTTCTGGTCATTTTCCTGTGGAAGCTAAAAATAAGAAAAATCTTAGGGGAAACTACACTCTGCTGTTGCAGCTTGTTTTAAGGTCACCATTGATCCTAATGGCCACCTTACTCTGTTGTCTTTTATGGCTGACATGAGCTCACAGCTCGGCTGAGCAAGGTGACCCTGCTGGAAGATTCAGGCCCCTATCACTGAGAAGTCTGAATTTCTGGTGACCATAACATTCCCAAGCCATGAATGATGCAGTTGTCCCTTAAACATTTAAAATTGGGCAAGGTAGATCAAGAACAACCTTAACAGATCACAAGGGTCTCAAACATACTCTTTTTTGCCTCCCTTATGTATCAGCAGACCTCCCTCTTCTTGATGATCAGGGACAATTATGCCTAGAAGGTGGTTTTCTTCTTCTTATCAGTTGCACTCATGGTAGGAGGATCCAGAAATGACTGGATTCCACTCTATTAGGACTCGAGCTCAGTGTCCTTATGAAAGAATTTTCTCTCCCACGACAAATCTCTAAATCTGAAGATTTAGACCACTAGATCTGAATAGCCCAGAGTTTTTCAGACAAGATGCAACTTTCTACAAGCTGGACCACCGGGAGCGATGGTGAGCAGCACCATCACCACTGCTTCTACCCCTTCGTTCCTGGAACCAGGTATCTACCCACTGGGAGTATCTTATAATTATTATTGATTGGTTTAGGATATATATACCCACATGTATATGATGATATAATACATATATGTGTTTACATGTAATGTAATAATGTAATGTACCTATTTTATAGTTATATAATTTATAAATACAAATATTTATTACAAATACACATTTCTCCCTCCCCTTGTAGGATGGCTTCTCATCTTTGCCAAGTATCCTCTAAGCTAGAGCCTGGCTTGTACCTTAATGAGGTCATCCCACAACCCAACACACTATAAGATCCGCAGCTTCTGAAAGGTAAGTTATACAGTAGGATCATTGGACCCCATGTCATACCTCTTTGTCTTTCAAGTGGTTCCTTAGTGTGATCAGATGTGATGAAGGTCCTGTGTTTGTATGTCTTAACACTGCCATGGAAAGTTGTGCTGGTTGAGGCACCGAGATAAATACCATTTCTTGGTTGGAAGGGGTCTAACTCGAGCTACTTGCCACCAAGTGGCTTATTGATCTTGAGGAATAGTATTATATGAAGTTGTCAACTTTGGTCTTTGTTAGTGGCAGGATAAACAACATATACTTGCTATAGAGTTATAGGTCTGTCCTCCTGAGGATCTAGCCTCTTTTTTCTTCAGTAGGTTCCAGGTCTAAAAACTGGCTTAAATCCAGAAATTGGGCTAGGGAGTGTGACTTTTTATTGGGATTGTTGTGTGAGTTTTCTGATCATCCAATCTTTATCTATTGTGATTTTACGGATTGAATAATATGCTTAGTTTGTGCCTATCTCACTTGCCCCTATATTGTCTTTACTATTTTCATAGCAAGCAATCTGTGGATCAAGCTTTCCTAGCTGCCAGGCCAAACTTCCTGCCCATTTGATATTCATTCCCACTTTTTGTTCAGACACTTGACTTCTATTATGTTAGAGTCCAATCACCTCATTGCTCTCAGCAAACAGTTCTGTTACAGCTTCCTCTACCATTAGCCTGACCTACAAGAGTAAAACCACCCTTGAGCTTCACAAAGTTACCCACAATGCAACTCATACTAGCATATGTTTTATCACTTTGTGAAATGGGATATCATCTAGACTCTTCTGGGAGCATAATCCGCTGATGGGTTTTCTGGTCTCACAAAGTATAGCCACTCTAGCATCCTTACTTCTATAAGCCTTTTGACCCCTTTTCTATTTCTACCAAGGTTGCCAGTGATATATCTGCTGCACTTAATATGCTACATTGCTTTCTTCAAGATTCCAATAGTCATTGAGTACCTTTTCCCAGGGTATTAAATCCTTATACTGGAAGAATACTCTCAAATCAATATGCTTTCCCTTTTCTACCCCTATTTTCTACCTGCCTAACTATAGCTCCATGGCGGTCTAGTATTATATAAACTTTCAGAGCTTCTTCCAGTTTGTGTGGTCTAGGTCCTGCAGCTCCTTTGGAATATAGACCCTTTCTTCCCTTAGAAGGTCCAACAGTTCCCTAACTGAATTATGTTGTAATGTGCCCAAAGTTAACAGTCTAGTGATCAGAAGAGGAAGTGGAGTTAGAACCTATAGACTTTGCATCACCTCCAGTCAAAGCAGGAATTCTGGCCTCTAAAAAAAAGAGTGACTTATTTTGCATACCTAGTTGGTTTAGGGAGATGCAAAGTTTCCAGGTTTCCAAGAACACTAAGATGTTCACATCCTAAGACTCAGTGTCCTACTTCTTCTCAACTAGAACTATGACCTTGGTAGAACAGACTGGCTAGAGTTGAGAATCCATCTTTTTCTGGAGCTCTGCTATTCCTATGATCTTCCTTTAAATGTGGAGATAAGTATCTCTTTGTATGCTGCCAAGGAGTCACTTTGACTTTTAGCCAGTATTGCTAAAGCAGCTATAATTGATGATTAATCACCCTCAGCCTTTCATTTTCTTCCTCTAAAGCATCAATGGCACTCAACATAGCTATTTGATTCCATTGTCCTTATAATTAGAATGTGCTAAACCTCTTGAAGGCCTGAGATATTGGAACCACCGGTACAGTGCATTGGACTTGTGTCCTATATCAATTTTCCACCAGTGAATGTTTTAACAACTGTACTGCTACAGCATATCAGGGGTTCTTAGAACTCTACCTACTACCAGTGATGAGGTCCTTATTGTCAGCCAGTCTACAAAATATTCTTAGAGACTGATTCATCAGATAGATCTTGGTACTGAATGTATTAGTTCAGGTTCCTTGGAAAACAGACTTTGCAATAGACATGCATGCAGGACTACCATAGGGAGGAGTAGTATTGGAGATTGTCTTTACCCTCAAGACATACTGGATGAGTAAAGAAGTAGGACTGGGCAGAGGAAGGAGTTGAACTGCGAGACAGTCAAATTGGCCTTAGCCAGTCCATGAGAAGTTGAGATGTTGCTTTAGATTGACCTACCCTGAGGCAAGGCTGTCATTGCCCTGCCACATCCATATTTGTTTCCAAGAACCATCCTAGTTTTCTAGCACTGATCTTTGGAGCTGGACTTCCCAAGAGGAGGGGGTATGACCTAGATGATTGGGTTCTCTTAGCCTGAGGGTTACGCCTTTAGAGGTGCTCAGCTGAGGTCTGTCAACCACTAAATGGGGGCAGCAGGCTGATTCGCTGCTTAATCCACTCAACTACTGAGACTTTTCATTTCCATCTGCCTTCTCCTTCAGGTTTGCCCAGACTGCTATTTCAATGCTGTCCTGAGTACTACTCCTTTTCTCCCAAGTGGCTTTCCATTTTGCCCGTTGCAATAATTACCAAGCTGCTATGACTCGCATGCCCACCCCCTCTTCTGTTGCTGCTGGATGGCAGAGTACTGTTGCAGGAGATGTAAAACTATGCAGACCTGTCCCCGTACAAATTCATGCTGTGTAACTGCAGTTACATTTTCACAATTATAAGCACAAACATATGAAATCACCTCAGGCAATGCTTCGACAGCTCCCTAGGGTATTGCTCAATTCTGAAGAACACTATGAAATAGCTTTAAAAAAAATATGCTTGACTACCCAGCAGCAGAATACACAGACAGAACTAAGCCAGGCCTCAAGCAAAGTAAATTCCTTCTCCAACCACTTGACAATGTTATGAAATGATAATGAAAGTTATGCATAACTAACAACTTAAAATTCATACCTACTGAAATATTCCTCAGTGTAAGAAATAGTGTTAAACTCATTGTATAAAACTATGTGAACAAAAACAAAGCCATCTTTAAATCCCGATTTCCCTTTCACCTTGGAAATTACTTCAGAAGACAAGAATATGAGAAGATATCATTTCGTTCAGGATTCAGTCAGAAATACTATTGAACACCTACTATGTGCCAAGCACTGTTCTAGGAATTACAGCCATACTAGGAAGAAAACTCCCAAATCTTGCTGAAATTGCAGGATTTTCCACTTGCTGGTCTTCAGTTGTTCCCTTCCCTCCCCCATCTCCTTGCCACCCCCCAACATCCACTTCCTCTGTCACTGCTGCATTGTCCAACTCCCCAAAATCTAGTTTGGCTCAAGCATAACCTTTTCTTTTCTTACTCTTCCTCCTCCTATAGCAATACCTCCTTTTCCATATTTCTTCTTACTCTTTTCCAATCTTTTTCACCACCTCTTGTTTACACCAGTTTTTAAGTTCCTTCATGACCAGAACAATTATATTATTCTTTGTATCTCAAGCATATCACACAGTGCATTTTGACCTCTGTGTCCTGAATATGTGAAAGAATTCATATCCGTTGATAACCTATGAGGATGAAGATGTGAACGGATGTGTTAATAATTAGAGTTATGTATCAGTTTTTGTTTGATAATTTATCAAAAGATAAGAAAATTGATCCATCTATAGTAAGAACAGAAAATAAATTTTATCTCACTTGCCACTTTCAATAAATTGGTAATGATTTCTGGAGTGCCAACTTGCGAAGAAATCTCAGCTGTGCTCAGGCTCAGAGGGAAGGGTTATTATGACTCATTATTTAAGCCTGCTGTGAGCTCCTGAAGAGAGATATTGCCATTTCTATGCCCCTTCTCTACCCCTCATTCCCTCTCTCTCTCTCTCTCTTCCTTTCTCTTTCTCCCCCTCTTCCTTCTCCTCTTTCTTGCTCACTTACTTTGTAGGATTTTTATTATTATTATTACAGTAGTAAAAGAGAAAAAGCCCACAATGCTAATAGGATGCAGTTTTCCTTCTTTTTTAAAAATTTTATTTATTTGAGAGAGAGAGAGAGAGAACAAGAGAAAGAGAGAGCATGAGTGGGGGGAGGGACAGAGGGAGAGAGAGAAGCAGACTTCCTGCTGAGCAGGGAGCCCAACATGGGGTCCCTGGGGCTCTAGGGGCTCCTGGGCTCCTGGGGCTCCTGGGGCTCCTGGGGCTAGATCTCAGGACCTTGGGATCACGACCTGAGCTGAAAGCAGATGCTTAACCAACTGAGGCACTCGGGCACCCCTGTAATTTTCCTCTTTCAAAGATTTTAACTAAGAAAAAAGAACAAAAATTTTCCTGGTACAAAGTTTTAAAAGAAATTCATATTTTAGATCTTTATTTAATAGGCATAAAGTGATGCAGCCACAGTTAATTGTAATTTGCTGGAATACATAGACATTTTCATCAATTGACTTTCCTTGGTCTTCTTTTCTCTGATATATTTTCCTTCACCTTATTTCAGTACTGCCTGCCCCCCGGCCCCTGCCATGGTTTAAACCTTATCATTGATAGGAGCAGCTTTATCCACCAATTTTGAGCTCTGAATATCTCAGGCCACAGCCTCCTATCCCTCCACCTCTCTCACTCTTATATTCTTTCTAATCTGCTGGTTTGAGTTCTTGTCTATTCCAAAGTCTGCCACCCTCTTCTGACTTTATTTCCTTCCTAGCCCACATAGAAACTAACTTCACAGTCTGTTCCCCATCCTCCCATTTGAAAAGTCACATATCTTTGCAAACACTCTCCATTAGAAGTGAATGAACCCTCAAGAAATACATTCCAGTGAGTTAAAAGCAATTTAATTCCTATTTTTTCTTTTCCATTTCACATATAACATGATGGCAAAGAAACAATCTATGGCAAAAGACAAGCAGATAGAAAATGCTTGTGGAATAAAGAAAAAGAAAAATCATGTACAGTTTTAATCAAATATGGCATGCCACTAATTAATACTGCCAACACTATATTTTTATTTTCATAGCTCAGATCTTCTTAAACATGGGGTGTTTCTCATATTCAACAATGCCCCAGATTTAACATCTTTTTAGCTTAATGTTTATCCATCAGTATCCCTCAATCTGTTTTCAAGAAAGTGAAAAATGTAGCAAATGCCAGTGACTCAGTGCAGCTGATAACGTTCATTTCAACTCTAAATGTGATAGTTTAGAAGCAAATGTGATACTCATTCTACAAATTCCATGGTGCTAGGCATTTAATTTCATTTTTCTAAAATTGAAAGTAATTTCATGATCAAGCCCTCATTTTGTGGGTCATGAAAACTTGAGTTCAGGTAAGAATTTCTCTCAACTCCTCTTTTCTTTTAGGCCATGGCTAGAAATGAAAGTCTCCCATAATGCAACAGTCAGTGGGGGAGGAGTCAGGAATATCCTGACCATGTTGTCCATCACTGAGCATCATTTCCCCTAATTCTCAAGTGTTGCTTTACGCTATAGGGTGTTGCATTCTCCCCTGTTCAAAAACATAACCTCTTTTCAGGTTGTCTCTCTCTCTCTCTCTCTTTGTTGTCTTACCTGCTTAGATACAAGAGAAAAATACGTTATTTCCAACCCACTTGAAGGAAAGAGTGAAGTTGCGTAAAGCTCTTCATTACCTTTATGTTAATCTTGCCAGTGGTATTATACATTTCACAGCTGTCTGGAGCACACTTGGAATATGAATGAGCTCTATGACAATATTTCTCAACCTCGGCACTATTGATACTTTGGTCTAGATAATTCTTTGTGGTCTCATGCCCTGTAGGGAGATTAATAAGAACCCTGGCCTGTACCCACTAGATTCCTTCCACCACCACCACCACCACCATCACCACCAAGGGTCTTTACAATCAGAAACTCTCCAGGCATTAGCAGTCACCCCAGTTGGGAACGACTGCATTCTGAGGATGCATTTGACTCACCTGTCTCCATTTATTTTCTGCTTTTCCTGACTGGTTCAATAACCGAAATCTCTGGAACCTTGTCAACAACTTGGGTTCTTCTCTACAAATCAGGAGTACAAATCTCTCATCCTTGACTCTCAAATCTATCCTTTACGCTGCTCTATATTTGGCTTGTAGGGCCTGAAGTTCACAGAAAGTAGACCCTCATGTCTGATACATATACTCGTGTCTATCTTTTCAGTTCAGTTTCTTCTTTCCTTCTCTTTCCCTCCCTTCCCTTCCTCCTCTACCCTTCCCCTTCATTCTCTTCACCTCACTTTCTTTCCCTTCCTTTTCTCCCATCCCATTCCATTCTCTTTCTTTCTCTTTTTTGTCCTCTCTTTTCTTTTTTATATATCAAATCATATTCTCAATGTTTCACCTTATGTGTTCATCTTGGGGCTTGAATATCAAAGGTCAAGAATTGCCTCTTCTCTTTCCCCAAGAGAAATGGACACTATGTCTCCAACTGCTCAATAATGGAAAGAATTAAAGAAGCATAGAATACCAGTGAATGTCTCAAAATGTGATACCTCTACTGCCTTCTACTGCTTAATCACCAGCAGGTTTGACATATAGTTCCAGTTCTGATTTTATTTAAAATCTAAGAAACATCTGAGTGCACAGATATCAATTTCAGCACATGCATATAGTGTAGTATTATGTGGCAATTGAAAAGTGAGTTATTGGCCTGAAAATCAGTTTTTATCATGCTGGGAGTAATCATACTGCCTTCCCACAAATGCTTGTCGATGTTCCTTAATTAGATGTTGCCAGCAAGAGACCCAAAATGAACATTAAATAAATGTTAATCCACAATTGGTATGTGTATCTACATACATATAATGGTATCAGTTCCCTTATTTCTCTAGCTTGAGAAACACAGATACATATATTATTTTGTTTACTTATTACCAAATAACAAGGTACTTTGGAACTTAATAGCTTAATACAAGAGCCACTTTTTTTTATCCCTCATGGTTTTGTAGGGTGACTGAGTTTGGCCCATGTGATTTTGTGATGTAAGTGATGTCAGCTGAGCTGTACTTATATGGACGATCAATGGGATGAGGCCATCCAAAATGGCTCACTCAGATGGTTCATACAGCTGCTCACTTGAAGCTTACCTATAGCTTTTGAAAATAGTGCTTTGGTTATGTTCCATGTGGCCTCTTCATTTGGCTTATGCTCCTCAGAGCATGGGGACTGGATCTGGAGAGATTACAGGAAGTAGAAGCTACCCATCAGTCCATTTAAAGCCTGGGCTCTGGGGGTTCCCAAACATTACTTTCACTGCATTCTATTAATCAAATCCGTTCACAGATTCTAAAAGAAGATGGATTTCAGTGGCCATCTTTGGAGACAAACAACGATGTATTTTAATAGCACACTCATTGAGGAGTGGTTGTATTTGTAAAAAAATTAAGCTCTGCAACATTTTATTTTTTAAACAAATGCATATTTTTAAGAAAGTCGTATATTTCCTAAATATGAAATTTTTTGCATTTATGCCCATTTATGACAATGTAAATATTTGGTATTAGATATGATGACATGATTTCTGATTACAAGTTAAGATTTGTAATGTTTCTTACACTCTGGGGGATACTGACTCATTTATATTGGAAGTATGGTCTCTCTCTGCTTTCCTATAATTCAAAATACATTTGCATTGTTTTCACTTTAAAGATATCATAAATAAACTCTCATACATTGATATTGGGAGTGTAATTTCACTAAACCACCCAGGAAAAATGGTTGGCAGCATCTCGAATAGCTAAACATATGCATGTCCTATTAATCAGAATTCCATTCCTGGATATATCCAACAGAAGTGGGGTAATTTCACCTTCATAATTTTAAACATTCAAAAACAAGTCAAAGTTTAATTTTTGACTTATGAAATATAGACTTAAGACAATCTTAGTAAAAATCTAAAAAAATGTTTTTAGAAAGAGTGCATCAAATGCTTCTATCATTTACATTTTGTTCTTCTCTTTGGGAGATTAATGTCTTTTTTGTGGTATATATAGTATAGTTCTGCTAAGAAAAACACAGAGATTTAGTCATGACACTGTCAATAACTGTGAAGGTAATTGTAATTGTAAGTTACTTGCAAGCTTACACATTAGCCTTCCACAGTTTCATGGATGCTGGCAGAGGTCAAAGACTCCTGGGTCAGAGACAAAGTGAGTTTATTACTAATGGCACAACGAGCATCCTGAGCTTTATGTTTGCATTTGTTCCCCTTGACCTCCAAGTCCCATGGATGACTTGAAGGGGCCCAGGTGGATATTGTACCTCCAGTAGGTTTACATCATGAGAAACCCTGACTTCAGGAAACCCAAATCTTTTACAATGGATTTGAAGAAAAACTGCCCAATCTTTGTTCAAGGAGAGACATGAGCTTAAGTATACTGCACAGTCAGCAACCTTGCCAGCTACCCCAGTGTGGGGCTATACAAACAACCCTAAAAGAAAAACCCAAGCAAAGGCTATCAGTGCCTCCCTGGCAAGATATACAGAAACAAAAGAGATCCATGGAAAATTATGTACCAACACAGAGAAGATTAATTATTTGCCTTTTCTCTATTCTATTGAAATTTTTTATTAAGAACTCTATTTAGTTATAGCCTCAAATAGTTTATAAGAGCCTATAGAAGAATTTGTTGTCAATTCATTTTTATTAAGTTTTATGGGATTATTTATTTACTGAGTAACCCCATTGATTAATATCCTTTAAAGTTAAATGCAGAACTGACATGATATTTTTGCAGTATATGACAAGTAGTACCCTGACAAATGAGCTGTGCTAAACACAGCAAAATAGTGAATATACTGTCAGGGTTATAAACAAGAGCATAAATATTTTTTTAAAGATTTTATTTATTTATTTGACAGAGAGAGAGATTACAAGTAGGCAGAGAGGCAGGCAGAGAGAGAGAGGGGGAAGCAGAGAGCCCGATGCGGGCCTCGATCCCAGGAACCTGAGATCATGACCTGAGCCGAAGGTAGAGGCTTTAACCCACTGAGCCACCCAGGCGTCCCAAGAGCATAAATATTTGTATCAGTTTGACTTGGACTGTTCTGGTAAGTATTAAAACACAGGTGGAAAACCATTAAATGTGGAATCAGACAAGTTTTGCATACTGTCTCTACCACTAAAGAAGTGATTTTGCCTTAGGCATATTAGTTTTGTAATTCTTACTCTTTATTTTGCAAAATGGAAGGCCCAACACAGAATAAGGAGCCCATGTGTAGACTTTGGAATAAGATGCTGAAGATAGAATTTGATTCGGTCACAGCTGCTTACGATTTGGACCAAAAAGGAAAAGTTGATCAGTTTATCTTTCTGGATTAACAGGTAATCAGAACTATATAAATAGAAGTAAATAACCCAAGTATAATCTATTTTGGTGATTTTCATATTGGCATGCTGTCTTGTATGTTTGGGCAATCTTATTATTATTCTTTTTTAAGATTTTATTTATTTATTTGACAGAGACAGACACAACAAGAGAGGGAACACAAGCAGGGGGAGTGGGAGAGGGAGAAACAGGCTCTTCACTGAGCAGGGAGCCCAATGCGGGGCTCAATCCCAGGACCCTGGGATCTGACTGGAGCTGAAGGCAAGCTCGTAAGGACTGACCCACCCAGGTGCCCCATATTTGGGCAATCTTAACACTAGAAGAACTAGTGGTATGACTTTATAACTATCAATCTCCATTCCAAAAAATCTGAACCAATTCCTAAGGCCATTTAAGATGTTTTCAAGAAATTATTATACCATATTAGTACCTAATATTATGTGTTTAAAATGGAAAATGACATGTAATGACAGTGTTATATTGCTTTAGTTTACTTTGAAATGCTTCAGTATACAGAGTCCAACATAAATGTGTGTTTTCTGGCTTTAATCTACTTATCTCAGAGAAGTTATTTAATAGACACAGAAATACACACTCTAAAAATGGTTACTTGTTACTTGAACAATTCTGATTCGGAATGCATGCTCTTACTTAGTCTCCTTTGCTCATTGCTGACAGATTGGTGAGAATGAGGGAGAGATGATGACAGAAGAGAAGCAGAGTCAGGACTGTGGGATGGACCTTCCTACCTTTTCTCTTTTGCTCGCGTTAACACTCTGGGTAGGTAGCACAGGGGCAGGAGCAGCAGCCTACAACAAAAGTGAAATGGGATGGGGAGTAAATTTAGGGAGGGAGAATCACCAGTGACAGCCCAAAAGATCCTAAGAGAAGGAAGCTGAAGTTTCAGCTGAACAGCATCCAATGTCCAAGTGCCTAAGATTGAAAATCCTTGTTTATCAAACACAGCTGAAGCACATCCCACAACTTGGAGAGAATGATCTGTGGAAGTAGAAAATTTGCTCTCTTTCCCACCAATCCTTTTAGTAACTTTTTTTCCCCTCCCAGTATAGTAAAAAGCAAAACAGAAAGAATGAAAAGTCATAAAGGGGTCATTGCAGCATGAAGATGATGATGGCACAGACCCTCCACTAGGCTCTTTTTTGCCAGGCTGGTGCAAGAGCAGAAGGGGATCCCTTGTCAGGGAACTCTTTTAGTCTCTCAGGATTGGCTGTAGGAGCACTAACACAGAGTTTATCCTTAAAATCTGGAAAAGAACTTTACTGTATCAACACATATACTTATGCTAGAGGGTGATAATTGGTTTATCAAAAATTCACTGTGTTCTTCTCTGACATGCTAAATAAGGATATTAAAGATTGAAGTCAGCTCACAATTTTCTGCCCAAGGGCTGACACTGATGAAGCTAGCTCTGTGGAGTTAGCAATAGTAACAACAACTTTGAGCTTGCTCTAGATATCATTGTATTCCTAGCCAATTGGATGCAACTGATCCCAAACATGCCACTATCTCCTAAGCTGTTTCCATGAGAATTAATTTTAGCTTGTCCATCAATAATCTGCCACCTCACCGAGACTGGTAAAAGTAACTTGTAAGATAACCTTTTCTCTTTCGCTTATGTTAACACTCTGGGAGGCCAGGACTGAGGCAGTAGCAGCAGCCTATAACAAAGTAGCAAAATGGGATGGGGAGTAAATTTAGGGAGGGAGAATCACCAGTGACAGCAAATACCCTTGAATGTGCCTTGAATCATATGCTCAGGAGAGTCTGCAACGTTGCTAAGCTCACAATAAGTTGCGTGATAGGTTTTGTCTGCATGCTTGTACAGAATTAATGCAGAGACTTGCTCTCATCTGGTACTCCATCTAGTAGAGAGATTGTGGGAGAGGCAAATTAGAGCCTCATCTCTAATTTCTGAAGCCTATGAATATCTACTAAAATCAGTTAATATTGTAAATGGCCAAATTGACTTAATTTAGTTTACAACAGCTGAGAATCATGAAGAAAAGATGACTGACTGATTTAATTCACTGTCTGGCAATGTACCTCTCAACATGGGGGATACTTTATTGAATTATCCATACTATAAGAATTTGACTTGATGCTTCTAAACACAGAGACCTTTTCTTTTCTTTTCTTTTCTTTTCTTTTCTTTTCTTTTCTTTTCTTTTCTTTTCTTTTTTCTTTTCTTTTCTTTTCTTTGCTTTTCTTTTCTTTTCTTTTCTTTTCTTTTCTTTTCTTTTCTTTTCTTTTTTCGTTTTCCAAAAGTTGAAGTTGTGAATGATTCCCAGGGAGAGAAATCATATTACCCAACTTCATGAGGAATGGTATTGTAATCCAGACAGAATTATAATATAATTTGTAATGAGAAAATCAACTGTCCAGGAGACTAAGATGTTTCAATAGTGGGATCAGCATATTCTCTCCCCAGAAGAAAGCTTCATGGTCAGAAAAATTATAATCAGAAGCTGAATATAGTGATAGAGCAACAGAAGTTAATGGGTTAAACCAATACAGGCAATATTTGTTCCATAACCACATAGGAATCAGAGCATTCATATTTTCAGTTCCAGGACATTTGTCTTGAGAATACATGAATGTGCACATTGGAAATCTCTGGGAATTGGATGACCCTTTTCTATGAGACCATGTACCCAACTCCTGGCCTGGTATTTCCAGAAACAGGGTCAATATCAATGGTTAGATTTTTGATAATTAATTATAGTCACTCTGAACTACACTAATTACTTCAAATTATAATCCCAGACAATACTTCCATATAGCCTGATTGATGCACTAGGTATTTATAAATGTCTCAGGGAGATACTTTGGCTGTATTATTGTTTTATTCCCACCATTTGCTTAAAACTGAGTAACTAAATAAATTTGATGAGTTTAAGTCTTAAAGATGACTTTCATTGTAGTTTTCACTTTGGGGCCTCCACACTGTTCCACACAGCTAGTAACAACAGTGCACAAGTAGGTGATCATTCATTCATATCTTTCTGATTCAGGCTCGGTTTCTTACTTCTCATTTTTAAATCTATCTTCTTTTCTTCTTATGGTTTCCCTAGAAACTGTTTGAAGATAAGATAGGAATGTACTAATTGGCATGAAATATCATATAATCTATGGGATATAAAAGAGGAAGGAAAAACATATTGACATTTTCCTTTCTCTGATTTTTCTGGAAAGAATGAAAATAGAACTGAACTATTCTTGCAACTTTTATCTATGACTTATTTCAAATACATTTACCATTTTGGTCATTAGTAAATATATATTTTTCACAAATCAGTTGCACAATGATTTGACCATGTCTGGAGCTACAAAATCAGTGGAGTGCTCTCATTTTGATTCTCTCGGGATGCCACAGACATCTCAGAGTTTACCACTGTCTTGCTTTCGTCCTCATGCTGCCAAGAATGTGTTTAATGTTTTATTAAAGTGTAGGATTCTTCTGATTGTTAAACCTGCATTAGGGTGTAGTCTGAGACCAACATTTCCTGACAGGCCTCCTACAGAGTATGTCACAAATGATGGCAGACACAGTAATGTTCATAGCAATATGGCAGCTGCCAGAGGGAAGCAAATAATAAGCTCTAAAAATGCCAAATGTAACTTAAAAAGAAATCTATAATTCTCACAAGGTAAGAACCCTGCCTTACCACAGAGTTTTCAGAACAGTATGCTGAGGAATATGGATTCATGTGCCCTTGAAACTGACTCTGAATAAGTCTGTGTTAGAAACAAAGATCGTTTAAAACCCTCTTTTGTTTTGGCCTCTAAGTTCTAATCAGACAGAAAGTGGCACATTTTGGAGAGGTGGTTTGCTTTTGAGCCAATTACCAATATCAATCCTGTGGGGAACTGACCTTTGCAAAGAAATTTTCGAACAACTCATAAAGGTGTCTCATGGTAATCCTCTGCCAGACAGAACCTGAGTAGAGTACAGGATGTTTAGAATTTTCATGTCTCACATAAAAGAATATCATAATTCTGTGGATGGCTTTGTCAACTGGAGTTCATTAATTCTGATCACAACTATATTTTAAAATCCTTAAAGCCCAAAGTGACTACAAAAAATGTAACCAGTTTCATAGACAAATCTCCCATGTTTCATAAAGTATTAAGTATTTTACCCAAATGTTTCAAATTGTATATTTTTCTATGTGCCTATCATTTTAATGAATGTCTCATATTTGTTATTTTTTAGCCTTTCAAAGAGACTATACAAACCATTTTTAAAATACGTATGTGTGTGCATTTTCTTTAGACAATGTTCTAAGATCTAATTAGATTTGCTAATAGATCTGTAACAGTCAAAATTAAATAAGCACTGCAGGAAAATGTTCCTTATATACTTAAATACAATCGTTATTTCTGTTCTTCGTATTCGGCAAGATCTCTTCTTTCTGGTTTTATTTTTGGATAACAGTATCATGCAACAGTGCTTCAGAATATCATCCCTGGAGTCTGACTGGCTTTGAACTCTGTTTCACTGCTTACATCTGTCTGTGCCACGTGGACAAGATGACTCACGTTTTCAGATGCACAGTTTTCTCATCTATGAGCTGAGAGTAATAGCGGTATGTATTTTTCTATGGTAATTGTGAGGATTCAGTGAAGTGATGTACGTAGGCACTTAGCTTAATGCCTGGCATATAGCAGAGGTTATGATTAGTTGAAGGATCTGGAGATGAAATTTTACTGTAATGCATGCTAGAGTTTTAAAGTGAAAAAATGTAGACTTATCATATTTCTATACTGTCATTTTTCTCCTTTTGCATTCCATCTTCATATCAAGTGACCTTTACTGTTAATGTACATTTACCACTCATCCCCATAATGCTACCTGCGACATCTCCAACATCCAGAATTGCTCCGTTTTGTGATAATAAATTCAGCTACTCTATTGCATGACTTTGACTTAAATTCTTTCCAGGCATCTTCCTCATTTATTCTGCTGTAACTGCTCCTCAAACTCATACGACAACCAGCTTCTTTGACTCCTTCTCTACGTTTGTTTTCTCTTTTTTGCTTTCTGGCTGTCAGTTATATTGCCCTTCTGTTGTATATGTGTGCATAAGCCATAAGCAACTTACACTGGACTTTCTACATGCTGCTATAGAAAAATGAATAAACAACACTAATTTGCAAATAGGTTGACAAGTTAATAAAAACTGCCAAGAAGTACATATTATTTAAATACTGTTTAAAGGGGCATCTGGGTGGCTCAGTGGATTAAAGCCTCTGCCTTCAGCTCAGGTCATGATCTCAGGGTCCTGGGATCGAGAGCCCTGCATCTGGCTCTCCGCTCGGCAGGGAGCAGGCTTCCCCCCCTCTCTGCCTGCCTCTCTGCCTACTTGTGATCTCTCTCTCTCTCTGTCGAATAAGTAAATAAAATCTTAAAGAAAAATACTGTTTAAAAAAATTTTTAATATTAGACAACTCATATAACTTTGTCTCTTTTTTGTTGTCGTTCACTAAATGAGACATCGTACTTAACTTTTTCTTTTACTCTGGTTTTATTTTAGAATGATTATTGCTTGAATGAAAAAATTAATGCATGTAGGAGTACATTTGGAGGTGGCTTAGTAATTTGGACAACCTGAACAACTATCAAGTTCCATAGAAACCTGGTATTTTTCATTTTATATCATTTTCAAGGAAATATGCTAGAATATCTGAACTTTAATATTACAACAAAGATAACTAGAGTGAAGATATATCTATATCTATCTATATCCTCTGTTTTGAGGTATATTCAATATTGTGCTCATAAAGCAGTCTATAAGATTGACTCAGTGTATAATTTTGATGTATGTAAAATTAAACCCTCCCCAACCTCTTTGTTAAAAGAAAAGGTTTAAATTCAATAATTCTGTGAATTTGAGCCTATGTGTTATCTTTATCTCATAATTATTTGCATTGATTATCTCATAATAGTGGGTCTGCTTCACCTTAAAATTTTTTTTCAAGCATCGACAGGGAAAAGACTTTCCCCCAAACCTAATAATCCTCCAGTATAGTGTATTGATGGAAAATGGATTGTGGAATCAATACAACTGGTTGCACAGTAAGCAAATTATATAAGCATTCTGGAAATTTATACATCTGAAAACATACCTAACTTCTATGTTGTTGAGAGGTACATTTGGTGGCCCTGTGTTCTGATTTCATTGGCATTGCTAAGATGAAGGGCGCTTGCATTGGATTTCAAACATTTTTTGTTTCATCTGTCCATTCCTGGAAATATTTCCTCTCTCTGTCTAAACTCCTTTATTTCAGATTTCTCACTTATCTTTGACTAATTACTGACTACAGACTTTAGTTGTATTTCCTCATATTTGAAAATTTTCAAAAGTATTAGTTTTTTTTGTGTTGATTGTGGAAAACTATGAAGACATGTCTCTCTTCATGACAAGACTTTTTGAAGAATTCATGTTCTAGAGACAATTACTTTTTCCATTTATTTAATGTGTCACTGAATAATTACATTATCTAAAGGCAGCAGTATTAAATTGTTACTGTTTTAATTTATTAGATTTTATAATATTTACACATTAAAGATCACTCTTCAAAAATCTTAGGGCAAAAATACAGAGGAAATACATACATATCACTACAAGCTACATATGGAACATAATTAAATTTTTTAAAATATTTGAACCAATAATAAATACTTCAAATGTCTCCTAGTGTATTTGCTTATATCTCTCATCCTACCAGTAGTGCATTAACTTGCAAAGTTCTATCCAGTTGACCAAAGCAAGGCTTCCCCTCTTGTGCAGATTTACGGTCTAATATGGGGTATCATGCCGCTCTAAACATTGCATGTTTTATTCAGTTTCTTTTTTTTTAACCACATCCTTTCTTTGTAATGCATGAATGTACATGACTTTGGAGTACCTCCCAGGAGCTTCAGCATACTTTTTGTTTGTTGTTGTTGTTTTTTTAATGATTTTTGTATTTAACATCCACTGTTCAAGACAAAATAGACAACAGTTTTCCATCAGTCAGAAACCAACAGATTAAAACTGGGAGGGAATATTGCTATATTGGTATTTCACTGAACTTGAATTTGAATTCAACTCAGAATCTTACTATACTCATTCTGGGTGACTCATGGCTTACCTTTGTGCCTGGTAAGAAACAAAAAACAAAACAAAAAATATTGTGTTGTCTTTTACTCTCATCACATGTAAGACTGATCCTTAATTTTTCAAGTTCCATAAGTTACAATTGGTTAAAAAGATTAATATTAGCACTTCATATCAACTCTAATATAAATAAAACATATTTTCTCATCCCATCTTACTACACCCACCTTTGTATAAGACAAATTTCTATATAATTGGGTGTCTTCTTGCCAGTATTTTCTTTTTCTTTCCTTTCCAATAAATGTCTTAAGATTGTTGTGGAGTGTATGGTTTTGCTTTAGTTGCTGAAATTTCAGCAGCATTTCTTCTTTCTTTTCTCCAGAAGTCAATTTAATGTTAAGACCTTGCCTATGGAACTGATGCTTTTGTGAAAATGTGTCTGAGAGGAATAAAAAGAAAAGCAGGAAAGAGTTTTGATGAAACAAATTTTTGAAGGAGTACTAAGCAAACAATAAAGCCAAAGCTTATTTTCCCTTCTCTACCTGGAATGCTCTCTTATTTTTCATTAATCTACAAGTGTTTTGGCTTTAAGCAACACAATTCTAATGAGAACCAGAGAAGAAAAAAAATGTAAATTCAAAAAATCAAACTAAAGGAAGTTCAGGAATCAAACAAGGTGTTCGGGATAAACAGAACTTCTGAAAAACCTGGTTCTATCTCTATTGAATATCTGTTTCTCTCTTCATGTTCCTTTCATTCTTTCAGAATGACAGCCTCCTTGCATTTGTAAATAAAGCTCAGAAGACTTCTAATGAAGACACGCCAGCCTTGTCATGAAAGAAATGAAAGGAAATTGAAGAATTAGTATGTTTAATCCCAAATTTAGGATTCCTATTAAAGAGGTTCAGATTCGGTTAGGTATCCATTCTAGAAATAATCATTTGTGACCTGAGAGTGTAGTGTGGTTCACAAGTGTATATGCAGACCAACCAGTGTGGCCAGGAAAGCAGAGGAAAAAGAAAAAACAAAAACAAAAAAACAAAACCTCGCAAAGAGCATTAAAGCTGCCACGAACATTGTCGAAGTGGGGGCACGTATATTAATTAGAAAGGAAGAGTGCTAAGCATTAAGCTCTTTAAGGTCTAGCATGACAAACACTTTGTTCATCAGATTTTTCAAAACTGCCCTAATTACTGCTTGCTTCATGTTCCTAGTAGAACTTCATTCATACTTATTTTATGCTATTACAGAAATTTTCGTACAGCCTTATATGATCTTATATACCTGTCTCCCCACAATGTGAGCCACTAGTTTGTACCATGTTTTACTTACCAATGATTACAAGAGTTCAGGCACACTCTAGCTGCACACTACAAATTTTTAATAAATAAATGAATTATCCTACACTGTTTGATATAAGTACAATTCATGCATCCTTATTTGTCTACCCATCTTTCTGCCATCATATTATATTAAGTGCTTTCAGTCAATTTTTTTCATAAAAAATGTCTACACATACTATTATATTAACTGTAATATTTTCTTCAGAACAGAGCTCACTCTCCTACATTTCTAATTTTTATTCACATTCTTGTTTAATATCTGTTTCTCTGATTAAAGGAACGAAAGCTTTATGATATTGGGGTCTTGTCTTACTCATCTCCGTATTCTTTTTTTTTTTAAGTTATTTATTTATTTATTTATTTATTTATTTATTTATTTATTTATTTATTTATTTTAGAGAGGCAAAGAGATAGAGAACAAGTGGGAGAAGGGGCAAAGCATGGAGTCCCAGGCCGGGCTTGATCTCATAATCCTGAGATTATGACCTGAGCTGAAACAAAGAGCTGGATGCTTAACCACTGAGCCACCAAGGCACCCCTGTCTCTATATTCTTAATACTCAAAACACTATCAGAAATGTAGCAGGTGTTTCCAATGTAATAAATAATATATGGGGAATCTAGTACAAATCTTGGCATTCAGAGATTATTGTTTTATACTGGATAAAAACCCTGGCAATTAAGCTCCCAAAATTATTGTGAGGACTGAAATGTGCATAAAATTATTTTTTAATAGTGTAGCAGAGAAAATTTTGTTATAGTTGACATTTGAATGAGCCTGGGAAAATGGATTGGATTTGTTGTTTATGAGTGAAAGGGAATGCCAAACACAAGTATCAATATGAGTATGTGATGGAAGTGAGGCAGGCAGTCAAAGGTATTTAAAGGATTGAACAGGGAAGTAGGATACTAGCAGGTGGACACTGGAGAATGAGATCAGAAATCATTTGAGGCAAAGCCTTGGAGAATTTTGAATTGCAACCAAGGAAACTGCATTTATTTTTTAAAATATTGAAGAAGCACTGGTAATTTTTGATCAGATAATAATGAATCATTGGAGACATGATGGAGGCAATTGTTAGAATCAAGATGAAAGGTAATAAATGTGTAAACTAGGAGACGGGGTGGAAATAAATATGAGGTATTGTGTGAAAATATTGTGGAAGAATGATCAAATATAATTGGTAAGATACTGTAGTGACAAACAAGGCAGACACATGTTTTGAGTCTAGGTGACTGGGTAGATGCAGGTATCATGAGCAGACCTAAGGAAAATATGAAACTAAGGAAGTTTGAGAGGGAAGATGCATCATAATTTGTAGGAAGTCCTAGGATATCTGGAGCTACCCAGAAGCAGGAACTGAAAATTCAGGGCTGGAACACACATAAGTCAATGCTAGAAACACAATCTGGCAATTATGCACACAGCGGTGAACACTGAATTCAGTTCTGGTAAGATAGTTTGGATTAAATATATGGAGAAAGATGAGAAGAAGACTTAAACAGATCCATGGAGGAGTTTCTAATTATTCGTATTCATTGTAGAGTAATAGTAAGGTAAAGTAAATGTTTTTTGCTATAAATAAGGTGTTCTAATCAAAACTATGATTGAGTTATAAAATAATCTAATGGAACATAGTGGTAGATATCAGATTTGACTTATAGTCGTCTTCTAAAACAAGTTGTTTTTATGAAAAATTGACAAAAATTTTTATTGACATAAATTCTTAACAGTAAAAACCAGGTGGCTCCCTTATGGGTGCTCTGTACTAGGTTTCTCCCTCCCCCCTAAAACCTCCCACCTCCCATGATTACAATAACTTGCTGAGCTGATTGCCAGGCTTCCAAAGGAAGATGCTAGAAATGGATATTAGAATATAATGTAATCCACCCTTGGAGTTTTTCTTAATTTGCTCTGGAAAATTTGTTAATTTGTTCATTTAGCAAACAAGTAATGATTATCTATTGTGTGCTTTTCTCATTGGTTGTAGTTTATTTGCTTACCAAACTAGACTTTTACCACACAAAATACACACAAAATTATTCTAAAGCACTGAATTCCTTCAAGGTTAATAAAGTCATTCTTAAAGAAAACTAGCCAACTGTAGTTTGGGGAAAATTTTGAAACTGTTTTGAGGGTACTAACACTGGATAATTTAGCATAAGATTGTAACGACTAATGTGAGAAAATTCTAAAAAAGTTTTAGAGGAAGAAAATTTTTATTTCCTTACTCACTCAAAATATTTATACCAAAAATATGTGAAAATGAGTGAATATTTACAGAAATAGAAATTGAAATGTTTGTGGCAGGGCATAAAGATAATGCTCAACTTCATTCACATGCAATCATTATATATTTAAAAACACGTTATGCCTGTCCTCTCCCACTTTCCTACACTGTGTCTTTTGACAGTCACAAGCTTTAAATTTCCAGTTTTAATGTTTCCACTCAAAATGTTATTTATTGCAATGAGTTGCTTTCAGAATAGTGCAGTTTATCATCTTGTTATATATAGTATTTTAAGTTGTGTTAAAGAATTACAAGTAATTGGTAAGAAAATTAAGACAGTATCATATACATATACATATATATGGTACTATAAAGTCTGGAGTGAAAATAGCAGCATTTTGCTTCACTCTTCCCTAGCCCCTATTCCCATACTCAGGACTGACCATTTTCAAATATTTAATTATTATTCCTGGCATTTATTTTCATATTTATCAACAGTATGCTATATTAGTAATTTCATGTAATATTTTATGTTAGTTAGCAATTCCTGTTAAGGAAGGTGAATTTTTATTATAATACCTCTCCCTCAACTTCAAATCCCTGCATGTGACCATCTATAATTACATGAGTATTTTTTGTTTGAATCAACGATTTTGTTTTTATTATATTGACTATATATTTAGTTATTTCTGCAACAATATTAAAGCATACTTAGCTTTTTTTGATATGAAACTTATTCATTTTTTTGACATTAGCGATTGCCTTGTATTTTTTGTTTGGTTTTCTTTGTATCTTAATTTAATCGCTTGAACGTGCTCCATCAGATATGACAGATACCTACCAATGTCATTTTTAAAGTGTCTTAACATATTAGATAATCGGAGGGTTTTGTTTTTGTTTTTGTTTTTCTTCCTCCCAGAAGCTCCCTTCTTCCAGACACAATAAATCCTGTCTGTTCTCATACCTGATGGCACAGCTATCATTCTAATATTTTTCTTCCTAAATTCTAGATCATCCTTTGTTGCTTTTTGGCATTGGATTTCCTGTTCCCTGGACTTCACATTTTATAGTAGCTTCATATCAAAGGGAGGATAGAAAGTAAATATATATTGGGAATGTTTGTATTACTGAGAATGTCTTCTATTCTTACTCTTAAACTTGACTGATACTTTTTTGGGTATATAATTTTAAACGGAAAATCATTTTCCTTCAGAAATTTTAGTCCTGCTGTGAATGAGAAATCTGAGGTAATTGGCGTTTGTTTCCTGATTTGCAATATGACTTTTCTCTCTGGTGTTTTCTTTATTCCTTATATCCTGGACTTCATAATTAGGTGCATTAGATAGCATATATATTATGTATCATTTCATCCATTATGCTGGGCAGTTGCATACACAGTAGGATATACTTTTCTATGTGGAGACTTCTTCAGTTGGCAATTTTAAAATATTCTTTTATAATAATTTTATGTGTTTATTATTCTTACTTTGTTAAACTCAGTCAAGTGAGAACTTCTGAGTTGATTCTTTAAATGTCTTAACTTGCCTTTTTTCATTTTGTTTTATTTTTTATTTTATTCTCTTGGATTCTTTATACATTATCCTCTGATCCTATTGTTGAATATTTTTTATGCTATTAAAGTTTTAATTTCCAAGATCTCATTATTCTTTAATGATTGTTCATTTTTATGCATTCCTATCAACAATTTATAAATACAATATTTTGCCTTACTTTTCCCTGGATATAAATTGTACATATTTCCTTTGTGCATGATGTTCGTTTTGTCTGGGTTAGAATCCCTCTCCTCTTTTCTATGATTATGTTTTGTGTTGGAGACTTCCTTTTATGGCTGGCATTTATTGGTGGTCCATTCATCATTAACAGTGAGACATTAATGACAGATTGACAGTTCTGCTTGAGTAGAGAAAATTGACACGTAAGCTACACGGTAATAGAAGATAGTAATCTAGCTTTTTATTATGGACTCTAAATGTCAGTGTTTTGAAGATTTTACTGTGACTCTCTTAATTTCCTTCAGCACAGAGTCTTTCAATCCCTGTCTAAGAGGCACAGGCGTGGCTGCAGGCGTTTTTGAGACAAGGCAAGACGAAGGCTAAAGTTGGTCTCACTCTCAAGTATACAGACTTCTGCCTTGTCCTCTGGTTTTCACTGTGTCTTCTTTTCCTCTCTTCAGAGCAAGATTCGTTAATTATTATTTGGAGTCCCTCTTAATCTTCCTTGATGATGGAATAGAGAGATGAGGGCAGTCACTTTACAGAGAAAAAAATGAATAGGGTTGGGGCATTTCCAGTAGTCTGTTTATGACTTATTATCACCTCAGTACCTTTTCAAGTTCTGGTCCCACTATATAGGAAACTCCATCAAATATTCACATAGTTGGCTTTCTCCCCTCTTTCTTTCCCATATTCAAATGCCATCCTCTATGAGAACTACCTTTAACCACCATATTTAATATTGACTTTGCCTTCCAACTCTTTACCTTCCCTATACATATTTTCCAGCTTATTTTAGTAGAAAAAAATTGCTTAATAACTTCTTGATAATTTATTTATTCTTTTTCTTTCCTTTAGGATCTAATTTCCATGAGCACAAAGATAAACTGCTATAGGTGAACCACTATAGGGACCAGGTGAACACAGTCCCAAACATAGAAGCTAGTCTACAAATAATTATTAAATAAAAATATTTTGTTTTTATTTTAACAATTTTTAGGGTTTTCTGCATAGACTATCAAATTTCCTGTGATTAAAGATAGTTTTATTTCTTCCTTTCCAAATGGCGTGCCTTTTATTTGTTTATTTTCTTGCCTTATTGCACTGCCCAAAACTTCCAGTATGATGTTGAATAAGAGTGGTGATTAGAATGGATACTCTTAATCCTGATTAGGGTAAAGATATTCAGTCTATAGCATTAAAATATGTTATCTGGAGATTTTTTTTCAGAAGCTTTTTATCGATCCAAGGAAATTCATTCCGATTCATAGTTTGCTTAGGCTTTTGGTCATGAATGGATGAATACTGATAAAATTCATGATTTATTACATCTGGTGAAATTATGATTTTTTCTTTATCTGTTGATATTTTGATGGATTTTTTGGTGTTGTTGATCCAGCCTATATTCTTGAGATGAACATCACTTTTCAGTGCTGTATTATGTTTATTTTTAAACATAATTGCTAGATTATATTTGCTAGATTATATTTGCTTATATTTTCTTGAGAATTTTTTCAGTTATAGATAATTGTCTATATATCTTTTTTAATGATTTTCTCTGGTTTTAGAATCAAGATAATGCCAGCCTTATAAATGTGTTGGAAATTATTTCCTTCTGAATATTTCCTGTAAGAATGTATGTTTGATATTACTTCTTTGTTAAATGTGTGATTTAATACACCAGTGAAATGGGTGCATGGGTGGCTCAGTCTTTAAGTGTCTGCCTTTGGCTCAAGTCATGATCCCAGGGTTCTGGGATCGAGCCCACACTGGGCTCTTTACTCGGCGGGAAGCCTGCTTCTCCCTCTCCTATTCCCCCGCTTGTGTTCCCTCTCTCACTGTCTCTTTCTCTTCAAATAAATAAATAAAATCTTTAAAAGAAATAATTCACCAGTGAAGCTACTTGGCTTGGATTTTTGTTTTGCTTTGTATTTTGGGGGGGGGGGTTATTAATACAAGTCAATATCATTAATGAATGTAAGATTTTTAGCTTATCAATTTTTTATTGGGTAGGCTTGATTAGAGTTTTTTAAAGAAATTTTCCCATTTCATTTATTTTTGCCAAAGTTATGACTATAAATTTTTAAATATATAATTATCATTTTAGAGTGTGTAGAGTTTCTTGTCCCCTTCCATTTCTCACGTCCATAATACATATCTTCTCTTTTCTTGTTCAGTTGAACTAGAAGTAATCCATTTTATTCATTTTTTATTTTCTACTTATAATGTCACTGATTTTTGTTTTTAATGATTGTTCTTCTATTTGCTTTGGTTTTAATTTGCTCTTTATTCTAGTTCGTTTAGATGGAAGTTTAGTTCATTAATTTGAGAGTCTTTTGTTACTATATGCATTACTACTATAAATTTCTCAGCAGTATTCTAGCTGCATTCCTCACATTTTGTTGTTATATTTCTAAAAATTTTAATTCCAGTATAGTTAACATATAGTGTTATATTAATTTCAGGTGCACTATATAGCAATTCAACAATTCTATATATTGCTCAGTGCTCCCTCATGATAAATGTACTCTTAATCCCTTTCCCCTATTTCATCCATCTCTTCTATTCACCTCCCCTTTGGTAACCACCAGTTTGTTCTATAGCTAAAAGTGTTTTTGGTTTGTCTCTTTTTTTCCCTCGTTTTTATTTCTTAAATTCCTCATATGAGTGAACTCATATGGGATTTGTCTTCTCAGACTGATTACTTCACTTAGTATTATACTCTCTAGATCTGTCCATGTTGTTACAAATGTCAAGATTTCATTCTTTTTATAGCTGACTAATATTCCATTATATCTATCTATCTATCATCTATCTATCTATAGAATCACCTCTTCTTTATCCATTCATCTACTATAGACCCTTGGGCTACTTCCATAATTTGGCTATTGTAAATAATGTTGTAATAAACATGGGGGTGCATATGCCTTTT
The DNA here is from genome assembly GCA_028534135.1 of Potos flavus. NCBI lineage: Eukaryota > Metazoa > Chordata > Mammalia > Carnivora > Procyonidae > Potos > Potos flavus. The sequence goes on along the minus strand of CM052899.1, from coordinate 135,522,028 downwards.
CAAATTAGTTTTTTTTTTTCATATTCTTTGGGTGAATGCTCAGTAGTGGAATTACTGGATCATATGGTGATTCTATTTTTAATTTTTTTGAGGAACCTCCATTCTGTCTTCCATAGTGGCCACACCAGTTTGCATTCCCACCAACAGTGCAGGAAGTTTCCTTTTTCTCCATATCCTTTCCAACACTTGTTGTTTCTTCTGTTATTGACTAAACCATTCTGTCAGGTGTAAGGTAAGATCTCATTGTAGTTCGATTTGTATTTCCTTGATGATGAGTGTTGTTGAGCATCTTTTCATGTGTCTGCTGGCTATCTGTATGTCCTTTGTGTCTAAATTGGATTATTTTATTTTTTGGTGTTGAGTTGTAAAAGTTCTTTATATATATTGAATCCTAGCCTCTTATTGGATATGCCATTTGCAAATATCTTCTCTCATTCAGTAGGTTGGCTTTTAGTTTTGTCGATTGTTCCCTTTTCTGTGTAGAAGTTTTCATTTTGATGCCGTCCTAATCATTTATTTTTGCTTTTCTTTCCCTTGACTCAGGAAACATATCTAGCAAAATGTTTGTATGGTGGATGCCAGAGAGATTAATGTCTGTACTCTCTTTTAGGAATTTTATGGTCTCAGGTATCACATTTAAGTTAATTCATTTTGTTTATTTTTGTGTGATATAAGGAAGTGGTTCAGTTTCATTCTTTTCCATGTAGCTGTTCAGTTTCACAACACTAGTTTTCAAAGAAATTATCTTTTTCCCATTGTATATTCTTGCCTCTTTTGTTGAAGATTAATTGACCATATAATCTGGGTTTACTTCTGGGCTTTCTTTTCTGTTCCATTGACCTACGTGTCTATTTTTGTGTCAGTAAAATACTATTTTTTATTACTACATCTTTGTAGGATATCTTGAAATCAGAGATTGTGATACCTTCAGTTTTGCTATTCTTCTTCATGATAGCTTTATCTATTTGAAGTCTTTTGTGGTTAGTTTGTTCCATTTGTGTGAACAATGCTGTTGATATTCTGTTAGGGATTGCATTGCATCTGTAGCTTGCTTTGGGTAGTATGGATATTTTAACAATATTTGTTCTTCAAATCCATAAGTGTGGAGTATCTTTCATTTGTTTGTGATATCTTCAATTTCTGTTTTTGCAGTTTTCAGAGTATAGGTCTTTCATGCCTTAGTTAAGTATTCCTAGGTATTATTATTTTTGGTGATATTATATATCTTATTGTTTTCTTAATTTCTCTTTCTACTACTTCAATATGGGTATAGAAATACAACTGATTTCTGTATATTGGTTTTTATCCTGAAAAATTACTGAATTCATTTATCAGTTTTAATAGATTTTTGTTAGAGCCTTTAGGGTTTTCTATATACAGTATCATGTCATCTGCAAATAATGAAAGTTTTATTTCTTCCTTACCAGTTAGAAACAATCCAACAAGCTTTGCGCAGTGGCAGTATCGTAGCCAATGAGGTTTATCTGAGGCGTGATTATTGCTAATTGAAACAATCCAACAAGAAGATATAACAACTGTAAATATTTATGCACCCAAGATAGGACCATCCAAATACATAAAGCAACTAATAATAAACATAAAAGAAGTAATTGATAATAATACAATAATAGTAGGGGACTTTAACATCCAGCTTACATCAGTGGATAGATCATCCAAACAGAAAATCAACAAGGAAACAATGGCTTTGAATAGTGCATTGGACCAATGATCTAATAGATATATTCAGAATATTCCATCCTAAAACAGAATATGCATTCTTTCCAAGTGCATATGGAACATTCTCTAGAATAGATCACATGTTGGGCCACAAAAGAAGCCTCAATAAATTCAAAAAGATTGAAGTCATACCATGCATCTTTCTGACCACGACAATATGAAACTAGACATCTACCACAAGAAAAAAATCTGGAAAGAACACAAGTGCAGGGGCGCCTGGGTGGCTCAGTGGGTTAAAGCCTCTGCCTTCGGCTCAGGTCATGATCTCAGGGTCCTGGGATCCAGCCCCGCATTGGGCTCTCTGCTCAGTGGGGAGCCTGCTTCACCCTCTCTCTCTCCTTGCCTCTCTGCCTACTTGTGATCTCTCTCTCTGTCAAATAAATAAATAAAATCTTAAAAAAAAAAAAGAACACAAGTGCAGGCAAGGTTAAATAACATGCTACTAAACAATGAATGGGTCAACCAATATATCAAAGAGGAAATAAAAAAAAAAAATACATGGAGACAAATCAAAATGAAAACACAATGTTCCAAAATCTTTGGGATACAGAAAAGTGGTTCTAAGAGATAAGTTTATAGCGATTCAGGCCTACTTCAAGAAGCAAGAAAAATCTCAAATAACCTTACCTTACACCAAAAGGAGCTAGAAAAAGAATGAACAAAACACAAAACCAGCAGAAGGAATGAAATAATAAAGACTAGAAGAGAGAAAAAAAATAGAAACTAAATACACAGCAGAACAGATAAATGAAACCAGGTGTTGGTTCTGTGAAAAAAATCAACAAAATTGATAAAACCTCAGCCAGACTCATCAAAAACAGAGAACCCAAATAATCAAAATCAGAAATGAAAGAAGAGAGAGGAGAAATATCAGCTGACACTACAGAAATACAAAGATTATAAGAGAATAGCGTAAAAAATTATACACCAACAAATTGGACAACTTAGAAGAAATGGATTAATTCCTAGAAACACATAACCCACCAAAGATGAAACAGAAAGAAATAGAAAATTTGAAGAGACTGATTTTCAGCTATGAAATGGAATCTGTACTAAAAAAAAAAAAAAAAAAAAAAAAAATCCTAGCAAATGAAAGTCCAGAATCAGATAGCCTTTTATTTTTTTTGTTGTCTGATTGCTGTGGTTGGGACTTCTAGTACTGTCAAATGAAAATGGTGAGAATTGGCAACCTTGTCTTGTATCTCATTTTAGGGACTGAGAGAGTTTTTCCCCACTGAGTATGATGTTAGCTGTGACTTTTTCACATATGGCCTTTATTATGTTGAGGTATGTTCACTTAAACAAAAACTTGTTGAGAGCTTTTACCATGAATGGATGTTGTACTTTGTCAAATGCTTTTTCTGCACCTATTGAAATGATCATGTGGTTTTTATCTTTTTTCTTGTTGATGTGATTTGTCACATTGATTAATACTGCTAATATTGAACCAGCCTTGCATCCCAGGAATAAATGCCACTTAATTGTGGTGAATGTTTTTTTTAAATGTATTATTCGGTTCAATTTGCTGGTATTTTGCTGAGAAATTTTACATCTATATTCATCAGAGATATTGGCTTATAGTTCTCTTTTTTTGTGGTATCTTTTTCTGGTTTTGGTATCAGGGTAATGCTGGCTTCATAGAATGAATTTCGAAGGTTTGTTTCCTCTTCTATTTTTTTGGAATAGTTTGAGAATAGGTAGTAAAACTTCCTTAAATGTTTGCTGGAATTCGCCTGTGAAGCTATCTGTTTCTGGACTTTTGTTTGTTAGAAAACAAACAATGGGTTTACCCATTCATTGTTTAGTAGCATGTTATTTAACCTTGCCTGCACTTGTGTTCTTTCCAGATTTTTTTCTTGTGGTTGATGTCTAGTTTCATTTTTCGTGGTCAGAAAGATGCATGGTACGACTTCAGTCTTTTGAATTTGTTGAGACTTCTTTTGTGGCCCAACATGTGATCTATTCTAGAGAATGTTCCATATGCACTTGGAAAGAATGCATATTCTCTTTTAGGATGGAATATTCTGAATATATCTATTAGATCATTGGTCCAATGCACTATTCAAAGCCATTGTTTCCTTGTTGATTTTCTGTTTGGATGATCTATCCACTGATGTAAGCTGGATGTTAAAGTCCCTACTATTATTGTATTATTATCAATTACTTCTTTTATGTTTGTTATTAGCTGCTTTATGTATTTGGATGGTCCTATCTTGGGTGCATAAATATTTACAATTGTTATATCTTCTTGTTGGATTGTTTCCTTTATAATTATACAGTGTCCTTCTTTGTCTCTTATTACAGTCTTTGTTCTAAAATCTGTTTGTCCAATATAAGTATTGCTACCCTGGGTTTCTTTTCACTTTTATTAGCATGATAATTACTTCTCCATCCTTTTTCTGTCAATATGCAAGTGTCTAGGTCTGAAATGAGTCTCTTGTAGGCAACATATAAAGGGGTCTTCCTTTTTTTATCCATTCTGTCACTTTATGTCTTTTGATTTTATTTAGTTCATTTACATTAAAGTAATTATTGATAGGTATATACTTATTGCTATTTTGTGATTTGTTTTATGGTTACTTTTACAATTCTTCTCTGTTCTCCTGTCTTCTCTTATTCTCTTTTCTCATGGTTTGCTGGCTTTCTTTAGTAATATACTTGGATTCCTTTCTTTTTATTTTTTGCTAATGTATTACTAGTTGTTGATTTGTGATTACCGTTAGGTTTATATATAACATCTTATGTATTTAGCCGTCTATATTAAGTTGATAGTCACTTCAGTTCTTCTTTCCCTCCTATGTTTTAGGTATACAGTGTCATACTTTATATCCTTTTATTTTGTGAATACCTTGACTGATGTTTATAGATATACTTAATTTTACTGCTTTTGTGCTTCCTAGTTTTCTTACTCCTGCTTATGGTCTTTCCTTTCCCTTCAAAGAGTCTCCTTTAACATTTCTCGTAGAGCTGGTTTAGTGGTCACGAATTCCTTTAACTTTTTTTTTTTGTCTAGGAAACTCTTTGTCTCTCCTATTCTGAATAATAGCCTTCCTGGATAGAATGTCTTGGCTGCAGGTTTTTTTCTTCCAGCACTTTGAATATATCATGCCACTCTCTTCTGGCAATTAAAGTTTCTGTTAAAAAATCAGCTGCTAGTCTTAATGGGGTTTCCTTTGTATCCAACTGTTTTCTCTTGCTGCTTTTAATATTCCTTCTTTGTCACTACTTTTTGCCATTTTGATTACTGTGTGTCTTGGTGTGGACCTCCTTGGGTTGACTTTCCTTTGGAGCTTTCTGTACCTCCTCAATCTGGATATCTGTTTTCTTCCCCAGATTTGGGAATTTTTCAGCTATTATTTCTTCAAATAAATTTTCTGTCCCCTTTTCTCTCTCTTATCCTTCTGGAACCCCTGATGTATGAACGTTATTATGCTTATATTATGTTATGTATTGCTTGATATTGTCACTAAGTTCCCTAAGACTGCGTATTTTATGTATTTTTTTTTCTCTTACCTGCTCAGCTTGATTACTTTCCATTACTCTGTCCTTCAGGTCACTGATTTGTTTTTCAGCTTCCTCTATCCTGCTTTGTATTTCATCTAGAGTATTTTAAAATTCATTTATTGAGTTACTCATCTCTGATTCTTTTTTATCTTTTCTGTGTCTTTATTAACGGTCTCTTTGAGGTCTTCTGCTCATCTCACAAGTCAAGTGAGTTTATGACCATTATTTTAAATTCCCTTTCAGGCATATTATTTATCTCTCTTTTGTTTAGCTCTTTGCTGTAATTTTGTCTTTTTCTTTCACTTGAGACATATTCCTCTCTCTTTTCATTTTGTCCAAATCCCTATGTCTGTTTCTATTTGTTAGGAAAGTCAGCTGTGTCTTCTGCTCTTAAAAGTTGTAGCCTTATGAAAAAGAGATCATGTGGTGTCCTGCAGTGCAATGTCCCCTGTCCCCTGGAACCTAGTGCTTCAGGGGTGTCTCTTATGTGTGTTACATGTGCCCTACTGTTGTGGCTGAGCCACTTTTGCCTTTAGTTCAGTCACGTGTGATAGCTCTCTTTGCCTGAGTGGGCAGGATTCAGTCTGGGGCCATCTTGGGCTTGAGTGGAATCAGACCAAGCCTTTGCCAAAGATGTGGTAGCACTGGGATACTAGGAACTTTTCCTGCATTGTCCCTGAAGCTTTTGTTGGTGGGTGGACTTGCGGTTAGACTAGATGTCTCCCCACAGCCCACTGCTAGGTCTGCAGTTGAATGGTGTATGCAGCTATCATTCCCTCTCCCCAGGACAGGTGTCACTTTGGCATGGCGTTGCTTCCTCTTGGGGCTGATTGCATGCTTCCAGTTTTTTGCTACCAGTTTGGATGGGCTCTGGCCAAGAGAATATTGGAGAATGTGGCAGGTCCAGAGGGGTTGGGCTTCTTGTGTTGGCAAGGTTTGTGCAGGTCTGCTATGGGGAGGCACCTGGAGCCCAGCCTGGCTGGAGGGGACATGTCCACAGGAGAACATGAGTGCAGGGTGAGCTGTTAGCAATTTAGATAGTGAATTGGCCTGCACTGGTTTCTGCAGGTGTCTGTTTGTCTGGGCTAGGGGGATAAGGAGGGAAGTGGCATCCACTAGCTCTCTTGTTCTTGGAGAAGATTCCCAAGATCTCTACCTCTGTAGCACATGTTCTGAGATTAGTAAACAAATCCCCCTCTTGTATACTCCAGATGCTTTTCAAACTACTGCCTCCATGCTACATCTCCACAGAGCTCTTTGTCCTGCTGTCTCTTTAAGGGTAGTTACTCAGTTTCCTATCGTCCTCCTAACTCTCCTAGAGCTGAGCCCACTGATTTTTAAAGTTCCAGGTGTTAAGCCTCACTGATTATAAGAACTTGTGAAGTTATGTCCCTCTAATTTTCAAAGTCAAATGTTATGGGGATTTGCTTTCCCCATGCCTGGAGTGCCTGCTGTAAGTGTCTGTTTCTTTTCCTTCTCCATTCCGTGGTATTGCTCCCTCCCAGGGACAGTCCCATGGGTCTCTTTAGCTCCTGACCGTGTCTCCACCCTTCCTACCCTTTGATGTGGCCCCATCTCTACGTTAGCTGTGGAGATTCTGTTCTGCCAGTCTTTGGGTCATTTTCTGGGTTATTTACATTGATATGGGTATTATATCCATGGAAAAAGGTGAGCTTAGGGTCCTCCTACTCTGCCATCTTTCCCTGAGGTAGCATTCCATATATTTTGAAATGTATGTTTTCATTTTCACTTAATTGAAAATATTTTATCATTCCTTTATTGATTTTCTCTTTGACCCATGGGTCGGGAATTGTGTTTTATTTTCAAATATTTGTGAGGTATCTTTACATAATTCATTTCTAGTTTAACATTATCTTGGTCAGAGAATTATGTAGTGTCTCTCTTTTCCTGATAATATTTTTTATCCTTTACATGCTTCATCTGATATAATCACTTTACATTTACTTTATTTTTGTATGCTGTATATTTTTCCATGTTTTTCTTTTATGCACACACACACACACACACACACACATATCTTTATGGTAAACATGAAGTTAGTTTACACATTGCATGGTTGGGTTTGGGTTTTTTATCCAACCTAGTAATGTCCTTCTTTTAACTCATTTTAGATCATTTGCATATAATTAAATTACTGATATGTTTCAGTTAAAACTTACTATCTCATTAGTTGTTTTCTATTGTTGTTATCTATTGTTGATTTCTTTCTTCTATTTTTCTTTTGCTTTTTGCTGCCTTCATTTGAATTGAGTATTGTCATTATTTCATTTTTTCTCCACTACTGGCTTCTTATATATACTTTTTTTATTTATTTGTTTTTAGTTGTTAATCTATGGTTAAAATATATATCCTTAGTTAATCATGATATACCTTTAAATACTACTATATTTGCTTCATGTGTAGTATAAGGACCTTGCAGTGGGACATTTTTAATCCCTGCCCCAATCCTTAATGCTATTGTCATAAGCTATAAACATACAACATATTTCCACTAATTTTGCTTTAGACTAGGGTTATTTCTGTTCTTCTGGTTGTAATGCAGAATTTGGCAGATTTGGGGTCCTTGGATTCAGGGATGTGAATTTCTGTGATTCTGCCTCTTCTCTGGTCATAGAAGACCTCTCATGGTCTGGGTGTAGGATAATTCCTACTTTGTTTAGTGGTATAGAGGGTATTTTATTTTTTCATTCCCTTCTTCTAGCTTCTATAGGTCCTTAACTATACCCTGAGGGTGACAGGTTTTCTGTCTTATCTCCAATACCTTACCCCTTTTTTACAAAAGAATTGGGGTGATGGATCCAAGGAGTTTCTGCATTTCCCGCTGTAGTAACTGCCCCGCCCCCCCACTTCCTCGAGCCTGCAGCATTGAGGGAAGCTTTAATTGGTTTCTTGTTCTACCATAAATCTTTCTTGTGAGCATGTACTCAGCTCCACAGAGAAAACCCTTTGATTGGTACAAGATCCACTTGGCTCTGAAATTCCCGGTAATTTCATACTGTTCTACCAATACTCGTTCCAGTTTTAGAAATTTGTTTTAAAAAGTTTAGCTTCAGTGGCGCCCTTAATCTTCTCTCCATACTCTGCCCCAGGTAAGCCTGTGCTAGTGTCTGAGTTTCTCTTTGATGGGACTTGTATGCTTTTGGATTTCATGGTTTTTGAGTGCCTTGTGATCAGAGATTTTTGATGAAGTTAAAAATTATGATTTTGAGGATTTTTTTGAGCTTTTTCTTGTTATTCGAGTGGGAGTGATATTCTTTCCAGATTTCTGGATCTTTAGCAGAAGCTAGGAGTAGCTTTTTTGTTTTTAATATTTTTTTCCTGGATATTACTACAAATTCCTTTTGTTCAATAAACCTCGCTTGACTGAGAAGGCAATCATCATTCAGCAGTACACTTTATGCTCGCCATGTAAACATTTCAAAACTCACATCAAATTGCAACTATGGAAGAGTCCTTTTAAAAGATTAATTTGGTGTTATTGTATAAAGATATTGTATACAAAATTTATAAACTAGTCTATAATATAAACCAGTCTATAGTGTCTCCCCATGACTTATTTTATAAAGGAATCATTGATTTGTGTTAAATAACTGCTTTACAAAAATTTTCTATAAAATGCAAATATATAGGACAGGAGGAGGATGATCAAATTCTCAGTAGACTGCACAACAATATAGGTTCATTAACTCAAATATTCAACAAATATTTGTTTACTGTCCAACAGGTACCAAGCACTAAGATTCACAGTGAAGAATAAAATGGACATTTTTTATCTCTATGACTTTTAAATAACTAAATAAAAATATGAAAATATGTTATATAATATAGAGAAAAAGACAAAATGATAGAAAATAATTAAAATAGGAGGACAACAAGGGAGTGGAGGATACTTTATACTTGGGTTTAGGAAAGTTCTCTCTGAATAAGAAATATTTACCCTGTGTCCTTAAGGATGTTTAAAAAAAAGAAAGAACGAAAATAAATTATAGTCCAGGTAGAGAAAATAGAATGTGGGATGACCCTTCAGATACACAAGAGCACTGTGTTTTTGAGGATGTGGGAAAAGGTCACTGTAGCTGAAGCTGAGGGAGCAATGAGGGTAGTGTGAGAATTTGAGGCTGCAGAGATGGGCAGGCAGGCCATATCCTTGGGGTTTTGGAGGCTATGGTGAAAATGTAGCTTTTATTCTATGTGGAATGAGAAGCTGTCTTCTCATTTCAGTAAATGGCTGTTCTATTTTTCCAGTTGTAGGAACTCTTACATGTTTTTTTTCACTTGTACATCCTGAGTGCCAAAAATGGTACACAGGAAGTTTAATAAGCTTTTGCACATTACAAAAGTGAATTTAAAATTTTGCTTTTGTACTGGAATCTTTTCCCAAATTCATTCATTCATTCGTTCTTTCTTTCTCTCTTTCTTTCCCTGTACTTTACTTAATGCATCCTGACAACTATCTAGTTGTTGCTTTTTTTTTTTTTTTTTTGACCATTCTATTCAGTATTTTTTTTAAAGACTACATATAGCTCTTTGGTTGAAGGAGTTAAATTTGTGGTAGATACACATATGTTTAAATTCCAAATTTATCATGTAACTTTGAGCAATTTGCTCAAAATTTCTGAGCCTTAGTTTCTTTATCTATAAAATAGGAAATAATCTTTATCAGAGAAATTTTGTGATGAATTAATTAGAAAATATGTGTGAAGTTGCTAATACCAAGAAAATATTCAATAAATGGAATGTGTTATCATTATTATAAACAGCATTTTTATTATTTTATGATATGATCATCCATGATGATCAACATTAAAACATGCCTCTTCCCAAATGATTTCCTAAACATTCACCATTAAATTCATTTTTTTAACTTAAAAAAAAAAACATACTTTAGAAATCACGTCAAAATCTTAAGTTAAGCCTGTATGGAGAATGTTGCATAAATTATGTTGAATACATCTGGAAGTAGTTAGAAATGCTCTTAAAAACCAGGGGTTGTGACTGTGAAATCAGAAAAGCTATCTAATATAACATGTAAAAGCATGTTGATATTATTATTTGCTCAGCTAAAGAACTACAGAGAAATTTAATATTAAAAAATATATTTTCTTTGATGCTATTTGATTTCTTTTCCTTTTTAGTCCACAGGGATCTTTTTTTTAAATTAAAATGACATAATCCAAATTGTTGTAGGAGTTACATCACAGCTCATTTATATCCTTTTGTCAAATTCCTCCCTGTCACTTAACTGTCTATCACTTCACACAACTATATAACTATTGCCTAACCACAATTCAAATAGAGAAATTTTAAAACTTACTCTGTTAGATCTCAGCCATAATAGGCAATTATGAATTTAATTGGCACAGGGAATTTTCTTTGACTATCAGCTGATTGTGCTCACTGGCAGTCTTGATCCTTAATTGTTTATGAAATCTCAAGAACCTCTCCAGTTCTAAAAGCCCCTTTTTCTTGGATAAGCTGTTTTCACAGAAGCCATTCCAATTAAATATAACCTGTTTGCAGGGGGAGAATTCACTCACTGTCTCTCCTGCTGGAGGATGAGTTTTGCTGTCGACACGAAAAACAAGTTGCATGAATGTGGATGGACGGTTAAGAAGTTTCAAAGGATATAGAGGTGAGTTAAGAAATGTGGGGAATTACATTTCAAAAAAAAAAAAAAACATATATCAAGGTGCCCTCATTGCATCTCTAGCTAGATAGACATCAAATTCTTCTTGACCCTTTATTAGGAATGAGAAGTCTGTGCTTCTTGACCCTTGACCACCTAAGGGAACTGTAGTTGCAGTTTCTTCAAGTTCAGTTTTCTTATTGATGCTATACTTTTTTCCAACTCATAGAGTTAATTTTATGACTAATGATCATGTTAAGAACCTTTTAGTATTCCAATATTCCATTACACCATGCTAGTTTAAAGGGCTGAAATATCACTGTTTGTTGGTGGTGGTGCAATATCGGTTCAGATACTGCAGAGAGGATTTCTTCAGTCTCTGCTCTTTCACTAATTCCGTCCCTCTTTCACTTACGCCCCACCCACATCATTGGGACTCTCATCCCAGACTTCTCATTTGCATGTTACCAGTAAGTCTTACCAATATTCTTGCCCCATTTTAACTCCCTTCCTTCAGTGAAGAGGAATATTTTTGTTATTGTTGTTGTTAGCTTGGGAGGTGAATCTTCAAGTAGTTCTGTTGGTAGAGCAGAGAAACACCCGTGAAAAGACTACCTAAAAATGTACACACAGGAGAGCTAAAGTTGGCAGAATAAGCATTTAAGCCAAATGGGTCCAGTTCTAAGAACCAAAAGACAAAGTAGCTTAAAGCCAAAAAAAAATAGCTGAATTATTAATGGTTAGTAATTTATATTAAAATTTTAAGACACATTAAATATATATCATATATATATCATAAATCAATTTCAAGTTCTGCATAATATGAGTAATAAGTTTATATTTTTATTTCAACTATATTAAACATAGTTTCATTGTTTTTCCTATTAATTGTGATTCGAAATATTGGCACTTATATATGCTAAATCATTCATGTTGTAGTTTCATCACATATGTCTTTTCGTTAGATATATGTAAATTTGTCTTATTAGTTTTCAAGTTGTAATGTCTTGTATAGATGTAATGTTTTCCTTCTACTCAGAAGTCTGGTTTCAGGTATCTTTGATGAATGCAAATATTTAGATTAATTTGGACTGAGTTGCAAAAATTTGCTTTTTTCAGGAATACTTGGACTTTAAATAAGGCCATTTCCAAAGGTCAAGGGTAATTATCTATACTAGTGACATCTTAAAAATTGTATTATATATGATTGGTCAAGAATTTTCAATGAGTGGAAACCTCTCCACTTTCCATTAAGTTACATTCTGTAAGAAATAGCTGCTACTGTGTTTATACTTAAAGATGATCTTATATTTTATTTAATAAGAATTAAAATGATATTTCATCAAAGATCATTATTGATACTCAATAAATTATTATGATTAATTTTATTTTAGTCAGTAAACAGATATTGCTTACTTTGGTAGAGCCTCTTTTATATTATACTCATAAAATCAGAAGCACAGTCCTTAGGATTCATTAATGCTAATTAAATCTGAACAAATGGTATTTATCCTAAAAGGATAGTTTTCAAATGAGGAAGAGCATTCTTCATTTTTGTTTTTAAGCAGCTAAAATGCTGCCTTCTCCATCCCTTCCAATGCATTTACCATCCCAATGAATGATTTCTCCAAATTCATGAAAAGCTATTTCCCATTAAAGAGGCTAATGGAAAGATCCACATTGACTTTACAAGCATACAACTTCTGTTTGCCTGTGCTGTAGAATGAAAATGTACAACTGCTTTTAAAAAATGAACTTGAAACCTGCAGAGGTTTATAAACAGATAGTTGGTGAATTGGCCTCAGGATAAAAGACTGTGAAAATGTTTTTGGGAATTCTTTCCCAGAATAGTTACTTAAACGTTTACTTTCATCTGAGGTGCAGTTGGTCATAACAAAGGCAATTGCAGCCAAGCCTCTAGGGTTCCCTGTCTCTGTCGTCACAGTTTGCACCCTGCTGAATGAAATATCAATGCACTGAACCATGTCAGGGCAATGAGCATAATGATAGGGACTCAGTGGTATAAATGAGGTTAATAACTTGTGAGAAAGCAGAGCTTTGTTCCTAGATCCCTCACATCTTCTCTGCACAGTGTAGCTCTTTAGAAATATTGCCTGTCCGTGGAGAGCTAATGGCTCTCGTCATAAAGCTAATACACTGTGCTTCAGTAGTCTTGGAACTCATTTCTGAAGTCACACTAATCTGCCTTTCCTCTGCTATGTTTTGTTTTTGCTCCTGAAAGGTTTTCTTATTCCCCAAGATTTCAAGCTGAGCGTAAAGCTTTTCTGCTGCTTCTTATGCCATTTCTAATCAGAGGTGACACTTGTTTTCAGAGACTTTGTGTGTGTGTGTGATTTCAAATTTTTAAGACACAAGGAAGCATTTGTGAAAGAAATAAACAGAATTTTGAAAATATCACAGCCCTGCTTTGGGACCACTGCTTTAGTCATCTACGTACTCTCTTCCTTTTCTTCTTCTTCCTCACCCTTTTGCTACCTCTCTGCATCTCAGGGGAAGCTTGCTATCTACTGCTCTTGCTTGCTCCTTGCATTCTCTCTCTCTTACAAACCATTTTGAGGATATTGAGTCTCACAATAAACTAAAAAACCCATATACAACACTTTTTTTTAGTTGCCAGGGACTAACGACCTAAGGGCAACTGGATCCATCTGATTGTTTTCTGTACCAATATGTCCTGGTAAGCAGTTTTGATTTCTTTTACTCATTCTTTGTTTTTTTTTCCTCCTTACTCCTACATTCTGAAGATCTGAAAAAGTATGGGGAATAAAACTAAATAAGCAAACCTAAAGGGAAATCAGATCACAAAGGATGAGAAGAAATTTACTTCTAACATTCATCACATTGACTGAAACACAATCAATTTTCCTTTTCAGTATTTTTGTCTCTTAAAGTACTCGTAGAAATACTACTGTGGTAGCTAAAAGGTTACATAGTGCCAGGCTCTGCTTTTATACATATTAACTCCTGTAAGGTAGATGGAATTATTAGCCTTTTTTTACAAAAGAGAGCAGTCAAACACGGTTGACCCTTGAACAACAAAGATTTTTGAAGTACACATATCCACTTATATGCAGATTCTTTAATAAATACTATACAGTGCTGTAAATGTATTTTTTCTTATGATTTCACATTTTCTTTTCTCTCGGTTACAGTTTTATAAAATATAGTATATAATACATATGACACATAAGATATGTATTAATCAACTGTGTATGTTACCGGTAAGGCTTCTGGTCAACAGGAGGCTATTAGTAGTTAAGTTTTGGGGGAGTCAAAAGATATATGTGGGTTTTTGGCTACGTGGATAGTTGGTGCTCCTCATTCCTGTGCTGTTTAAGGGTCAACTGTAATCTTCTCCAAAATGGTTTAATTATCTCTACAAAGAGATTAAATAATTTGCTCGAGATCGTCAGCTGACAAGCAGCAGAACTGGGCTGTGCACCAAGACAATCTAAAACTCTAGAAATCATGTCCCAAGCACCACACCATACATAGTACAATAGGTTTATGTTGAATTTAGGAGAAAAAGAACATCAATGAATGATCCGCTGGATCTACTTTATGGAATTTATGATGGCGTGCATAATAATTTGCTTCTTGAGCCTCAGCTTTCTTTTTGGTAAAATGAAACTAAAAAACTTGTCCAAATTGTGATTTATTAAGGATTAAAATATACAGTTACTGACTGTCTTATAGAAAAACAGTATGCATAGGGATTAGATGGTATGGATGGCTATAGAGCTTGGGAAGAGTAAAGCCAGTTCTTGAATAACACTTTTTCCTCTGTCCATACCTTCCATGCCCAATAAAATTATTCTCTCCAGGCATTCCCAATTTGTTCCTTTACCCAATGTCTGGTCTGTTTTTGGGATTCATTGATTTGATACTCTATCATTCCCCATGGTATTGAAACTTGCTACTATATTCCATAATGGCTATACAATTTTATATTCCTATCAACAGTATACAAGGGCTCCAACTATCTACAAGGATTTTTCTGCATCCATGTCAACACTTGTTATTTTTTTCTTACCTTTTTTTTTTTATCTAATAGTCATCCCAGAAGGTATGAAGTGTGTCTCATTATGGTTTTGCTTCGCAACTTCCTGATGATGTAACTGTTGACCTTTTGTTTATCTTCTTCAAAGAAATGTTCATAAATGTTTATAAAGTCCTTAGCCCATTTTTAAATCAAGTTATTAATTTTTTTTTTGCTACTGACTTGTAGGAGTTCCTTAAACTTTTTCAATATTTTTTGTTGTTGTTGTTTTGCTTTGTTTTTAAAGATTTTATTTATTTATTTGACAGAGAGAGAGAGATCACAAGTAGGCAGAGAGGCAGGCAGAGAGAGAGGGGAAAGCAGGCTCCCTGCTGAGCAGAAAACCCGATGCGGGATTCGATCCCAGGACCCTGAGATCATGACCTGAGCCGAAGGCAGAGGCTTTAACCCACTGAGACACCCAGGCACCCTAAACTTTTTCAATATTAATCCCTTATCAGATAGATGTCTTACAAATATATCCTCCCATTTTGTATGTTGCCTTTTCACTCTGTTGATTGTTTCCTTTGCCGTGTGGAACGTTTTTAGTTTGATGTAGTTTCACTTTCTAGTTTTGCTTTTGTTGCTTATGTTTTTGCTGTCATAACCAAGAAATAATTGCCAAACCCAATGTCATGCAGTTTTTCCCTTGTATTTTCTTCTAGGAGTTTTACAGTTTCAGGCCCTAAATTTAAGTCTTTAATCTATTTCGAGTGACTTTTGTGGTGTAAGATAAGAGTCTATTTCATTCTTATGTATGTGGATAGTCAATTTACCTATCATCATTTATTGAGGGGACTGTCCTTACCTCATTGTGTATTCATGGCTTCCTTATCCAAGATCAATTGACTCTATATACATGGATTTATTTCTGAGCTCTCTATTGTGTTCCATTGGTCTACATATCGGTTTCATGCCAGTATCATACCATCTGAATTACTATAGTTTTATAATATATTTTGATTCAGGAACTGGAACTGCGATGCCTTCAAGTTTGCTTTTATTTCTCAAGATAGCTTGGACTATTTGGGGTCTTTTGTTGTTTCATATGAGTTTTAGGATTTTTTTTTTAATAAAAATGCCACTGGGTTTTGATACTGATTGCATGGAATGTGTAGATTACTTTAAGTAGTAGGGACATTTTAACAATACCAATTCTTCCAATTAATTAACATAGAAAGTCTTTGTGTCTTCTTTAATTTCTTTAATCAATATTTTATAGTTTTCAGTTTATACGCCTTTCACCTCCTTGGTTAAGTTTATTCTAAGTATGTTACTGTTTTTGATGTTATTATAGATAGAACTGTTTCATGAATTTCCTTTTCAGATAGTTCATTGTTAGTGTATGGAACTCAGCTGATCTTTATATGTTGATTTTATATCCTGCCACTTTATTAATTTTATCTATCATAATAGGGTTTTTTGTGTGTATATGTGTGTGTGTAGTCTTTAGAATTTTCTACATATAAGATCATGTCATCTGCAAAAAGAGATAATTTTACTTCTTCCTTTCTGATATGGATGTCCTTTATTTCTTTCACTCACCTAATTCCTCTGTCTAGAATTTCAGTACTATGTTGAATAGAAATGGTGAGAATGGGCATCATTGTTTTCTTTCTAATCTTAGAGGAAAAGCTTACCTTTGAGTATGATACTAGCTGTGGACTTGTCATATATGGCCCTTATTATGTTGAGGTAAATTTACTTTATACCTGGTTTTTTGAAAGATTTTAATCATAAAAGGGTGTTGAATTCTGTCAATTTTTTTTCTACTCAAAAAATTAAAACTAAAACTACTATATTATCTATTGATCCCACTTCAGGTTGTATATTTAAAAGCATTAAAGTCAAGATCTCAAAGAGATATCTGCACTCCTATGTTCATGGTAGCATTATTCATAATAGCCAAGATCTGAAAACAACATAAATATCCAGCAATGAATGGATAAAGTAAATGTGGTATATATGTAAAACAGATTATTACTAGTCAGACTTAAAAAAGAAAGAAATCCTGCCATATGGGATAACATGATTGGACCTGGTGGACATTATGCTAAGTGAAATGTGCTGGTCACAGAAAGACAAATACTGCATGAATCCACTTGTATGAGGCATTTAAAATAGTCCAACTTACAGAAATAGAGAATAAAATGGTGATTGCCCAGGTTTACGGGGAGAGGAAAAGGGGAGAGCCTATTCCATGGATACAAAGATTAGGTTATAGGTTCTAGGGATTGGGTACCTGGGTAGTGCAGTCAGTGTCTGACTCTTGGTTTCTGCTCAGGTAGTGAACTCAGGGTCATGGGATCAAGCGTTACATCAAGCTCCACACTCAGCAGAGTCTGCTTGAGATTCTCTCTCTCTCCCTCTGTCCCTATCCCCATGCACGTGCTCTCTCTCTCTAATATAAATAAATAAATAAATCTTTAAAAAAATGTCTAGGGGTGTGCTATACAACTTTGTGTCTATAGTTGAAAATATTGTATTGTGTAAGAGGATAAATGTCAAGTGTTTTTACCACAATAAGAGAAAAAGAGGGGTGCCTGGGTGGCTCAGTGGGTTACAGCCTCTGCCTTCGGCTCAGGTCATGATCTCAGGGTCCTGGGATCCAGCCCCGTATCAGGCTCTCTGCTCAGCGGGGAGCCTGCTTCCCTCTCTCTCTCTGCCTGCCTCTCTGCCTACTTGTTATCTCTCTCTGTCTGTCAAATAAACAAATAAAATCTTTAAAAAAAATAAGAGAAAAAGAAAGTTGCCACTATATATTTAGTCCCCTAGGGCAGCTTGCTTTCTTTCATAAGCAAGTTTCTCAAGTCAATCTAAATATTAAAAATTTGCCAAAAGTAAGGGATATGAAGGGCTACAGCACTTCCTAGATAAATATAAATTTTAATAGTATTTAATGACAATGCCATTGATATCTGGTCCCATGATGTAGAAGTAAGAACTTCTGACCTGGCAAGGAAGACACACTGAGGCAGAAAAAAATTAGCATACTTCTCACTGAACATTGCATTAATTGTCTCTTTACTTGCCTATATGAAGTGCTCAGTACTGACCTCCAGAAACACTAAAAATGAGTAGTAAGGAAATAAAGTAATCAATCAGTGATGTTCCTTTCTCAAATAACTTTTAGAAATGTAGCTCAATTTATAAACACAAAGACCAGGCATTTAGGAGGTAACTACTTTCTTACGTTCTCCTTGTAATTATTTATTTATTTTTATTTATTATTATTTATTTATATTTATTTTTATATAAGTATAAATATATAATATAATAATATATATAATATAATAAAATATAAATATATATTATATTTATTTATAAATAAAAATTATTTATTTGTTTGTTTGTTTGTTTGTTTGTTTATTAAGATTGTACTTATTTATTTGAGAGAGAGGGCAAGAGTAGGGGGAGATGCAGAGGGGGAGGGAGAAGCAAGCTCCCAGCTAAGCAGGGAACCCCATGTGGGGCTTGATCCCAGGACCCAGAGATTATGACCTGAGCTAAAGGCGGACACAACCAACTGGGCCACCCAGGCACCCCTCTCTTACATTTTATAATTCAGGATCATCAATATGTTTCTCATTTCTTTTTATTGTTTTTCCCATTCGTGTCCCCTATGGAGTTTTAAAAAATGAGAAAAAAAAAAAAAAGGTATGTTTTGGGTCAATTTGTTAGATATCAGACTGATTACACATTTTCGTGCTTCTTCCCAGTCTATAGAGAATCCCTGTGTAAATTAAGTATATTCCCAATTATACTTTGGGATTCACTTTGAAGCAAGAAGTTCCCCACCTGGATTTATTTCATTCTCTTTGTTTCGTTTGCACTTTTAAAATCCTTGGATTATATAGTACTTGTTATAACACATTGTGACTTTGTTTTTATTAATGCAATTGAGAAAACGCAACAATGGGATATTTAGTAAGAATTTACTTGGCTTCCCCAACAATGTTTAGTTTGGGGGGGGCAATATACAGTCTGAAATAGTTCAAATCCCAAAGGTGCTTACAGCCTCCTTGAGATAGGGACAAGCTCTAATCACAAGATAATATACTAAACTATATATAACAGAATAGTCCAAGCTACCAAACCCAACATGCTATCAATAATTGATATGGAAACGTGTCTGTCATTACAGCAGTGATGAAGAACAGGAAAATATTATATGGGTTCCTAAAATATTGGGAGATTTTTAAAAATTTTCTTCATAAGGTGTCATGCCAGGCATTGATTATCTGGAGAGAAATAAGTTGACACCCCTCATTTGATGGATTTACTATGAAGCAAGGATGACAGACTGACAAACAGAAAACACTTTCTCATAGTAAGTGCAGTAGTAACTATACACATGCAGGATGGGAACAGAGAGGAAAAAAAAAATATCAGCTTTCCTGGTGTTAGTAGGTCAGAACATCCTCAGGAAGATAATTGCATCATAGACACAGATAGCAACCTGAGCAAAAGCACAGAGATGAAATATCACAAAGTTTCCTTTGAGCTGCAAGCAAATCCCCATAACTGGAGTAGAAGGGCAAGACTAGTATGACAAAAGATAAAACTGGGAATATAGAACGGCAGAAAATTATGCAGAGAATAAATATGTTGTTAGTCCCACACCTTATCAAATCAGATATTGCATGTAAGAGCAGGTCAAGTAGGAGACTCCCTAAATCACTGACACTCATAGAAAGAAATATTGCTGGTAATTTTGTGATCACTTTTATAAACTATGGAAATAATGTGAGTATTTTCCCAACGTGATCTGTCAGAAAACACTGTGTCTTTAGCTCCTAGGTACATTAAAATCTGTACTTTCCTACCTATTTCCCCTGATTAATGTGGGAAGAAGGAGGCATAAGAAGGAAATGAAACCACACTTAAGAATCTGGATATTTCACTGTGTGCTTTCATCAAATGAAGCTTTTCTTGAGTGGTGAGACTGATTTCTAGTGACTAATGAAAGTTTAGAAGAAATTTCTTACATCAGAGCTGCAAATTAGAAAAATGCTGTGGCTTGAGTTAATGCTCAAACATTTGTTAATTGCTGCATAATCGTGGATAGTGTCAGAAAAAATATTCATTCATAATTTGGATGACTAATTAAACCCTAATTTCATTTTTACTATAAACCAAAATATTTCCTTTTGTACTTTTTCATACTTCAGATTTCTCAGATTTGGTTATATTTATAAATTAGTGTCTTTATATCAGTGACTTGTTACTAAATACAAATTACATAATATGCATTACAAAGTTTACAGTGTTATTGGTTATACATTTAAAGGCAAATGCAAAACTCATATCCATTTTATTTGGTCAGCAGATGGCAGTGTTTCTGAATTGGTGAGTACAACTTCCTGTTAACTATCACATTTGAAGTTTTGGTTTTGAAATATAGATTTTTTTTTTAATTCAGATTTCTTATAGTCAGAATCCTGATACTGTAAAGTTGTATTGGGAAATATGTTAATATTTTTGGAAAGATTAAACACACTGAATTGGCGAAGCACTTCCCTCGTGATATGATCCACACTTGTAATCTTTTCCTTCCCCTTCCCTTCCTTTCTTCTTCACCTCCTTCTTTCCCTCTCTCCCTCCTTTCTTCATTCCTTTCTTCCTATTTCCCTTTTTTCCTTCTTCACTTTCTCATTCTCTATGTGTATGCATGCCCTCCTTTCATTCTTTCTTCTTTCCTGTTGAAAATGATTCTTAAAAAAATTTATTTGGCAAGTTAAAGATGAATGTAAGTGAAAAACATTTACTTAAAGGTGACCCTTGCAAAAGAGAGAGATTTTAGTGGAAGCCACCCGTGGGAGTGTGTATTAAAAAAAAATATTTAACTCTGAGAATAATGCTTTTAAAGTTATACTAATTGGTTATACTGTTTGCTGACTGTTTGCTGTTTGCTGACTTTATACTGTTAGTAAGTTTGCTTACTTACTGTTATACTGTTTGCTGACTTACTTTAATTGTCTAAATAATCTCATTTTTATTATGTAAAAAATAGAATATTTTTGAAATTCATATGGTAATTTTAACTGTTTTGATGCATAAAACATTTAAGGCTTTGAAGATACTTGGATTATCTTTTTTTTTCAAGAGTCAGGGAATGGATTTACAGAGCATGAGAAGTAATATTAAGCTGTTTGGAAGGTATTTATTTTCCTCATGTCAAATTATATTATTTGTATGTCTAAAAGGAAATCTATTTAAAAGGAACTTTTTTACTTAGGATTCTGTAGCAGTTGCTTTACAGCAAAGGCTTCCTGTACTATCGAATAGCTGAATTTGTCATAGGTATTTCATAGCTAACAGTTAAATATTGGATAATGCTTGAAGCAAGAAAAATGGCGAACTCTTTAGTAAATAAAGCCTCTATTTATTTTTGTTCTGGAAGCTTACTATTCTATATAAGGCAAGGAGCATATCTTAATTAAGACCATTAATAGCTATTGATTGATTAAATTTCCTTGGGATTTTTAAAGTATATTTAACTTTTAGCACTTGTGCGCTTCTTATTAAGAAGCTAACTAAACTCCGTGAACATGTTTTCTTATATAGAATGTAGTGGGTTATAAATCCTCACTGTCTTTATACAGAAGTTGTTGCCAAAATTGGAGGTTTCTTATCACCCTCAAACAGGGCATTTAAGCACGAAAGCTTCAGTTATGTTTGAGGGAAAATAACATCCTGTCTGAGTCAGGTCTTTGCCTACTGTGTCTTCAATATTCCTATGAGTACACTTTCTCTGAAGCGCCCAAGGAGGCCCCCCCAAAGACACATCTGGGCATGTTCCAAGTTTGTGGGGAATTCTGGCCTAGGAGTTTAGAGAAAACCTGAGCAAACCACAAATACCTGGGCACAAAGACATAGAGGATCCTATAAAATTTAAAATTTAATCCAAAGCTTATTATCATTATTTTTGTTCAAATTTCAACTCCAACATGCAACATATTTCTAATTTAAATGTGTGCAATAATGATCCCTAACACTGTTGAACACAGTCTATATCAGGAACTCTAAGCACTAAATGTGCTTTCATTATCTTTATAGTACAGCTGGAGAAATTTAGGAAACTCATACAGTCAGATATTGGTATATTCTTTAGGGAATGGGGACCCATTGATTGCAAGTTTAAAAAAAAAAAAATCCAACTAACTGGCCAACACAGGACATACAAGCGGGTAGGATAGCATGATTACAGATGGATTATAGAGAGGTACCTCTGAGGCACTGTAGATGAATCTTGGTGAAGAGAGAGCACTGGGCCTCTTGGGTGGTGCAAATAGTGGGAAGTAATTCAGATCTAAACAGTAGCAGTAGTAAGAATATTGAAAATTAAGGGCAGATACAGGGGATATCTAAAATTGAGCTTAACATAATTCATTTTCTTTTGAGAGCAAAAGAAATGCATTTCACTTACCTCTATAATAAACTCTATGAAGTTCTTTTCTGTTTGCCTTCTACTCAAAGGGTAGTCAGGAAACTCAATAAATATAAATATATTGACATGCAGATGCTTTTAACATCTGAAAAATTTAATGTGAATTTTTTCCTGAGATAGAACTATAATTAACATAGGTGGTTGATTTAATTTGAAATGGATAACATTATTTACCTCCCTTGTGCCTCTCTAGAGGCACAAAATCAAAATCTGTGAAGACAGGCATAGATTGGAAGAATAGACTGGAAGAATAAAGCAAGCACCATTTTTTTCTCTGACTCATAGGAAAAATAATGAGAAAGGAATGTTAATGCTTTGGGAATAAGAGATAATTCACATTGAAGTAATAAAAATTGAGGTAATATTTTAAAATAAGAATGAATGAATAAGGTAAGGAAAAAAGGTAAAGAGCAGATCATATATATACAAACCATATATCAATATCAAAGTAAACAAAAAAGAAAACTGCGTTATATATATACACACATACACACACATATATATATACATCCCCATACATCATTCTTACAATACAATTGACTATATTCCCTATGCTGTACTTGTTATCCCTGTGACTTATTCACTCCATAACTGGAAGCCTGTATCTCCCATTCCCCTTCACTCATTTTGCCCGTCCCTCTATCACTCATTAGTTTTTTCTCTGTATTTATGGGTCCTGTTCTGCTTTGTTTGTTTATTTGTTTGTTTTGTTTTTAGATTCCACATATAAATGAAATCAAATTGTTATTTGTCCTTCTCTTTCAGACTTTTTTCATTTAGCATAATAGCCTCTAGGCCCATCTATGTTGTTGCAAATGGACAGATCTCATTCCTTTTTATGGCTGCTTAATATTCCATTGTGTATGGCTGAATAATATTCCATCGTGAATATTTCTACCTCTTCTTTATCCATTCATCTGTCAGTGGGCACTTGGGTTGCCTCTGAAATTTGGCTATTGTAAATAATGCTACAATAAACATGGGGATGCTTACATCTTTTCAAATGAGCGTTTTCATTTTCTTTGAACAAATACCTAGTAGTAAAATTATTGGATTGTATGGGAGTGCTATTTTTAATTTTTTGAAGAACCTCCATACTATTTTCCAGAGTAGTTGCATCAATTTGCATTCCCACTAGAAATGCACAAGAGTGCCTTTTCTCCACATCCTCGCCAACACTTGTTTTTTCCTGTCTTTTTGAGCCTAGCAATTCTAGGCTCAACAGATGTGAGATGATATCTCGTTGTTTTGATTTATATTTCCTTGGTGTTTAGTGATGTGCGTCTCTTCATGTGTCTCTTGGCCATCTGTATGTATCCTTTGGAAAAATGTCTATTCAGGTCCTCTACCTAGTTTTTAATTGGATTATTTGGGTTTTCTTGGTGTCGAGCTGTATAAGTTCTTTACATATTTTGGATGTTATTAAATATACCATCTGTGAATATCTTCTCCCATTCCCAATAGTATAGTCCCAATACTTTATTTTTGCTTTTGTTTACCTTGCCTGAAGAGATATACCTAGAAAAATATTACTAAGACTGATGTCAAAAAAATAACTGCCTATATTTTTCTAGGAGTTTTATGGTTTCATGTCTCACATTTAGGTCTTTAATCCATTTTGAGGATATTTTTGTGGATGGTGTAGGAAAGTGGTCTGGTGTCATGTAGCGGTCCAATTTTCCCAGGATAATTTGTTGAAAAGATCGTCTTTTCCCCACTGCATATTCTTGCCTCCTTTGTCGTAGATTAATTGACCATATATGTGTGGGTTTCATTTTGGCCTCTCTATTCTGTTCCATTGATCTATGTGTCTGTTTTTGTGCCAGTACCATACTATTTTGATTACTACAACTTTGTAGTGTATCTTGGAATCTGGGATTGTGATACCATCACCTTTATTATTCTTTCTCAAGATTGTTTTGGCTATTTGGAGTCTTTTGTCATTCCATACAAATGCTACATGATATTTTTGTTAATGATAAAAAGACAGGCTTAAATTCAGAACAGCCACACTATGGCCTATTACGTGCCCAGGCTCATCCTTCTTTTTAACTTGCTGTCCCATCAGTCTTCTACACTACGCCTCTACTCAATCATATCAGAGTGTTCAGTCATATTGGAGATTTTGGACAAGAGACCCAGGGAACGAAAAAGATTTCTTTCTGTGCCAACTAAGGAATTTCTTCCAAGGAAATTATATTTTATAAGAGGGCAGAACATTAGTGCTATTGGAATATGTATTTCTCACATGCAAAAAAAAAGGGGAATATAGGCAGGTGGAACAAAAGATGACATACTGAATTCTTATTGTGTACCGGATACTTTACATTTTTTCTTTCTATGACCTTATAATTATCCCCATTGTACAGGTGAGAAAATTGAGGATGAAAGAAATTAAGTAACATGCACAAGGTGAAATTCCCTTCTGCTTTGAGACCCCACATTTATAGTTACTTTACTGTCACATTGGATATTTCACTCCTGATAGATGCTAAGTCAAAATATTAATATTTCATGTTTAATGTTTAGGATATATTTTCTAAGGGCAATATTTTTCTTGATTAAAAACAGTTATGACATCATGAAAATATCTAAAGATATATGTGTACAATTCAGACTGATTACAAAGAGGAAAAAATTGAAACATTAGCATTGTAGAAGACAGCTCATTCTCTACCTGCATCTGTGTTTTGCTTGTGTGCAGCCTTTTTTTAAATAGTGTTACATGTTTATGAAAAAATTAAAATGCAAATAAATTCCCAGATGGTCATTGATATTTGCAAGTCTCTGGATATTCATTATAGTTTGAATGGTAGAAAGATAATTAGTTTTGAAAATATAGATGGCAGGCTAAAAATTAGTATAATGTATATATTATAGGCCAAATGAGAATAACTGCCCAACTGCTTTCTGCTGATCTGGCTCTATTTGGTGCATATATAAGGCCTGCATACATGCAGACTAAATAATAATTCCAGATTTAGATTATTTTCAAAAATCTTTCTTGAAAATTAAAAATTTTAGTTAAAAATGCAGAAATTTTATTTTAGAATAGAATCAATGTTAATGGCTTTTATTTATATAAATATATTTTGGAATGATTTTCAAATGGCGTAAAAATTGCAGAATAGTTGTGCTTACAAAAATGTGGCAATGGAGCTTTCATATACCTTTCACTCAGATTACCTAGTTGATCCTATTTTACGACATTTATTCAATCACCATTTTTTACTCACTGCATATAAATGTCAAGAATTATGAAGGTTCTGAGACTTTATCCAGCTTGCAAGCTAACAAGTTACCTTGCTATAGCCTCATAGACTGGCAGATGTCAAGAGACTTGGGTCAGAGACTTTATTATAACTCATTAAAACTTTATTACTCAAGACACAGCAGGCTGTCCCCATTGGTTCCTCTTGCCCAATACAATAGGGATGATGACGAGGATGATGAGAAGGCAGGCCCAGATGGATGAATACATACACAGTGGGTCTTTATTACAACTGAGTAATTGCAAACTTTGAAATGTCTTTATTTTATAAGAAGACTGCAACCTTACCTGTCCAACCTTTACAGCAGAGAGACACATTAATTTTGCTATCCTACTCATAAAATAAACCTCTCTGACCACCAGAAAGAGACATTAGCTCTATCTTCCACAGCTGTTTGTTCTAGAAACATCCTTGCAAAGACAGGATGGGATAAAATCTTTCTCAAGGTACATACAATTGCAAAGACCCATGGAGAATTATCTGTGGGCACCTATTACCATTCTTCCCTTTTGAGCCATTGAAAATTGTTCCAAACATGATGCTTCTTCAGTCTTTAATACTACAGCCTATGTTGTACAAAACAAAGACATTAATCTACAGAACACCACCATGCAAATCTGGAAACTGAAATTAATATAATCTTATCATGTAATTTACAGATTCCATTCAAATTTTGCTAATAGTGCAACAATAGTTCTTTTTCCTTTCTTCTCCAAATCTAATCTAGGGTCACATGTTGCATTTTCATGTCTCTTCATTGTTCTTCAGGCTGGAACATTTCCCTAGTCTTGCAGTCTTTCATGACCCAGACTCTTTTAAGGGATTTCAAGCTTTCTATCTGCAGGATTTCCCTTAATCTGGTTCTGTAGAATGTTTCCTCATATGTAGAGTCAGTTCATGACTTTTTGGGAGGAATACTGTGCAATGGTGCTGTGGCTTTCACTGCATCTCCACATCATGAGAACAGAATATCTTATCCTCCACAGAAGCTGGACCTCTCTGATCAGCTGGCTAAATTGCAAAATTATCCCTAAATTTTCTCTACTGAAAAGTCATGGTTTTTCCTTGAGTAACTTCTAAATATTTGAGGATAAATTACTGAGTCTGCCTTAATATGCTATCATCAAATTTCCACCTCCCAGCTTTACAATATTGATGCTCCCTGCTTGAATCAACATCCACTATGATAGGTTATTTTCTTTTTCTCTCATTCTTCCTATATGTATTTTGACTATAGCATAAGGATGAGATTTCTGTTTATTTGTATCTCTATGAAATCATGAATTATAATTTTATCCAATGTGATGTAAGCCATTACATTACTACTGATACATATTGTGCTCAAATTTCCCTAGATTTAATAAGTAAATCTAAAAAAATCTAAAAAGTAAAAAAATTACTTTTTTGTTTTCTTTTGACATGACTATACTCTTTGTTTTTCCCATTCATGTCCCATACTGCTTTTAAAATGAAAAAATAAAAAGATATAAATGATAAAATGAAAAAATATGAAAATGAAAAATAATGTTTTAAAAATGAAAAAATAAAAAGATATAAAGGATAAAATCTTTAAAAAATATATATATATGAAGAAAATATATGGATTTTCATATATCTATTCTATAGTCATCTTTTCTAAATTTTTTTAATTAAGATTTTATTTATTTATTTGACAGAGAGTGAGAGAGATTAAAAGTAGGCAGAGAGGCAGGCAGAGAGAGAGGGGGAAGCAGGCTCCCCGCTGAGCAGAGAACTCGATATGGGGCTCAATCCCAGGACCCTGAGATCATGATCCAGGCTGAAGGCAGAGGCTTTAACCCACTGAGCCACCCAGACGCCCCACCATTTGGCCATTTTTTGAAGAACCTTTGTTCTTTTTAGTAAAAGATGTTATTTAGAAGATCCATGCATTTAGTGTTCTTGTTGCTACAGAGGTATCATAGAATCCAGGCCCTCTAGATGATAAAGCTACTACATAGAAGCATACACATTATATATACATACACACGTTTATTTCTATATGTAAATCTGTAGAGATCTATTCACAACAATACAATCAAGGCCAATCCAACATTTTGTCCCCTTTTACTTTGTAAATCCTTTCTTTGATAATGAGATCCTGGCTTCTAATATCTCAATATATTTACTTAGTTGCTTATTCCCCTAGATACACCAGTCTCCTGACTGTTTTATTCCCTCAGGGCTATGCTGCTCTCTCCTTGGCTCCACTGCCTGCTGAGTCCCAGTCTCACATCAACTCCTTGGCACTCCACTTTTTCAGCCTCACCAGGTCCTTGGCTGTATTGCAATCTCCTCCTCCATACTGTCTACGTGGCCTCTTCAAGGAAAAAGAGGTGGAAGAAAAAGAGAAATTTTCTTTTAATTGTTATTTTGCAAATTATCTTTTTTTTTTATGTTTCACTAGATTAAATTTTGTACTTAGACAAATGACATTTTGCAAAATAACCTAGAATCAATGAGCGGGGGAGATATCATGCCACCCTCCCTTGCCTAGGATTATTTTAATATCACTGTATGCAGATTATAGTATTAAGACATCATTTTTTTGAACTGTGGCTAATGCCTTGCAATTTTAGTCTTCCAGTTTTGCTACATTAGAGATGACATTCTACCAAATCAATGAAATGCTGTTCAGTATAGTCCCAGTGGTATGGAGTTTCTGAGAAAAAGCAGAAACCAGTGACTTATCAGAAATAGTGTCTTTGAACCATGACAGGCCATCATATACCTTCAGCAGAACTGGGACAGTTGGGTCCCAAGTGTGGCAGATAAAACTGAGTAACTTAGATGCTATAAAAAAAGGGATGTTGGAAGTGCCTTGCTATCTCTTCAGGATTCCAATATGATTTTCTAAGATATGTACATGAAAAAGGAAGACTGAATCACTTCTGAAATGAATGTGAATCTTTTATCAAACCTAATTCAACATGGATTGAAGCCTTAAAAAAAGAAGGTGTTCACAGAACACTGATATTTAAAAGTGTTAATACAGGGGTGCCTGGGTGGCTCAGTGGGCTGAGCCTCTGCCTTCGGCTCAGGTCATGATCTCAGGGTCCTGGGATTGAGCCCCACATGGGGCTCTCTGCTCAGCAGGGAGCCTGCTTCCCCCTCTGCCTCTCTGCCTACTTGCTATCTCTTTCTCTGTCAAATAAATAAATAAAAATCTTTTTAAAATAAATAAATAAATAAATAAAAGTGTTAATAGAGCACAAGTAAAATCCTTTGTGATTCAAATAATCTCTGGGGTCATTTCCTATGTTTAATGCCATCCTTATATATTCTATTTCATGTTCTCTAGCATTTGTCTATATAAATTAACACATAACCAAGAGAGACAGGGATACAAGCTAATTATTATTCTGTGTGTAATGGCCCTTAATATTTTTCATGAGAATTTTCTTCATCTGTCAAGCTTTGGTTCTTTCTGTGTAATAAAATTATATCAACTGTTGATGTCTACCATTAATTTTTTGGTTATAGTTTACTCCAACAAATGAACAAGAGGCTACATCCTATTGAAGACTGAGTCCCTCTGTTTGATCAAAAAAACACACATACAGGAAAAATAAAACAAGTATACCAGGACTAAATTAGAGGTGTAGAGAATGTTTCTGAATCAACAAATGTTTAGGGACATATATTGATCTTGAAGTAAAATAACAATGATAAATATCAGGTACTCAAAAATGTTAGCTATTGTTACTTCATGATGTGGACTTGTTTTTGAAAGAGAAAGTGCTCATTTTCTCTGCTACCTAGTAGATCTAGCTTATGTACTAATCCGATCAGGCAAACAATATAGAACTTTTTCAGTCAGTCAAAACCATATTAGAAACCAAGGTTCTGGGGCACCTGGGTGGCTCAGTGGGTTAAAGCCTCTGCCTTCGGCTCAGGTCATGATCTCAGGGTCCTGGAATCAAGCCCTACATTGGGCTCTCTGCTCAGCAGGGAGCCTGCTTCCTCCTCTCTCTCTGCCTGCCTCTC
>CM052899.1:135467469-135491853 GCA_028534135.1 Potos flavus | reverse complement strand
GAACGAGGTCGCTTGAGAAAGGGCTCCTGCGGGGGGCCTTGAGGCATGCTGGTTTGTGACTGATCATATCTTCGTAATGGAAAAGCCGGTATGAGCATAACATCATTGTGGGTCTGTGCTGTCCTTGCCCAGGGTGCAAATTGCTCCTGTTGACTCTACTGATCCTTAAGGAATTTACGACTACGAATTGTTGAGCCATTAACCAGACTTTTTGGAGCCAAAGGGTTTGAAGGGTCTGTCTTTAATGTGGAGATAAGGAGCAAGCTCAAAGGAGCATTACGTGATCTCTATATGTAAACACCTCCCTGTAGTTGTTTCCCTCATGCTATATAATCAAGTGCACTTTGGAATAAAATTAGACACTGTTTGGACATCATCCACTGTGTCCCTCCTGCTCCCACACTTTGTCTCTTGACTCTTTTTTCCTCATCCCCTTACCCTCAACCCTGGTTCGAGATTGTCGCGCCGGCCGCGACAAAAACTTAACAAAATAGGTGTCACAGTGAAAAATATATTCACAAATACATACACATGGGCATGTTTTAAAAAGGATATTTGTTTTAATATGGTTCTGCAGAGGTTGAATATGGAGAAATGACCAGCAATGAAAGTGGAAAATTCCTTAATTCCAAACTCAGCTCATTTGGGCTTTGTTTATCAGTTGTGTAAAATGATACAGAGATTTCTGAAAATTCATTCATTCATAAGTATTCATTCAAAAATTATTTCCTGAATATGTAATAAGTTCCAGGAACTATTTAAATACTTAAAATATAATGTTAGGCAAACATCCACACATTTGTTGCTCTCATAGAGTTGGCAACCCGATGGATGAATCAAATATGAATTAAATAATCTTATAAATATATACATATAAAATGTAATTTAAAAAGAGATAAGTACTCTGATGGAAAGGAAGAAATCTATGACAGTATAAATCAGAATAAATAAATGGTGGAAGAAGTCAGGGAAGGTTTTCTAAAGAAATGTGCATTAAACTTAGATCTTAAGATAATTAAGATTTACTCAGAGAAAGGAGCTGAGGATGGGTGGAAACAATTCATGGCAGAATAATGTTTTTATGTAGTTAGATAGTACATAACTGGTTTGAGAAATTGTGGAAAGTCCAGTGTGGCTGGAGCACAGGCCATGATGAAAATAGGTAGTTTGGCATACAAATATTAAGTCCTCATAACTAAGATCATATATATATATTTTTTTCTCTTAAGAGAAATTATTACTAAAGAACTTAATAAATAATTGCCTAGGTAGTGTGGGAGAGAACCATGCCCAGATTTACTTTGTGGCTTCTGGCTAATGGCAAAGACTTCGTGGTGCTGTTATACTCAAGAAACAGAATATGATAAAATAACCAAATATAGAAGGAAATGGAATGGCATTTTAGAATAATAATTCTAATAGGAATGTAGACAATGTTTGGATCTGGGAAAATAGGGAGTTGGGAAAGGATGATACTTCTAATGATAAAGCCAGTTTTCATTTTCTTTTTAGTCTTTTTTTAAATGTAATTTTAAATGTAATTTTGTTTTTAGTTGAAGTATTATTACATACAGTGTTATATTAGGTATATTATATTAATTTTATATCAGATATACAATATAATGATTCAACAATTGTATATATTACTCAGTGCTTATTATGGTAAGTGTACTTTTAATCCTTTATCTATTTCATCCATCCCCCTCAACCACCACCCTTTTGGCAACCACAAATTTGTTCTCTATATTTAAGAATTTTGTTTTTTTTTGCTTCCTTTTTCCTTTGTTGGTTTGTTTTGCTTCCTAAATTCTACATATGAGTGAAGTCATTCAGTATTTGTCTTTATCTGTCTGACTTACTCACAGCATTTTATCTTCTAAGGCCATACATGTTGCAAATGGCAAGATCTCATTCTTTTATATATATACACACATATACATACCACCGCTTCCTTATGCATTCATTTATTTGGTTTGTTTATTTATATTTTAATTCCAGTAGAGTTGACATACAGTATTAAATTAATTTCAGTTGTACAATATAGTGCAATACACGATATACAATGTACAATATAGATTCAACAATTCTATATATTACTCAATGTCATCAAGATAAATGTACTACTCTCTCTTTTTTTTTTTTTAAATGTACTACTCTTTTACCTATTTCACCCATCCCACAACCCACCTGCCCTCTGGTGGCCATCTCTTTGTTCTCCATAGTTAAGAGGCTGTTTTTGGTTTATTCTTTTTTTTTCTTTGTTAATTTGCTTTGTCTCTTAGAGTCCACATATGGGTGAAATCATATAGTATTTGTCTTTCTCTTTTATTTCACTTAGCATTTTACTCTCTAGATGCATTATAAATGGCAATATTTCATTCTTCTTTATGGCTGAATAATATTCCTCTGTGTGTGTGTGTGTGTGTATACACTTTGTTGTTGTTGTTGTGTCTGTTTTGTTGTCTTTGTTGTCTATTCACCTATTGATGGACAACTGGGCTAGTTCCATAATTTGGCTATGGTAAATAATGCTGCAATGAACATAGGGATATATTTATCCTTTTGAATTGATGTTTTTGTATTTTTGGGCTAATTACTCAGTAGTGTGATTGCTGGATCAAAATTTAGTTTTAGTTTTAGTTTTTTGAGGAACTTCCATACTGTCTTCCACAGTGGTTACACCAGTTTACATTCCCACCAATAGTGCATGAGGGCGATATCTCATTGTCAGAATCGCTAAAATCAAAAACACAAGAAACAAAAAGTGTTGGCAAGGATGTGGAGAAAAAGGAACCTCATTATGTGTGAGCAGGAGGAGAGGCAGAGGGAGAAGGAATTTCAAGCAGAGTCCCCACTGAACATGGAGCCCAGCATAGGGCTTGATCCCACAACCCTGAGATCATGACCTGAGCAGAAACTGAGAGGCTAGCTCAACCAGCTAGCCACCCAGGTGCCCCAACAAATTTCTCTATATTAATCTTGTATCATGTGACTTCACTGAACTCATTAATCAGTTTCAATAGTTATTTCATGAAGTCTTTAGGGTTTTCAATATATATGGCATCATTTCATCTACAAATAGTAAAAATTTTACTTCTTACTTAGCAATGCCTTTTATTTCTTTTTCTTATCTGATTGCTGTGGCTAGGACTATATCAAATAAAAGTGGCGAGAGTGGACATCCTCATCTTTCCCTAATCTTAGAGGAAAATCTTTCAGTTTTTTGCCAGTGACCATGATTTTAACTGTTTTAACTGTGGGTTTTTAATGTATGGCCTTTATTATGTGGAGGTATGTTCCTTCTATACCTACTTGGTGAGAGTTTTTATCATGAATGGATGATATGCTTTGTTAAAAACTCTTTCTGCATCTATTGAGATGATCATATGGATACATCATGTTAACAAAAGAAAAATAAAAATCATATAATCATCTCAATAGATGCTTTAGTTTTCTTTACTGTGTAACAAATTACATACAAATTTAATGGCTTAAACTGGAATTTTTCCAGGCAGAAGTAATATGCTATAGGTCAAAACTGGTACCTACAAAAGAAATGAGAAGTGTTGAAAATAGAATAAATTAAGATAGAATAGATGCTGTTATTGTGTTTAATTACTCTAAAAATTACAGCTTAAAGCAATAAAAGTAAAAAAAATGTGTGCTTATAGTGTATATCAAAGTGAAATGTTTGATAATAATGGTACAAGGGTACAAGGGGGATTAGAAATATACTGTCTTAAGATTTTTACACTATGAAACAGAATATTATTTAATGATGGACTTAAGCTATTTTAAAGGTATATTGTAAATCCCATAGAAATAATTTTAAATCTTAACAAGATTAACAATTTATTTCTTCTGATATATATTCTTCCTTTCCTTCAGGGTACTTGCCTCTTTTTAAATTATATATTTATGTTATACATGTATAAGATTATTTAATTCATATCCGGTTCCTCCATTAGTTTGCATACTCTATGAGAGCAACAGATGTGTGCATGTTTGTTTAAACATTTTATTCACAGCATTTAGACAGTGCCTGGAACTATTAAGTGTTCAGGAAATAGTTGAATAGAATGAATGAATAAATGAATTTGACTTAGGTAATAAGTCAAAAGAACACAAAATGGCATCTTAAAAATTGTCCAATTAATCCAAAGAAAGCCGAAAGATGTTTAAAAAGAGACAACAAATAGTTGGTATTAATCTATTTATATTAACAATACTTTTAAAGTAAAGTAGCCACTCCGGCAAAAAAAATTTGGTGCTTCCTCAAAAAATTAAATAGAGAATCGCTATATGACCCAGCAATTCCACCTCTAAGTAAATAGTCTCAATTTTTGGAAACAGTGATTAAAACAGATAGTGGTATGCCAATGTTCATAATAGTATTACTCATAATAACCAAAAGGTGGAAACAGCTCAAGTACCCATAAAGACATTAAAAGATAGATAAAATGCAGTATATACATACCATGGAATATTACTCAGTTATAGAAGGAATGAAACTATGATAGATGCTGTAACATAGTAAGCCTTAAAAACATTATGCTAAGTGAGATAAGCTATTCACAAGAAGATAAATATTGTGTGATTACACTTACATAAAATGTCTAGAATTGGCTAATTTATGGAGACAGAAAGTAGAGTAGAAGTCATAAGGGACTGGGGAGACAGGGAATGAGAAGTTATTGCTTAATAAATGGGCACAGAGTTCCTATCTGGGTGGTATGGTAACTAGTGGTAATAGTTGTACAACATTTTGAATGTAATTATGATACTGACCAATTTCAGTGAGGGTTTTTCCCCACACCAAGCAATTATCTTATCATACAAGTGTCTTTCAAGTCAACTCAATTCTGACACTATATATCTGGATATAGCGTCAGGTCCCACAAGTTAGGGAATCAGTTCTGCAAGACTCCCCCACCCCACCCCACTTCAGACAGCAATTAAAAGTCCACATTATTTCTTGTGCTTCTAATCAACTGGTTATAGAACAGAGGTTCCAATGACCCCCTCTTTAGGTTTGGTTAATTTTCTACAGCAGCTCACAGAATTTTAGAGAAACATTTTAGTTACTAGATTACCATTTTTTATGAAAGGATTTAACTTAGGAATAGCCAGATGGAAGACAAGCAGATAGGGCAAGATATGGAGAAAGGGTGAGAAACTTTCATGCACTCCCCAAGTGTACCACTCTACCCAAATCTTCACATATTCACCAACTGAGAAACTCCCTGAATTCTACCCTTTTGGATTTTCATGGAGGCTTCATTGCATAGACATGATTGATTAAATCACTGGCCACTGGTAATTGAGCTCAAGCTCCAGCCCCTCTCCCTTCCCTAGATATTAGGGGGAAGCAAGGTAATGAAAGTTCTAACCCTCTAATCACAACATTGGTTCCCCTGGCAACCAGTCTCAATCCTTAAATTACTTAGGAGTTGTCCAAAAGTCAACTCATTAACATAATTAAGGACACCCTTATTGCTCTCACCACTTAAAAAATTCCAAGGGTTTTAGGAGTTCTGTGCCATGAAAGCAGACAAAGACTAAATATATATTTCTTATTATAAATCACAATATCACATCAATTAATGCAACTAATTATACACTTAAAACAGATAAAATGTTATATTTTATTATATATATATATGTATATATATACATATATATATATATATATAATGACAAAATTATCTAGATAAGAAGGCAGAAATTTCAAAATGAATAAAAAGCAAGACCTGATTGTATGGTGTCTACATGAAACCCACTTTATATATAATGATATAGATAGATTAAAGTAAAATGATGGAGAAACCAGTGAAGAATGAACTAGAATTATATGTAAACAAAGTGAAAAGTCTATGAAGATGTTGGGGCATCCTGGGATAGAATCCAGTTGTACTATAAAGGTATGCTATAATCTCAATACGGGGGACAGGGGAAAAGGAGATAATTAAAGTCTGAATTCATTTTTGACATTAAACTGCTGACCACTTTCAAGCCCTTCTATTCTGTCTTTCCACTTTATCCTACATCCACACAAGCTTATAAAAAAGTCCACAATTTCCCTTCCTTGACACCAGTGGAAAGTTAAAACCATGTAAGCTTCAGCCTATAATCATATGGGAACTCTTAACCTGGCCCGACCCCCTAAATACCCACACATAAACACACACACACACACACACAAATGATTGTTTCTCCTTTCTCTCAGAAAGAGTTTTTGGACCTACTTAGATCAGCTCTGTTTTTCCCAGAAAACCTTATTACGTAAATAATAAATCTCTTCATACCCACTTGGTGCATATATGGTGTCATCAGTCACAACACTGGAACCATTTGAGCCTGGGATGGGGTGTCTGTCTGCCCCCGCAGGGTGACTACAATATCACTGATTTATATAAATTTAGAAAATTATATGGGTTTTTTTTTTTACTGGATTCTAAAGGCTATTAATGAAAGAAAACATGCATAATCCCTGTAATTTAGAGTGTAAATTTCCCCCACTTCACCACACATATACACATACATAAGGACACATATTAGAAATTTTGAAATCACTTTACTTGTATAATAAGGTTGAACAAATTAAGATATCAAAATCAAGTTTCTCAATCTCAGAGTACTTGTTCACAAATTAGGTAAAATTTTACATATAAAAATGTGAGTAGGCTAAAATGAACTCTCCTATGCAATTAGAATTGTAGATATCCATATGAACTCATTTTGATGTGTATGTGTGCATATTTTTTTCAGATAGAGGCTAAAAATATCTATCTCTCTATTTCTATCTATATCTATTTAGGGAGATACGTGTAACAAAAAGCACATCAAGTATCTATATACTGGTTTCTACATGCCATTCTTTAATATAAGGAGCCAAGGCTCCTTGGAGAAATAGCTGATTCTAGAATTCCAGCAGAGAAAATATAAAATTAGTCTGGAACCTCTTACTATGCCAGAAACTAAAAAGATGCTCAAAAACAAAACAGGGCCTGACAAAGAGACATAGCCAACCTGAAAGAACCCCCAGTAGTTAAATCTGAAATAGTCTGAGGAAATAGTGGTAGTAGTAATAGGTGGCTCCTGGGTGGCTCAGTGGGTTAAGAGAACTCTTGGTTTGGGCTGAAGTCATGATCTCGAGGTTGTGGGATCAAGCCCCTCCAGCTGGGCTCTGCACTCAGCCTGGAGTCTGCTTGCCCCTCTCCCTACTCCTTTGTCCCCCCCTACCCCTCGCTCATGTGCAAATGGTATCTCTCTCAGTCTTTCTCAAATAAATAAATAAAATCTTGGAAAAAAGATGTAGTAGTAGTAATGGTTTATAACCCAAGTATTAATATAACTGTCCATGCATCCATACTGAGACAAATGATTGACAAAATTTAAAAGTGAGGAAAAAGGGATAAGTCATTCCTACTTAAGAATTTCAAATAATAGATAGGTTACCCCTCTTCTAGGAGGTAGAGCTTAATACCTTTCCCCTTGAGTATGAGCTGGACTTAGTAACTCTCTTCCAAAGAATAGAATATAAAATGAGAAAAAATGGAAAAATTGTCAGACATCATCTTAACCAAGCAATCAGTATAAATATCACCATTAATAAATAATGTTAATATAATATTCAGTTCTCCCCAGATATTCTTTCTCTCTATGCTATACTTCCTAAAACTTAATAGCCCCAGTATAATCTTGAGAAAACATCAGACAACTACAACTTGAATGACTTTCAAAAACATACCTGACCAAATCTCTTCAAAAATGTCAAGATCATGAAAAACAAGAGAATATTAAAAATTTGTCATAGACAGGAGTAGACTAAGGAGACATAATGACTAAATGCAATGTATACATCCTGGATTGTATCTTTGAACAGGAAAAATGACCTTAATAAAAAAAAAGATTAAATCATAATAAATTTGTAGTGTAGTTAGTAGTAGTATACAAATATTAATTTATGCTTTTGATAAATATACCATGATTATATAAGATATTAACAGTAGTGCAATTGAATTGAATATGATATGATAACTCTGACCCATCTTTGAAACTTTTCTATAAATCTAAACTATTCCATGATGAAAGTATATTAAAAAACTTGGCATATAAATAGTATAATAAGCTTACAATATATTCCTTCTGTTGTGATGCATTAACACACATCACAACCCATACAATATTCTTACCAGAAAGTCTTATCTCAAACATTAAAGATTAATAACAATGAGTTCTAATAATAAGGGAAATGTACACTTGACACATTCTACTAGACAACAGTTATGGGTTTGAAAAAAAAAATAAAAGCCCATATCATGAAATATGGTATTGAA
Organism: Potos flavus; assembly: GCA_028534135.1. Taxonomy (NCBI): domain Eukaryota; kingdom Metazoa; phylum Chordata; class Mammalia; order Carnivora; family Procyonidae; genus Potos; species Potos flavus. Next base: position 135,483,514 of record CM052899.1, on the reverse strand, counting down.
TTTAAAGAAGGTGGGGAGCATGCTAGTTTCCCAGGGCTGCTCTCACAAATTACCATAAATTCATGGTTTGAAACAACGTAATTTGTCTTCTCATAGTTATGTAGTCCAGAAGTTCAAAGTCAAGATGTCATCAGAGCCCTGCTTTCTTTGTAGGCTCTATGGGAGAATCCTTCCTTGCCACATACAACATTTGGTGGTGCCAGCTCTCTGCTTGTGGTGCCATCACTCCAGCCTTTGCTTCTGTCTTCACATAGCCTTCTACTTAATGTTTTCTCTACCATCTCTTATAAGGATAATTGTCATTGGATTTAGGTTCCACCTGGATAATTTGAGATGATCTTTCCTCTAAATCCTTAATTCAGTTGCATTTGAAAAAACTCTTCTTTGCCCCAAATAAGGTCACATTCACAGGTTCTTGGACATAATATATCTTTTTGGAGCCACCACTTATCCTATTATGGGGGAAACTAAGAACATGACATATTTAGGAGACATGAAAATTACATGCCCTGAATGACACCTGGTTGGATTATGGATGAAAAAGCCTAAAGAGACATTAATGGAACAGTTGGGAACATTTTCTATGGACCATACCTTTAGATATTATTTATTTTATCAATATTATATTTATTAGATATGGTGATGTGTTCATTGCATGGATGAATGAATTTGTTCTTAGTGGTTACATGCAGATATATTTGAATTCGAAATGATGATTGCAACTTACTTCCAAATAGCGAAGAAATATTATGGAGGGATATGTAAGTGTAAAACAAAGGTATAAGTAATGAGAGAGAGATTAATGAGAGAATAGGTAAAATGTTAACAATTTGGTAAATCTAATTAAAGAATGTAATCACTTTATTCCACATTTTTGTGGATTATAATTATTTTTACATGAGGCATTAACAAGACAAAATAATAATACATTGGTGATATTCTACCTGTTTTTTATCTTAGGGAAGAGAACTGTGACTAAAGATTTAGAGGCCAAATACTACTTATTCTACCACTAAAACTTACATAATTAACAGTCTTGGGAATTAGTCTACCTGTAAACGCTGACACTTTTACCCTCTAAAATATTGTTTGAAATTATGTAAAATATATTTTTTATTAAGCAAATAGTATTTTGATGGTGACTGAAGAATTGTGTGGGAAAATTTACATATCTAAGCAAACAACAGAATTTTAAGTGCAAAATACTAAGATTTAAGTATTCACAGTCATGCACAAGATAAGAATTTGTCAATAAATGTTCATCTCCTTTTGGTTTTGCCAATAATATATCAGACTTATTCATCTGTAATATTTTAGAATTCAGCAAATTACTAAATAAGTTTCATTTCCCAAAGTAGAAAAATAAATGGCTCCAGAGAAGCCCTGGATATATAGATTGGTATTATTCACCCCCTGAATGTTTATAGCTGTTGTCTTCTCTATTGGACACTAAGCTACTTATGTAGTGAACAGTTAGAGGATTGTTATTTATGTTGCTTGACTCTCACTTTTCCACTTTCAAGGAATTTGCTGAATATTATCTCAATGCATGATTGCAGGTGCACTGATGTGGGAATATAAGGCAGTTATTGCCAACTGAAGTGGTGAATATGGTGTGTGTGTGTGTGTGTGTGTGTGTGTGTGTGTGTGTTTTAAGGCATGGGTATGCTTGAGAGTTTCTGGAACAATTTGGTTTTGATTTATGAAGGTCACTAGTGAGTATATAGATCAAAATTTGATTTGTTTTCAATAAGGGCCTTGATTAGTCAATCAATAGACAAGTGCATTTCAGAGTGCAATTCTAAAGGTCCTTGGAAACACTTCCTCTAGTAGTATGAGTAAGAAACACACTATTCTAATTAAAAAAAAAGGAAAGAAACATACTATTCTAACGACGGAATAAAATTTTTTTTTAAAGTATGCCAAGGCCTACTTTCTAAAAGATTACAGAGAATTATGAATTATTTTTATTTCAAAAAGTGCCTTACTAGTAATGACAAGTAACACTTTTTTCTGTAAAAGAGATTATTATTATGTGCCTTGCTGATCTATAGCTTTTTATTTAATCTAATAAAAATAAGTAAATTGAAATTACTTGATTTTATTTATTTATATTTTTTATCTTTTTAAAGATTTTATTTGAGAGAGAGAGAGAGCACAAATGGAGGGAGAGGTTGAGGGAGAGGGAGAAGCAGACTTCCTGCTGAGTCAGGAGCCTGACATGGGATTCAATCCCAGAACCCTGAGATCATGACCTGAGCCAAAGGCAGATGCTTAACTGACCAAGCCACTCAGGCACCCCAAATTACTTGATTTTGTCCAATTAACAAATATACTAGAGTATGTATACCCAAATTAATGTTATCTAAGACACTAGAGAATTTATACATGTCACTTATTCATGTGTTCCTCTATTGTTTATATCATTGTGATGGAACATGGTGATTCAGGGCACTGATCTCCCTTTGGAGAAAGACGTTTTGCCCCTGCTGCCAGGAGGTCTATCTGCAGATTTCTTTCAGCTATTTCCAATGCAGGGATTACCTCAGCTGCTGTTTCACCATAAAGTAAAACAACACTTTAGTTTCTGAGTTCTCAGTAGGGCTAGGTAAGGATTTAATAGAGCTTCTTTTTTTTTTTTTTTTTAATTTTTTTTTTTTTAATAGAGCTTCTTTTGCATTTCCTCTTCTCTCTCTGCTCAGTCATCCTCTCCAACATTTCTAAACACACAGGTATTGATTCCAAGGGACTTTTTTTTTTATTGACATATAATGTGTTATTTGCCCCATGGTACATGTCTGTGAATCATCAGGCTTACACATTTCACAGCACTTATCATAGCACATACCCTCCCCAATGTCCATAACCCAGATGTCCATCAACAGATGAATGGATAAAGAAGATGTGGTATATATATACAATGGAATACTCTGAAGCCATCAAGAGAAACAAAATCTTACCATTTGCAATGACGTGGATGGAACTAGAGGGTATTATGCTAAGCGAAATAAGTCAATCAGAGAAAGACAATTATCATATGATCTCTCTGATACCAAGGGACTCTTAATAAACATCTTAAATGCTAAGCTGTGTTCCAGAGTCATCTTGTTGGAGAACCCAATTTACAAGAATCAGATGTATTTTTTTAAATCTGAAATAATTGAGTCTCTATACTCACAAAAGTTATTCCAGTGTTTTTAAATATTCTTGAGTTGTTGATTTTAATTTTAAAATTGTCTTAAACCCTAAATCATATTATTTTAAACTACTTAACGTGTGGCAATAGTTTATTTTTTCAAGATATGGAGATCTCTTGGGGTGCCTCGATGGCTCAGTTGGTTAAGCAACTGCCTTTTGCTCGGGCCATGAGCTCAGGTCCTGGGATCAAGCCCCGCTCAGTGGGGAACCTGATCCCCCCTCTCCCTCTGCTTGCCTCTCTGCCTTCTTGTGATCTCTTTCTCTCTGTCAAATAAATAAATAAAATCTTAAAAAAAAAAAGATATAGAGATCTTACTACAGAATCAGGCTTGGTAATACCAGATCTGGCAAAACTTTATAGTGTGATCTCAACATATCTAGACAATGAGGAGCTTTTGCACACAATCAAAATGGAGTAACAAGACTTGGACTTACTCTTCCACCAAAAACAACCGCAAAACAAAGGGGGAAAAAACAGATAAAATTAGGATCAGTGGTTCTTAACACATCAGACATCAGGTATTGAAGGACAGTGATTCTTGGGAGATGAGAAAGAACAAATGTAATCTTACCATAGCTCAAATCTATTGCCTTGAGGGAGTGTCCAAACTGTAATGAAGGAAAGGAGAACCCAGGTGGAACCAGGCAGACTTAAAAAAAAAAAAAAAAGAAAGAAACTCATACAAACATCTCAGGAAATGCAAAATCATTATTTCATAAAAGCCAACATCATTTTCTGTAAACATTTTCAGCCAACTAGAAATAGAGGGAAAATTCTTCAGCCTGGTAAGTACATTTAGGAAAAATGTACAGCTTACAACATACTTAATCGTGGCATTCTGAAATATTCCCCCACCCCTACCAAGATCAGGAATAATTCAAAAGTATCAGTACTCATCATTTCTATTCAGCATTGTACTAGAGGTTTTATTCAGTGAAATAAGAAAAAAAAAATACAATTCATTCAGATTAGAAAGGAAAAAGTAAAACTATTATTATTTGCCAATCACATAATCACCTGTATAAAAGATCCAGTACTATCTACAAAAAAAACCCCCAAAAAACAACTACTGGAATTAATAAAGTTAACAAATAAATTTAGTAAGCTTCCAGGATGCAATACCAATATTAAAAAAATTCATTTCTGTATGCTAGCAATAAACAACCAGAAGCTGAAATTTAAAAAATCCCTTTACAGGGGCACCTGGGTGGCTCAGTTGATTAAGTGGCTGCCTTTGGCTCAGGTAGTGATCCCCAGGGTCCTGGGATTGAGCCCCAAGTCTAGGCTTCCTGCTCAGCAGAGAGTCTGCTACTCCCTTTCCTTCTGTCCCTCCCCCTGTTCATGTTCTTGCTCTCTCTCTCTTTAAAAAAATAAAATAAAATCTTTAAAAAAATAAATAAAATAAAATAAAAATATCCTTTACAATATCATCAAGAGATATGGAGGACTTACATTTAGGAATACATTTGATAAAATATATGAACGACCTTTACACTGACAAATTATTAAACTCTTTTGTACAAAGTAACAAACTGATTCTAAAATTCATACAGCCATTCAAAGGTTCTAGAATACCCAAAGCAACTTTGAAAAAGAAGAGTAAATTTAGAATATTTATACTATCTGACTACCAGACTTATTATAAACCTGTTTTAATCAAGACAATGTGGTAGTGGTATAAAAATAGTCAAATAAATCAATGGAATAGAATAGCAAGCCAAAATACTCCCACACAGATATGAATAGCTGATTTTTGACCAAAGTACAAAGGCAATTTCAGCAAATGGTGCTGAAATAATTGCATATCCATATGCAAAAAAACAAAGAAACTGCAAATCCTCACAGTCTATACAAAAATTAACTAAAAATGGATTATGAACTAAGTGTAAGAGCTATACTATAAGATTTCTAGAAGCTAATATTGGAAAAAACTTTTGTTACTTTTGTGTAGGTAAATATTCCTTAGATACAGCACAGTCTCATAAAAGAACACATTGATAAACTGAACTTCACCAAAATTAAAATTTTCTGCTATTCCAAAACCCCTGATAAGAGAATGAAAACACAAGTCATAGACCGGGAGGAAATTTTTATAAATTATTCGATAAAATACTTGTATTCAAAAATTTAAATAACTGTAGAAACTTAAGAAGAAAACAAAACAATCTAATAAGAAATGGGCAATAGATTTGAAAAGATTCATTTGTTGTGAAGTGAGAGTTACCTGAGTCCACACAATGCTATATGGAATACCATGACAGGGGATAAGGCATTCTGTAAATCCACAGGTGATAGTTTTGCAGAAGCATTGCATTTAGGGCAAGCAAACTCTTATCTAGAGTGTCTATTGCAGTAAGGACAAAATGCTGACCCTTCCATGATGGAAGCAATCTCATATAACCAACCCACCACCAGGTTACTGGCTGCTCATTGGAGGGAAGAGGGCCATTTGGAGGCTCCGGGTTGGTCTCTGCTGCTAACATACTGGGCACATGTTAGTGGCTATAGCCAGTTTGACCTTGGTGAGTGGAAGTCCATGTTGTGAGCCCATGTATAACCTCCATTCCTGCCACTATGGCAACTTTGTCCATGAGCCCACTGGGCAATGACAGAGATGGTTGGGGAAACAGGCTGACTGGTATCCACTTGATTATTAAAATGCTCCTTTGCTGGGTCATCCTTTGGTGACCATTCACATGGGACACAAATATCTTCATATTATTTCCTACTTAGAGAAGACTATCCACATACTACTTCCCCAAATTTTCTTGTCCCCAAATTTTTGATTATACTGCCATCCTGTACCTGACCATCCAGCCAAACCATTGGCCCCAGCCCTTGAATTGCAATGTAATTCCATATCTGGCCATTTCTTTTTCAAGCAAAGTGCATAACCAAGTGAACTTCTTGAAGTTCTGCCCACTGAGAATATTTCCCTTCACCAAGGACCTTGAAGAATATCCCTGAGAAGGGACTATAGTGTTGCAGCTGTCCACTTTCAGGTAATGCCTGCACATTATATAGAACTATCTGTAAACCAGGTCCATCTTCCCTTGTCAAATGATCAGAAGGGACTCCCCATGAGACGAGACCAGTTGGAGAGAGAAGTTAATCTACCAAGAGTGGAGACCCTGAGCCTTTGGGCCACTTCTTCATGTAACTTATTTGTGTCTTCAGGGCCTATTCAAGTCTAGTCATGTATTTATCACTTCATTTGATGCTGGGGTACTGCTATACATGCCCAGATTTTTGGGTTGATGAGTCAGATAACACCGAGTTAATGATAGATCAGGTTGCTTGATAACTTGGTGATCCATAGTTAAGTATTCACTCTCTACTAATGTCTAGTTGTAGGCCAAGAGATGTTCCTTAAAAGGAGAGTAGTTATCTGCAAGATGGAAGAGTTTACTCCCAGATCCTAAGGGCCTCTGCTGCAGTTCTACACAGGCCTGCCATAGGCTCTTTAGGCTGCTCTAAAGTTTGAGAATTAAAACAGTAGAATAAAGAGAAAATAGCCCCAAAAGAAGTCAATATTTCTGTTTTTTTCTGCCTTTTATTTATGCAAATTTTGATCTGCTTACATTGGTATTCTTATTTTTTAAGCTTTATTGAGGTATAATTAACAAATAAAATTGTGCGTATATTTAAGTGTACAACATGATGATGATTTGATATATGTATACATTGTGAAATGACCACATTCAGGTTAATTTATGCATCGATCATTTTAGATAGTTGTGTGTGTATGTGTGTTGAAAATGCTTAAGGTTTACTTTCTTAACAAATTTAAAGTATACAAAAATAATATTAATTATAGTCATCATGCTGTACATTAGATTCCTAGAGCTTATTCATCTTAAAACTGAAGGCTTATACCCTTTGATTAGCATCTCTCAATCTCCTCCAGCCTCCAGTCCCTGGTAACCACTTTTCTACTCTGTTTCTGTGAGTTCAAACTTTTTTTTTTTTTCAGAACTTACATATATGTAAGATCATATAGTCATTAGCTATACACTAGCTAATTTAACTTAGCATAATGTTCTCTAGATTCATCCATATTGTTGCAAATGGCAGGATTTCCTTTTTACTAATGGCTGAATAATATTCCATTGAATATATATACCACATCTTAATGCATTCATCCGTTAACAAACAAATTGTTTCCATATCTTGGCTATTGTGAATAATGCTACAATGAACATGGGAGTGCAGATCTCTCTTAGCTATACTGATATCCTTTCCTTCAGATATTATCATCAAGAGTGGGATTGTTTAATCATATGTTAGTTCTATTTTTCATTGCTTGAGGAAACTTCATACTGTTTTAATAAAGGCTATACCAACTTATACTCCCACCAGCTTTGAACAAGGATTCTCTTTTCTCCACATCCTCAGTGCGGCTTGTTATCAGTTGTATTTTTGGTAAAAACTATACTAACAGGTGTGAGGTGATATCTCATTGTGGTTTTTATTTGCATTTCCCTGATAATTGGTGATGTTGAAAACATTTCCATGTACATGTTGGCCCTCCAAATATCTTCTTTGGAAAAATGTTTATTCAGGTCCTCTGCCCATTTTTACTTGGATTCTTTCTTTTCCTTTTTTTTTTTTCTTTCTTTTTTGTTTTGGTTGTTGAGTTGTATGACATTTTTATCTTTTAGATATTAATGTCTTATTTTATATATAGCTTGCAAATATTTTTTCCTATTCCATAGGTTACCTTTTCATTTTACTGATCACTTCCTTTGCTGTGCAGAAGCCTTTTAGTTTAATGTAATTGTTTATTTTTGCTCTTCTTACATTTACTTTGGGTGTCATATCCAAATTAAAAAAATCATTACAAAGATCAGCATCAAGGAATTTATCTCTATGTTTCCTCTTAGGATTTTTATGGTTTAAGGTCTTAAATTTAAGTCTTTAGTCCATTTTGAATTAAATTTTGTGAATGATGAAAGAGATCTCCTTTCATTCTTTTGTATGTGAATATCCAATTTTCCCAATTTTATTTATTGAAGAGATTATCTTTCTTTGTTCCCTTGTCAAATATTGATTGATGATATATACCTAAATTTATATCCGGGCTCTCTATTTTGTTCCATTGCTATATATGCCTATTTTTATGCCAGCACCATACTATGTTGGTTATCACAGCTTTGAAATATATTTTAAAATCAGGGAGTGTAATGGCTCCAGCTTTTTCTTTTTTTATCAAGATTACTTTGTCTATTTAAGGTCTCTTGTGGTGTCATATGACTTTTAGGATCGTATTTCACATTCTTCGGAAAATGCCAATGGGATTTTGATAGGGATTGCATTGAGTCTGTAGATTGCTTTGAGTAGTATGTATATTTTAACAAATATGATTGCATTGAATCTGTACATTGCTTTAGGTAGTACGTATATTTTAACAATATTTTTCTTCTAATTCATGAACATGGGATCTCTTTTCATTTATTTGTGTCTGCTTCAGTTTCTTTCATTAATGTCTTATAATTTTCATTGTAAAGGTGACTCATGATTAAATTTATTCTATTTTATTGCTGATACTATGAAAATGTAATTGTGTTTTTTTCTTTTTCTGATATTTTGTTGTTAATGTATAGAAATGCAGTTGATTTTTGTACATTGATTTTGTATCCCGAGGCTTTACTGAATTCATTTATTGGTGTTAACACATTTTTGGTGGAGTCTTTAAGATTTTCTATATATAAGATCATGTCATCAGCAGAGACAATTTTACTTCTCTTATTCTGATTTGGATACATTTTATATCTTTTACTTGCCTGATTCCTTCTGGACTTCCAGTAGTATGTTGACAGAAATGACAAGAGTAGGCAATCTTGTTTGTTTTTTAGGCAACCTTGCTTTGATCTTGATTTTAGAGGGAGAGCTTTCAACTTTTCACCATTAAGAATGATGTTAGCTGTAGGCTTGTCATATATGACTTTTATTATGTTGAGATATGTTCCTTCTACGCTCACTTTGTTGAGAATTTTACCGTAAATGGATGCTGAATTTTGTCAAATGCTTTTTGTGCATCTATTGAGATGATCATGTGATTTTTATTCTTTATTTTGTTAATGTGGTATATCACATCTATTGATTTGTGAATGTTGAATTATTCTTGTAACCTGGAATAAATCCCCCTTGATCATAGTGTATAATCCTTCTAATGTATTGTTGAACTTGGTTTGCTAATATTTTATTTATTTATTTATTTATTTATTTATTTATTTATTTATTTGTTATTTATTTATTTATGTTAAGTTAGCCACCATGCAGTACATCATTAGTTTTTGATGAAATGTTCAATGATTCATTAGTTGCATATAATACCCAGTGCTCATCACAAGACATGCCCTCCCTAACACCCATCGCCCAGCTACCCCATCTCCCCACCCCCCATCCCTCTGAAGCCCTCAGTTTGTTTTTCAGGGTCCATATTTTTTTAGGATATTTTAAATCTATGTTCATCAGGGATATCAGCTTTTAATTTTCTTTTTTGTGGCATTCTTGTCTTGTTTTGGTGTCACGGTAATGCTGGCCTCATAAATTGAGTTTAGAAATATTCTTTCCTTGTCTGTTCTTCAGTTGAGTTTGAGAGGGATTGGTATTAAGTTTTTCCCTTTCATGTCTGAGAGACAGTTTTACCAGATATAGTATTTTTATTGTTTGACAAGGTTGGGGGGGGGGTTGGTAGTGGTGGTGGTGGTATTCTCTTAATCCTGCAAAGTCAGGCCAGTTACTGATAGTCTCCTGTTTGCTTTCATTAGGGCAGTGCTGAATGCTTAAGCTTGTGTGCTTTCTTCCAGTCCCCCAGAGTCAGGCCAACTTTCCATGCACACTCATTAGCCAACTGCAGAAGCTCACATTCATGGTCCTCGGAAATAAGCACAGGGAGATAGCCATGTGGTGGGAGTGGGTAAGATTCACACAGCATTGGGAATGCCCATACTACAGTTGTGGGAATCCATAGGCAAAGTATACCAGCATCGCATGGTGTAGCTTCTGACGGAATCCATCAAGCAATTAGTAGGATATCAGGCCCTTTGATGCCTTCAGAGCCATGGCTGCTCCCCCATGAGCAGCACATGAGCAGCGGCTCCCCCACCCTACAGCAGTTATGCAGCACATCTTAGTATTCTGGATGGGATGAAAAAGAATTGGGCCTCTTTGGCCGCAACCTGTATGCACAGCTGGGGAAACCAGGTGTTCAATTGCATGCTTTTATTCTCCACTGTGGGAGAAATTCCCAGTCAAGTAGGTCTTTCTTGGCTGTGAGCCCTGTTGCCTGGGGGAAGGGTGACACAAGTAAAGTGAAATCATTATTTTACCCAGCATGTCTGTCTTGGATATTTCTTTGCTCCAAGAGTGTGTTGGAGCTTCTCTACTGAACTTTTGGGCTTCTGCAAAGGGACTCTCATCCATAGATGATTTTCAAAACTTGTGTTCTTTTGTGGGGAAGATGGTGGAAAACTCTTTTTTGCTATTTTGTTGATGTCACTCCCTCTTTAGAATTTTAAAATCATGGTATTTATAAATTGTTGTATGATGCTTTTCATTTAGTTCTTAATTAATTTTTCGTTCATTTTTTAATAAATATTTTAATGGTAGCATATATTTTTATAAAGAAATCTAAATATACTTATATAATCACTCATTTTTTCCATCTAGACTGTTGCCATTTGTTTTCTCTAAATTACATCCCTACAAAAAGCACATTAAAAGAGAAAAATGTCATCATATAAAGAACATTTCATCAGAAAATATACATTGTCTTATCAGAGGAGTGTTACAAAGTTAAAAACAGACAAAAAGTCCTGAATTTGAAATTATTAGGGGCAGATTATATCTTCCCTAGTATTCCATAGAACCTACCTCTTCCCCCAATGACTTATACTTAGTTATGAGTTACAACTTCATTCAGTTATGATGAGCTCCCAGTACCTGACCTGACTTCATTGACTTCATTTTCTTTTTTTTCTTTTCTTTTCTTTTTTTTTTTTTGAGTATAGTTGACACACAATGTTAGATTAGTTTCAGGTGTACAACCCAGTGATTCAAATTCTCTATATGCTTTGTTCATCACCAGTATAACTACTATCTGTCACCATACAATACTTCCAATATCATTAACTATATTCCCTATGCTATCCCTTTTATTCCCATGACTTATTCATTCCATAACTGGAAGCCTGCATCTCCCACTCCTCTTCACTCATTTTACCCATCCTTTCACCACCTTCCCTCTGGCAATTATGAGTTTGTTCTCTGTATTTATAAGTCTGATTCTGCTTTTTGTTTGCTTATCCATTTACTTCATTTTTTAGATTCCACATATGAGTGAAATCATATGATACCATATCATTTGCTTTTGAGATGCTTAAAAGACCAGTGAGAAACAGACATCTCAGCAGGAAAAATTTAAAAAAAAATTCTTAATGGGAAAAATATCTAAAAGATATAAAAGTGCTCCACTTGTGAAAAGAAAGTTGAATAGCACATTAGCATGCTTCTGTTGAGTACAAGAACTTATTCAAGGAAGGTGTTTTGTTTTTGTTTGTTTTTTACATATGGTTCCATGTATTCTAAGAATAGAAGAAATAAAAATTGGGTACTTTTAAAAGTAAAATAGACTTAGGTGGGAAGAAGAGTTTGTGATGTGAAAATACTGAAAGCAATTACTGAGCATCTCTGTAGCACCAGGAATGGAATATCTTAAGAATGGCAGTTTTGCTTTATCTTTTGAAAAAAAAATCGTGTTTTCTGCCTTAAAGATCATGACCATGACCCTCTTAATACTAAGAATGTTCAAAAAATGGAGCATTATTTAAAATAGAAAAATGTATACACTTTTGAAATCTTTCTCTAATATTGGAATAGTGTTGTAGGCATCTTTATAACATCCAATCTACTGTGCAGCCAGTAACTTTCAAACTATAAAATATTTGTCCAATGGTCTAAGATGCTGTCCTTAAAATATAAATAGACAGTATTAGTATATTTCGGTGAGTGATGGGAATGCCCTATCTTAAAAAAAAGAAATATATCTTATGACTATGAAACTCAAAAAGTATTTTAAATTCTCAGTTCTTGTTGAACTTCTGCAAATTACTTCCATATTTGCCATTAGTTTCAGAAGACTTTTTAGCCTGGAAGAGAAATACTAGGGATAAAGAAATAATAACTAATAGATCCAATCTAATTAAAGAATGGTAACTGACCTTAAATTGTATATATCTATATATGTAAGGATATAGATATATTTTCTCATATCTAAGTCAATATGCACTAAATCTGAGACATAGTTTTTAGTCTATGTGTCTCCATTATTATAGCAGTAAATTGAGAAGGAAAAATTCTAGTTAACAAATGATTACAGGAAGGAGTCAATGCATAGAAAATAATAGATGGATCAAAGAGTAAGTTTGCTAGGAGGTTTTACATTTTATATATCTATAATAATTTATTCAGGGATATACAAGCCATCGATTTAATAGAATAGAATGGAATGGAAAAATTCCCACTCAGGGTCAACTCTATAGCAATCCAGGGACTAATTCCACTTCCCTAGAAGCATCAGAGGACCTTCACTGTGTCAACAATAATACTTCTTTAGCAAATCCTTTTCTACAGTTCATAACTAACACTTTTGTTTCTGATTATTGTGCCTCCTTCCCTTCTTAGTAGACACGTAGTTGCTGATTAGGTTTATACATTTTGCTGAAATTTTTCTGGGGATATTGGGTATTTAGTAGCTTCCTAAGAATTATCATAATAAAGGTTATCTCTGATCTCATCTAAGGTAGTCCTGCATTGATAAATATGGCTTGCACTCCCATATGTGTTCATTTCAATGATTTTTGAAAGTTCAGCCTATCACCTTAGTTCTAGTCTCACTTAAATATTATGTTTGGGCCCTGAGGCAACACATAGCACTATGTTAACTATTTATTGTCAAAATCATATGGGCATAAGAAAAATTTCTTACCTCCTAAGTGAGAAATCTTATAATTCAAGCATGTAGGACCATATGAACATATATTCTAAATTAATAACCCATTAAATCAAAACTTATTTTAGCATTTCTAATGAAACTGACATAAATTGATATACTATTTGATGTGACATTATTTAGCTTACTGCTTTTTTCTTTTTATAACTTGCATTTCAATCAGTTGCTTAAAAGGTCATGTTTAATGTCACATTAGCACTTTCACAGAATGATTTATTTTTGTTTAGATTTAGTATGATAAGTTAAAACTTTCTAGGTGTTCATCCCAAATGGAACTTCTCAAAGGTTCCATTTAAGGTTTTAGCATAGTTTCATTAAGATGTCCAACTTTTTAACATAAATAGTCCACAGTAATATTTATTCAAGAGTCTTTCATGGCTTTTTGGGCTTCATATGCAAATTAATGTAAAAATAGATATGTGTATACTTATAGCTATCATAACTACAGTGGACCGTTGAACGACACAGGTTTGAACTGCACATGTTCACTTATATATGATTTTTTAAAAATAAATACAGGATAATACTGTAAATGTATTTTTCCTCTTGATTTTTGGGTTTTTTTTTTATCTTAAGAAACTTTATTTGGAAATAATTTCAGTTTATGAAAAAAAGATGAAAGAATTAAAATGGTAAGAGGACACTCATTCCTTTACTCAGATTCACCTATTAGCCTTTTTTTTCAGTTTAAAATTCATATTTTGAAATGCCATTTTCTTTTTTTTATTATGTTCAGTTAGCCACTATATAGTGGTATATATCATTAGTTTTTGATGTAGTGTTCAATGATTAGTTTTTGATCATTAGTTTTTGATGTAGTGTTCAATGATTCATTAGTTGCAATTTCTTAACACTTTCTTTTCTATACCTTATTTTACTGTAAGAATAAAATATTATATATGATATAATAATACAATAATAATAATACATATGAAACACAAATATGTGTTAAACAACCCCTCATGTTACAAGTAAGTCTTCCATTAAACAACAGGCTATTAGTAGTTAAATACTTGGAGAGTCAAAAATTATACATGGATTTTTTTACTGCACAGTGGGTCAGCACCCTTGGCTACCTCATTTTATAAGGGCCAAATATATGTAATAATTATAAGCACAAGATGTTATTCATATACTTTTCTTTTAAACTAGCTTAAAATTAAGAAAATCTATTGAGTTAATGGAGCTTTTGAATTTTTTTGAACATCAAAGTAACTCTCATTTTTTGTTCCATTTTTTCATCCCACTGGCCAATAGTTTCTTTAACATAACAGAAGGCATTTTTTTTTTTTACTGACAATCTTATTGAGTCTTATTGAACATGATTATATACATAAAACCACTTCTATTGTGTGCTGTGTCCCTGAAAACAATAATCCAGGGCTTTAGTGAATCAGGCAAGCATATATATTACGGCAATAGTCTCTTCTACTTTTGAGAGTCTTGTGTCATTTCTTTTTTTTATTGTTTTTTTTTTCTTTTTTTTTCTTTTTTTTTATTGTTGAGGAAACCCCAATTTAACATTGGTGAGTGGCTTATCATTTAGCAAGAGTCCATGTAATTCAAGGCCAGAAAAAAAAATCACAAATTAGCCAAGAGAACCTATATTTCTCATCTCCTTGGCCATTATAATTAGTTCAGAGTGCCAAAGACCTAAGGAATAATCACTAATAATTTCAGGAAGAAAAGTATGTCTTGATCTTTTAAGATAGGAGAAATCTCCTTTGGATATTCTTTCCTGCTTTGTCAAAGATGAGTTGACCATAGAATAGAGGGTCCATTTTTGGGTTCTCTATTCTGTTTCATTGATCTGTGTGTCTGTTTTTGTGCCAGTACCATACTGTCTTGATGATTACAGTTTTGTAATAGACCTTGAAGTCCGGAATTGTGATGCCACCAGCTTTGGTTTTCTTTTTCAAAATTCCTTTAGCTATTTGGGGTCCTTTCTGATTCCACACAAATTTTAAGATTATTTGTTCCAGCTCTGTGAAAAAAGTCGATAGTATTTTGATAGGGACTGCACTGAATGTATAGATTGCTCTAGGTAGCATAGATGTTTTAACAATATTTGTGTTTCCAATCCATAAACGTGGAACATTTTTCCATTTCTTTGTGTTTTCTTCAATTTCTTTCATGAGTGTTCTATAGTTTTCTTAGTACAGATCCTTTACGTCTTTGGTTAGGTATCTTATGGTCTTTGCAAATTATAAATGGGATCGAGTCCTAAATTTCTCTTTCTTCTGTCTCACTGTTACTGTATAGAAATGCAACTGATTTCTGTGCATTGATTTTATATCCTGCTACTTTGCTGAATTCATTTATGAGTTCTATCAATTTTGGGGTGGAATCTTTTGGGTTTCCCACATAAAGTATCATGTCATCTGTGAAGAGTGCTAATTCAGAGGTCTTTTATTTCTTTTTGTTGTCTGATTGCTGAGGCTATAACTTCTAGTAATGTGTTGAACAGCAATGGTGATAGTGGACATCCACGCCATGTTCCTGACCTTATGGAGAAAGCTCTCAGTTTTTCCCACTGAAAATGATATTCACTGTGGTCTTTTCATAGATGGCTTTTACGATGTTGAGGTATGTTCCCTTTATCCCTACACTGTAGGGTATTATATATAAGACTGATGAATCACTGACCTCTACTTCTGAAACTAATAATATGTTATATGTTAATTAATTGAATTTAAATGAAAAAAATAAAAGTAGAAACTTTAAAAAATATAATAAAATTACATAAAAATATTTATTTATTTATTTTTAATGATTTTATTTATTTATTTGACAGAGAGAGATCACAAGTAGGCAGAGAGGCAGGCAGAGAG
>CM052899.1:135433842-135466969 GCA_028534135.1 Potos flavus | reverse complement strand
CTCAGGGTCCTGGGATCGAGCCCCACATCCGGCTCTCTGCTCAGCGGGGAGCCTGCTTCCTCCTCTCTCTCTGCCTGCCTCTCTGCCTACTTGTGATCTCTCTCTCTCTGTCAGATAAATAAATAAAATCTTAAAAAAATAAAATAAAATAAAATATGAGCTTACTGGAAAGCTTCATTAATAGCTATATGTTTCTTTAGACATATACGGTTCATTGCTACTGAGGATAATTTGTAATACTATCATTTGATAATTTATTTTAATAATTCTAAGCACAGAGTTTATATATTATTTTGTGAAGTTTTCAAAAATTTTCCTTGTTGAATTTTTGGTACTCAACAGATGATTCTCACCATCCTCCTTCATGGTCAATGTTAAATATAGAAACAATGGTTATTTGCTTCTCATGGTACTGTCATTCCCTCCTTGTCTGTGTAGTCCAGCTTCGCATATTGAGGGAGCCCCGCTTAGGCCCATAGTATGTATTTGGCATCAAGCTACATAATAGGTACTTTCATTCAAATTAACTAAAAAGTTTCTTAATCCATTCCTACTTTACTTCATCATTCTTTTTTCTTTGAGTCTCCTAGTTGTAACCCCCCTCAGTTGTTCTACTATTCCTATTCTTTCAATATTTTGTCCATTCTTTAGTAATATTCCTGACTATGACCAATATGTCTTATTTCAATTAGTAGTAGTAATCATAACAAAAGTTATTGGCCTTATATTATGTGTCAGATATTGTGAGAAAAGATTCATATACACGATCCTTCTTTTAGCAACATGATTATTAAATGCATGATTGGTTAATACAATCCAGGGGTTCTTGGGCTCTGAGAACCTGCAAGGGCAGTAAAATGCCCTTGCAGTTCTATCTCACTCAAAAATAAACATTTATGTAATCACAGCCATGGCATCATCAATCAAGATATTCTTGTCATTAAGAAACAGACCCAAAAAAAAGGAAACCGATCCAGAAAAGGAAGCAGCTGGTCTCATTTCCTTTAATTCCCTAAGTGACAGGATCAGTCTTCTGGAATTTATTTTCCACATACCTACATCAAACTTTTACCAATTATTCTGAAATAGTCATTTATTCATGGGACAAAATAAGGCAAATATAAGAAAAAATATGTTCTTTTTTATAGTTTGTTTAATTTGATAGTTGTTACATTTTAGTTGTTTTAGTCCCTCATATAAACCCAGTGAAGAAAGTTTATGTCTAATATTGTAAAAAGTAGATTTTCAATTGGCCTTCCAGAATTAAAACAAAAAGAAAACACGCAATGAGGTAATTGATTCTTCTACTGGAATCCCTGCGTCTCCATATTAGATGCCACTACAGAAATGAACATTTCACCCACTTCCATCTTCTATTCACAAATAAAGGTTTTATGCCTTTCTAGGTGGTGAGATAACACTCTGCTATCTTGCTGAAATTTCTTCTTTCCCAGGATGAATGAACAGAAGTGATTTTGTACATAGTTGGTTAAACTTCACCCAAAGACTGTTAGGTATCTCACATCTTTTAGAAGAATCAAAAAAAAATTAAATATTTTTATGAGTCCAGGTAACATTAAATCATTTAGCTGGTCTTATATTTATTCTAATTAAAATTAGGTAAAGATCATAACTTTGGAAAATTTACTTAACCACTCTAAGACTTAGTTTTCCTTGTCTTTAAAACAGGGATAGAAATAATAATTTTTTAAAAAAATTTTAAGTAGGCTCCATGCCCAGTGTGGTGCCCAATCTGGGGCTTGAACTTACAACCATGAGACAGAGACCTAAGCTGAGATCAAGAGTCTGATGCTGAATGGACTGAGGCACTCAGGTGCCCCAATATAATTTTACTCTGAGGATAAAATTAGGTAAATGCAAACTATTTGACAAGTCTCATGTTCTAGTATAAGGTAATTACATATAGGTCATGATAATTATTAATTATTGTCTTTGCTCAAAATCAATAAATCAATTAGTTATTTCCAAAAACATAACCCTTTATAAGTAAAAATATTAGAGAAGAAGCTCAAAATCATTTAAATCCTTAGGTCACCCCAGGAGGTTAATTATAAAGTATTAGTGATTGATTTGTTACTAGAAATAGCTATATTTCCCAAACAGCATATATTCATACCTCCCTTAGTAAATACAGTAATTCCCTTTGTTCTGAGGAGAGTAAAACAGCATATTGCAAGGGAGCCCTAATATTTTTCTTTTTTTTCTTTCTTTTTTTATTTCCCTATTGAGACCATAATAAATGTTTGAATTGCCCACCTAGAAAGATTTCCTTTGAGGAGAAAGTGCAGGGGTCATTTGAAAAGTCACTTGATACTATGCTAGAAAGAGAATAGCTTTTCTCTTGGGGTTGGCTATCAATAGATGAAATAGCTTTTTCTCCCTCCTTGCCTCATCCCCCACCCCCATCACTCATGCCTTTTATAATATTCGACAAAAGCATTGCTCAACTGCATCTTGTCTGACAGTGAAGGTACATAAAATCCCCATTTTGTTTAAATGAATGGCAGTAACCTTTTGCTACACTAACTACTGCTGCACCATAGGAAACAGCATGAGCTCTGCATGTATCTCTTATCTTTGAGCTCATGGTGTTTTACAGGTGATATCAATCACAATCCCCTTTAATCTGATAATTATTTAACGAGATCTGTGTTGTGTTCAAGTAGGTTCTTTACCTGTTTGAGACACCTAATGTTTCTCATGTTGTATACTCATTAACACTGATAAACAATACATTTTCTTAAAGAAACAAAAAATGGCCAAGAACATATTTTCAAATCCTGCAGTGCTTTCTTTTCTTTAGAAACAGTCTCAATGACTGTCAAATCTTTGACCTTAGGACATTCATTAACAAAATACCAATTTTTTCTAAGTATCAGTCTTATGTTTAGGTGCTGGGGATTGAATAGTGAACAAAAAATTATCACCCTGTTTTCATTGATCTCTCACTTTAGTTCTTCAGTTCCCCTAGAATATAAACAACAACAACAAACTCATATATGTATTTTTACTATATGTTTACTATTTTTGAAATAGAAAAAATTAATCCATAGAAGTCTTCCTTCCTAGAAAATTGATACCACTATGTCATTGCCAATGACATACACATTCCTTATGTAGAAAGTGATCAGGGGTGATATTTAAATATCAAAACTGGTAATACAGAAACAATACATGAGAAGAGGCGGACAAATTAACCAATTTCTATCACTAAGGATCATACAGGAAATGGCCAAATTGGTGAAATCATACAGTCCCTGGTGTAAAGTTTATTTTATTTTTGATTTATCAAAAAGCATACACTGAGACCAAAAAGTATTGCAATGCAATGAGTTTACGTGGGAGGGTCCCAGGAAATACATGTAGGGGGATGTAGAAATGAAACTGGAAGAAGACAGATAATAAAGTGTTAACAGTCAAGCAAGTGGTTTCGTAGATAAAACAAGCTTAATCTGGTGAACACAACTCTGGCACCCAATGTGGAACATCTGACTCAGAATCATCTCACCTGAGGAGTGAGGGAGCTGAGGGTATAAAGGCCACCATTTGGTAGTGGTTGAGAGCTGTTCTTCAGAGATGTGAACTGCCTTGTGCTTTTGGCTCACTGCAGTGATGGATAGGACGCCTTCAAGATCCAGATGAACCTCTTCAGGTGAAGAAATGCTTTGGACTAGCAGTTGGACGTCTGTCAACCATGTAGTAAAGAGGTAAGTTTGAGTTATCGGAGTAATTCAGTAATCAGTGAAATAGAACAGTGGGAAGTAACTAGCAATAAAAACTAAAAGGGCAATTTACAGGAGTGATCTATAACCGGATTACTATCCCACACATACTGGGGAGTTATAATTATTACAAGGCACCCATAATCCCCCAGACTATATTAGATGCTCATTCTCTGAACTCCCATAGCATTTTATACTTCCTTAGTTATAGTATATCAACCTTTATTTATTATTTTCACTCTAATGGTCTATATCTTTTGTAGATAATAAGCTCTATGAGCACCGGGACTGTACACATCTTAATGTCATATCCCAGTAATTAACAGAATGCCTACCTTGTAATAGGTTCTCTGTAAATACCTGATGAATAATGGGTCAGTAATACTAAGTGTATTTTGCAATGCTAATCTGAAAAAGGAGGATATGTTTTTAAAATCAAACATAATGAAATACAGCTTTTGGGACTTCATTTAAAATGGCTTTAAATAATATGCATGTTGTAAAAACTCAATAGAAACAGCATTATTGCACTTTTTTTTCCTGTGTAGCTCATACTCTGTGGGAATGATCGTAGGGCTTTATAATTTCACTTAAATTATTTTCAGATTAATCAATTCACTGGTATTTTTAGAAAGTTACTAATAGTTTAACAGGGTAAGTTTAGAATCCAATTTGTGTTATGATCTGATAGCATTTACTTTTGATCTAGATGTCCTTTCAAGCTCGGATAAGAATGTTTCTGAACTGGCAGGAAAAAAGCAGTAAACATTAAATGTATTATGATATTCAGGTGATGTTACTTTGAAGACAGCATAAACCCTCAGGAAAAATAAAGGAAATCAGTAGAACACTTAACTAGCACTTACCAAACCTTTCTAAAATAATGTTTAATAGGCCCTATGATAGGTAACATTTGATTCTTCTCTAAAATTTTTGAAACTGCTTTGATTTGGTAAAATATCTAAATAAATACTTTCAGGTTTAAGGAAAAGAATGTCCCCTCTGAGTGATCCTGAATACTGCTTTTTTTTTTTTTTCCCCCGTGAACTTTTTAGAGTTGTGAGAGGCAGCAACAAATTAGCTTAATTGTAGGAAGGAGTAGAAATTGGGAGGGGGGAAGAAAACTCAGGACTTTTAACTTTATGTATACATAAAACTTTCTCTTAAAGCCTTATAGATTTGTCTTCTTTGAGAAAATGGAGGTTCTTAGATGTTTCATAACTAAATTGGCAACTAAATTACTTTATTGAGAGTAATAGTAAGTTTCCCACTGTGTACGCTAATTTCACAAAGCTGACGTTTTGGCAACAGTTTGTTTTTCCATAGTTAGATATTTTATCTGTGTTTGTTAAATGGAGAATTATGATTGCTGTGTGGACAACATGGGGCTCTATCTGAAGAGTCCAAGACCACGACCTGAGCTGAAACCAAGAGTTGGACCTTAAACCAACTGTGCCACTCAGGCACCCAAACTCTTTACTTTTAAATGAAAACCTACTACTTTATTAATTCAGAATTGAGAAATTGTACAATTTATGAAATTTCCGTAGCATCTCAAAACTTGTCAGTCTTATGAGGTCACTGACTAAAATGTATCTTTGGCTAGAGAGTGAGTGAATGACAGGTTAAATTCCCTTTGCCTTCCTCATTGGAAATGTGATTGCTCACCTTTGTAGCTGCCATAGATCATTGATTAGGAGGGTTCAAACTCCTTGCTAACTCTGCAATATCAAAGTGGAGGGATTAATCAAACTCTGTACACCCACAAAGATTGTCAGAAGACCAATGACTTTTCCTGAACTATTAGGGATAGACTTACTTTTAATGAATTAAATTGATGGGTTTAGGGAGAAGTTTGATGCTGTTAAATACATTTAGGTGGTTTTACTAAAGTCTCAATGAGAATCAACTCCTCTGTGTCAAAGCTGGAACATTTTGGCTTTTAAATGTCTAAGATGGCCGATTCACAGCCATCCTGAGTTATCATAGATCAGTTATTTCAATAACCACTCAATCAGCACTGACGATTACAGCAGAGTGAAGCCTATAATTATGGATTAGTGTCATATATTACTGCGACAGAAAGAAAATTACAATTTACACTTTGCTGTAGTAATAATAATATAATTAAATGGTTCTTATATGACATGTACATATTTTCACTACCACTCTTTGGTAAGTGTTAAATAATTTAATGGCTAAGTTTAAGACTAGAATCAACATCAATATTACTCAGGTGCATACATTTGTAACCTATACATAAACATAAGCTTTTTGTTTTTGTAAATATACTAATGGTTAATAATGTTTTAAGCACAAATTACTTTATAAATATGCATTCTCATATATATTACACAAACATATTTATGTTACACAAATATGTATTTAGGATAAAGCATTCTCTATATACTTTCAGTTGATATGGTTTTTGTTTTGAATGTATGAATATAATTTAAGCATTGGTAGTGTTCACAAGTGATTTTTTTAAAGTCAATGCTTAATGTTTGAATGTTGAACCAGTGTTTTGCAACTGTATATGGTGCTATTTAGGCTAAGAAAATTACACTTGATCATATTTAATTTTGTCCCTAAATTCATTTTGTGAACTTTCCATATAACATGAACTTACATATTTAAGCATAATATTTTCTTTTTCAAACCTTGTTGATAAAACATTTTAAAACAGTTTTATTTTTGTTTGTTTTGTCTTTCTGATTCACGTCATTTTGACAAGTATCAGCAATTACTTTGAGCTATGTGACACCATAATTTCCTAGAGCTATTGCAGTGATCAGGGCAAGAGCAATAGGAATACCCTATCTAATTTGTTCCTTTTACACTCTTACAGGAAGAGTAACCAGAAAAACAATTTTCTTATAACTAGGTCTAAAATAATGTTTTAAAAAATCAGAGCAAGGGCTTCTGTAAATTACGAATGAACCCAAGACACAGAAACTTAGAGATCTCTAATTTCTTTCTTTTATATTGTGGTTTGCTTTTTTATTTCTCAACTCCTGTGTATATTTAGCAGATGGGAGTAGTAAACTGGTTAAGTGTAAGAATACTAACGGCATTAGCAAACTTAAAAAGGAAGAGCTTGATTATAGAGATGAGAGCATGCTGATAGAGCATAATTTGTTATTCATTTGTGATTCACCCCATTTCTTCTTAGCCTCTTACCAGCATAGGTATAGGTTTCCCCCTTTCCCTTATGCTGAAACAAGAGAATTGAAACATCATATACCAACCATTCCTCATAGGCTTAAAGGCTTTTATTTCTTATCCTCTAGTGAATGCTGATGACAAACTATCAGAAGCTCTAGGGAAATTATCCCAGGTGGTGGCTCTGGCAAGGGAAAGGAACATTGCTCCTAAATAGTGACTTGATTCTGAATGAATGCCTTGTATTAGATGATCCCTGGTCTCAGCAGGATTTTCAAAAGAGATTATTGACTTGCTGCCCCAATGTCTCAGGCCAACAACCTGTAAATCATACGACAGAGACCAAGGGAAGTTTATCTTTTTGGACAGAAAGAAAAATAATTCAGATTCCCTTAAAGAAGATTGAAACTCTAATTATTGATTTTTGAGAAAGACAAAATTAATAGAGGTTTCTTGCCTCCTATCCAGGCAAATCACAACTTCAGCTCGCTGAAATTTTTCCTACCTTTAAAATCTAAAATGTAGCACAGAATCAGTTAGATTTCACCCTAAAAAGTTAAACCCAGATCTGTTTTTTTATTAATTTGATTTTGCTCATTACGAGTTATGTGGTTTTTTAAAGGAAAAACAATTTTTTACTTATAAATATGTTCAGGGATATTCTGCTAGTATTTTCCTGAAATCCAAATCAGTTTTATTAAAGTTTATTTTTGCTGTGCTCAATTCTCTTGTTGTTTTCAGAGGTATTTGGGCATTTATAAATGAAGGGGGAGTTTACATATTATGCTGTTACCAGGTAATTTGATAACTTAATCACTACTTTTGAATTGTTTGTGGTGGCTAATTGAAATTATAAATATGGCAAATATTCATCTGCTAATGGCTACCTTTGATCTTAACTTGAGAGTATTCCCCCAAATCCTCTGATTATTGTGCAACTTGATCTCCATTTTTCACCTTTTATGCCCAAATATCAATAACCTGGGAGTTACTAACAAACAAGTCTCCTGCTGTGTCCCAGAGTGCAAAGAGATCAGTTATGAACACAACAAAATATCACTGTAAATCCTTTTGCCATTTGTGCATACGAAAAAGAAAAGGAAATCCGGAAGTAGAATCTGTGGTAGGTTGCATGTACCCATGAGGCCTGTGACTTGTCAGTGCCAACACAACGTACATGCCCTATCTTCCCAATATCCAGTGACCTGGCTAAAAAATGTTTCTATTTCTTCTTCTTCCTCTTTCTCCTCTTAAATTTTCTAAACCTTTACCTTAGCCATTGAGATATGGTTTATATGTATATTTTGAATTGACACCATTTGATATCATCTGAGATACATAAAAAGTTGAAAATCAATTTAATTTATAAAATTTTTATGTTAGCCACATTAAACATGTATTACTTGTTGAGTGGTCTTCAACTTGCTCACTTTGTCAAGTTATAAACAAAAACAACAAGCAGCCTTTTATGTAAGCTTTATTATTTTATATACTTCTATTATTATTTTTCTTTCTCCTAGAAGAAACAAAAAAGTGGTAATGAAACATTACTAACAAACACAAGCAGTTAAATGCATGATCTACTAGACTCCTAATGCCTAATGCATTCCATTTTAGAACATACTTACCAAAGAGCCCTATTCATTATTTATATTCTTTTATAGAATCTACAGCCTTATATAATCACAAAGCAGACAATACTGTTTTAATATGCACATACATACACACTTATTATTCAAAAATTTAGTTCAACTGTACAAAATTCTATTATTGGAATTCCCCAAACAATTTTAAACTGAATTAATTGCTAACATTCAAAAATAGTTGACTTCTACATAACATTTAGATTCATCTTGTCTCAACCATTAGAAGATCTAGGCATTCTAGGCTCCTATTTGCATAGCATTAGTGTCTTTATGCTGAATGTTAACCGTTCTCTTTGGTTCACTACTATCACTTTCTGTTCGTTTCTATTATCTTCCTGATATGTAAGCATTTCCGTCTTAGACTCAGGTTAATTTATCCTCTCATCTATTTCAGGATTCCTTTCTCAAGTATCCAAGAAAAATTTCAGTGAAAATACTTCAGTTCCTCATAATGTCATTTCTTTCATTGTTTATTTTGGAGGTATGCTTTTCATTAAACCCGTGGCCTGTCTGTATAAGAAAAATCTTAGGTGTACAATAGCTAGCATCACACAAGTGAAAGAGTCTCACATGAAATAAGGATGAATTATATCCTATGGAATTCTGGAAATGAGAAGACAGACTTATGGGAACAAAAATATTTTCAAAATATAGGAAGGTGCTTATGTTGGTATGTTTTAGTTAGTTTTTGTTATATAACAATTCACCCCAAAATTTAGTGACATCAAACATTTTATTTAGCTCACTGTTCAATGGGGGTTGGCCGTTCATTGTTCATTTGATCTGAGGGAACTCAGCAGATCTTTGTTGGGCTCATTCATGCAGCTTCAGTCATTTATCCTTAAGTTAGTAGGCTGTTGGCCACGGTAACATGGGTGACTGTTACTTTTTCTCAATTTCCAGCAGGCTTCTGTACATTCTGGTTCCAGAGTTTCAAGAGAAGGAACATGGGCTGCAGGGTTCCTTGAAGACTGAAAATGGATTTCACCCCTTAATGGGAAGCAAACTGAAATTATTATGTTTATTTTTGCAAACCACTAAGTAGCCACAAATAGTTCCTTATTTACCAGAAGTGGTTCTCAATAGCAAATGCAACACCTGGGATATTTTTCTCAGATAAATTCACCTATGCATGTATGGTTAGCAACTTCTGCTTTCCTTGGTAGCAAAAAATTCTTTCCATTTTCTTAACCATCTCCTGGAATATCAACTAATTCTCCAATTATTGTTTTTTCTTTTAAAAATTCTGTCGAGTTTACTATTTCTAATAATGTAAATATGGAGACAATATAAATACATAGGATCTCTCTGTCTCTTTCTCTTTTTTCTTTCTTTCTTTTTTCATTAGCCTTGCCTCCAGCTCATGTCTCTATCATTCCCCTTCAAGGAATGAAACTGCCTCTGGCATTCCTTCCACTACTCAAACTTAGCTTCTACCTATCAAAAGGATATGCATTCCTCATGGTCTACTTCCAATTGCTGTCATGAACTCTTTAACAAACTTTGCTATTCCTGTTTACTCATCTGTTTCATTTCTACCTCACCATTGCTGAGCATGTTTAATGTGGTTATAACTCATTTGTGCATATGATTTATTTCCCACATTAGATAATTCTCTGGTTCAACTTTACTTCTCCACAACAGTGAGTGCATGTGATAGTTAAGCATAGTATTAATTCAATGAGTGAATGATAGAATTAATGGAGTTAAGATCCCACATCAGCCTATTTATTTTGCCCTGTATCCTGTCTATGATATACTTTCTTTGAAGACAGAAACATATTTTACTTATTGCAGTGTAAGAGAATCTACCTAGCATACTGTCGCTTTCTCGTAGATGCTCAGTGCATATTTGTGTAATCACTGAAGTATTCCAGTCTCTCAGTTGTCGTCTTATTATGAAATAGAGCAAGCTGATCATCCCATTATTGATATGCTTTTACTAGCAGAAGATTGTAGAGAACAAGTACTTTTATGTACTGAGAAATCTATTATTGTTTTTTAGGATAGGCTTTCATTAGAATTTTGGCTGCCACATAACACTGTTAATTTGTATTCACATTATAAACATCTAAAGCAGTTGGGTGGGGTGGGATACTGGAAGGGGTAAAGGGGCTGAGGGGCTATATAAATAGCTGGTAAGAAAGATGGTCCCATCCTTTTCCATACCATTACTGTTTTTAAATTGAAAGCGGGATTCCACAATACTCCAATTTTACTTTAGTTTTTATTTCATCCTGTTAAGAATTCATTCGTGATTCTGACTTTTTTCACAATTGTTTATTTCAGTTCATGTCATAATTAGATTTAAAAGCATACTTTCTAATTATTCATTCAAGAGAAATAGAACTGGAAATGTTCTATGACAGTTACTAGGCAAAATAAGCCAGGCTGACATAGATGTATGCATACTATTCGAATGTCATAATTCACTCTATCCTGTTTGCTTAACTATACTAATGAAACTAAAAATTATTACTCTTTCCTTACTCAATGTTATCATAATTACACACACACACACACACACATATACACACACACGCAAAATCAGGCAAGCCAAACACCAGTTAATCTCTTTGAAAATTCCAAACTTATATCTTCAAATGCTAATATGTCTGCAAATTGATCAATTATATTACTGTAGAAAACAGGTTAGGCATTTTATATACATGGTACCTATCCCCAAATATTTTCAGTACCATTATTTTAATATGAGAATACTTTCTCCTTTGTTAACACACACACACACACACTCAGTTTGTCACAAGATGGCCAAGAATAAAGAGTATAAGAAAAAAAAAAAAGGAAAAAATCATAGTGTCAATAATAAATATAATCTCTCAAATAATCATGCATATCTTATAAAATTTGTGTAGATGAATATCGTCTGCAAGGAAGTTAGGTTTCTTACTTTCATATAAGTGACCATTCTAGATATTATACACAACTTAGTATCACTAATGTGTAAAGCAGTATGGATTCCTTTTTCTGGAATTAAATCAGTAAATATTTATCAAAAGGGAACACAGAAATGTAGATGAGAAACTACTTTTTAAATTAAATGTATTTTATAATACATCTCAGCCCTAAGGGAAGTTTATGCTTTTTAAATGTTCATTTATTACTGCATGGCAATGAAACAGTATAAAGTAGTTATACAGATATATCTTCATCTTAAGCAATCTTACATTTTTATTTCTTTGCACAATGAAACACTTTTAACAATATTATTTAAACTGCTGAATTAGAGAAAATTCCAAATATTGCTTTTCTACTTTATATGCCTCATTACTGTGTTCACATGTTGTTTTTGCTCACATGAAACTCTGTAAATGGGGGACAAAAGAGAAAGGAAGTTTACCACGTCTGTACAACTAAATTAAAGATTCCTAGAGTCTTTTCTAACAAAACATCATTGTCATCCATTGGAAGTGTCAAAACACATCATTGATTTTTCTCTTCAGAAGTGATTTGTGCACAAAAAAATGGATATAGACTGTACTTTTGAAATACAGAGATTTCTAAGAAGTTATCTTCTGTTCCATCTTAATCTGAATTTGCAAAAGGAGGAAAGGAGAAAAACCAAAAAACATATTCTAGGACCATGATTTGTACTTTTTAACATAAATGCCAAGAAATCTTTGCTTGCTTGAAAACTGGCTTTCAATTTTTGGAAATAATATTTGTCTGAACATTGTGATGTCTGACAAAACTGCTCTTGTATGGTCAGCAAAAATGATCTTTTGCATAGAATAGAATCACCTCTTTTCTTGGAGAAAATGTTGTTTTAAAACAAGCACCTGATTTGTGAACAGGTTCAATGGAGAATTGATTTTTTAATGCTATAGATGTCTTTCAGTGTTTGTCAGTGCTTCACTAATTGAATGTACTAATCGAGGTTTCATTTTTATTTTATTTTTCTGTTCTACGAGAACTTTGTTTACCTTTTTGTTTGCCGTCTTTAATCATGGTTTGATTTTTTTTTTTTTTTTTTTAGTATTTGTAGTAATATGGCTGCCATTTTTTCTTTTTTTCTTTGTGTTTTCTTGTTCAATACAGGCACATGATTTCTTTTTTTATATATTTTTGGATACACAGGATGATAAATAGCATTTAATGGTATTCATAGGATACTGAAAACATGAGATTTCTGAATAACAAATGTATTATTGCCTATGTTTACTAAGTAAACATTTGAAAAGGAAAACGGCATGGTAAATGTACTGAAGAATGAAACATATATGCACACTGAAGAAATAATTCAAATGAGATTTGAACATAAGTGCAGAGGAGAGGAATAAAGAAAACAACACAGACTTTTTTGAAAAAAAGCGTTCTAGATGGAGTAAGAAACAGATTTATAGACGTAAATAAAAAATGGGCATGTTAAGTAGTTCTTCCATTCTCATTTGTTAAATTTTTATTTCTACTGACTTTAGAATCTTGCAGTTTGTTTTTTGATGTTCAAATGTATACATTTTTCCTAAGTATCCTTTTTAATTGAATACAAACTTTACTGAACATGATCAGATAATGTGTTCTAAATATTAGCAATTTCTTAAAATGCTTTGTCTATCTTATGATGTGGTTGATTTTTCTAAATGTTTAATAAATGCTTTGGGGGAAGAAGTGTTGATTCTACATTTGTTAGGTATTCTTTGTGTCTTTTAGGTCAAGCTTATGTATAGCCATTTACCTCTGTCTTTGAGTTTGGTGTGTTTATTTCATCTCCTTACTCTATCAACTCTCAAGAGTAGTTTTAATATCTCACAATAATGGTTTGTTAAGATTTTTTATTAACCAATTACGGTTTATGTATTTTGAGACTGTATGTTGCAAGAATTAAACATTATATCTTTAACATGATGAATATACTTCATACAATTAGACATTGAGATAATTTTCTTTGGTACTACTGAGGATATGAATCTGTTCATCTCTGGTCTATTTGGTTACCATTTCCTTGTAGATCTTTTTTTCTTCTTAGTTTGACTCTATTATGTTCTTTTTGGTTTTGTGCACTTGTTTGAGATACTTTTAGGTGTGAGACTTCTTAAAATGATTCTTGCTTGGTATGTGTTAGAATTCTTGGATCTCAAGATTGGGATCCTGAAAAATATCAATCTTAAGTTCGTGATTATTGACACTTTGTTCTTCTTTCTCCTCTCCTTCAAGATCTCTAGTTCTAGTAGTTGATATTCTCACTCCATCTTTCAGTTGGTTTATTTATCTTGTTTGCCTTCTTTTTACCTCTCTCTAATTTGCATAATTTGCATTCTGGATGTTGAAGATAGAAACATCCACTGAATATCTGAAACTAGATAACTGAATTTATTTAAGTTAGAGAAAGCTATGCTGAATAAGCAAAATCTCATTGAGAAGAGCAGAGCATTAAGGTTTTGGAAAGCATCTGGGAGAGATTATGTTGGTTACAGAAATGGGAGTAGGTTGCCATCATCTTAGAAGCATGCTCACCGGATCGAGTCCTCTGTAGATCTGCTGACCCTTAAACTGTGTGGCTGTCATTGATTGGCTAAATTTCAGAAGACTGATCACTGAAACAAATGGCCATTGATTGATTTGAGACTTTTAAAATCAATTCTGGAACTTACCTGATAGCATGACTATAAACAATCTTTTCCTAGAAGTATGAACACATTAAAACAATCATGGGTAATTACTTCCGGTCTATCAACCTGTGGTTTACTAATCTGCCCTCAGTTCTATCTGATCAGCTGGTTGACCTATATACATTGAGTATGATTATTACAATGATATTTTATATCCATAAGTTTGCTTCTTCACACTTACTTTTCACCTGCTTATCTTTATCATTTTAATTTTATTCTTTACACATATTACATGCAGGTATTCTGTACGAAAGAATTCCATTATCTGAATCTTTCACAAGTCTGTTTACTCTGATTTTTGACTCTAAGCTTGTTTTCTTTGGAATTTTATCTAATACTTTGAAGCATATTTTGAAGTAAAGTTACATAACTTCTGAAAGTAGCCTGAAGATGACTCAGACTCAAATCACTTTAAATTCAATTCCTTATCTGAGATTTATTTTTTAGTTACACAAAAAAACATGGATTAAGAATGCAAGCGTGACAGTGAAAAGTTGTGGTTATAAATTCTCAGACTTTTTCTTGCCTTAACATAGTTCCAGGTTTTATTTATTTTTATTTTTATTTTTAAGATTTTATTTATTTATTTGACACAGAGAGATGTCACAAGTAGGCAGAGAGGCAGGCAGAGAGAGAGGAGGAAGCAGGATCCCTGCTGAGCAGAGAGCCCGATGTGGGGCTCGATCCCAGGACCCTGAGATCATGACCTGAGCTGAAGGCAGAGGCTTTAACCCACTGAGCCACCCAGGTGCCCCAGTTCCAGGTTTTAGATAGTTGATGAGTTTATTTGTTGTGGGGCTTATTTCTTCGACCTCCATGGATAGCTATATAAACTTTTGAACTCTCATGATTAATAACATGGGAATCCTCTAACACTGCCCAGCATTAGTAAACCTCCGTTTTATCTAATGCTTCCCTTGTTTAATGAAGCTGCCCAGAGTTCAGCAGAAACTTGCAGTGTTAAGGATGGTTTTGGTATTTTGTACCAGCCAGGAATCAGTTTCGCTTATTTTTAGATTCTCGTCAGATTCTTTACATTTGCAACAGTTTAACAGTGGGTGTAATTGTATCCATATCTGTTTTTATATTTAAAGGCTTACTTATTTGAGAGTGAGAATGGGCGTGAGCACCAGTGGAGGGAGGGGCAGAGGCAGAGGCAGAAGAGAGGCAGAGTGGCTCAATCTCAGGACCCCAAGATCACAACCTGAGCTAAAACCCAGAGTTGGCTGCCTAACCAACTGAGATGCCCAGGCACCCCACCTGTTTCTATATTTATATCAATCTCCTTCTATAGAGACATACCAACATGAAGCTAGATATAAGCATATACATATATATGTAAATATATACTTCCTATTTTTAAATATGTAAATACTTATATTTAAAATTTCATCTTCATTTTCAGCTGTTCTCTCATCTGTTAATATTTCTTATTAATACTATAGCACCTAATACTTAGTGACTGCCTACTGTGTTCTTGCTATCGCGTTCAATATCATCCCAATTTACTCATTCATTCATTACCTCAATTCAATTTCAATTCAAAGCAAGTCTTTGAAGAAGATACTATTATAAGCTCTATTTTTATATGAAGGAACTGAAGTTTTAGGATATTGAAAACCCTGCAAGATCCCATATTATAAAATTTTCAGAGTTGAAAGTTAAACTCAGTGTATCATGGGCCAAAATTCTAATACTTAAGCATAATGTTTTGATACTTAATAATATGCTATTTTAATAATTAGATTAATAAAGCACTTCTATACATCTGACATAAGAAAGAAGAACCATGTGTCCTGTTGACAATTTGTTTCAGAATATGACTTAGGATGAGTTTCTCTGTACCACAGTGGTCCAAACTGTAAATGAGGAAGTAAATATGTATACATTCTTTCATAGGAAAATAGGGGATTTATTTGTTAATTGGCTTTGAGATCCTAGGATTAAAGGTTTAAGTACTATCTTTATTGAGGATAAAAACTAATTAAATTTTTAATCTCAAATAATCTTAGGATTAAGGAATGTCTCTTAAATTTATGTAACGGTTAATTGAGATAAACTGCTCCTATACAGCCACACACCCCTTTCCTTTTGCCTTTCTCCTTCCATGATTCTCATTCTAGTTCTGTCACTAGTCAATGGTAGAATCCTTTTCTTATTATTTTGGTGGAATAACAAAGTTTCCAATATTTGGATAAAAAATGACTGCAGTTTACTTTCAATGGGGATGATTTGCCTGTGTCCTAAGGATCCCAGGCAAGACTCAGAAATCTTAGTCTAATGAGTAGTCAGATTTTGGAGGAGAAAAGCGTTTGTATACCCATGTTTAAAATAATCTCCTGCATGTGTTTAGAAATTATCATTATTGTAGGGAGATCAAAACCATTTATAACAGTTCTAGAAATTCTCTGGTCTCTTTTTACACTGCTGTTTATCCCATGTGAATTTGGATGGTGACACAAATTTGGGACTAGACTTGGTCTACATAAATAAATTAAAATTTTCTACATACTAAGCTTTTCCCTTTCCTCAAATCCAACTGACCATGGAAAAACACCCATTTTCTACACAAACTATTTCACTTAAGGTATTACACAGTTGCAGAAGCCTAAAATTATACCTTTTATAACGTACTTTTTATTAAAGAAGTCACAAAAAGGGAATATCCACTATGTATATGTATATGCATATTTATCCTAGTTTCATTGTAGCAAAGGAGCTACTAAGCAATCAGGCTTGTTTTATGCTTATGATAAAAATGGACTTCTAAAATCAAAACATGCAAATATTTATGCAAGACTAACTATGACAAGGCATCTATAGTCAATAATACTGTAGATAGAAAAAAAAATCATGACCCTTGCTTCCAGTGTTCTTATCTAACTGGGGAAAATGTAAAATAAACTCTTATACAAAGATTTTTGTTTTAAGACCATGATAACACAGTTGGAGCCTTGGAGCTTGGAGCACAGAAACATCTCACTCTGTGATCTGTGAATACTATCTATAGAAAAAAGGAATCTGAGCTTGAGATTTTAAGAATGAGGAGAATTTTTAGATACTACTGTGTTGCAGTTCTGAATTAAAGGCTCCCTCTTAGAAATTAGTTTCTCCAATGGACTCCTAGAATTTCAGTCTGGTGTCCTTCCATATTGTAGGCCACTTTGGCTCTGGTAGCTATTCTTCCTATGTTGTGCTCTTAACATGTATGTTTTCTGAATGCTGGGTTCTCACCAATCTTCATATTCCATTTGCAGGCTTTCTCTGAATAAGCTGGGTGTTTATGTCCTATTCCTAGAAGCCAATGCCCTAGGAATTCTCATTTATACTCAGAACACAGATGTATGGGTCTATTTGGCTATGGGAGCTATACTTGCTTATTTCAGACACATCAAATTCAACATATTTAAAGAAACAAAAACACTAAAACACATATTGACAGAAAAACCTGTCTTCTTTTTTCCTTATTTTATCATTGGCATTATTATTGCCCACTTTTTTTTTTTTAAGATTTTATTTATTTGACGGGGAGAGAGATCACAATTAGGCAGAGGCAGGCAGAGAGAGAGGGAAGCAGGCTTCCTGCTAAGCAGAGAGCCCGATGTGGGGCTCCATCCTAGGACCCTGAGATCATGACCTGAGCCGAAGGCAGAGGCTTTAACCCACTGAGCCACCCAGGCGCCCCTATTATTGCCCACTTTATTTTCCATGTAAGAAAACTGAGATCTGCTCTGTCTTCCTTATCCCATCTCCATTCTCCCTAATTATCACAAATTTTGTGATTAAATGCCCTTTATATTTCTAAATGCATGGCATCTTCTTCATTCCCACACCTACAGACATATCTTAGAACCTTAACATTTCCACCCATATTGTTGCAGTTCATTGTCTTTACCCCTTTGTTGGAGTCTCTTTCCCAGCCCAACATGTAACTTCCTTCATTGCTTTTGCTGATGGGGTATTTCTAATGGAGAAGTTTGTTTATACCATTCTCCTGTGTAAAAATCTTCCATCACTCCATGGCGTTTTCATGATTCATCTCCCACTGCCTACAGTTTACCCCATAATTTTTGCATTATAGTATCACTCTAGTTTTATAACCTCTATTTGCACTATTGCACCATCTGTGCCTTTCTTTGTGGTTTTTAACTTCCACCTTATATTTATTCCTGAGACCCCTGACTCTGGAAGATTATAATTCTGTATTTTTCAGATGAAGCTTGCATCCCCCTGAGTTCTTCTCAACCATTTTGGTTAGTCTTCAATTTCTAATTAAAGTTTAGATATGATGGGATTATATAATTTGTCTGTTTATATGTCCTTCACTACTGTACTAGGGCACTGAGAAGATTCTCTTTTCTATTCAAACATTTAGCAAAAGTGACTAGCATAATCTATTATTATTTATCTAATTTGGCAAAGTGTAAATTAATACAATATTGAATTTATTCAATTGATGATACAGCAAGTCATCATAATAAATGGGGTAT
The DNA here is from genome assembly GCA_028534135.1 of Potos flavus. NCBI lineage: Eukaryota > Metazoa > Chordata > Mammalia > Carnivora > Procyonidae > Potos > Potos flavus. The sequence continues at coordinate 135,448,298 of CM052899.1, read as the reverse complement.
AGATTATAGGACCATACAGGTAAATGTTACAGGTAAAAGAGAAACTTGGATTTGGGATTGAGACAAATCCCAAATACTGGAGAAGCTGAATCAGTTGCTGAAGGTGAAAATGTTGCTGAAGGTGAAAATGTTGCTGAAGGTGAAAATGTTGCTGAAGGTGAAAATGTTGCTGAAGGTGAAAGTCTGAAAATGTTTCATACATTATGTGAAGTTATTAGGAATAATAAGATAATTTTCTGGAAGTTATACCTACTAGGTTAGTGGTGGCTACAATGGGGAAAAGGGTCTAATATGAGAAGCTACGGAAGTGCCCAGATGAGAGTTTGATCCTCCTGTCCATATTTAGCATGACCAATTTGCAGCCAGATGTTGAATAGTGTAGCAAGGCTGATCATGGCAAGCTATTATCGCATAACCACAGAAATAGATGAAATTGAGGAAAGTGCTCTTGGAACTAGACTGGGAAAACTAATGGTATATATGTTGTTGCTGGTTGTGGGGCCAGACAGAGGAGGCAATGTTTACATTAGAGAAGATTTTTTTAATTGGGGTAAAACATATTAAAGTTTACTTCAAGTTAGATCTCTCTCTCTCTCTCTCTTTCACACACACACACACACACACACACACACACACACACACGAACACGCAAGTCTCATTCCTGTGTGTTTCAATTAGACTTTACTAGACAGCGGATGTTATAAAAAAATATAGTTACATTCCTTCACCTACACGCTTTCTGTCAAGTTGGAAGCAGTGGTCAATAATACATTAACAAACGTTTGTATAGTGTTGATTCCAAATGATGATTATAATTGAAGGTCAAAAATATACCATATTAGGAGAAATAATAAAGGATGTCTATTTAATTAAAATCAAGGTGATCTCTTTAAGAAAGGAACGTTCCTGCTGAAATCTAAGGATAAATTGCCCAGATGAAAGAGCATGTTTGGGTGGATGCATGGCATGAGATATGGCTAGAAGAGTAGGTAGGGGTCAGTTACCCATGGCCTGAGATCCTAAGCCATGCCAGAGTTATACAGTTTTTGCCTTACATGCTTTTTTCTCAAAACTTCAAATTAATAAATATTATCTTCCTAATTCTCTCTTATTTAGAAATTCGTTGACTAAATATCCTACCCAAAAGCTAAGTGTACAGACCTCTGGGACTTCTGACCAACATAGTAGTAGATGGGGGAAAAGGGCCATGGCCAAGGAAGAAAAGTAAGTGTGTTCCATGATGGATGAGGCCACTGTAGCCCACAATAGCCTTTGGGAGAAGCGGGAAGGGTGTCTTGTGTTTCATAGTCTTCTTAAGCCTTATCCCCTAATCAGATATTTAGAAATATGCATATGTAAATACTCTCACATGTTTTTAATCTTCATTTCTTTAAAATGAATTTATTGGCACTGTAGTCCCCTCTTGAAGCATAAGCATGAAATCTAAAGATTGTCCTTCAAACAATTTTTTTCTAAATCCGGGACAGCTCTCTTCAATTGGGATAGTGTCTAGGCATTTCCCACATCTCTAAAACCTTAAAATTCAAAACTCTTTTGGGATATCTAATCCAATTCTCTTTGCGGAAGACCCAAACTTCAAAGTAACCATATCCTCAAGAGCCTTGGAAAGAAATAATCAGGTTAAAGCCAGAGAGATTCTACATTTCTGTAGTGAAAAAAATTTTCTGGGAGTATAAAAAATAAAAATAGAATGAAAAGTCAAAATAGACTATAATAAAAACACTAAAGTCCTACATGTTGTTTCCTACCATATATTGTAGGATAAAATCACATTTTCTTTTGGGCCAAATTGAAGATATTCCTTAAGTTTGGAGAATTTTTCAGATTTGATTATATATACCTTGATTGAGCTCCTAAATCATAACCTTTTTTTCTTCTAATCACCTATAAATTTTATTTTTTTTCTGGATTACCAGGTCCTTGATTAATAGCTGCAGTTGTTACGTAGCTGGAATTTTCCTAGGGCGTTAAATAGGATGATAATTGGACCACTAATTAAGAGAAACTTTGTTAATAAACAATGAAATTTTTACTGCTAATTGCTAGAAACATGACCATCAAAAGTTGCTCACACCTCTTGTTGATGAATTTCTGTGCATGCAATTATAACTATTTACAGTCAAATGCTGAACATCTCAAACTAATATTGCTGTTTATTAAAGAAAGTCATTTAATGAGTAGATATTAACTGTGTCCCTGATACAAAAGACTTCACAATAATTATTCTTCTGTTCTTAACCACTGAAGTAATTTTTGTCCAAGTAATTAACATGACCTTATCCAAAATAAGGTAGATACTTGAATTTTTATTTTGAAGTGAAATTTGTACATTATTTAATATGCAAAACCTCATACATGTATTGTCTTATAGCTAAATTTAGTTTTGTTCTGTTTCATTTATCACAATGTGTCTATTAAAGTGGCTTTTGAACTGGAGGAAATCAGAGGGGTGATGAACCATGAGAGACTGTGAACTCTGAGCAACAGACTGAGGGTTTTGGAGGGGTGGGGATGGGGGGTTGGGCGAGCCTGGTGGTGGGTATTGAGGAGGGCACATATTGCATGGAGCACTGGGTGTGGTACATGAACAATGAATCTTGTAACACTGAAAAAATAAAATAAAAGTATTTGAGGGAAAAAAAAGTGGCTTTTGAATGGATGTGCAAAAGCATTTTAAATATGGCATGCCAAATCAGAAGTAGTCATTATAATTCTAAAAGTTTTATATTTGTTTTAAAGTGTAGTAAAGTATGGGGCACCTCTGTGGCTCAGTCAGTTAAGCATCAGACTATAGCTCAGGTTCTGATCTCAGGGTCCTGGGATGGGCTGCATCAGGCTCCATGCTCAGCGGGGAGTCTGCTTGTCTCTCTCCCTCCACTCCTTATCCCCTCCCCACACTCTTGCATGTTCTCTCTCTCCAAAATGAATAAATACAGTATTAAAAAAATAAAGTGTAGTAGATGTGCAAACACACACCTACATAAATATGGTTATATGGTTTCCTTAAGTAAGCTGCAATGTGGTATCCTTAAGATAAACATCATGTTACAGTAAAAGTGTGTGTATAAGCCTAGCCTCAATGCATGTACTCTTGATTATCTTTAAGTGTTCAGCCCATATGGATACCTATTTTTAGAAGTTATTGTAATAATGCTTAAAGGTACTAGTGAAATATAATAAACCATATGATATGAATTAAATACCATTTTCACTCTAAATATAACTAATACTTTTGAGTACATGGCTAATATTTTTCACCAAAGGGTTGTTTCATTCAGCAATTCAAAATGTTCTCCCAAGTTCCATATTCGAATTTTTATTTATTACTGGTATTTCTGTTACTGGCTGGCTCTTCCAAGGGAAACACATTGCCCCATATTCTTTGTCCATCTGAGTTAGAAGGGATATTTTCTTAACTAAGTTTTTATAATGATTATAGACTCTTATAATTTCTTCAAGTTCAGACTTTACATATAAGCTTGATTATTTGTATATCAAAATCTACAGCTGCATTTCTTCTAAGGTACCAAAACTCGGTGTCAGGATCTGATTCTAGGAAGTTCACCTCTCTTCAACAAAGTTCTTTCAGTGTCTGCTATATGAAGACTTGATTCTACTGTTCCTCTTCTTTGGAGTGAATTTTGTATTGTAGTGTTAATGGAAATATTTTCATCAAAAAAACAACTAAGATTCAGTACCTGTAATATAGAATATATTTCTTGACAGGCAGAAATGACTTCGGGCTTTAAACTATTCAATATTCTTGAAGATTTCAGATTGAGATTTTTCTCTTTATGATTGTAGGTAGAGATGAACTGAAAAATATAACATCTACATCCTTACTCGGTTAAACCAGACTCTTCAGAATACTAGCTGATATTCTGCTATGTTTTCCCTTCCCAATTCCAGTTAAACATATAGAGTGGAGTTTTCCGTTCTCTTTTGCCTTCTCTCCAACAGAATTATTGCCCCTATAAATATAACTCAGTGACTGTTCTCTAAGATTTAAGACTACAACATCGAGAGTTTTGAACTTCTAGGACATTAATGGCACGTCTTTAGAAGATATAAGCATAAAAATATGGCTTTCTATACTTGGACTATATAGAAATAATCATGATTTCTAGACTATTCTAGAAGATGCCAGGTTGATTTCCTTGACTATTTACTAACACTTCTTGTATCAGTTTCAGACTTTACATGTGACAAGATACTGCTTCTATCACAGCTTTATCCTACTGAAAAGTATCGCTGATCCCCATTAAGCATCATTGCCACTGATAAATAGAAGTCCTTAGCTTATTAGTCAAGTCACTTCCAGCAGCACAGTCTTAGTGAATATTGGGTAACATGATTTTTACAGAATCTGCACAGGAGCATGTGTATGTCCAAGAGTATAAACCAATTTAGTACTACTCGATTTAACATCAAGAAAGAGTTTAATAAGACAGACTCAAGATTTCTAGAGAGGAAATAATTAAAACGTGAATAGACTGGAATAGTAAGAGAAGTCAGGAGAAAGACTGACTAAAAAGTTAGGACAAAATCCAGGGACTAAAGTTCAAAATGACAGTGGTTTGAAGTTTCCAAGGCAGAGAGATGCATAAAGATAAAAGATTTTGCAGTCAGAGGGGCCATTCATGAGCTGATGTTTCTCAGCATGTCAATTCCTAATGGTGACTAGATGTACATGCTATAACTCTGTGAGTGGCCAAATGGAAACAGATAAAGCTTATTTCCTTTAAATTGTCAAGTAACTGTGAGGTGAGGATGTTGTAATGATCCTCAGAGAATATATAGATGCTAATAAGAGAGATGTGGTTCAAATTTAATGTGCTAAATGTGAATAATGAGAATGAAACTATAAGTGCTAAACTGATAGGAGAAATGAAGCAGGAGTGAGAAATAAGAGCTCCATGCAATCTAATTTTGACTGCTCACGTGAATGCCCCGTTTTGTTGATCTGAGGTCAAACATCACTCAAGTTGTACATAATCAAATATGAAAAGTTTAGTAATCATGTATCTTAATTATTCTTCCTTTTATAAAAAGCAAATTACAGATACTTTTACTCTCTCTATTCTTTTTTTTTTTTTGGCCACTATTCAAATTGTGTAGCCTATCAAATAGCAACTTGCAACAGACTCATAAACATGGTACCAGGCTATTCAGCTTGACTGGACTGGAGAGCTGGTGTGTGACATTGGGGAGGGTATATGCTATGGTGAGCGCTGTGAATTGTGTAAGACTGATGAATCACAGACCTATACCCCTCTCCATGTATTCTTTTTGAAAGAAATTGCTGTAGCTGTGACCGTTCTCTGGCAAATTACTGATTATAGACTAATCTTTGGGTTCTCATCTAAAAAGTGACAAAAATGACCATAATCCCTGAAATTAAGGAGATAAAGTATGTGTATGTATATTTATGTATGTCTTAGCATAAGCAACAGACTGGAATTCAAGTAGAGTATAAAAATGGCAACTTAATAAACTACATATTTAAGCACAATTTATACATTAGTTTTTGAAGAAAATTATATTTATAAATTGCAAAGCAAGAATAATATTCATGCTAAAACTTAAGGACAATGTAGGTAAATATCTAATACCCCCAAAAAAGCAAAAAAAAAAAAAGAAAAGAAAGAAACAGAATAAAGAAATAAGAAAAAGTCAAGGATAGATTTTTGCCATTGTAGGCAATATTTTGTGGTTTAAAAAGTCAAAATAAGCTTGACCTAAGACTGACCATGACTTTATACCAAGATCTGGGATCCTTACCTAATAGTTTTTCTAGAGTCCTTGAAAACTCCTACATGTTATTTAACATATCTTTAAAATTGGAACGGGAAAATACAGCTATACTTTTACTGTTCTTTGACTAAAGTTTAACATTTCCATCAATTATGTTCTGTGCTATAACATAATATACTTGTAATGCTGTATAACAGTACCTGGAATTTTATCAACAATAAAATCAACATATTTTTTTCAGCATATTATAGTTGTTGAAATACCTTGAAGTAAATTTGGGCTCATGTTCAATAAATTCTCATATTTATTTGATAATTTTATAGGTTATTGAATGAGTTAATAACATAATGAGTTATCAGTTAATGGTGAGCTCGTTGATATGTCAGACTGGGTTATCTGAGAGGCAGATATCAAAAGAGAATTAAAAATACAAAAAGTTACTGGAGGAAATGCCTGTAAAGGGCAAAGAGCAGAGGGAGCAAACAAGTGAGGCAATGTTAACCTGTGATGCTGGTCCAAACCTGTGAAAAGAGACCATGAAGGAAGAAGAAATGGTAGGCAGAGCCTCAGACCGCAGGCATCTCAGAGAAAGTCCTGGCCAATGAGAAGCCACTGTGCAAGGATCATTTCTGGAGGAAGTCCATGTTGAGTGGGATTGTCCTGAGTTCATAACTGTACCGTGTTCAGTCATTGCCTGGGATCAGCCTGCTCGATCCTGCAGGTGAGACAACTGGAGACTGTGACACAGTGGTGCTATTTATTTATTTATTTATTTATTTATTTAAGAGAGAGAGGAAGAGTGAGAGCAAGAAGCCAACTCCCTGCTGAGCAGGGAGCCCAATGTGGGGCTCAATCCAGGACCCAGAGATCATGACCTGAGCCACCCAGGCACCCCACAGTTAAAATTCTCACAGCAAGTTCCATCCTGAATGGAAAAATCTAAGTGGTGCCCTACATTGGCTACTACAACAGCTATATCATAGGTTTTCCCCATATTTTGATAACTACTATATTTAAATATATTTTTTCCTTTATAGTCCCTTTGTATTGCTTTTTTGTACATTTAAAAGCATTATTCTGAGATTTACATAGGCTTTTCGTGACAATGGCCAAAGGATCCATGTATGGGGGAAAAAAACGTTAAGAACTGCTGACCTAAGAAAGACATAAATGGGTAGAATATCAAGCCAAATTTCATACTGTGATAGCAATTTTCCCTAAATACTTACTCATGTATCAACCTGCTAAATAACTCACTAGGCTGAATTGAATAATCTACCTGAATCGTTTGGCTTGAAGAACTCCCATGGTATTCTCTGTTAGCTCTGCTTGTGTGACCTAGATGTCTTTTTTTTTTTTTTAAGATTTTATTTTTTTATTTGACAGAGAGAGAGATCACAAGTAGGCAGAGAGGCAGGCAGAGAGAGAGGAGGAAGCAGGCTCCCCGCTGAGCAGAGAGCCCGACAGGGAGCTCATCCCAGGACCCTGAGATCACGACCTAAGCCGAAGGCAGAGGCTTTAACCCACTGAGCCACTCAGGTGCCCCAGACCTAGATGTCTTAGAAAAATACTTCCTGTGAGATTTCAGGAAAATCTGTATTGGGCTCCAGAGAAAATTTCAAATACAGGCATTTAAAAAAAAAATTCTCTTTACCACTCTTCCCACTCTGCTCTCAGTCAGCAGAGAGAAAGATAGCTAAAGGAGAAAAGTCCATGTGTTTCAAAACCTTAGGACAAAAAAATTCTTTTTGAATTTGTAACTAAATCCATTTATTGAGGAAATTATATAATTTCTTTACCTGTTTTCTGAAGTCTCAATTAACTTAGCACTTAACTCAATGCATTCTTCACTGAAGAGAGTAAAATTTTAGGCTCTAAACATAGAAAAACTAGAAAATCTCAATCTCAGGTAGCAAATTTATTGTCTGTAGCTAGAAGAAAATAAAAAATCTTTCTGGAGTCAGCCGTGGTCTTTTCTTATCTAAAGTCTTTATCCTTTCTCTGCTGTATTTGCCCATTTCAATGTCAGTATTTTTGTTTATATTGCAAATAATTCCCTGGCACCAGCAAATGATGATTTTTTTGGAAAGCCCCATCTCTGTTCCTTATCCATAGATTATGACATATACAATAGGTTACTTTGTACAAATCCATTTTTCAAATTCTGTGGTGGTTAGTTTTATTTGTCAGCTTGTCTGGGCCACAGTGTATCCAGATATTTGGTTACACATTATTAGGGTGTGTCTGTGAGGATGTTTCTGGATGAGATTAACATTTGAATTGGTAGACTGAGTAAAGTAGATTGCCTTCCCTAATGTGGATGGGCCTCATCCAATCTGTTAAAGACCTAAATGGAGCAAAAATACGGAAGAAGGAAGAATTTGCTCTTTCTTACTGTCTTTTTTTTTTCTTAAGATTTTATTTAGTTCACATAGAGAGAGAGCACATGCAGGGGGAGTGGCAGGCAGAGGGAGACGGACAAGCAGACTCCCTGCTGAGCAAGGAGCCCAACTTGAGGCTAACCTCAGAACCCCCGGTTTCATGACCTGAGCTGAACCAACTGAGCCAACCAGGTGCCCCATCTTTCTTATTGTCTTCAAGCTAGGACCTCAGTCTTCTCCTACCTTTGGACTCCAACTAGAACTTAGACCAGCAGTTCTCTTGCTTTTCACGTGTTCATACTTACACTAGAACTATACCATTGCCTCTTCTAGGTCTTCTGCTTCCTGATGGCAGATCTTTTGATTTCTCTACTTCCATAATCATGTGAGCCAATTTCTATAATAAATCTCTCCCTCTCTCATATTTATGTGGTTGTAGATGAATACATATACTCTATTTTTCTGTCTATTGATAGAAACTATTTGGAGAAAGATCATATTGATTTTGTTAGAATGGATACCTCTAATATACTCTCTTTCAGTCATTGAGTTACACTATTTGGTGGAAAGTTCTCCTTTTGGACTTAGTAAACAGTTCATTAGATGATAGATTTGATAAAAAGCTAGGAGGGCATAATGGTATCAAAAATGAGGGGAAAAGTCACATTTCCCATCAACTATAATTCACACTGTTTGGCCTGAGGTGTTAGAAGGACTTAAAAGAACTCAAAACTTGATCTTTGTTTAAAACAGATCAGTGTTTCCTGATTTACTGACCCAATTTTCCATAGATTCCAGCAACATCTATTTTGTCACTGTGGAAGAAAAAAGGCTCCAGTGCTGAGAAGTTTTGTGCTAAGGAAGTGATGAATGGAATACTCAAAGTCTAGCCCTGTCACCAGCAAAATAGATTTCTGTACAAACTGTGATATTTGGGATTTGGGTTTTCTTGGGGGGAAATTTGTTGGTGAGTAGAAATTCTCATTTTCAACATCTATTTCTCAGCTGGTTTTTCAGGGAGAATGTACAAAATCATTTCATCTAAGTAGAGGAGTAATCATTTGACATACTACAAAGTTTTAAAAACTGAACTAAAGAAAACACAAAGATGAAAACATCTGAAAATTTTGGTTGTAGGAGTATTTTTGGTGTTTTTCTTTTCTTAGGATATTTAAAGACATATATGAAGGAAGGATATTAAATAAGATGTGCAAATGATACTTGGGAACGCCTAGGCAGTGATATTCATTAGAATAAATACCTAGACCTTTGACTTTAATCGCATCACTCTGGAGAGCAGCATGCTGTTGGTCTATAGCATAACCTTGAAATGGAGTTGATGATAATCTATTTCAGTTTGGAAGTGTCTCAGTGTAAGCATTTCGGGAAGATCTCTGGGGAAGAAGAATATTGCATATTGGTATAATTCTTTTGTTATCTACTAATTCATTTATTTATTCAATACTGTTTTAGTCTCTGGAGATATGGAGAACAAAGTATCTTGACATTGTAGAACTTACATAAATCAGAGAATAAAAGGTAATAGTCCTATAAAGAAACAAAATAAAGTATAGATAAACACTATGAAGATAATACATAAGCAATAAATTAGGTTGAAAATTTCTAGTTTGAGTGGTCAAGGATAGTTTAAAAGGTACAACTTTAATAGAAATGTGAAGGATATAAAGTGGCCAACCATTTTTTTTAATGGAGCAACTTATTCTAGATAAATAGCATAGGTTATTGTCAAGAAGAGGCCAAAATCTTGGCCCGTTTTGAGAAACAGAAAAGAGGGCCTAATTGCTAGAGCACATTGAGTAAGGGGAAGAATGGTTAAGAGAAAATTTTGGAGAGATTTGAAGACATAAGAACACTCAGCATTATATAAGACTAAATATTTTGGGTGTTTCTCTAAAAATGGGCAGAATCAAGGAAATTAGCACGCATTAGGATAGTTAACTCTGACAACTCAATATACATTTATTGAATAAATTTGTTTATGAATAAATGAATTGACATAATAGTGGATTGAAATAGAACACTGAGCTTCCCCAGAAGCAATTTCGTAGCTACATGTTGATCATATTATTTTCATATTATTTGGCCAATATGCCCCCAACATTTTCTATATACCCTACATTGAGAATTCCACATTAACCTAAGAATACACAGGGAAAGAAGAAAATAGTAAGGTGGCCAGGAAATACTTATACAGTAAATTTTATTCTGGTGCATTGCCATCAAAAGCAATTTCAAATGAGCAAGTAAGAATAGCTTTTAACTTTTGAAGCAGTAAGGAATAGTTTCCATGTTTATGCCCAACCTGATGTCCATTATGTGTCTCCTATCATAATCTGGTAGTCCTTGGATATAAGAAAGACTTGTGTATATAGAGATATCAAGAATAAGCTGGAAAAAAACACAAGAAATCAGTAGAATTTGGGGAAATAAAAGCAGAATCAAGATATGAGCCGAGAAGAATGGAATTCTCTTGGCAGAAGCTCAGAGTTTTATTCATTCTCCCTATAAGACCTAATAGATAATTTATATCAGAATTTCACTCCTTATATCTTAGTTAACTATATAGCAAAATGAGTATTTTTCCTCCTATCATAAAGTGAATTTTCTAGTGTAAACAACTTATTCTTAGAAATTTCGCAAATTATAGAATCCAAACCATTAATTTTCTCATTGCTATACTTGTCCATTAAACAAATATTTGTAGAGTGCTAATATATGCCAGATAGTGTTAGGACATATGGTAAACTAGTGGGTAGTTGTAGATGCTTCCTCTGCCGTTGACGGACTTTTTGGTCTAAGGGTTTATATATTATAAGGTGCAATTTCAACATAATATGATCAATATTATGAAATAGATACAGAATTATGCCTTCATAGGAAAGTGTTTTTATTTTTTTAAAGATTTTATTTGACAGACAGTGAGAGTGGGAACACAACCTGGGGGAGTAGGAAAGGGAGAGGCAGGCTTCCTGCTGAACAGGGAGCCCCATGTGGGGCTCTGTCCCAGGACCCTGGGATCATGACCTGAGCTGAAGGCAGACGCTTACCGACTGAGCCACCCAGGCGCCCCAGAAAAGTGTTTTATTCCAAATGTGTACAAATTTTCTTTCTAGTAGAATGGAAATCTAAGCTAAATCCTAAAAGTTGAGTAGAATTTAGCCAAATGAACATAAAGGGGTAATACTGACATAAATAACTTAGAGAAAACTGTTCTATAAACAAATAGCTTCAGAAATCTGGAAAACTAGTGTCTCATAAGAATGGATAATTATGTCTGGATGAAAAATTGTGCGTAGTATGTGGTATGTAATGGTGGTAGAGTGAGTTATGTGAGCAGAGGTACAGGATAATACAAGAGAAAAGAAGTGTGGATAATAGGAAAAGTCTTGATTTTCCAGGGCTTGTAAGCTGTATTAACATGATTGTCTTTTGTCCAAGTGCTTCAGAAAGCCACAGAAAAGTTTTAATCAGAAGTATCACATAATCAAATATAATTTTAAAAAGATTACTCTCGCTGCAATATGGGGAATTTATTGAAAAATGGTAAAACGAGCACAGAGTATAGATATTTGGATTCAGCAATCTCTTTCTTGACTAGTCCAGTTGAAAGTATCCTATCAACAGAGGACACATTCAAATAAATGCTGTAGCACCCTGTAAAAAGTATTTCTTGAACAAAGGGGCGCCTGGGTGGCTCAATGGGTTAAAGCCTCTGCCTTCGGCTCAGGTCATGATCTCAGAGTCCTGGGATTGAGCCCCACATCAGGCTTTCTGCTCAGCGGGGAGCCTGCTTCCCCCTCTGTCTCTGCCTGCCTCTCTGCCTACTTGTAATCTCTCCCTCTCTGTCAAATAAATAAATAAAATCTTTAAAAAAAAAAAAAAAGTATTTCTTGAACAAAGCATATTTATGGTAAAGCTCCTTTTTAATGTATATGCAATAACAAAAAGTTCATATTCATCTTATATTACTAAATTCTATTCAGAGATGGATAATACAAATACTTAAATAAAATGAAGGGCAATTTGAATATTCAGAAAGCACCTTTTCATGCTGAATTTGAAGTTTACCATATGTAATTGTTGTATGCTGATATTCTGATTCCAAAATGGAGGTTTCTTTTGAATTCTTTTCAAGAAGTGAAACTATTCTCCTATACCATTCAGAAAGGAATTCACATTATAACAGCATTTACCAAGAAGCAGCAGAAAAAAATCAAACTAATACATGGGGGAGCGGGAAGAGAAGAAAATAGCATAATCACTGTAAGGAGCCAAGCAATAACTCAGTGTATATTTGTAATGATGTGTGCAAATGAAGGAGAAGTTTTATAAAGAAAGCTCAAGACCTCAAAATTGTGTAAAATGGAAAGAATCATTCTCTTGTTTTTGTTACCCAAATAGCAGGCTCTAGGATGCTTCTCTACTTATGCACATTGAGACGGACTGAAAAGAACCACTGATGTCCCAACATGACATTACCTTTATCCTATATCTACTATTTTAAAAAAACATTGAACAGTGCTCTTTCTTAAGAACTCATATCATTTTGATTTCAAAGTACCATCCCATAAACAGCAATAACATTTAGAAAGCAACTTCTCATTATATGTGATGGTTCTTTATAGTAGTTGTATGCTTGACCCAGTATTTCTATTTCTAGAAATCTTTCCTAAAAGAAAGTAAAGAAAATGTTTTATCAGCATATGCAGTGATGTTTGTTGCATAATTACAACTAAAAAATAAAGGGAAATTAAATCAGTATTCCAAAGGAAGGAGTCATTTAATATGGTAGTATGCATCTATATGATGGGCCATAAGGTAATTTTGAAAAATATTTAAAATAATTTTAATGAAATCAAATTTAGTGTTAAGTGAAAAATACAAAAGCTGTATGTTATGATCTTAATTTATAAGTGTATATTGCTATTTTAAAAATCCAATACATCTCTAAACATACTCATTTGTGTATAAGGATATCACACACACACACACACACACACACACACACAGTGAATTTGGATACTAATCTACTAAACATTGTAACGGTTTTTTAGTTCTACAGATTAAGCCAATGCTGTTCTCAGCCTGCTTTGTTAGTGTTTCCACACTATATTTTAGGACATAATACCTAGAAAGTTACTGTAGGCTGTTGATGCTTTACTCTTGTATTGGTATTATCATGAAATAATATAGACCTCCTCATCCTACTTTCCATGCCTATGTAAGTCAACATTAAAACTTTGTATTACTCTACTCTATATTCTTTCATTTCTGTTCCATGTGTGCCTCTCTTCTCCATTGCGAATATTTATCTTTTCTTCAGTTATCTCAAACAAGTTCTCTTTTCTATATCTACTATTACGCTTTCCCAGTAAAATGTTTTTATTGAGGTATATCATATTAGTTTTCGGTAAACAACCTCATGATTCATTATTTGCATGCAGTGCAAAACAGTCACCACAATAAGTCTAGTTAACATCCATCACCATACATAGTTATGGTTTATTTTCTTGTGATGAGAACTTTTAAGATCTACTCTCCTAACAACTTGCAAATATGTGCTACAGTGTTAAATATAGTTCCCTACTCTACATTTTATTCTTAAACTATGTGATGGCTTAGAAATGTAGAGGTAGATCCAGAAATTCCATCAATCAAAAGAATATAAAACAAAACCATAAGAAAAAAGAATCATATTATCATAAGTGACCCATATATTGATAACATTTGGAACTAATAGGATAAAAATGTTATCTAATGCCAAGTTTATGTTGCCCTTCTTGACCTCTGAGTTCTACTGAACTAATATACACGGAAATATTACTTGAGAAGGAAATTTTTGTTTGAAGCAGAATAGCAACATCTAATCAAATTTTGCTGGTCACCAAATTCTCATATGAAACCATTTAGGCACAGTATGTCAGTATACTTACACCTAAGATTTATCTGCACACTTATGGGTAAGACAAGTGATTAGAAAATTAGATGAACAGGAAACATGCTCCTGACACTTAACCCTTACTTTCTCTGAAGACTTTGGCTTAAAAAGACCTTTCACTACCTTTCTTAATATATGTGGAGTTCTCAATCACTCAGTGAACTCTGCACTAAGCACTTAAAATATAAAAGTATATAAGGTACAGATCAAGAAACAGTGTCTGGTTGGAAAGACTTAATCTCTGTTTTTGTTTTGTATTCCCAAGATAGTCTATGTCCTAATTTTAATATGAGCTAAATTTTCCAAGTCTTCAAATTGCAGGATAATTAGCACTGAGGGTT
>CM052899.1:135411312-135433342 GCA_028534135.1 Potos flavus | reverse complement strand
TGGTGTTTCTAATTGTCCCTTTTGTAAAAACATGGGAATCTTTTTAATTCGACTGACTGAATAAAATAAGCTCTATGTTGCTATCCATACAACACACTTTCCCTATTGAGATTTTTCAATTTCATTTTTCATGTGAATGGCATTAATACGTGTTTTCAAACATTTTTGACAACTAAAATTGGTCCTTAAACTCTTGTCATCAAAGTGTCAACAATACTCAAATTTGCATATAAATTCCTGTTCTCCATCATATAACATGTGAAAGAATAAAATAACTTTGCTTTTCAGTTCGATAAAAGTATTTCAGGTGAACTGGATGTGTTATGTTGATAGCAAGACACAGAGGACAGCTGCTGGAGATGATCACCATAAAAACACCTCTGGGAAGAATTTGAAGATGTGTTTTCAAGGGTGACTGTTCCACACAGCTGAGACACCAGCAGCCATGGGAAGATCCACACATTCCAGTAAACAAATTTGCTAAATTACCTCTTTACTGCATCCCTCTTCCATTAGCACAGCCACCTCCTTGTCATTCACACGGATGTAATGATCGCTTCTGCAGCATTTAGACCGTGAGCCTGACTGGCTGGTTGCCTCTTACTCTGTGGCAAGATTATTGATTGCAGATGCTTATTAAGCAAGTATGAGGCAATAAGCCATGAGAGCTGTTGATAATTCAAGAGGCGAAGCTAGCAATTATATAGGGATCAGGAGGATTATTACATATGTGGCCTTGGTAAATATGACTGATTGCGATTGCAGTGTTGTGATGACTCTTCGAATTTAAATGTATTATTATTGATTTTTTGTTTTTATTGCATTTTAAATTGACAGAGTTTTAATGCAAATAGTCCATTCTATCCAATTGCCAGATCCTGCTACTGTAACTTGAAGATTAATGGACATGTGCAGCAGTTAGGGTTTCTACTGCTCAGTCCAAGACAAAGCCATTATCTTTTTCTTCCAGATGTACTTTCCTTTCATTGCTTCTGAATGTAACACATGTTGTGCATCAGAATTTTGGGCCATTTTACTTTTTATTTATTGGCACTATTGTGCTGCTTATAAAGATGCCAGTTAAAATCACTAAATAACATTTAAAGGTCTTACAGTTTGCACTCAGATAGGTTTATGTCTTCCTGCCTTTTTCTTTTGTAAGTTAAATTTGTCAAGGAGACAAAATTTTCAAAAGGTAAAATGTGATAAAATTTTAAGGAAAACTACATAATGCTAATAGTCTGAAATTTGTACTTAGCAAAGCAAACCAAGATAGTAATTGATTATTTTAAATGGTCAATATTGTAATTCCTTGAGGTATTTTAAACTGAAGAGGTAGAGAAATGTCAATTTTCTAAAATAATGGTACTGAATAGAGGGAAGAAAACTATGTATTTTACTGTATGTTCACATTTAGCACAAGTTCAGTTCACTTGAAATATGCACAAGAGAATGAATTCATATTCAGAATTCTGGAAGTTTGCTAGTTCTAAAAACAGATTATAACATCCAACTGTTCCATGGAACAGATGAATAAACAGATCCCAGAAAACATAAGAAACTTGGCTGTGGATATCCATTATATCAAAGTCAAAATTAAAATAACAGTATTATTACCATTCTATTGATGGTCATCATTTAGCGACTATATCCCATACACAAGCTTTATATTATCCCAGCACTAAAATAACTTAATAAAGTAGGTATTTTTATATTGGTACATAGAAGGGAACTGAGGTTAAATTAGTGATTTTCCTGAGGATAGATTACTTAATAAAAGAAAGATCCAATATAGTTAATATTTAGCTAAAAACTTGTCTTTAATCTCAGCACTGTTGATCTCTGTGTCTAGGATTGTGAGTTTTTTCTTTAAATGCATGTTATTAATTCATTCACACATTCAGAAGATATTGAGGGATTCCTATATGATAACACTATTCTAGACTATAATGTAAGAAACATGAAGAAGGGATCTTATCCATCTATATCACTACCCTATCCATAATCAAGGAAACAGCAAAACTACATAAGCCACTAGAGTTTAAAACAGTCCTACTGCTATCAAATTTTAATGATGTAAAGAGATAAATAGTAACAACAGATTTTATATAGGAAAATGAAAGGGATTGAGTTAGTAAATGGGTCTGAAAAATGAAGAGCACGGAGTCCAGTGGATATTAATTTTCTTGCAGCATATCTAAAAGGAGATATAAATTAGATAGTTGACTATATAAGCCTAGAGCTGTGCTGTCCAATATGGTCACCACTAGTCACATATGACTATTTAAATTTAATTTAAATACAATTGAAATTCAGCTCATCATTTAGACTTGCTAGATTTCAAGAGCTAAATAGGTACATGGGACTACTGCCTACTCTATTGGAAAGTACAGATATGGAACATGTCTGCCATTGCAGAAGTTTCAATTGGACAATACTGGTCTAGAGTTCAGAGAAAAGTTCATATGTAGAGATATGAATTTGGGAATCAAAAAATGACTAATATTTTCTTTTGAGCAACTGATTAGATAGTGGTACATATTTCTGAGATGAGAAAGTTGGAGAAAAAAAGAGGTAGAATGTAGATTGTGGATTGAAAAGTTTCCATCTAAGGAGTATAAAATTGAATAATATATTCAAATATTTAAAATAAAATATAATGGAGAATAGAAGGAAATTTGTAACTAAGAATGTCAATATCAAAATTTGAATACTATTTATTCTCCTTTGCAAAGAAAATAAATCCCTACAGTCTCCTGAATAGATATAATTTTTGAAAATCTATTGAAGATTTTTTTTAGTATTGTCATCTCCAATTCATATAGTTCTGTTCCTACAGATCCAAAGTATCCTATGGATATTAAACCATAACCATAAACATCTTAATCCCATTCTTAGGATACTAGTAAAGTCACCCATTCCATTTCCACATATGCACAAGGATCAATATTTCTGCTGATAATTAAGATTAGAAAAGTTTAGTTCAATCACCTAAACTACCCAAGTAACTCCATTTTAGGAGAAAATTGACTGCATATACAAAATACATATATATTATATATGTAGATCCTTTCTTTGATCTTATGCATCTTTCAAGATTTGTCTTATTCTTCCACCCAATTCTCAAATCTCTACTATTAGCAAGTGCAAGATTCAGAGTCCCAGACCTTAGGGTGCTTTACGTATGCTTTTATATTTAAATTACATTATTAAAAATGTAAAAAGTGAAAACTATTACTATCATAAGATTAGTTTTAGCTTTCTTTTCTCTTTTTAGTTCCTTATTTCTATTTTTTTCTAATTAATTTTATTTGGGATAGTACTTCTGCTATTCTCATAATACTGAAAATGTCTTAAAATAGGGATGGCTTGGTTTTTAAAGATCCTCTGAAGGTGATAGCTATTGTGTGTATAAGTGTGTGTAATCACTAAATCACTAAAGCCAGTGCAAACAACATGTGGCAAGAAGGCAAAGGTTGTATAAACCGGTCAAAGAAGGACTTGGCAGACTCCTAAAGAAAATGAAATAAGCACAAGCAAAATCTACTTGTAAATAAAATATTTGGTAAATATTCTTCTTTCAACTAATAAAAGTGTTTTAATAATTGGATATTTCTCCCCCAGGACACTCTTCATTCTTTGTAAATATTGATATTACAATTTAATTCATTGTTGTGATTTATATAAGCTACATGGCCCTTTGCATGCTAGAACATCCAGTAAGTACCACTCATTTACAGATAGATGAAAGGAATGAATAACTATTATACATTCTTTGGGCTTATCAAATTCAAGGTGGTTTCAATCCAACACTGAATGCAGGCATTTGTATTTAGAGCAGTCAACAATATTAATTATTTATAAATTTTATCATTATTCTTCCTGAATATTAGCAAGAAAGACATAAAGCAAATAAATCCAACTTTAATTGTTTTCAGATTTATTTGTGAACAATTACTTTGATCAAATCCAAGATGCTTTTTAAAGTCTCCTGGTATAAACTGCATAATTTCTAACTAAGTGACAGAACAATTATACATGTTCTTAAGCCTTTGATACCTTTGAAAGAAATCAGGTTGCGTGTGCATGCATCACTTCACCTTTGATTTAAGATCTAACAGGACACACATATCTTTCCTTTATGAGTTTTTGGTATGCCGTAATATTTTTCCTTTAAGCACAAAAGGATGCAGGCTTTTCAGATATTTTCATGTTTAGTCACTTCCACTTTCCCATTGTGAATAAATCAGCCTGATAACCAAAATTATACAGATCTTATGTATCAGCAGAGAAGAGGTGCAGTCTTAGGACAAAGGAGAGGAGGTTTTATTAAGATGTCACACTTTTAGGGGTGCCTGGGTAGCTCAGTCAGTTAAGCATCTGACTCTTAATTTCTGCTCTCGTCATGACCTCAGGGTCCTGAGATTCAGCCCCATCTCCAGCTCTGTGCACTCAGTGGGGAGTCTGCTTGGGATTCTCTCTCTGCTCCTCCCCCTGCTCTCTCTCTAAATATATATATATATAAATAAAAGAAAAAGAAAAGAAAAGAAAAAAGAAAAAAGATGTCACACTTTTAGAAGGGAGCCAAATACATATTCTGGCCAAATGCTAAGTGTTTGAGAATTAAGGTCAATTATCTATCATTGTCATTATATTGAAAGTATAGACTGAATTGGTGGGATACAAGAATAATCTAAAATTGGAGATAATTATTATTATTGTATTACTAAAGCTTTGGTAGACAGATTTTTAAAAACATTGAACTTTTTGCACGGGCACAGTAGTTTTTCAGCAGAAGAATCACCTAGATGCTTTCAGAGGTCATTATACTTCACATTTTGTGCTATAAACAGGTGTTGTTCATTTTCATAAGCTATTGGTAAAAGAGCACAAGGTCTACTTTTGGCTTATTTTTCATGTAAAATATATTGTTAAAAGGATGCTGGTGACAAGTTATTACATTTATCTTTGATAGCAGGTAAGATAAAGACTATTTTCCTCTTCAGTCTTTGAATTAGAAGATTTGATGGTGGTGGTGGTGATGATGTTGATGATATTTAAGTTCACTGTAACACAAACTGAATAGTTATACAATGCCAAAAGAAGAGAAATTTTACCAAGATTTTTATCCTATTTTTACATACATCCATTTTTTTACATAATTACTTGAAAAAGATGCTGTTATACCATGGATCTAGAAATGTGACATTAGAGTAATTAATATTCAAAAATATGAAATAATTTCTGAAATTTTATCTGTATCATCTTTCAGTAGAAGAATAAAGGGGATTTTTAAAGGATTTATTTATTTTAGGGGGTGTGTGGAGAGGAGGGACAGAGGGAGAGGGAGAGAGAGTCACAAGCGGACCCCACACTGAGCGCATAGCTCAGTATCAGTCTTGAACTCACAACCCTGAGACCACAACCTGAGCTGAAACCAAGAGTCAGAGGCTTAATCAACTACATGCCACCCATATGCCCAGAATAAAGGGGATTTTTATAGCAATTAGCAAGTCAGAATTATTTTTCCTAAGAGGCTCAGCACTTCAACTATTTCATTCAAGTTTCTGGCAAACTATTTGGGTTAATCTCAAAAATCCCTTTAACTACTGAAAACGATAGTCATTAACAATAATTTGGAGAACTGTTTTTTTGTATAATCTGGCTATTTTAGTATTGATCTCATTACCTTACACTATAAAGATTCTTTGATTCAAGCATCCTTTTACATATTTTTTAGTTACTTCTCCATTTTTAAAAATAACTTTAACTTTGTAGAAAACTTCAAAATCAGTTGAAGAAAAATGACAGAAGTGGCCCACTAGTTTTTGCATATGGTCAACCAATTCTCATATTCACTGCTATAATTCATTCTGAACATTCAATTAAGGTGTATTGGAATTATCCTTATGATTTTAATAAATTTTAACTACAACTCTTTGTCCCATTGTTATTGAAATTTACATTCATATTTTCCTCACTAATTTTCCTTCCTATAAATATTTATTCAATCAGATTCACCATGATTTTGGTGTGTTATGCCTATACATCTTGTGACAGCAAATAAAGGAAAAGCAATGATTCATCATCCTGTTGGACTTAAGATAGAATTCTGATGGTTTCTGTATGTTTAGATATCTGATGAATAAAGCAAAAAATAAGACATTTAATGGTTTTAATAATGCTTTGGGGCATAGTAACATGTAATTAAAGGAAATGTTCTGGTAATTTTTTTCCTTAAATTTCCCGGGGGCCATAACTTTAAACCAATACTGAAAATTCTTTTTCTGCAAGTGCTGAAAATGGTGACAGTTCCTAACAAATTATTTGACAATTTTTATCTAAATTTTGAGCTTCCAAAATGACAAATTATAAAGAAATGTATATTTGAGGAGTTTTATAAAATTTGTTTGAAATTTAATTAGTGAGAATAAAGTTTGTTTTGGAAAACATACTTTTTTCATATATATATATATATATATATATGATTGATATTATTGACATTTGGGACTTGTCAACTTACAAATATGTCAAAAAATTAGCATTCTTATAAGATGTGCAGTCACAAAATAGAATTTTTTTGAAATACTTCTAGCTTATGTAGAAATATGTAATTTAAAGAATTGTTCAAGAGCTATTTTGATATTATGAAAGCTAATATCCCAGACAACTATACAAAATTAGAGTTATACTATATTATAATCACTGTAATCTTGCCTGATATTAATAGTTAAAAATCAGAGAGATTTGTTTACTCAAGGATATTTTTCTAATAGAAATATGTGGTTAATGCTGCTTTAATAATAATTATATCAATCTATTTTTTGTATTAAACATATTTAATATTAACATTATTTATGCCCAATTATATACATATATGCTACTTAAACACATATATACAAACTGATAGAAATTGAATATGTAAAGAATAGAAAGGGATTTTTCAATACAAGTTATGTCTACAATATAAATGTTTTAAAATTAATATTAAGATAATCACTCTAATAAATATCTTTTTCATAGTACTAGGATCACGCTGATTAAATAGGATGGAACTTATGAGGTCACTTTATAATTGATCACACACAATATTTCCATTAATGTGACTGACATACACATTTATTTAGAATTTTAAAGGGCAAAAATAAATCTGATGCTAAGTGATGGATTGTATCTGAATACCAAGAATGAAGCTCATCTCTGGTGTACTAACAAATAATCAGGTATCAATAATCAAGTACAGGATGATAACTCTTATTTTACTTAAATCTAGAACAAATGTCTGGTGCTTAAGTCAGAAATCCAGTTTACTATTCTATAGAGGATATAGACAAACATACACACACACAGTTTATTGAGTGCATTACTGATTAATCACTAAATTAGAAATTGTATATGCTTATTGTATAAACTTTTCATAACAGGCTTAAAACTTGAGCATTATTATGTTAATTTTAGATATGAAAAAAATTGATTGCCAGACTAATCAGTAGCCAAGTCAGGATTGGTAAATAAATCAATATGGCTGCAATATCTCTGTTATATCTTATTTTATAACACCTGTGTTATAATTTATATGGTGAATAAACATACGAGTAGTTCAATGTATTTATATGATAAATTCACAGAAGGAGATCACTAATGCAGAGAATCTTGAGGAAGCAGGTAGATCAAAGAACATATAATATCACTTTCTTATGAGTGGCCAAAATTGCATCCCACCTAAGTAGAAACACCATCCTGCATAGAAGACATGACTTGATCTCCTGTTTGTAAACTGTCAATTACTGAATCACTTTAATATGCTTACAAATAGTCTTGTGTGTATAACCAACAGAAGATTTGAGAGGAGACATAAATTTTGTTCCATTTAATCAAATCAAGCATAAGAGAAAACATGAAAATTTTAAATATAGATTATAAGTTTAGTGGAATGGTAATATATCAAATAGAGTTACATTTGCAAATCTGTCTCTGAAGGTAACCTTGACAGACCACAGTAAACACTCACAAAAATCCAGGCTATGGAAATCAGTGGATTTCCCTAGATAGCACAGACCATGTTCAGTATATTTTGAATATGACAATGAAGTTTGTGTTTGGAATGAGGTTTTGTGAACAAAACCTAACTTGGCTCCTACCTTTCTTTTAAAAGTGCTGCTTCTAACCTAGTAATTTAACATACTCAAAGTTTTCACAAGGGTGCTGTCCAGAGCAAAGCTACCTTGTGAGAAACCTAAAATTCCTAGAGGTCAAGGCTGAAGTATATGTGTCTTTTCATGGTCTTGTTCTTATCCTAGGTTACAGAATTTGCTTGGATTATGTTAGGGTCATCAGTATCCACAGTTGATATCTACTACACTTTTTTTTTGTTTTTTGCAACTTAGAAAATTCCAGAGGGATTTGTACATACCTTGATGTGTAGGTGACTCAGAAGCAGTGAAATCGATGGCAATTCCAGCTCTAATATCTTAATCCAACTTTACCTTATGAGCTTTATGTTAGCAGATTCCATCTGTTAACATAATTACTGGATCCTTTTATTGGTTCTGAAACTGAATCTAAATCATAGTGATAATTTGTCCAGTATTCAATTCAGTCATCACTGACTCCTGTTCTTATCCTTATTCTCTACTCTTCCTCCTCCTCTTCTTCTAATTAAGTCTTCAATAAATATATTTTCTAGGCATAGCTTTGATACTTTACTTTTCATGTTACTATGAAGTATTTTGTTATTTTGCAGCTAAAAAAGTTAACTTACTCAGTCACACTGACATTCCATGCATATAGAAACAAACAAACAAAAAAATGCTGGTGTAGCTATATTCCTATCCAAAATAGACTTGGAAACAAACACTGTACCAAAGACAAAGAAGGGCAGTACCTAATGATAAAGGGGTCAATCCAACAAGAAGATCAAACATTTGTAAATATATATGCACTCAACATAGGAGTACCTAAATATATAAAGAAAATATTAAAAACCAAAAGGGGAAAAGTAGACAAATACAATAATAGTAGAAGACTTTAATACCCTACTTATATCAATGGATAGATCACTCAGACAGAAAATCAGTAAGGAAACTGGCCTTAAAAAAATTAGACTAGATGGACTTAGCATATATACAAAACATTCCATCCAAAAACAACAGAATATACGTTCTTCAAGTGCATATGGAACATTCCCCAGGATAGATCATGTTAGGCCACAAAGTGAGTCTTAATAAATTTAAGGAGATAGAATTTATAGCAAGCATCTTTTCTGAATACTATAGTATAAAGCCAGAAAACAATTATAAGAAGAAAACTGTAAAATTCAGAAATGTGTGAAAATTAAACAACATACTACTAAATAACCAATGGGTCAACAAAGATATCAAAAGATAAATACCTTGAGACAGATAAAAAAATACCTTGAGAAAAATAAAGATGGATATACAATGTACCAAAACTTATGGGATGCAGCAAAAAAGAGTTCTAAAAGGGAGGTTCATAGAGATAAATGCCAGCTCAAGATACAGGAAAAAACTCAAACAACCTAACTTTATACTTCAAGGAACTAAAAAACAAACAACAAAACAGAAAAACAAAATCAAAAAACAAAACATGAAGCCAAAGTTGGTATTGGGTAGGAAATAGAGATCAGAAAGGAAACAAATGAAACAAACACTAACAAGACAATATAAAATATCAATAAAACTAAGAGCTGATTCTTTGAAAAGATAAAATTGTCAAATCTTTAGCTATACTCACCAAGAATGAAAATAAAAGGACTCAAAATCAGAAATGAAAGAGACTTTACAACTTATACCACAAAAACACAAACTTACAATTACGAGATTAATAGACACAAAGTTGATTTTTGAGCTGCAATAATGTAAGTGGAAAGTTTCATATTTTAGGAGTCTATGACAACTAATTGTATGTTTGCATATTCCTTTAGACTCACAGCAGCCCATATTCCAAAGGTGTAGGGATCTGATTTTTTATCATAAATTATAAAATTTAGGATTGAAAATGTACTAGGACAATGTAGATAACCTCATCTACCACAAGAACAAGGGTCGGCATATAAAATCTAATGCATTTATTACCGTCTCTGAAATTTTTTAAATCCCAAAAAATGCAAATATGGCCAGAAATGCTTTCTCTTCTTATATTTGTTGTGATATGTCAAGTCATCACAAATTTAAAGAGAAATGTACTTCCTAAACATAATAGTTTCCAGAAATTTATTTCGGTGGGTGTTTACATTTCTGATACTTCTTGCTTCTTCTATTCTAATAAAAAGTATTCTTCACGCTCTACCCTCAAGGGGAAAAATATTTCACAAACCCAAGCATTGCTTGGCTTTGTCTCCATCATTAGTCTGCTCTAATGTCTGGCATATAAAACCAATACACTTAATTATAACATTGGAGTCTTGTTCCCTTTTGGCTTACATCTACTTTTTTTTTTCTTTATTTCTTCTTACGGAAATTGACCATAGGTGATTTCAGCTTTATCACCAGAAACAAAATATATTCTAGATACCAAACTCCACTCCCTTAGAGACCTGTCTACCTGGAGTATTTTTAATAGCATACACATTTAGGAAAAGGTAAACATAATGGACTCTTTTTCCTTTCTATTGTTATTGATGTGTCCCAGACTTTAAAACACTCAGGGTGAAGTTCTGTCTTAGAAGCCTAAGTTTCCCAATTCATCAAAAACTTCCCCTCTGAAAGACCTAAACAATAAAACTAAACAAAACCCAACTATTATCCCACCATAAAATGGATCCAGTCCCCTTACTCAGCAATTTCAAATGACTCCAACATTCTACATGGTCACTGTTAAGTAAACCACTGCCTCCTTACACTGAGAAACTGAAACGACATCTCATTCATACTTGAATGTTTAGGACTTAAAAACCTATTATCAAGTAATATGTTTCTACTTCCTAACAATGATTCTCTCTGGTCAAATTACATATCTATCTGAAGATCTCCTAGACTTTGACAGCCACGATTCTAACATAAAATGATAACCTATGTGACCTTTGATTAATAGGTACATAATGAGCATGAGGATGAGACCTTTCCATTAAATCTTGCAGCTAAACAATGAATGCAGATTGTGCCAAATGTCTGCTGTAGCAAAACCAGGAGATACACACACAGAAAAATAATAAATAAATAAAAATAAAGAGAGATGTGGTTCACAGAACTGATTCACTTTCCTTGATATGTAGCTTTTGCTCTATTATCTCCTGAGATAACTGGCTTTATGCCTTCTTCTTGATGAATGCTTCACCTCATTCCTGATTACAGCTTGCTTTTTCCCTTGGTTCATTTTTTTTTTCACTCTTTGCAATTCCAGTCCTCTCATGACTATGTTTCACTTTGCCCTTCTTGGCATCTCCCTTCATATGAATATAAGCTGGCTTCTTTCAGTTCTTTGCTTGGCAAAATATTATCACATGGCTTTTATCATTTTTGTCCTAAATACTTAAATATTCCAAGTGTCAATTAATTTGAGTCAAAGTCCTCCTGGCAGATGCTTTCAGTAGCAACAATGCCAGATTTTTATTTTATTTTTACAAACTTAAAAATTATCAGAGAAAGCCTGCTTCACTTCTTAGCTGTTAAATATTTAAGAATAAAAAAATAAATAAATAAATATTTAAGAATATACATTTAGCTTTTCAATGCAGCAGAGTAATGCTAAAATCACATGCACATTGTGATTAAGCAATTGTTGATGCAATGTCTAGACTCAATAATACAAGTTTGAATTAGTTTGACCAGATAGTTCCTGAAATATTCTAGGGAGGACATGTGGAACTTCCATAAGAAAATAAATCATGAACATTAGTATTTAAAAGTTCATAATATGAACAATTATTAACCCTTTTGTTTTGGCTGAATAAATCAAAGATACTTAATGAAAAGTAATTTTAAAGTTAAAAGTATTTACTAACATGCTTTTGAATGCAAAGTATTAACATTTCCAGAAGATTTTATATATGTAATAATTCAATTTTATTTTACTAATATTTATCAAAATTCCTCAATACTTTAAAAAGCACTAATAAGTATTTAGTTGCTAAAATTGTTCTTTTAATTTATGGGATTATTATTCTTGGGACTATTTTTATGATGGGGTTCGATTTGTAAACATGCTATAAAAAGGCATTATTTGGTATCCATTCTTATTTTTGTAAACATAGTTGTCTTACATTCAATTTAATTTATAGCCTCTCTGAGATCTTTCCTAATACTAAAGATACTAGTGGTTGCTATAAAATAACAAAAGATGTGAACTATCTGTTTTGCATCTCGAATTAAAGCCCTGAGAGTTAGCAGTTCAAATAGTCCCAAATGATATATAAATATGAATTTGTTTTAGCACTTTATAAAAAACTGCATTGTGTATGATGTATATATTTTATGTCATGTTCTCAAAATGCAAAAAGACTGGTGCTAGTTGTTGCACTGATGGACAATCTGTGAGCATTCAATTATAATTTACCACGTGACTCCTTGTCAAGTTCTATTGTTCTAGATTGTTTTATTTTTTTATTTTTTTTTTTTAAAGATTTTATTTATTTATTTTACAGAGAGAGATCACAAGTAGGCAGAGAGACAGGCAGAGAGAGAGGGAGAAGCAGGCTCCCTGCTGAGCAGACAGCCCGATGTGGGGCTCTATCCCAGGACCCTGAGATCATGACCTGAGCCGAAGGCAGAGGCTTTAACCCACTGAGCCACCCAGGCGCCCCTCTAGATTGTTTTAATTGAAGATACAGTTTTCCATTTAAATAAATCAAATTTGGCTTTTTTTTTTTCTTAAACATTGCAGTTAGCAAAAACTAGCAAAGATCTAATAGGAAAGAAATCTTTTTTATGCATTCATGTTGTCATTGACACAGAGAAATAGCTGTGAATAGAAACTCATTAGATTATTTTGGCCAGCCATCTGTCTTAGGTGCACAAATGCAACTGCATGACTGAGTGGTGAAACCAAGTACATGGGAATACAGGCCCAAACCTTCCTTAGTAAGAACAGTTTTGCTTTTTATCTGTTTGATAGAAACATAATTACACAGCTTTATTCAACTGAAAAGGATCTTTCCAGTTCTAAACTAGCAAATTTCCAGTCTACCCCAAATACTAACACAATGAGTACTTCCTTATATAACATAGCATTCAATTTTCATAAAGGAAAAACCTGTATTAGATAATATGCCATTTAAGAAAAGTTTTATTTCAGCTATTTCATGCTACTTCTTTTTTTTATGCTACTTCTATTGATTAATTTATCATCACCTTGAACTCATTATGTCTAAATTCTATTTCATATCATACCCTCTCCTTCATCCCCTTCATTCTTCTATTTAATACATTAATATGTTTTAAGACTGAGAGACATGATTCAAAAATCATTATTTGTATTCTTTTTCATCATCTCTTAAATGAACACTACTAAGGAATGTTGTTTCATTTCTGGAAACTAAAATTCATATTAAGATTATAAATTTTGGTGATCAGGTGGCACTTTTTTCTTCTCAAAAATTATATAGTAAAATCTTAGATACTATTTCAATGCAGGGTCTACTCAGTACATAGTTGTTAAATGAACAAATACTAAAATAGGAAAACAAGACAAAAAACAATTCAGCTTGTTACTGAAACCTGAGCATTACTGGAAATAAATCTTGAGACTTCTTAGAAATCACATTCAAAAGGTGTAATGGTCCTGGATTAGGGACATTTGTTTATTTAAGATTTATTTTTTTTACTTTAGAGAGAGAGAGAGAGAGTGTGCAAGCAAGCAGGGAGGAGGGGCAAAGGGAGAGGGAGAGAGAAACCTTAGCAGACTCTCCGCTGAGCGCAGAGCCTGATGTGGGACTAGATCTCATGACCCTGAGATCATGACCTGATCATGACCTGAGATGAAACCAAGAGTCAGATGCTTAACCAGCTGAACTACCCAAGCGCCCTGGGCTTAAGGACATTTAAAAATATTCTGAATTGTGTTATTTTGATAGTATGATACAAATTTTGGGTTACTCTCCCATTTAATTAGGCATTTATTCTATTTTTCTTATTTTTTACCTTTTGGATAACTAAGAGCTGCCACTTCTCAATTCAATTCAAAATTATTTTACATTTTCTTCTTAAATTCTGTATTTCACTTATCTATTCAATCCATTTTGATGTGAGGTAGACATAAATACATAAGGCACAGGAAATTTATTCTACTATAATTAGTGATCAAGCATAACTAAGGAATAATACAAATCGGTTTTTAGTAAGCAACTAAAATAAAGGGCAAGCTGATTCATGTATTCATTTGAACACTGTACTTGCTTAATATAAATACTGCCAATGAACTTTCTATGATTTTTATCCTACTCAATAATTATTTAAGAATTTTTAAATGGCACGTCTTCGGTCATATCAATTTAATGCTGAGACAAAATGAAAAAATTCTAGCTAAAATTCAGTAAATTATACACATATATATTTATGCACACATGAAACATTTTTATAACTCTATTCATTTCTTGATTTGCTGTTATATAACTATATTTTCTGCTCTTAGGATATTTGTAGAGCATGTAGCCAGATGGTTTATTTAAAAGCAACATCTAAACAGCTAATGCTTGTGGTATAACTATTGATCATAGTCATAGCTTATGTAAAGCTTTACCACTTTATTAATGAATAGGTCATAGTTCAAATATTAAATAGAAATTTGCCTCTAAGGTCTATAAACATAAATGTGACCATAATACTATCTCCTTGCATTATATCTATCCAGAAGTTTTTAGTTTTTATTTGATAATGTGTAAACTACAATGCTACAGTGAAAATTATTGATTGGCAAAGAAATCCCAAATAAAAACAAGTCAAAGTGGAATGCTGGAAGGCATGAGATGTCCCATAAAACTCATTTATCAAGCTGACACATAACTATCAGTGGTAGTACATTATTTTAAAATACCGTATCTATCCAGCCACTACATTAGTGTAATGTGAAATGCAACTACTTGCCTTCCATCAAACTTGACAATTATTTTTGTTGTTTGTTTCTATCTTCAAGTCATGAGAGTATGATTTTGATAGTGAAACTTCAGAAAAAGAACATTAAAGTTAAAAAGAAAAGGGAAGTACACACTGAAATATTCTTGGAATAAAAGAAACAGTTTTTTTTTAACTTTGAAAACAATTATGTGTATACATATGGAATCCAAAATGTACTAACATCCTAATTCACATTTCATCCTTATTTTTATTTATTTTTTTAAAAGATTTTATTTATTTATTTGAGAGAGAGAGAGAGATCACAAGTAGGCATAGAGGCAGGCAGAGAGAGAGGGGGAAGCAGGCTCCCCGCTGAGCAGAGAGTCCGATGCAGGGCTCAATCACAGGACCCTGAGATCATGACCTGAGCCGAAGGCAGAGGCTTTATCCCACTGAGCCACCCAGGCGCCCCTCATCCTTATTTTTAAATGAAAACAAAAGCATAGAAGATTTAAAAGTTTCAAGTTGTACAAAAAGTGGAATATCAAAACATAAACCCTAATTCCTCTTCATAAATTTATCCACCATAGTTTCTCGAGTATGGTATATAGAGGTATATTTATTTAAATGATTTTACTATGTTCCTTATATAATTTTTATCTATCACATATATTGCAAATAGCACCTCCCCATGGATACTGACACACATACACAACAATTTCTTTTACTCATTTACTTTTTTAGTATTTTAGGGACTTTAAAGAGTATCAAAGTATGAAAGTTTTATTTAGTTAATAATATTATTCTTGATATTTTGACTAATGAGAATTAGTTCAAACCCTAAGTATACATAATTCTCTCAAAATGTAAGACTAGGACTGTCAGAAAAATTTTTTTTTAAGATTTTATTTATTTATTTGACAGGGAAAGAGAGATCACAAATAGGCAGAGAGGCAGGCAGAGAGAGAGAGGGAAGCAGGCTCGTTGCTGAGCACAGAGCCCGATGTGGGGCTCGATCCCAGGACCCTGAGATCATGACCTGAGCCAAAGGCAGAGGCTTAACCCACTGAGCCACCAGGCACCCCAGAAATTTTTAAAGTAGAATAAAATGTTCAGTTCATTCAAATTTTCTGTGTTTTTTTTTTTTAAGTTAATCATTACATTTATGCTTTATTCCCCTGGAAATAAACTGCCTAGCATACGTCTCAAAATCCCACTACTTTAAAGTCTGTAGAATAATCTATTTGTCCCTGTTGCATTGTTTAAGCTCCTAAAAGTTAATATTATGACTTGTTAATATTTCACCTGACAATTAGTATATTATCAAGAGAAGATAGAAATCTGAAAAATAAAATTAAATGATGCCATTGGAATGTTTCTCGTTTATATTTTTTGTCTGTGTATATGTGCATGTCCTTGTATATCTGATTTACTCATCTTACGCAGTTCTCTACCACATAATATGATGCAATGTCTCAAAGTTTTTCTCATCAAATAGTTATTAAACTATTATTTGGGCAAATTGACTTTTGCTCCTTTTTAGCAAGATCCAGACTTAAATTTGCTAGTTTGAGGTCTAATCAATACTGTGCTAACTGCTCCATTAATCCTCTCTCACTGCTTTTCTCTCTCATCTTTCCAGAAAGCTGTTCACTATTGTTACCTCACAGTAGATCATTGACTGTCTAAGTAATAACTTCAGAAGCTTATCACTGATTTTTTCCTTTTCCTCAGCTTCAGAATCCAATCAAGTTTTGAGAAATAAGACTCATTTCTGATTATGTAAAATGGAATATTCTGTAGTCCAACTTAATGAACACAGAAACAATAAAAAGGAAGTAAAGAAGAAAAAAGACTTAGTCACCACAGTTTCCAAATAGGAATAATTAATAGAGTTTACAATATTTGGTTCCATGGATCTAAACAATTTGGCAATTCCTGAACACAAGCACTCTGGAGAAATTGAAATAATTTCCTTATTGTTCAACAAACAACACGGAACATGATAAAAATGTATGTGGACACCAAACACGCCCCAAATTATAATTACAGAGAACACTTTTATAAGTTGAAGCTTATAGATTTTAACATGAAAATGTCAGAATTAAAACACTAGCTATTGTTTAGTAGCCTAAGCCTTACCTTTTGTTCTGACTTGAAATTCATATGTAGAAAATGACAACTTATTTCTAATGCATTTCATATACATAGGAAGGGCATGCTATTGATTGGCTTATTTTATTCATGTCTGATTTCTAAAAATGTTCTACAAATTAGCTTTTTGAGATTTATCAGCTTAATTACACTCCTCTGTATTATTTTTAAGCTTAATACCCTTCATATTACCTGTGATACATTGTAATAGTGACTATTGTGGCTTATGGATATAAAAGTTCCCCGTTATTTGACAGTTTTACCAATTATCCATTCTATACTTGGTAGAAGAATACAAATTATGCTTTAAGGAAGAATGTGAAAAGTCTGGATTCTATGCATAATTCACCTGCTCAAGTTTTATCCCAGTACTGCTCAGAGATTTGCAGGGTGCTTTTGGTCTACATAGAAGGGCAAGGCGAGAAGTAAATATGAACAGATGTCAGTTGCATTATGGCCAATTGATCAATTCCTCTTGACTATACCTCTGGTAAGAGGCAGGGAAAAGACATTTCAGTTAGTAGCCATCTGATTGTTTAACCTAAAAGGAAAAGAATGGGTATTGGTTTACTTATTAGCCGGCATTCTGGAGGGAAAAGAATCCCAATTGATAGTGTTTGCTGATTTCTATGGTGTAAATCCTCCCTACAATGGCTAATTTCAAGGTACCAACGGTTTAACTACTGGCTTACAAATTCTTGAACATTTAACAATCAAATATTGTGAGCCAGTTAAAGCCAGTTCTAGCACACCAATCAATAGGGGATCACACACTGTCAACATTCTTTAAAATGCAAACATTAAATTTTACGTTATTTTAATCTTATGTGTTAATAATGTACTTTTCCATAGAACATTTGGGGTATCTGCATGTGCATGGACAGATACACTCATACACAAACTCGATGAGTTGCTCTGATTCTCTTTAGCTACATTGCTCAAACAGTAAGCTCTACAATTTCTGGAATGTGCTTACTCTAGCTTGAGGAAAGATCAAATATATAAAAACTGCCTTTACCAGTCCTTCATAGAGCTATCA
This sequence comes from Potos flavus, assembly GCA_028534135.1. Taxonomy (NCBI): domain Eukaryota; kingdom Metazoa; phylum Chordata; class Mammalia; order Carnivora; family Procyonidae; genus Potos; species Potos flavus. The sequence goes on along the minus strand of CM052899.1, from coordinate 135,415,141 downwards.
GCAATGTAATAAAAATATTACCATTTTTCTTTCTTACTTATATGTCCATATCAGATGCTTGTTAGCTTCACTGAAGTTCCTAATTATACAGATTATACTTTTCTATATAGATTAAATTATTAGTAATAAATGATCACACATTTAAAAATATTTAGGAGACTGGGTATATTCATGATTACACTTGTTATCGACTATCACCAGTCAATATGATAAGCAATTCGATCAATGACAAACCATCTGAATAAATTTTAAAAATACATTTCCTATCCTTCAGTTAGTTTCAATTCTAATATTTTATTTCACGTGAAGAGGTAATTGTTCTTTCATGCAGGATCCAGTCCTTAACTTCTCAGGAATGTTCAAAACAATGAGTTCCTATGGAGAGAGCTTTGTAGTGATTTTTAATCTTAAGTAGGAACCTATAGGTGCAAAAAAAACTAAACATACTTCCCAATACAAACATGGATGCTTCTGGCACCAAAAATAAAGAGAAAATTAAAAAAAATAAATAGCTGTCTAATCCAATGAATGAAAAACAAAACAAACAAACAAAACCCATAGCTTTTATTCCAGTCTACACCATAATACTGTCACCTTTGCTACCCAACACTAGTGGGTGCAAATGCAAAAATGAATTGTCCTTCCTCCTTACATTATAATTTTAAGTAGAATTAACATAAGTATGTTAAAATTTAAGGTGTGTAGAAATGAGAAGATAATAGGTCAAAATTTAACTTTTAAAAATAAATTTGCATGCATTTACACTATACACAAATATTATTGAAGTCAATTTGTTCCTGAAGGACTTAATAGCTAAATAGCAACAATCCTTAATCAACTCTAAACATGGATATTGTATTGGCTGCTACTTTGCTTTTATTTTAATTTGCTGATTAGGCTTTCTTTCAACTAAATCATCCAGGCCTTAAAAATTACTATATAATAAGAATGATTCCATTTTCAATGTTGCAAATCTATTTCTCTTCCAATTCATCAGCAATTATTTCTTCTTTCACCACTATTTTCTTTTTTTTCCCCAAATACTTTTATTTTATTTTTTCAGTGTTACAAGATTCATTGTTCATGTACCACACCCAGTGCTCCATGTATTACGTGCCCTCACCACTATTTTCTAGTTCTAAGTAAGCTACCTTCTTTGTTTTGTGGACGGACATTATAACCGACTTTATAGGAAATAATTGAAAGACTTCTGGTTTTATTTATGACACATAAAAATCTTGGAATTTGTTATTCCTGATCTTTAAAACAAGAAACATATATTGTAACTGATATCAATGATATTTTTGAACCCATCAGAAAAGAGAAATTTTTGGGCAACTGATACCCCCAAAACCTAGAGAGTCTGGCATATAGTCAAAGAAATACAAAAATTACAAGGCATATCAAAAAGGCAAACAAAACAAAGAACACATACACACACAAAAACACAGACCAAAAACAAACAAATTAAAAAAGTAGTCTGTAGAACCAGATTTATATATGACCCAAATGTTTGAAATCATTAAGTCAAGTATTTAAAATAACTATAGACAATATGTTAAAGACTGTGTAGGGAAAAAAATAAAAAAATCACCAGGTCTGATTTACTGAACCTGCACATTCCCAAGGTCTGCTTTAGAACTGGTCCTTGACTGGCTTCTGGGAAATGACCTCTGTGCCCTTGGAATATTCTGCCTGATAAGAATGTTTTTATACGTCTGAGGGCTTGGGCCAAGTGGTACTAGTTTGATCAGATAGTTAATATGGTAAATGTCAATTTTTGCTCAGGAAGACTAGAGGCTGAGTAGCGTAGGTTAGTTGTATAGGTGCTATATGCTGATGTGACCGATCCCCAATAAACAGCCCTGAACACCAAGGTTTGGGTAAGTTCCCTGGTTAACAATTTGGCAGACTTCAGAGATATTTTGGGTTCAGTTTCAGACCAATAAAGTGAATATTGCCATAAAGTGAATCAAATGAATTTCTTAGTTTCTTAGTGCATATAGAAAGTATGTTTACATTATACTGTGGTCCGTTAGGTGTGCAATAGTATTATGTCTAAAAAAAGAGTGTGCATACCTTAATTTTAAAATACTCTACTAGACTGCGGGGAAGGTAGGAGAGGAGAAGGATCCTGAGCTCACCTCCTCCCACGGATTCGTCAAAGCTGAAACTACCTATAATGGAACTCTGAAAGTGACCGGCAGACTAGCAGAACAGCTCTTCAACAGCTAGATATATAAAGAAAAAGATACTTAGAGAGGGGTAGGAGGGGCAGAGCCACTGCTGGAAACCAAATTCCTGGTGTGACAACCCACAAGAAGGGATATAAGAGGCACAGAAATCCTCCTTGAAGAGGGTTTCAAGCTCCTTATTGGGCACGCCTGACCCTGGGGACCTGCACTGGGAAGAAAGTCAGTGGGGCTTCACTCCAGGAGAGCCGGAGGCCTATAGGAAACAGATTATGCTCTTAATGGGCCAGTGCACTATATCACTCAGCCCAAGACCCAGCATAAAAGCAGTTAGAAAAGTACCTGGTTTATACCCAAAAAAGATTTATTGTCTGATTTTAGGAAATGTGCCAGAAAGCCGAGGATCTATAAGAGCTTTGTCCAGGATCAAAATTGCTGGAGGCACAACTTTTTTACCCTCCTTTAGCCTAGCTGCCCAAACACTGGTGGGAGCCACTTTTGACAATCTCCATCTTCCTTGCAACCACTGCTTGTCCAGCCCCAGCATTCCACTGCAGACCTATCCATCTAAAACTCCCACTCCAGCAGGAGTGCCTCCATGGAAGCTCCCAAACTGTCATACCTCCTGGGCAGCCCTCGACAAGACTGGTGCCTCTTCAAAGCAACTCCTGCCTGGGAGAGGTGGGCATCCAGCCCTGTCCACTAGCAAGCCTGCAGCAGCTATAGCTGGGCCTTTCAGCCAGCTACACCAGGGGCCAGTCCTGCTCACTAGTGTACCTGCAGTAGTCACAGGCTAGCCACAATAGTAGGGTGCATGCAGCCCACACAGAGGACATACCTGGAGCACCTGCTTCCAGTAAACAGGGGGGATTACACTACTGAGCCCCACAGGATGCCTTCTACATAAGGCCACTACTTTCAAGACTGTGAGGAATAACTTACCTACCTAATAGAAACAAACACAGAGTTGGATAAAATGATGAGACACAGGAATATGAAAGAACAAGAGGGGTTCCTGGAGTAGCTCAGTAAGTTAAGTGTCTGACTTTTGATTTTGACTCACGTCATGGTCTCAGGGTTTTGAGATTCAGCCCTATGTCAGGATCTGTGATGGACATGGAGCCTACTTAAGATTCTCCCTCTTGCTTGCTCCCTGCTGACCCTCTCCTTTACCCCATCTCTAGATAGATAGATAGATAGATAGATAAATAAATAAATAAATAAATAAATAAATAAATAAGATAAAACCTCAGAAAAAGAACTAAATAAAATGAACGTTAAAAAATCTACCTGAAAAAGAGTTTGAAGTAAGGGTCATAAAGATGCTCACTGGATTAAAAAAAAAAGGGGAGGGAATAAACTCAGTAAACAAGAAAGAAAATATATAAACAAGAACTAGCCAGTGATGAAGAATTTAATAACTGAATGAGAAATACACTAGAGGGACTCAATAGCAGATTAGAGGATGCAGAATGAATTAGTGATTCGGAAGACAGGGGTAATGGAAACCACCCAAGTTGAATAGCAAAAAATAAAAAAGAATTTAAAAATGAGGATAGGTTAAGGGACCTCTGAAACAACTAACATTTGCATCAAAAGGGTCCCAGAAAGAGAAGAGGAGGAGCAGGAAACATACT
>CM052899.1:135383082-135410812 GCA_028534135.1 Potos flavus | reverse complement strand
TGATTACTCACATTAAGCAATTAGAAAAAAACGTAAACAATTTTTGAATCTGGAAAACACATATACAGCAATTTGTTAAAGTATTGTAGTATTCTTGCAATTATCCTTTGTTTGAAAGAGCCAGAAAAAAAAAAGAAAAACAGGTGTAAAAAATTTAGACATTAAAAGAAATAGCTTACTAATCCAGGTGAAGTGCCTTTCTCGGTTAAGATATAATACAAGCAGGAGCAAAATAGAGGAGGAGTAGGAGACCTAAATATCATCAGATTCCCGGAGTTCAGCTAGATAGTTATCAAACCATTCTGAACAGCAACAAAATCAACAAAGGATTGGAGAGAAGAGGAGCAGCAATTCTAGGAACAGAAAATCAACCACTTTCTGGAAGGTAGGACATGTGGAGAAGTGAATCCAAGGTGATATATGGGAAGAGAGACCATGGGGCAAGGGACTCGCTCTCGACAAGCAGTAGAGCAACAGAGCACAAAATCAGAACTTTTAGAAGTTCTGCTCCACTGAGAGATGTCGCTCCAGAGGAGGGTGGAGCCCTTGTGGGGACAGTGTGATCTCAGGACCCATGGGGTCACAGAAAGACTGGTGGTGCCTGAGTGTGGCAGAGCTCCGAGGTATCACAGCAGGGAAGCTGGCTGCGGAGACAGAGCCAAGGAATGGATTACATGCTATAATGCATGTAAAAGCATATATAAAGCACATGGCAAAGAGTTTATACATAAAAACAAAAAAACTGTTACACTACTTGTTTTTGCCTATGCTTTTCATCAGCAAGCTTATAGTCTATGCATTTATGTAACACTTTAGATTCAAATAGGAGTAATATTTTAAACATTTTTATGACTTGAATTATGCATATAGTGTTACAGTCATAGTTACACACTTCACTTGAATCAATGAAGAAAATATAGCTCTTTAAATTTCAATAACTGATCACACCTTCCTTCTCTGTTGTGTAACAGAGAAAATTAAACTTGCCAATAAACAGTATATCAGTCTTTCCAGGGTTGAGCTGCCTCTGTTACATTTTAAAATGTGTTTTTTCATAGGTAGACAAAACATTATCTCACCATAATAAACCAGCTTTGAATAAGGGAGTGTTATATAATCTGTTAAACACATATGGTACTTAATACATTCTTTTTTAGAATAATCAGAGGTCATCAAATGTGCCTCAGCACAGGGAAAGATATTATAAAACCACCATATCTTTTTCTCAATTTCTTGCTCATTAAGCAATATTCTGATAAAAACTTGATTTTCCAAGTACCCAAATACTGAGAAAGGAGTATGCTAAGGAATGTAACTAGTATTTAAAATATAGAAAATATGAGAATCCATTCCTCAGGTTGTGAATTTTCCTTTTAACGTGTCAACTAGAATCTTGTCATTTTGGGTAACATGAATCAATTCTTGAAACCTAGTAGCATTGAACATATCTGAGAATATGAAAACCATAGCCTGGTCTCAGTGACATGGGAGTGACTTGATAGAGGTTGCAGAGGAAGACATTTAAACCTTCCAACAAACACCAATTTCTAATATGGGCAAATGATATTTTCTGACTCTTTGGGGAAAAAAGCTATGTAAATGAGCTTCAAGTTTCCTACTTTCACCTTCCAACATTGCCAAACTTGTAATTTGAGGAAACCAGTTATCCAATACTTCATAGACCAGTGTTCTATCTCTCTCACCTCCTGGGGTTAGAGAGGACATATTTTTAAAAATGTACAGGTTATTGCTAGTTCCTGAAAACTGATAGGAAAAGCTAGTTTTTCTACACACACTTCTTTAGAACCAAATGACTCAGGTAAAAGCAAAGCTATTATAACTGGTTAGGAGAGACTGGTCTCATTACAGAGAATTAAGAATTAGAATTCTGGGGGCGCCTGGGTGGCTCAGTGGGTTAAAGCCTCTGCCTTCTGCTCAGGTCATGATCTCAGGGTCCTGGGATTGAGCCCCACATCGGGTTCTCTGCTCAGCGGGGAGCCTGCTTCGCCCTCTCTCTCTGCCTGCCTCTCTGCCTACTTGTGATCTCTCTCTGTCAAATAAATAAATAAAATCTTAAAAAAAAAAAAAAAGAATTAGAATCCTGCCTGTTTAATGCATGTACCGATGACTGCTCTATTTAAAGTGTTCAAGCTATATAAATCAGAAATCAATTATAGATGGAACCCATCACCAATCTCAGGTCTTGATGTCCACAATGAATGATAGTAAATAGAAAGATTTTTTTATATCATTTTCTTCACTGGTTAAAATGTTGCTACAATGAAGCAAGATAGCTACTTCCATTTAGCTGACCAACTCTTTTTCTCTCCCTTCAATCAATATTATTTATGGTTAATTTATATAAATGTCTACTTATATTAGATTCCACAACTTGTATAAAGTTATATATATTTTAAATATATGTAGAGTCGAACCTAAGATTAAGTGTTAAAGAAGCTAAATTCTTACAGACTTCAGCTAAAATTTAAAAATACCTACAAATTCTATTTGGGGGGAAAAAAGAAGAAACTAAAATTCATGTTGATATCAACAAAACAATGTGCCAATAGCTGACCAATATCTTGGGAGACTACTTCACCATCTTTATAAAAATGCCTGTACTTTTTTTTTTCCAACTAAAGATGTTGCTTCTTTTTTATTTAAAGATTTTATTTTTGAGAGAGAGAGAAAGAGAGAGAGAAGGGTAAAGAATGAGTAGGGGGAGGAGCCATGGGGGAATGGGAGAGGTAGAAGGAGATAATCTCCAGTAGACTCTGTGTTGTGTGCAGAGCTAAGTGTGGGGCTGAGATTACAACCCCAAGATCATGACCTGGGCAGAGACCAAGAGTCTGAGACTTAACCAACTGAGCCACCTGGGCATATGTTGCTTCATTTAAATGGCACAATATTTTCAGATGCTTTTCAAGCTGTAGTTTAGATTTTTAAAAAAAAATTTTAAAAGCCAGACTTCAAGATATATTACAAAGTTATATTGATCGAAACAGTATGGTACTGGCACAAAAATAGACATATAAATCAATGGCACAGAATAGAAAACCCAAAAATAAACCGATGATTATATGGTCAATTATCTTTTACAAAGCTGGAAAGAATATCCAATGGGAAAAATATGGTCTCTTCAACAAATGGTGTTAGGGAAATTGATCAGCTATATGCAAAAGAATGATACCAAACCACTGTCTTAGACCATACACAAAAATAAATTCAAAATGGATTAAATACCTAAATATGACACCTAAAATCATAAAAACCCTAGAAGAGAGCACAGGCAGTAATGTCTTTGACATTGCAACATTTTTCTAGATAGGTCGAGGCAAGGGAAATAAAAGCCAAAAATAAACTATTTGGACATAAAAAAAAAAAAAGCAGCAGCAGCTTCTGCACAGTGAAGGAAATAATCAACAAAACTAAAAGGCAACCTACGGAATGGGAGAAGATATTTGCAAATGACATACCCAATAAAGGGTTAGTATTCAAAATATATAAAGAACTTATAAAACTCAGCACCCAAAAACCAAATAATCCAATTAAGAGTGGACAGAAGACATGAACATTTTTCCAAAGACAACATACAGATGCTAACAGACACATGAAAAGATGCTCAAAGTCTCTTGTCACCAGTGAAATGCAAATCAAAACTATAATGAGATACCCCTCACACTTGTTAGAATGGCTAAAATGAATAAAATGTGGAGAAAAAGGAACTCTCTGGCACTGTTGAGGGGAATGCGCACTGGTGCAGCCACTCTGGAAAACAGTATGGAGTTTCCTCAAAAAGTTAAAAATATAACTAACTACCCTATGATCCAGCAATGGCACTACTGGGTATTACTCCCAAAATACAAAAACACTAATTCAAAGGGATACATGTATCCCAATGTTTACAGCAGCGTTATTTACAATAGCCATATTATGGAAGCAGCCTACAATAGATGAGTGGATAAAGAAGAGGTGGTATACAATGGAATATTATTCAGCCATAAAAAAGAATAAGATTTTGCCATTTGCAATAGCATGAATGGAGGTAGAGAGTATAATGCTAAGTGAAGTCTGTCAGAAAAAGACAAACACCATATGATTTCACTCGTATGTGGAAATAAAGAAACAAATGAATAAAGGAAAAAGAGAAAGAGGGAGACAAACCAAGAAACAGACTCTAAACTATAGAGAACAAACTGATGGTTACCAGAGGGGAGGTAGGGATGGGGATAGATCAAGTAGGTGGTGGGGATTTAGAAGTGCATTTGTTGTGAGGAATGCTTGGTGATGTATGGAATTGTTGTATCACTATAGTGTACACTTGAAAATAACATAACACAGATGTTAACTATAGTGGAATTAAAATTAAAAAAACTAAAAGGATTACAGTATCATGAGTCTAAAATATTTTAATAAAATCAATAAAATCTAACTATAATTTATGTTACATCATGTCATCCATTATAAATAACTTAAAGAATTTTCAGTTTGCTTTACAAAATTTATCTAAGCACAACTTGAATTTACCTTGCGCACAAGTGCAGTAGCTCAAGGTCACCAAGTTATTACATCCATAAAATGAAGGACCATAAAGGTGCATCTCAGAATACTTAAGTCAATTGCAGTAAATGAAGGAATTAATAAGGGAACCAACATATCAATCACAAAGGTAAAGAGACAGGAAATGCAATAACCTAATTAATAATCCAACTCAAATATTTATCATCAGAAATGAAATAAAATAATCATTGGCTCTGGGTTGAATCCAGACACTTTTTAAAATTTGACAATTTTCCTAGCACATTAAAGCAGTCATTATTTACTGTAAACAAATTTATACATGCCTGTAGTAAGCTTTTTAATTCCAATAAAGATATTGTGTCCATGCACATCTATTGGACAGTACTCACATTAGCATTAGCTAATTATTTCATAGTCTAGGCAGCACTTTTCTGGACAAATCATCAGGATGTGCAAAATTATGTATCAACCTATGGTCAACAGACAAAAATCTTTAGAATTATGGAGATAGAAATAAATGTATGAAGGCATAGAAATTGAAATCACCTTGTCCACCTGAGAGAACATGGATATATGATTTATGAGCTAAGAAGATGTATTTTGATAATAACAAAGGACAGAATAAAGTCAAAATAAAGATTATGTTTCCAAATATGGAACCGTATTGGATTTAATTTAATTTAAAAAGCCAGACTAAAAGACTTTATAAATTTTGCCTTTTTTTCAGTATCTATTTCATAATTTCAGATATATAAGCAGTTTCCTAATTGAAAACAAAAAACAGTTATATATATCATGTGTGTATACATATATACACATGTGTTCATATGTGTATGTAACAGGAAATATGTATTTTTATTAGAACCATGCTCTAACCAACTGAGCTAACTGGTCAGATGGAAATACATATTTTTAGACAATTGTTTGGTTTTGCTTTATTCTTAGAGTTTTCTCTCGACCTTTCTTCATGCAATCATACTAGGCACTGCCTTTCATCTCTGGTCATGGATAGCTTTTTATAAATATTCCATATTTGTAAGTTCATACATTCATATTAGAAAATTTTAAAGACACACATACATATTTGTTTTGTGCATGTTGGTTTTCCTTTCATCCCACAATATCTCTGAAAATCATGCTAAACAGGTAAAATGGTATTTACTTTTTTCTGTAACATTTTATGGTATGGGGGACTATGATATCATCCGCTTTTCTTTTTTTTATGGCATTCACTCAGATTAGTTTTTTGACACCATAGAAAACACAATAATATTCTTGTACACATATCTTACTAATTTAAAAAAATGCTTATAGCATAGATTTTCAAGGAATGGACTTACTGGGTTAAAATATATGGGAACTTTTAATCTATAGAGAAGTTATCAGTTTGCTTTTACCAGCAATGTATGACTCTAGCTTTTGCTTACATTCCAAGCTAATATTAGATGCTAGAGTTTGTTTTGTTTTTCCTTTACAGTTTAATGATTTTTTTTTTAACTTGAGTTGTGTTTTCCTGGCTACTATCAATATGGGCAGTTTTATTTTTTATTGATTTATTTATTTTTAAAGATTTTATTTATTTATTTGACAGAGAGAGAGATCACAAGTAGGCAGAGAGGCAGGCAAAGACAGAGGGAGTAGCAGGCTCCCTACTGAGCAGAGAGCCCGATGCGGGGCTTGATTCCAGGACCCTGAGATCATGACCTGAGCCAAAGGCAGAGGCTTTAACCCACTGAGCCACCCAGGCGCCCCAATATGGGCAGTTTTAAATATGATTTATTACTTGGACTTAATCTTAAAAAAAATCCCCTGCTTCTTTTACTTACATATTTACACTGGATATTTTATGATTTTATAAAAGCTCACTGCATATTATAAATATAAATATTTTGTACTTTGCTAATTTTTTCAAAATTTATTGGCTGCATACTGGTGTTATATACAGTGCCTTATACTTTATGTCAAACTATAATTAAACTCACTCTAAAGTATACTATTTAATGCTAACGTATAAGGCACCATACACATATACACACACAGCATCTAAGTTACTGGTCTTCGTTAAGAATTTCTCCTCTGCTTTTTCTACATTTTCTGGCAAAATATTAATTACTTATTCAAATATATGTTTTTAGACCATCAGGAATATATTTTTACATATGATAAAGATAGAAATTTTTTTTTATTTCCTTTCAGATGCATAGCTATTTATTCAAGCACCATTATTAAATAATCTATCTTTTCTTCATTGAATTTTACTTCTTCCATTTAAAATGTTAGTATTTCATTTACAGTGAGATTTCTTATTTGTCACTGATTTATCAATATTTATAACAACACTACTGGTGGCTTTCTAATATCTTTGTACTATGTTTTGTGACACATCTTTCACTATCTTTCATATTTGCTTTGACAATTCTTCAGCTAAGATAAGTGTAGAAAATGATAGGCATAATTTAGAAGCAAGGGACAACATTATCCCCTCATAAGATTTGAGGTTTTTTATTTGATTTAAATGAAAAATTTCCATTGGGATTCTAATTTTAAATTAGTACTGCATCAGTTTTGAGATAACTGATTTTATGATATTGCATCTTCCTATTACAAAGGCAGCATATATATTATCATATGGTCTCATGTTATTAAGATTTTGTAGTTTTCTTTTTCCAGTTTCATATTTAATTTATTCTTAATTATTTTGCAATTTTCCCCAAGGTGCAGGTAATATTTTATCTAGCTCCACTAAATGTCACTTATTGCTAGATTACAAAGAAAAATAATCTTTTTTTTCTCCATTTATTTGTGAATGAAGTATAACTTTTATCTAAAGAAATCTGATTTTATTGATTTAAAGAATGGTGCTGATAATTTTTAATTGATTAGGTTTCCATGATATGACTAAAGCATGCTTTATCAAGCATCTTGTGATCCTGTTATTTTGCTGGATCATCTGAGTGTTTTATGTGAAAACATTTTTCTGTTAGGAAAATTGTCATTTTTATACTATTTTTATAAAACTTTTAGGATGAAAATTGTTTTGGCTTACTAGAATGATTTGGAGAATTGTTATATTTCTTTTGTCTTGACTAATGTACGTAACTGGAAATTATGTTTTTAAAAATATTCTAAAAATTAGATGGAACATTCTAGTTTGGGTTCTCTTTACAAGGCAAGATTTTAAGTAATCCTTGTGTTTTCTAATTGTGCTAGTTGTAATCTCTGTTAATTTGGGTGTCAATTTTAGGTACTTAAAATTCTAAGAAATTATCTGTTTTCTTTAGGTTTTCAATGATTTACCATAACATTATATGTAGTAATTGCTTCATTATTTTTAACTGTATTTCTAAAGATGTTTCTTTCTTATTCTTACTCTTATAACTTTGTTCATCTTATTCTTTCTTACTCAAAATATACCTAGGGCTATTTTACCATCCTTTTTAAGATAACAAATTTGACTATGCTATCTGTATCATTAATTTCAATTTTTAGTTTATGTATTTATTCTTTATTTTTTCTAAATACAAAGTCAAATAATAAAGGCATATAAAAACAAATATTTCCCCTTGAATCTGGTTTTTACTGGACCTTGTTCTTTGATGAATTATTCTTTTTATTGCTTTTTAAATAATCTTAGTTTCACATTATCTCCATTTTAGTATACAAATGTTATCTGGACATATATTAATTTCCTAAGATGTATCGTTATTTTGGTTACATTTTTATTTAAATTTGGGTCAGAGGTTGTGACCTATAAAATATCTACCTTTTTGGAATATTTAGTCACTTTTCTTTCTCCCTGCCATTATACAATTGACTTAGTGATTTTTTTTTTATCAAATATATCCAAGTAAATAAAACAGAATAATAAGTGTATTGGAAAATTGAATAATACCTATTTGTTTTCTGTTAAATTGGTCCACTTCAGAATGAAAGTTAATTCTCCATAAACACAAGTCTAGCAAGTTATCATTTCTATTATTTATATATAATATTACATATTGCTTTATAATATAATTTCTGCTATATATAATTTTATGCTTTTCTGGTTATATCTTTAATTTTCTACTTCATATTTAAATTATTCTTGGCTGAATCTTCTCATTTGCTTTTTAATGCTTTTTGCTTTTAATAAGCTATTATTTGTCTTGTTTTACCCTCCATTTTTAGTATTGCTTTAAGAACTCAGATCATGGTCTCATTTTTTTCTGCCTTAGCTGTTTTTTTTTTTTTTTTTTTTTAGTCTTGTCACATTGTATGGTATTCCTTTTAACTTTAGAATTCAGAAATTGCACAAGAATATGTGCAGACATTTTTTTATCTTCAAATTCAAACTTTTCAAGAGAGAATCAATTCTCTGCTAGCTTATAAAAAAATGTCTTCTGTTATTTACTTCATCATTAACACTATCTCCTCTGGAACTTCTACATTTATATGTAGAGCCAATTGGATCTATGTTCCCAGTCTCTTTTTTTGCTTCAGGGCTTTTATCTTTTTTTTATTGTGGTATGAGAGAATTCTTGTGTTTTGTCATTTAATCTTCTTAAAGAAGATGCAAAATAAACTGAAATTTTATTGGATGTTATGACTTTTAGGTCGAGAAAATCTATAAGCTTAATGCCAACGTACACTTTTAACACTTGAAAAGAGAAGAAAATGCTAAACCACATACTGTATTCCTAGGTGTTAGGGAAGATGGTCGTGCTTTAATTCTTTCAAGTGGCCTGCCAAGTCAAATGATTAAGGGAATATAAAAACACATATAAAACGGGAAAAAACATCAGAAACCATATAAATTCTTATCAAAATCTGTTCTCTAGGAAGAAAACACTTTTTTCTTCACTCTGGTTAACTTGCCCATCTTTTAAATGTAGAATATTAACATAAAAAGAAATCAAAGTTATGTTATATAATTAAAGAATAGGCAAATTTAACAAATTACTGAAAAGTATGAAAGGAAATTAAGGGTTCCTCATAAGCAAAGCACAAAATGTGTATTTTTAGGATTGATTTGAGACATTAATAAAATAATTTGTTAATCTATAGTAAACTGATAAAGACAAGATTTAATCAAATTGCTAACTCATTTCAACAAAAAATTAAAATATACACATAAGAATTGAGACTTTTCTTCTATGAAAAATGTTAATATGGAATTTTATTCTGGAATAATCATATTTTGTCAAGTTTTCACTGAATTCCTTCCTTACTCAAAGTATTTGACAGCTTATGACAAAACCAATGTGAAGTCATATAAAATTACCTAGCTGACATTATTTTGCAAGTGTGAATCTTTTTTATTCATGTGATTCTCATTCAGTTCAATATTAGATTTTACTCTCAAATGCTCCAGTGAATTTTGTAGATTAATTACTCACCAGTGCAAAAAATATATTTGAAATTTGATTTTTTATTAATGATTTCAATTTTTAAAAGAATATACCTGACCTATGTAATTTGTGTACTCCAAATAATTTTGCATTAGTTCACAGTATGCTCATAAATAGTATTCATGAATGTAAAGAATATGTATATATGCAAGTATGTATGTGTGTATGTAGATATAAAAAACATACAAACATGTATATTCATACAGAAAGAGAAGTGAAACTATCTGTAGAATTATATTCATGTGAAGAATATTAAATACATTTTTTTTTTTTAAGATTTTATTTATTTATTTGACAGAGAGAAAGAGATCTTAAGTAGGCAGAGAGGTAGGCAGAGGGAGAGGGGAAGCAGGCTCCCCACTGAGCAGAGAGCCGGATGCGGGGCTCGATCCCAGCACCGAGATCATGACTTGAGCCGAAGGCAGAGCCTTTACCCACTGAGCCACCCAGGCGCCCCAATACATTCTTTGGAATCTCTTTATATTCTCATATTTTTCTAGTTTGGGAAAAAACTTATTTTACATATATCTCGGTATGGCAATAATTTTTTTTTAAAGATTTTATTTATTTATTTGACAGAGAGAGAGATCACAAGAGGCAGAGAGGCAGGCAGAGAGAGAGGGGGAAGCAGGCTCCCTGCTGAGCAGAGAGCCTGATGGGGGGCTCAATTCCAGGACCCTGAGACCATGACCTGAGCCAAAGGCAGAGGCTTTAACCCACTGAACTACCCAGGCGCCCCTCGATATGGCAATAATTTTGAAGGAAATAGATACTTTCAAGACAAACTAATTTTGTTTTCCAAAGAAATTATTCACATTTAAATAGAACAAGCAAATAATCATCCACAACATAATAGTGCATATAGATACACACACATAATAGGATTATATATAATTTAAGATGCTAGTTCTATTTATTATAATTGTGTTCATTCTTAATTATTGGGCATATTACATATTTTAAAAACTAATAGTTTTTAAATATTTTAACCTTATTTGAAATATGTATTATAAAAATTGTGTTATTTTTCCAAGTGATCCAGTAATTGCTTTATATCTGTATTATTAGGGACCTAAATTGGGTAGGATACTGTACCAATGGTGAAAATGTTCCAGAATTGAGCTTGTTTATGAGATCTTAAAATACTGATTAAGCTTGTAATGGAGGAAATCTTTTAATTTGAACAATAGTCCAAGGGCTTTGTTTCCTAAAAATAATTTAACTGCCCTGTTTTCTAAAACCAGGGCTTAATTTTGAGTTTTTAAATAACACAATTAATAGACCTCAGAACATTAGGTCTGTAAGCCTCAAAATTTGCTAATTTCAAATCCCAATTGTGTAATTTTTATAAATGTATGTACTTTAACAAGCATTTAATCTCAGTAACTGTTAGTATTATTCATTGTATGCAATAAAAGTTGGGAACAATAATGCCAAGCTTATAAGATTTTAAAAAGTAAATGACTAATGTATATAAAAATAGATGTATGGTGCATTATATCTTGTATTGTTACTGTGCAGATATATCATAAAATTTTAACTTATTGGTAGTACCTATTCTCAGAATATCTATTCAGCTATTCTACTTTAACTTGCAAAATGTAGAATATTGTAATTCTTAAAAAAAATTGAAATAGGTAAAAGAGTCCTTCATTTCTTGCTTTTTCATCACCATCAAGTATTTATTCCTTTTCCCCACTATGTGTATCACTCATCAGTTTGAGATAAAAGCAAATCTTTTTTCTTTCAAGATTTCCTTTCCCCTCATGGCAAAGCACTCCAAAGAGAGCTCAGAAGAAATTGCAGGTTCTCTTTAGCACTGCCTCCCCCTTTTATACATATATATTATATATATATAATATATATATAATCGGGATGCATGCCTTGCAAGGTCATTACAACATTACTTTAAATATGTTTTATAATGTATTTGCTTATAGTCTCAGCAAGATTATTTAAAAATAATTTTGCCTTCAGTAAATCTTGCAAATATTCAGATTACAACAGTAAAACATTCTTATTAAAAGAAGTAAACAATTCTAATATAAAAATAAAGGCAAAGCTATTCCTCATCACCACCTACCACCCACAATACGACATGGTCAGTTTGGTCAGCTTTCTGTGTATCCTATAACATATCACTATATCATTCTGTGTATTGATATATATTTATACAGAAATCTATACAAATATATCCACTTATTTGCTTTGATCGAATTGCAAGATTTGATCTTGTATGTTTGCAGCCTGCTTTTACAACACTGTGTATTACCATTTGTATATGAAATGCACAGTTGCCTTTTTTCCAGATTTTTTCTGTTAAGATTCAAGTAGGACCTGTAGTGCTACATAAATTTTTTTCATAAATTTTTCATAAATTTAATTGTTGGATATTCTTTAGGTTTTCTTGTAATCGTGATTAAAAAAAATTTTTAACCATTCCTCCTCCAGACACATATTGTAATCAAGCAAATCCATTGGTTTTGTATGTTTATCTTATATTCAGCTACCATATTGTAAAAATCAAACTATCAGCAAAACATTTTATACTTGTTTCTTAAAGACATTTTTCAAAAATGGTAGTAGTAGGCATTTCTGTGTTCCTGACTTTAAATGTAATTTTAATTTGTCCTATATTTAAATAAGATTTCCTATTTTTCAGAAGCATTTTTATCAAGGAAATTTCTATTTATATAATTTTACATGTTGAAAATTAGAAATGGTTGATTTTTTTTCCAAATAAGTTTATACTTTCTAATATGATTAATTTCTTCATACGAAGTATTTTTTGTTTAGGAATGCAGACATTTTACAGAATCAAGAAGTATGGATAAAATTGGTCTATCTATAGTTTTGCAATGTTTCTGTTAGCACTGTGTGTCCTTGGCTAAGTTTAATTAATCTGTTTCATTTTATGTTCTTTTTTAAGCCAGGCAATTATATTCTTGGTGTTTTTATAAAATACTAGTCCTAAAAATTATTATAATTTTATTTCTGAAAAACAAATGCATTTATCTCAAAATAATTTGTTGAATTTCTAGTTTTATTTGCTTTTTTCAAATCTTTTGGCATTTAAATTATTTTTAAAAATACGCTCTACAATTGTAAACTATTTTTATTATAGTAACTTTTAGATTAGTTCATCTGATTTTTTGGGCAGTGATATTTGAATTATTTCAATGTATATTGTGGTTTATTAATGATCACTATGTATTTAAACTTTTGGGTCAACTGCTAACATAAGTGAATAAAGCTATAATAATTTTACTTAAATGTATTTGCAGGTGTTTACATTGTATCTATTTTTGCTCTTACATGACTGTATGAGAAACTGGAGTTAACCAATTGACTAATGAATACATATAAAATACAGGAGTCAGGGCGCCTGGGTGGCTCAGTGGGTTAAAGCCTCTGCCTTCGGCTCAGTTCGTGATCTCAGGGTCCTGGAATCGAGCCCTACATTGGGCTCTCTGCTCAGCAAGGAGCCTACTTCCCCCTCTCTCTCTGCCTGCCTCTCTGCCTACTTGTGATCTCTCTCTGTCAAATAAATAAATAAAATCTTTAAAAAAATATACAGAAGTGTCCTAATACAATTTATATGATTATAGTGGGTACTTATGTTTTACACGTGATAGGAACTAATCTCTAGATAGTAAAACAACTTCATCAGTACTCTGTTAGAGATCACATCATTTAATTCAGAGAAAATTTAGGCACACTGAGATAGAATACTGACATACTCAAAGATGATTTTATTTTGATGACAATACTGTTGATTAAACATACATAGAGAATTCATGGACATTATAAAAGCTGATTTCAATATATTCCAGTTGCCTAATGCAATTTATGGCACTTAAAAAATAGTCAAACACAATGAATATAAGCTCCAAGAGGACAGGGTGCTTTCTTTGTTTTAGTCTGGCTGCATTCCCATTATTTAGTACCATGGTAGGTTTATAATAAGATGGCAGTGACTATCTGTTGAATGAATCAATGAATAAATATAAGCTACTATCCTCCATATATACAAAAAATTAAATTAATCAAAAATCAAAAGGAGCATTTGGATTCAGAAAGCATTTTTTGAGGGACTTTTTTTTTTTTTTATTGTGTTATGTTAGTCACCATACAATACATCATTAGTTTTTGATGCAGTGTTCCAAGATTCATTGTTTATGTATAACACCCAGTGCTGCATGCAATATGTGCCCTCCTTAATACCCACCACCAGGCTCACCCATCCCTCCACCCACTTCCCCTCTAAGACCCTCAGTTTGTTTCCCGGAGTCCATGGTCTCTCATGATTCATATCCTTCTCTGATTTCCCCCCCTTCACTTTTCCTTCTCCTAATGTCCTTCATGTTATTCCTTATGTTCCACAAGTAAGTGAAACCATATGATAATTGACTTTCTCTGCTTGACTTATTTCACTCAGCATATTTGAGGGACATTTTTAATGGCAACAGTATAAAAAGTTACTAATATATTTTTGTAAATTTTTCCTGTTCCGTGTCAGTTATTTAAAGAACTAAGCAAAGAAATTTTACTGCAGTCATAATGGCTATATTTTTATTTATTAGACATAATTAGGACTCAGTAATTCATATTCACTTATTCTAAAAGTTGATATTGTTTTCTTACACTCCTTACGTTCTAGGCTTCTCCATAATCTAAGGTCAGATACTCTTAAATCCTAAATACAACATTTAGGCACTCAACCCTGTTGAATACAGGAGGCTGTATATTTATTGAATTGCAAATTTCTGTCTCCCAAGAGAAGTTGGGAGTTACAGAAAGTGATGGTCTATTTCTAGTAAGAATCCATGAAGTAACAGTTGGGCCAAAAACACAAAGCCAACCAAACAAAAAGCCCCAAAACAATAATAAGCTAAAGGAAACATGAAAAAGTATAGAAACAACAAAACAAAACAAGAACTAAGAAATTAAATGAAAAACAAGCTAAAAATAGAAACATGCATACATATATTTTATAACATTAAATGCCAGACCACAATGGAGGCATCTGTAGAATATTATAAATAGAATATCAAAAGTGGATGAAATCACCAAATCCTAATAGATGTATTAGAAAGTAAAATATCAAAAACTATGAGATACTTAATTCACTACAGAAAAACAGATTAACTATAAAAAATATCACAAAATATATAAAGTTTTAGAAATAAATTAGTGTTTATACAAAATTATAGCAAATGATCACACAGCATAGTGATTTTAAATGTGGCTGTGAAGTCAACTTGTTAAGAATCAGTTCTGCCACCTATCATTTCTGAATATTTATAAATTGTTCAATATCTCTTTAACTCATAATAATGGTAACTATGCCAAACAACTGCTGATACTACCGGATGTGCCTGGATTGCAACACAGTTTAGCACTAAATAGAACTTTATAAAATTAGCCATTATTCCTGGGCAACATAATAGGCGTTGAGTATTTAGTCTTTATAAGTCTTCATGCGCATAACAAAAAGAAATAAAGCCCAAAGTTAGTGGAAGGAAAGAAATGCAGAAAAAAGTGATAGACTTAAAAGACAATAGGAAAGATAAATAAAACTAAAAGCTGATTCTTTTGTTTATATTTTCAAACTGGCAAACCATCAGTTAGATTTAAGAAAAAGAAACCTCAAAATAAAAATGAAATGGGAGTTTATAAACAATACCAGAGAAATACAAAGGATCAAGAGACTATTATGAACAGTTATATACCAAAAAATTTGACAACCTAGAAGAAATAAATTCCTAGACATACAAATTATCAAGATCGAATCATGAAATAGAAAATCAAAACAGACCAATTACTACCAAGGAGATTGAATTATAAATCATAAATCTCCTGGTGACATCAGCATCATAGTAGTGTGAGTCATTCCTTTCTTTCCCTTTTGATTTACAAGCAATTGGACATCCATAACAGAACAAAAGTACCTCTCCACAGCACACTAGGACAGCAGAGATCCATCCATCCGTGCATCTGTAAGTGGGTGTAAGAGGAGGCTATAATGTCGAGGGAGTTGTGAGCTAGAGCAGCAGTGGTGACCACTTTAACAAAGGAAGTGGAGAGTGAAAGTAGTGAGTGAGAGTTTTCCAGGTCACATGGGCTGCAGCCAGAAAGTACCTATTTCTCTTTCTGAGGAGGGGCCTCCATAACTGGGAAGAGGAAACAGAAAGGGCAGAAGAGAGATGAAGAAAAATGCAGACAAGATGTACACTCAAGGAAGGCTTCTGGAACTCTCTCACTTGAGAGAGTGGGCCATGAGCACACTCAGGCCCCAGGTGCTCAGCCCACACCTCTATCCATTTTGCCACCAGTTTTTGTTTTTACTCCAGCATTTTACATATGCCAAAGCAATCCTGAAAAACAAACAGACAACAGCAACGAAAACAAAACAAGCCAGAGCTACCATTTTGCCTAATTTCAAGCTATACTATGAAACCGCAGTAATAAAAACAATATGGTAGGGGCATAAAAACAAACACATAAACCCATGGAACAAAATAGAGAGCTCAGATTAAATTCTGTCATATATGGTCAACTGATATTTGACAAAAGAGACAAGACACCCGAAGAGGGAAGTATAGCCTCTGCAACCAATGCTGCTGGGACAAACTGAAGAAACACATGCAGAACAATGAAATTGGACGACTGTCCCACAACACTCACAAAAATTAACTCAAAATCGATTGTGGTATCAGTCAATAAGACTGATACCACAAACTCCTAGAAGAAAACCTAGGGGAGAAGTGCCTCAACATTGGTCTTTGCAGTGTTATTTTGGATAACACTAAAACATCAACAAAAGCAAAAATTAATAAATGGGACTATATCAAACTCAAAAGCTTCTACACAGCAAAATTTAAAAAAATAAAAAGATAACCTACGAGAGAAATGGGAGAAAATTTTTGCAAACTGTATACTGGAAAAGGGGTTAAAATATATAAGGAAAAATCTAAAATATATAAAGAATTCATACAACTTAACAAAAGACAAGCAATCTGATTAAGACTGCAGAAGAACTAAATAGTTACTTTGATGTCCTATTTGGAAAAATGTCTAACAGGCAAGTGAAAAGATACTCAACAGGGAAATGCAAATCAAAACCAAAATTAAATATCACCTCACACCTGTTAGTATGGCAATCATCAAGAAGACAAGTGTCAACAGGTGATGGCAAGAATGTGGTGAAAAGGAATCACTTATACACTGTTGGTGGGAATGTAAATTCCTATAACCACTATGGAAAAACATATGGGGGTCCTTCAAAATATAAAAGTAGATTGACTATATGATCCAGTAATTCCACTTTTGGGTATACACCCAAAGGAAATGAAAATAGGAGTTTGTAGAAATATAGGCACTCCTATGTTTATCTCAGCATTAGTCACAAAAGCCAAGATATAACAACAAACTAGATGTCCATCAATGCATAAAAACTTATCTATACAGATACATACATACATATATATGTAAATTTGTGTATATATTTGTATACATATGTACATATATTATTGCATATTTGAAAGTTGCTAAGAATACATCTTAAGTTTTTGTCACAAGAAGTAGTTTGTAATGTATGGTAAAGTTTGTAATGTAATTTATGGATGGTAACTAGAGTTATCGTGGTAATCATTTCATAATATACACAAATACTGCATCATTACCATATAAACCTGAAATTAATGTTATATGTCAATTACATCTAAATAAAAATTACCACAAATACATAAATGTAAGTGTCATTATGTGTATTAATAAATAGAAAAGAAAATAGTGTCTGCTCTTATATTTTTTTCCTTTTATTTGTTTTTCTGAGTAGTTTTAGTCTTATAAGACTCCTGTTTTATGTAACCAAACTGAAATGGAATGCCATTCATAGAGCCAGCAGAGGTGAAATTTGATAGTCTGTACTATTTTGGAAGGAAGGACCTTTCACAAATAAATCTGTGAAATTATCCTTAATTGGCATGAAGATTAGATAGATATATAGATGTAGATATAGATATGTATAAACCGATATATCAGCTTTAACCATTAAGGTTAAAGCATTTTATCTTAAATAAAATGGTAAAGGTATTTGAAAGTAATTATCTTGTGATTGTGAAAATTATGGATTTTTTTAACATTTATTTATTTATTTTTTTGACAGGGAGAGAGAGAGAGAGAGATCACAAGCAGGCAGAGAGGCAGGCAGAGAGAGGGGGAAACAGGCTCCCTGCTAAGCAGATAGCCTGATGCGGGGCTCGATCCCAGGACCCTGAGGTCATGACCTGATCTGAAGGCAGAAGCTTTAACCCACTGAGCCACGCAGGCACCCCAGTTCTGGATTTTTTTAAAAAATTTATCTATTTGAGACAGAGAGAGCATATAAGCAGGGGAAGAAGCAGAGAGAGAGGGGGGAAGTGAGAGAGAGAGGGAAAGAGAGAGAAGAGAGAGAGAAGCACACTCCCTTCTGAGCTTGGAGTCCCCTGTGGGGCTGGATCTCAGGACACTGAGATCATGACCTGAGCGGAGATCATGATCTGAGTTGAAATCAAGAGTTTGACGGTTAACTGACTGAGCTGCCTAGGTGCCCCCAAAATTATGGATTTTGAAAATTAAGTATTGCCACAAATTAAATAGATATGAGCTATCTCCCATGTATAAAAACCACAAACTATGTATCATACATTATCCCATTAAGAGTTCTCAGAATCCACTAATATAGACACTGTGCCCCTTATTCATTAAAATACAAACACTTATTCATGCAAACCCAAAGCATCTTGATACACATGATCATAAAGCTAATGTGATTCTACTACAACTAATCCAAAAGTAGTTAATGTACTAAAAAATTAGTACATTCTAGGAATTGTGTTAAACTTTTCTACTTGTACTTTTTTCCACTAATGCTAATAAAAACACAAAATAACAAAACAGCATTATAAGCCTATGTGTTTCTGACTCTAGATTTCATGGCCTCAGCCATTAAACTTCTACATACCAGAAATGGAATCAGAGCTCCACTGCTCTGACTGTAGAGCACATACTTTTTTCAGAATATGGAATGCTTACTTACATCCCCTCCCTGATCTCACACTTAAATGCCATGCGTGAAATCTAGAAGTATAACTGGGTGAGAGATTATGGAAATTTTGTGTTCTATACTCAATTATTTCAAAATACAAATATCAAGAAGGTACTCATATTAATGACTGAAAAGTAGATGTTAATTCTGATCTAAATAAATTTGTTAGATTATGAAGTATATGTTGCTTTTATTTAAAATTTATTTTGGAGAAAACATCATGCTCTCCTTTCATAAATATTTATTTACTTTTTTCAGGCTGATTAATTAATGTTAATTAAAGAAATAAAAGTGGACTTTGCTAGTGAAAGATTATATTATCCTGTTTTACTTTAAGTGCAATTTTCAGAGTCTCCTAGGTGGTTCATTTGGTTAAGCATCTAACTTTTTTTTTTAAGATTTATTTATTTATTTATTTGACAGAGAGAGAGAGAGAGAGAGAGAGAGATCACAAGTAGGCAGAGAGGCAGGCAGAGAGAAGGGGTAGCAGGCTTCCCACCAAGCAAAAAGCCCGATGCGGGGCTCCATTGTGACCTGAGATGAAGGCAGAGGCTTTAACCCACTGAGCCACCCAGGTGCCCCAGCATCTAACTCTTGATTTCAGCTCAGGTCATGATCTCAGGGTCATGAGATCAAGCCCTATGTTGGCTAGGCATAGAGCCTACTTGAGATTTTCTCCCTCTCTCCCTCTCCTTCTGCCCTCCTCTCTCTCTTTAAAAAAAAAAAACAAAAAACAAAACAAAACAAAAAAAACCACAATTTTCACAAGAATTTCTGCTTAGGATAATAAAATTAATCACTCCAACAGTTCTCTGGAAATTTAAGATCTTCACAGGAGAATAAAAGGTTTAGAGCTCTTTAAAAAGCTTCAAATTTGCCTTAAATGTACTTGTTTCTTTTTTTAAAAATCTATTTTAATTGCTATTTAAATTAATGTTATTGTAGGTTTCCTTGACTTACAATGGGATATCAACTTTGTTCACATTTTTCTGCCTCTTTATTTAACAAAAGTTGGTTTATAATACAGATGAACTATTTTTAAATACTTTTACAAGAAAACCTAACAATGTTACTCAGGTAGACTTCTTTCAATGTTTTTTGTGAAAGCAATTCTTTGTGTATGAGGATGCATTCTTTGTTAGCAACGCTCTTTTATCTGTGCCAATTGGTTTTCAGTTTAGAATTAAGACAGCTTTTTATGGTGAAAAAAAATCACTTAGGGAAATGCCGAGTAACCATTAAAATACAAAAAAGAACAAAATTGCATGTTTCCTTTTGAAAATGCAAACAATTTTCACAACTGAAATCATAATTCAACTCATGCTGGCAATTTGTCCAATGGTAAGAAATCAAAGATGTGGGGAAGAAGAAAGAACTCTCAAAGTACTACTTGAACACCGTATATAAACTTGAGAGAAAGGCACTAGAAATATCCATTATAACACTATGAGTTTAGCATCTCATGGGGAAGAATGCCCCCAAAAAGCAGCTGGAAATATGGAGAAAAAAAATGCATGAAAATGCTTTTCAATTAGGAAATTAATTGCTCCTCTACAAATAGCCATTGAAATCCTTATAAGTGAAAGGAACTGAGAATTAGGCATAAAGGCACCTCTGAATAGGTCATAAAATTCAGCTTGTGCACACTTTCACAGTCAAGAATTATGGATAAAATGCTTGGATTCATTGGTGATCCCTAGTTTATTTCCCCATAAATTGTCTTAATGTGAAATGAGAAATTCTAGTAGAAAGGGCACTGAAATTGGAGTGTGTGTGCTTGGATTATATCCCTAGAAATGTGGGATAAATATTAGTCTCTTTGTTTATATTTCCTCATTTCTCTTAAACCTCCCTAGTATCAGACTTTGTGGGACTAAAACAGCAAGAACAAAAAATAATAATAATTGGATATTTTATAAAATAGTATTGGTATATACAAAAATTTCATTTTAAAAAAAGAACTTCAGCCTGGTTCCTACTTTCTACTTGGCCACTAACTGATGTGTTGGGTTTTAATGACATGTAATTTTATCTTTGTTTTTTTAAAGATTTTATTTATTTACTTGACAGAAAGAGACACAGCAAGAGAGGGAACACAAGCAGGGGGAGTGGGAGAGGGAGAAGCAGACTCCCTGTTGAGCAGGGAGCCTGATATGCGGCTTGATCCCAGGACTCTGGGATCATGACCTGAGCCAAAGGCAGATGCTTAATGACTGAGCCACCCAGGTGCCCTTAATTTTATCTTTAGACAAGCATCTCAAATTTTCTCTTTCTGAAATTAGGGATTTGGAGTCAATTTTGATGTTTAACCAGGTATGAGGAGCAAATCACTAATAAAGCTTTTCAAAATGTTTTTTCCTCCCTCCCCCTATACTCACAGAGGTTATTTTAATTACTTTAGACTGGATAGGTTTCAGACACATGGGCTTTGAAAAAGTTCCTTTTGGTGACTGAAATAAAGCCACTAGAATATAGACCTGTCAACCTCTGGAAGGTCCCTTCCAGCTCCCAACATTCTATGATGCTATGGTATTCAAAGGGATTGTATAAAAATTCTACTTCTAGCCAAGATGGAATTAATGGTGGCAAGATTTACCCTTCCATCTGAAAGGGAAAAAAAAAGGAAGAAAGTAAAGAAAAAAAAAAGCTAAAAAAAATTAGTCACTTTGAAAATATAGAACAAGTTTATTGTTTTTAATATTATCCACCAACAAGGGACAGTAATTTGAGCAATAGCATCAAATAAGAGGAGACCTACAATGTCAGAGATGACTGCCTAGAATGAGTTTCTAGACTATAACATGATGACAGTGATGACCAAATAAGAGTTGTCAATTCTCCTAATTTGAAGATGGAACTGGAAGTCTATGAAGGCTAAAGTAGCTGGAGTCTACAAAGCAGATGAAATAGAAAAGAGAAATCTATTAAGGGAGAACTCTGGAGATCTCAAGATAGTTCTCCCACTTCAGCTGGGGACTGAGCAACCTGTTTGTGTGAAGAAACTACAAAGAGCCAAGAAAAAGACTATCAAGAAGATTTGGAGAATAAAATACCCAGAGCTCAAACAGAGAGAATTGTTCCTATTTCCATTAGCCAGGCTGAAAACCTCATAATTCACAGGGAACACTGAAGAGTATTTAAATAGAATTTGACTCAGTATTGCAGCAAAATTAGCCCTATAGTAAATGCTGCTCTGGTCCTGCATAACAAATGTTAAAATCAAGGCCTGAAAATATCGAGCTGTTTATATGTAAATTAACTGCATCCCATAATAAAGTTCATTATAAGAACATACAAATATATGTCACACAGCAAGGGAAAATGTACAATGTCTGGCATTCTTTCAAAAATCATTAGACATGCAAAGAAGTAGCAAAACGCAGACTCTAATGATAAAAAATTGATATAAGCCTAGAAATAGCATAGATGCTAAAATTAGTAGAATTAGACAAGGATGTCAAATGATTTAGGACTATTTCATGTTTAAGAAACGAGAGTATGTTAAGTAGAAACATCAAAGGTATATAAAAATACACGAAATCAATTTCTAGAGATGTAAACTACAATTTCTGCAATGACAAATATATTGAACAGGATAAATAGAACATTTGATATTGCAGATGATTAATAAACTAGAAGACTTAGTATATTGTGTTGAACCATGGTTCCAAACATGATGAGAGTCTTTGTAAAGGTGATTAGGTTAAAGATCATTAGGGAGAGAGATTACCATGGATTATCCAGTAAAAACATTAAAAATCAAGAGTGAGCAAGAAAGAAAGCAAGACTGAGAAAGACAGGGGTGCCTGGGTGGCTCAGTCACTAAGCATCTGCCTTCAGCTCGTCAGCCCTGCATCCAGCTCCCTGCTTGACAGAAGCCTGCTTCTCCCTCTCCCACAATGCCCTGCTTGTGTTCCCTCTCTTGCTGTGTCTCTGTCAAAAAAAAAAAAAAAAAAAAGACTGAGAAATAGAAATTGGAATATGTTATAATGCTGGATTTGAACATACAAGAGGAGGTCAAAAGCCAAAGAATCTAGGCAGTCTCTAGAAGCTAAAAAGCTAAAAAAGACAAGGACATAAATTTTCCTCATGAGTCCTGAGATTTTATTTTAGGACTTAAAAATTTAATGCTTTGAGATTTATTTGACCCAAAAGTAATACTTAAGTATAAATTTAATGAAGTATATACAATATCCTATATGAAGAACACTACAAAACTATGATAAATAAAATCAAAGTCCTAAATAAATGGAGATTTCATGTTCATGAATATGAAGACTCAATATTGTCAAGATATCTGTTCTTCCCAACTTGATGTATAGATTCAAAATAATCCCAATCAAAATCCAATCAAGTAATTTTCTGTTTATCAAAAAACTAATTCTAAAGTTTATATGAAAGGCAAAAGACACAGAATAGCCAACAAAATACTGAAAAAGAACAAAGTTGAAGGACTGACACTAATGTCAAGACTTACTATAAAGCTACAGTAATCAAGATTGTTTATTCTTTTGCTAGTACCAAACAAATATATCAATGGAACAAAATAGCCCAGAAATATGCCCACACAAATATAGTTAATTGATCTTTGGCAAAGAAGCCAAGGCAATATAATGGAGTAAAGACCATCTTTTCAACAAATGGCTCTGGAACTGGACACCCACATGCAAAATGTTGAATCTAGACACAGACTTATTACCCTTCACAAAAGTTAGATTAAAACAGATCACAGAACTAAATGTAAAATGCAAAACTATAAAAATCCTAGGACATAACCTAGGAGAAAACTCAGATGACTTTGGGTATGGTGATGATAATTCTAGATACAACACCAATGGCATGATCTTTGAAAAAAAAAAATTGATAAGCTGGACTTTATTAAAACCTCTGCTCTGCAAGACAATGTCAAGAGAACTAGAAACAAGCCAGAGACTGTAGAAATTACTTGCAAGAGACATCTGATAAAGGATTTATTGAGAATGTACAAAGAACTCTAAAATTTCAACTATATAAAATATAATAAATATGTATACAATGAATACTATTAGTACACATTAATCTATATAGTTCCTCTACCTTCCAAATGTGGTTGAAAGATTGGGAAAAAAAAAAAACTTTTATAACTATCTCTGTAACACCATTAGACACATAGTATGAAGTCAACTAAACTCTTGAGTATTAATGCACAAAATGCACATCTCTACTCTAGAAAAAAATCCATTTTCTAATCCAGAAAACTATAAAAATGTAAAAATAGTCATATAGGAAATGTCACACATCAGAATCCAGGATGGGGAAGAGTGAGGATTGGTCCTGCAATTATGGTGCAAAAATTAAACTTGAAGAAAAATACATTACATTTCCTCTAATTCTTTCAAAAGAATTTCATGAAATTTTACTATATAAACATGTAGGACTAATAGTATTGTTTAAAAATTAATTTAAAACTTAATTTGAGTTTTACTGTTTTGTTTGCCATTATATAACTTTCTATAAGCAAAGAACTATGAAAAGTAGACAAAATCAATTTTACATTATCTTTAAAAAAAAGATGTATTAATAAACTTAAATTCTAAAAGGTTAATGAAAGAATTTAGTACCCTGTAATAGGTTTCCTATTAATCCAACCAAGTCTTCTTTCTTTACAAAAAGATTTAAACACATTTCTACATTCTGGTAGAGTCATATATTGAAAGACCGAGAATAAGAAACACATGGTCTCAGACAGCCTTATGTGTATAATCAATTACAGTCCTGTAAAAATATGACACATTTATTCATTTGTAATTAATTTATAAAAGGTAACAATAACTATGCCTTCAGAATAAAAAGAAAAGAGGAAGAAATAGAATTTAGCAGGGAAAATAGATTTTAAAATAGAAATTTAGACTTTATACATGAGCTGGAACATAAAAATAAATATAATGTCCCTGGCACTTACCTGTTTTATGCCTAAAATATCTTAACTACTTATTTTCCATTTTAGGTACTGAATTCAGATTTATGATACTGGATTGATTGTTAAATGGAGTCATCATTCTTTTTCAAATCATACCACTGGCAGACGTTCACCAGTAGCTTATACATTAATTAATGTCTTCATTTTATTTTAATGTATCCTTCAAAGTCACTCAATTTCCTAGACCAGAGCTGAAATTAAATAATTTTCTCCATAAATTCAAATTGGTGCAACATGAGGCCTAAAGCAGATTAATTAATGACTGACAGGTTATCTTTTCATTTTAAGTCTACTTAAGGTAAATATCTAAAAGATTAAGTTCCTAAAAGCAGACAAATTAAAAGAATGAAACAATAGAATGAAAGAGCTTTTTAAAATGTGATGTTAGAAGACAAAAATAAACTAATGTGATCAGAAGATATCATTAGATCTTCCCTAGACTACAGCAACCACCTCCTATTTGATTCTCTAAAACTTACTCTTGCCCTTTAAAATCAATTTGTGCACTAATTTTTAATGCAAATGTAATGATGTCATTCTCCTGCTTAAAATTATTCAATGGCTTGCCTTTGTTCTTGGGATAAATTCCAAATTCTTAATGTGGCTGGTAAATCCCTGTTGGTCTAAGCCCAGTCTTATTCCTCACCACAGTTATAATCTGTTCTTAGGGGTAGAGAACTTTCATTTACAATTTGTTCTTAGGCGTAGTGAACTTCTTTCTGTCTTAGGACTTCACACATCATTTCTTTCTACAGTAGAACTTTCCCATTATCTTTTCCCTTGGCTATGTAGGAAATTCATTTCATAGCTCCAGCTTAAACCTCACCACGGAGGAAGCCTCCTCCACTTCTCAGATTTCAGTAGAACCCTCGTTATATGCCTTCAAGTCATGCTGTATTTTTTTCACTCTAAAGCAATGTTTTCTTTCCCATCAGTGTCTATATTATTTTTAAATGTTATATTTTCCAGTATTTAATATAGAACATGTAACATAGAAAATGATCAATAAATGTGTGAATTCACAAATGACACTAATGCTATTCAATATTTATTATAAAATTCATCTTTTAAGTTTAACTTAAAGTTAGGATAAATATTTACAAATGGCTAGTAAAATATTGTTTACTTTAAGCCATTACTAATCACTGGCAGATGGCTTTGTAAAGCTATTACTTTAGATATGGTCCTTGGTAAGAAACATACTATAAACATTACCAAAAATTTATAACTTGAGCCAGGATTTAACTCATTTCCCCTGAGGCTGACTAGTATTTTGTATTAATTAGGTGCCAGAGTTCTGAACCAGCCCATGCTCAGCAAATTTCTGCTAGCCACTGACAGCTGATTGAATATCTTCTCAAATCTCCAGGTTTTTTTCTGATGGTATCTGTGTCCTAGCTCATGTAATGATCTCTCTCTCTGCTTCTCTCCCACCAGTCCCCGTCTACCTCTCATCCATACATCCATCTAAACCAACCAACCAACCACTAGCTAGCAACCATCATCAAGTAAGCTTTTTCTTATTTATCTTGTCTTTGATTTTGGCCTTTGCTGCATTCCCTGACAGCCAATTTAAAAGACCTGGGTCCTTTGGTTTAGTATATGCTTTGGCTCTTGTCATATTACCAGTTAGAACCAATGTTCACTTGGACCCAGTTTAGCAAAGGGTGGAGTTCAGACAACTCACAGGGAATTCCCAGGTAGTCAAGCAAGGAGATGGTCTCTTCACAAAGGACAGATTGGGTAATGAATAAGACAGGGGAGTATAAGTTACAAGAATAATTGCCAATGAAATGTGAGAGTCTACCTTTGAATATTAAACAGGAACTCGAGAAGAAGAAATTACATAAAAAGAAATGAAAGTAGGTTATACATGTGCATTGACTGAGAATAAAGATGTGTGACAGTCTAAGAATCTGCAGTTCATTTACAAGGGCAATTTTATTATCAAAAGGCCATAAAGAATACAAGGAAGAAAGATTTGAGAAGAGTAAAATGGTCACTGCATACACAATGAAATAATTATAAATGTAGAAAACGTGCTCATGCTCACTAAAAAAAAAAAATGGGAAATTCACCTGAAAACAAAAGTGAGAGGTTTCAATTCAAGATGGCAATACAAGATCCTGAATTTACTTCTTCTGTGAAACAGTGAATCTACAGCTTCATATGGAACAATTTCATCTAAAGAAAAAAAGGAAAAAAAAAAAACAAAAACCTAAAAACTGGCTGACTGCTCTTACTCATTGGAAGAATGAGAGAAGTCCCACATCTGAGTAGAAGAGGAGGATACCATAAAACCTACCCCTAGTGCAGTGACTCATAGTCAGGAAGGAACTTAAAACCTGGAGCTTCCCCAGATTCGGCACCACTAACTTAAAAGACCTGCACTAATATTTTAATATTAAAAGACCTAAAGAGAAAAAGAGTAATACAATTATCATAAGGGATTTACATAAGTGGATAGGTCATCCAAACAGATATATCAAGAAGAAAATAGAGGTTCTAAATACATTAAACCAGATGAAATTAACAGACATATACAGAATATTCCATACAAAAACTGCAGTATTTATTTTCTTCTCAAGTGCACACAGAATATTCAGCAAGACAGATCATGTGTTAGGCCACAAAACAAGTCTTAATAAATTTAAAAAGATAGAAATAATATCAAATATCTTTTCTGACCCCTGTGGTATGAAACTAGAAATCAATTACAAGAAGAAAACTGGAAAATTCACAAAAATTAAAACATGATAGTGAACAACCAAT
>CM052899.1:135362689-135382582 GCA_028534135.1 Potos flavus | reverse complement strand
CAAATCAAAACCACAAGAAGATATTGCTTTACACCTCTTAGAATGGCTATTTTCAAAAAGACCAGAAATCACAAGTGTTTACATGGATGTGGAGAAAAGGGGTCAATTGTGCACTGTTGGTGAGAATGTGAATTGGTGCAGCCACTATGGAAAACAGTATGGAAGTTCCTGAAAAAATTAATAGAACTACCATATGATCTAAATTCCACTTCTGGGTGTTTATCCGAAGGAAACAAAAACACTAATTTGAAAAGACATATGCATCTCCAGGTTCACTAAACCATTGTTTACAATAGCCTGTGTCACCACAAATGTGAACAACCTTTGTCTGAAAACCGATAAATATATTTAAAAAAATGTGGCACATAGGTAAAATGGAATATCATTCCACCACAAAAAAAAGAATGAAATCTTTCTCAACAAGTGGTGGATCTTTATGATATAATGCTAAGTAAAAAACAAACGACAACCAAGCTCATTGATATAAAGAACAGATTGGTTCATCACCCAGGGTGGGGGGGAGGGGTCAAAAGGTACAAATTTCCAGTTATAAAATAAGTCATGGGATGTAATGTATGGCATTGTGGCTATAGTTAATACAGTACTGCATACTTGAAAGTTGTTAAGAGACTAAATGTTAAAGTTCTCATCACACAACACAAAAAATATTTACAACTGTGTATGGTGATCAATGTTAACTAGAGTAATTGTGCCTGATCATTTCACTATATATACAAATAGGAAATAACTGTATTGACACCTTCAGCTAATATAATGTTATATCTTAATTATACCTAAAAAAATGAGTTTCCCTAATTATTACATTGGAAATATTAACTTTGATATTATCAATGCTGAAGAGAGGATTCTCATGCTCTGCTGATACTGTCAACTGGCCCATGGCCACTTCTGAGGGCTATTTATTGCTTCTATATCAATTAAAATTCACAGTGCACAAATATACAATACACAAATATAAATTTGCAAGGAGACATGTAAAATCATTGCTTTAAATTGCTTAAGTTTGGATTCTAAATACCAATGATAAAATAGTTAAAAAATACATTTATTCAATAAAATACTGAGATATATTTTAGAAGCAGGATACAGATCTTGATATGAATTGTGAGAAATAAAAATCCATGTAAGATATTTGACCATTCGGTTTGACTTGCCTGAGATATTATTGCCTTATAACTATTGTCTCGATAGCCTGTCCAGGGTAGAATCTTTTCCAACTATTTCACTGTTAACATAATACTAAGAGCTGTGTGAAAATAAGCTAATATGGGTTTGGTAGATCTCTACGCCATACTTCCATCTTACACTATGGTCTCATTTACTAATGTGTAAAAAAACATAAGTGATTAGCATTTTTACTTTAACATGAGATAAAATATAATTTAAATGACCAGCAATATTTCAGGTAAGTATATGGAGCTGAAAAACAGATTGCTTGCCAAAAAGATGATGGAGATAGCTACACTTTCATGTGCTCTCAGATGGTGGTGGAAGAAATATTTGATGTTACTGCCTTTGTCAGATATAGTGTTTATCAGCCCATTTTGTTTTGTTGAAGGTCAAAAATCAGCAAGATGCACAAAGCTATCAGACCACAAACTGACACAGTGGGAAATATAGCAAATATAATTTAAGTGTAAGAGAAAATATAAGAACTAAAAGCTGAGCAGTCCAACCACAGAGTCAATGAAGACCAGCTGAACAGT
The DNA here is from genome assembly GCA_028534135.1 of Potos flavus. Taxonomy (NCBI): domain Eukaryota; kingdom Metazoa; phylum Chordata; class Mammalia; order Carnivora; family Procyonidae; genus Potos; species Potos flavus. Next base: position 135,380,855 of record CM052899.1, on the reverse strand, counting down.
CAGTCGGTTGTATTACTAATTGTACAGTGATAATCTACAAATATTTATTATAGTGTTTTGTAATTTACCTTATTTTGCAATAAACCTTTTCATCAGTGAGCTAAAAATTGGCTATAGATATTAAATGAACAATATGCATTCATTTTTTTTAATTTTAAGAAAGTTGATGATGAACACAGAGCTTGCTCAAAAACATGCAACTTAATATTTTTTTATTTGCCATGGAATGATTTGAGAAGACCTATGTCTTGCAGCATCAAAATTTGGTGAAATATTAAAAGGAATCAAAGCTGATAGGACTTACTTGACTAGTTTTATCTATAAAAGAATTTGTTGAAGAAAGGTGGCAAAAGACAAAACCCAAGAAAATATTTGGGCTGATGTATTTACACATTACTATGTTAAAGACAGATATGTGAAAACCTTGTATTTACTAACTTTGCTCTGAATATATGAGGTACATCAGCAACTACAGAATAATTTTGCAATAAAAAATAATATAATCTACAAAGAACAGTTTAATAATGATGTTGGCAATTTCAAATTTATTAACCATAAAATAGAAATGTAAAGATTATAGGCATTTCAAAGAATAAAAATAATTATACCATAGCAATAACTCTTCATTAAATGTTTGGTAGAATTCACCTGTGAAGTCATCTGGTACTTGTCTTTTGTTCGTCACAAACCATTCCAAAAAATATGAGAGGAATAAAAGCCTCCATTCATTCTATGGGGCTAGCATTACCCTGATACCAAAACCCAATAAAGACACCATAAAAAAAAAAAAAAGAACTACTACAGGTCAATATCTCTGATAAACATAAATGCAATAATCCTCAATAGAATATTAGCAAACTAAACTCAATGATACATTAAAAAAAAGATTTTACCACAATCATGTGGGATTTATTTCCGGGATGCAAGAGTAGTTCAGTATTTACAAGTCCATCAATGTGATACATCACATCAACAAGAAAAAGAATAAAAATTCTATGATAACAAGAAAAAGAATAAGAAGTATATGATCTCAATAAATGCAGAAAAGCACTTGACAAAGTATAACATTCATTCATGATAACTCTCAACGGAGTAGATTTAGAGGGAATGTACATCAACATAATGTAGGCTATATGGAACAGAATCCACAGCTAACGTCATACTCAGTGGTGCAAAACACAGCTTTTTCTTTAAGATCAGGAACAAGACAAAGAGGTCTGTTCTCACCAATGTCATGCAACATAGTACCAGAATATCTAGCCACAACAATCAGACAAGAAAAATAAGTAACAGGCATCCACATTGGTAAAGAAGAAATAAAACTTCCACTGTTTACAATGACATGTATATATAGTACATAGAAAACCCTAAAGACTCCACCAAAAACTACTAGAACTTATAAATGAATTCAATCAAGTTGTAAGATACAAAATCAATACACATAAATCTGTTGCATTGATACACTAATAACGAAGTAGCAGAAAGAGAAATTAAGGAATCCATCCCATTTACAATTTCACCAAAAAGAATAAACTACCCAGGAATAAACTTAACCAAGGAGGTAAAAGACCTGTACTCTGAAAATTATAAAATGTTGAAAAAACTGAAGATACAAACAAATTCAAAGACATTTTATGCTCAGGGATTGGAAGAACAAATATAGTTAAAGTGTTCATGCTACGCAAAGCAAACTACAGATTTAATGCAATCTCTATCAAAATACCAACAGCATTTTTCACAGACCTAGAATAATACTAAAATTTGTATAGCATTCTGAATAGCCAAAGCAACCTTGAGAAAAAAGAACAAAGTTGGAGGTACTAATTTCAAGATACACTACAAATCTGTATTAATCAAAACAGTATGGCACTGACACAGAATTAGACACATCAATAAAACAGAATAGAGAGCCCAGAAATAAATCTACAATTATATGGTCAATTAATCTACAACAGAGGTGGCAAGAATTTACAGTAAGGAAAAGACAGTCTGTTTAATAAATGGTGCTGGGAAAACTATGCAGTGATATGATATGCAAAAGAATGAAACTGGACCACTTTCTTACACCATATACAAAAATAAACTCAGAAAAGATTAAAGACTTGAGTCTAAGACCTTAAACCATAAAACTCCTCAAAGACAACATAAGCAGTAATTTTTTTGACAGAGGTTGTAGAAAGATTTTTCTAGATATATCTCCTCAGGCAAGAGAAACGAAAGCAAAAATAAACTTTTGGGACTACATCAAAATAAAAAGGTTTTGCACCTTTTATCTATAAAAGAATTTGGAAAGGAAAGGAAATCATCAACAAAAAGGCAATCTACTGAATAGAAGATATTTGCAAATGACATATCCTTTAGGGGGTTAATATCGAAAATCTATAAAGAATGTCTACAACTCAACACCGAAAGAATAATCCAATTAAAAAATAGGCAGAGGATCTAGATAGAAATTTTCTAAGATATACATATGGGTAACAGATACATGAAAAGATGCTCAACATCACCAGTCATCAAGAAAATGTAAATCAAAATCATGATGAGGTATTACCTTACACCTGTCAGAATAGCTAAATTTATAAAGAGAATAAAAAGCGATGGTGGAGATCTTGGTGGGGAGGGGAAGAAAACTTTTATGCACTGTTGGTGGAAATGCAAATTGGTACAGCCAGTGTGGAAAACAATATGGAGCTTCCTTTAAAATCAAAATTATAACTATCCAATAATCAAATAATTCCACTACTGGGTATTTACACTAAGAAAACAAAAACACAAATTCAAAAAGTTATATGCACCGCCCCCTGTGTCTTTTGCAGCTTTATAATAGCCAAGATATGGAAGCAACACAAGTGTCCATCCATAAATGAATGGATAAAGAAAACGTAGTGTATACGTACACATACACACACCTGCATACATCATACACAATGGAATATTATTTGGCTATAAAAAAGAATGCAATCTTTCCATTTGCTACATGTAGAATTTAAGAAACAAAACAAGAGGAAAAAAAGAGAAACAAAAAAACAGACTCTTAAATACAGAGAAAAAAACTGGTGGTTACCAGAGGGGAGGTAGGGGAGGGGAGGGGTGAAAAAAAACAAAAGGGATGAAGAATACACTTATCTTGATGAGAACTGAGAAAAGTATAGAAATGTTGACTCATATTGTACACTTGAAACTAATGTAACACTGTATGTTAATTATATTTTAATAAAAATAGTAATAATTGGATCATATTTTTACAATCATTTTTCATAAATTTTAACAGAAAAATAATTTTTCATTGAACTATCAGTGATATGATATTCAAAACATGTATGGAAGGAAGTGGCTAAATTGTATAATATACATCAAGAATACTCTGGTTAGAGATTTTTGCTTGTTCAGAAAATTAATGTACACATTCATTTTAATATTGCTTGAGAATTATTCGGTATTTAAGAAAATACTTATGTTTTTGAAAATATAGTTTGAATAAAGCTGCTTTATAGGCCCATTGATAAAAATTTTTTGGCCACTAAATACTTAAATTATAAAACATTATTTACTTTAACATTTCTTATTTTCTCAAGTGTTCTGGTTTGGTTGTCATCCTCTGTATAACATGTAATATGAAGTGAAATGAGCCTGTTGCACAAGTAGTATAACATTTATATAAAAAAACTTATTAAAAATAACATTTATGTAATATATGTAATATATTTTCTATTTTGTAATATATCCTAAATATATTTTCCATTTCTCTCTGAATGTAAACACACACCACACACACAATTACATAGGAAAATACACATCGAAATGTTAAACGTAGTTACTTCTATAGGTGTATGGGACTAGAGATGGTTATTTTATTTAAGGTTTGACTAGATAAGTCACTCTGGAATTCAGGATGTTGACCCTGGAGTTAAATATTTCAGACTCGTCTATCAGCATTATAAGTTATGATTAAAGTCAGGTAGATGAGTGAAAAGGAGCAGATAATATTTATAAAAGAAAATTTTACTACAGAAAATGAAGGCAAATATTGGGCCAGTATTTAAGTGTTCAGTAGAGCAAGAAGAGTTTGGAGGATTAAGAAGAAAGAGACCAAGGCATTATGTGGTAGAGTCAAAAACAGTATAAATATTCTTAGAGAATAGGAATCACAGCCTGTCCATGCCTGTGTTCTCATTGTCATGTACTAGGTAGGTGAAGATAAGTATTTATTGAAAGAATAAATGGATTTTAAAAAACACCAGAGAAAATTTAAGAGAGGAAAAGTTTAGAGGGAATAATAATCAAGAACATATATGTATTAAGTTGTAAGAGCTCTGTTGCTTTATAAAATACTAGAAATTCCTGAACCTAATGGAGTCAAATGTATGACATTCAATAAAAATGTTATATTAATTTTTAATCTGGCTACTTCACAGTGTCCTCCTTTAGGGTATCTCTTTATATGTATTTACATGTACCTTTTTGTGTCTCGACTGGACCAATGGGCATGACTGTGTGAATGACAAAAATTAGTCCTTATTTTGTCCTCATGTGTATGTGCGCACACACACACACACACACACACACACACACACACAGGGACAGAGAGACTGATAGAGGGAATGACCCGAGGGTCCACAATAAAGATAAACCAATTTCTACCTGATTATTTTCAATATTCATCAGCCGAAGTGGACTTTAATTATCAGTTGCAGAACCACACTACAGATAACAAAAATAGGATGCTTCCTACAAAAATCATCAGTTGGTGAAGAAAAGAGAAGTTTAATAGAAACTCCCTTAGTTGTACTCCTGTCACTGTTGGGTTGACATCGAAATATTTTCTTATTCAGCTTAAGTAGTAAATACCCCATAAGCATAATATTTAAAGTTATCCAGGTATCAATGGTAATAGGCACTTTTATTTGTTTGTAACCAAGAAAACAGTTAAGATGGAGTTAAATTAAAAAAAAAAGCACTTATGTACCATATAATAGATTTATAATGTTTTTTAAACAATTACGTTTTTAAGGTTTTTATTTATTTATTTGTCAGAGAGAGAGAGAGAGAGCATTCAGGCAGAGAGAGAAGCAGGCTCCCCACTGACCAAAGAGCCTGATGTGGGACTCAGTCCCAGACCTAGGATCATTACCTGAGCCAAAGGCAGATGCTCAACTGACTGAGCCACCCAGCCATCTCTATAATAAATGTTTTAATATACGATGTATCTTAAGAAAACTGAGTGTGAGTTAAAGGCAAAAAATAAGTAATTGTAGCTTTCTTTTTATTTCTTTACCCTCTTATTGACTTAGCATAAACATCTAGATAAGTCCATCTTTCTCATTATTTAAATTAATACAATAAAAGTTGAATGGGTCATGTTTTCTAAATTTTCATTTCTCTTTAAGATTCATTTATTTTAGAGAGAGAGAATGATTACACATTGTGGGGGGAGGGGCAGAGGGAGAGAATCTCAAGCAGACTCCCCACTGAGCAGGGAGCTTGACATGGGGCTGACCCTGAGATCACGACCTGAGGCAACACCAAGAATCTGATGCCTAACCAACTGAGCCACCCAGGCGCCCCTCTAAATCTCCATTTCTAATAAGCAGTGGTTCCATCATATCATGTAAACTTAGGACTCTATTCATTTAATACAAGCCAAATTTGGTTTCTGTCCGTGGACACTTAGTATAATCTTTGCTTCCAGAACTTGATGAAATACAAGTCCGTAAAATACAAAGCACTGCCAAATATTATCACCACATTTGCCACAACAGCGTAAAACCTCTCGTTCACCTTCAACTAACCAATAATTATCTCAGATAAAGTATGACACTACTTTTCTTCTACTTTTTTCTTATTTCCTCTACATTTGACCCAAAACATTACTCTTGATACTATTATTTCCTTTTTTTAAAATTATGTTAGATTCATTAAAATCTAAAATCTAACATTATAGTATGTAAGATTCAAATTTAAGTATTACTTTAAGAGTATGGAGGAGGCATTTATGAAGCTATGGCGGGAAGGAATGGATATTTATCTTTTGTGTAGAACTGGGTTCATTTAACTTTTACTCTCAGAAATTTTAGATAAATTATTTTCTCTGTAAAATAGTTGAGTTGACTCTAGTCTATTTTCTGAGCATTGTATAGTCTATTACATATATGGAAAGTTTTCTCATCAGATTTTCTGTTCATTGGCTTCAAACCTAAGCTATGCACTAAGGCATATATCTGCCAAGACTTTGCCTTTAGCCCCAGGTAAATATATGATCAGGTAGTCATAGCAGGGAAATGCAAAGAAAGGATTCTTTCCCTTATGTATTAGAAGATCTATAAAAATTATATACATAAACCTATATACACACTATATTTAGATTTTCTTTTTTTTTTAAGATTTTTATTTATTTATTTATTTTAGGGAGAGAGTGAGAGAGAGCATGAGAGGGGAGAGGGTCAGAAGGAGAAGCAGATTCTCCATGGAACTGGGAGCCTGATGCAGGACTCGATTCAGGGACTCTGGGATCATGACCCAAGCCGAAGGCAGTCACTTAACCGACTGAGCCACCCAGGCACCCCTCGATTTTCTTTTTACCATGTGCTTTCTCTCATCTGTTTTTGAAGCTTTCCAGGAAGACGGGAATGAAACGGGCAATTGTGATTTGTTGTGTTTTGCTGAAAGCTTGTCATACTATTTTCAATTCTATAGACCTTCCTTCAAATTCTATATACTCAGAAGATAAATCCATCTTACAGTCACAGTCTCTATGAAAACTACTCCAACATGTAAATGTTTCTCTGATTTTTGAGTGGTTACTAAGAAGTTAAATAGTTCTAGTGTGTCGCTTTCTATTTTATTATCTTTTTCAGTTTTATAGGACTTGCTACATCAGGATTGGTTTGACTTTAACATAACTGTAGATTAATTTACATTTGATTTTCTCGGGGACTCCTACTCTTCTAAAATTAAATAATGAATCATGTTAATCTATTGATGAAACCAAAAGTATTTTTACTAGATTTTCATTTTCTTGTGGACTCTTTCGTTGTAAGAATGTCTTTTCATAAACAGTAATATTTACCCGTCATTTGATCTTACAGTTGAATATGCAATATCTCTCAGAAATCTTTCAATACTCTTATGAAATAGGTAAAAGCAACTGCAATTAATCTCCTTATTTTTCAAATGAAAAACACTAGCTGAGGAGTTCAGCTCCTGGTTAAAAACCTACACCTTATTTTTCAGACCGGCTACAATAGGCAATTACAAAGGCTTTATCTGGCAGGGCTTTGCAGGAAAGCTGCCCTCCCTACACTAGATTCCAACACAGGCAGTGCTTTGTCATCCCCGAGGGAGGGCAGTGGCAGCCAGGGTCTCAGGCCTGGCTGGTCGTGATCCTTCCACGCTTACATCCTTGGCTCAGGTCCTTTCATTATTAGGTCTCTTTATCTGAAGTCTTTGGTCGAGCGCCTCTTCAGATGCCTCTGCCAAGACTTCTATTTTGGGATGAGGAGGGAAACTTTGAGGACAGTTTTCCTTGCTCTGACTCAGTACCCCGTGCTTTCAGGCCTTACTCTTTCACCCTCACCCCAGAGTTTAGCACTCCAGAGTCCATCCATAAAACTGCCAGAGCCTTCTGTCCTGGACATCCTCAACAATGAAACATCTCCGCATGTGTGCTACCACCCAACTCTCTCCCCTGATAATGTCCTTTCTTGGAGGAAAATGAAACAGAAGAAGTTGGCCATTCCTCTGGGTTTCGATTCTTGCTTGTATCATTTCAGTAAGTGATTAAAGGCCCTTTCATTTTTGTTTGTTGCTTTAATTGCCTACTCCTGGCCACTGAGCTCTCTCTCTCCCAGCTCAGCTGAGCTTCTGGCACTGGCATATACAGATACTAGCTTCAAATTCCGGGTAAGGCCTATGACAAGAGCGATTCCAACAACTCTGGTATTTCTAAGAGAAAATGAATTTGTTAATTTTTCTCAACCTTCTTAATTTAGCATTGCTAAGGCAGACACTCTATACAGCTTCCACTAAAACACGGGGCAATACAATTTTCACTTCTAATCCACAATACCTCTAAGTCAAAGCAAAACAGCCTCAGTCCCTTCAGGCTTGTGACAAAAATACCATAGACTGAATGCTTTAAAAACAATAGTAACTTATTTCTCACAGTTTTAGAGGATGAGAAGTCCAAAATTAGGGTGTCAGCACCATAGAGTTGCACTGAGAGCCCTCTTCAGCTTCCGGGTTTCAGATGGCCTACCTCTAAAGTCTTCACAAACAGACTGGAAGTAGGGCTCAGCAGCCTCTTATAAAAGCATTAGTGCCATTTATTAGGGCTCCGCCCTCGTGAGGTAATACAACTCTAGTCACCTGCCAAAGATCCCACCTCCTAATACCATCATATTTAGGGGTAGGGTTTGACTTACAAATTTTAGGGAGAAACAAACATTTAATTCCTGACAGAGCCTAACAAAACACCATAAGGAAACTCAGTGTAGTGTCTCCTCCCCAACCTAATCCCTTCCCCCACACACACTTATGTTCCCAATTTTTTTATTTTATTTTATTTATTTATTTGACAGAGAGAGAGAGAGAAAGAGCACAAGCAGGGGAAGCGGCAGAGGGAGAGAGAGAAGCAGCCCCCAAGATCCTGGGACCATGACCTGAGCCAAAGGCAGACCCTTAACCTGCTTAACCACCCAGGCACCCCATGTTCCGTATTCTTTTAAGAAGAAAGCAAACTAAGTATCTTGATGACCAATACCTTGTCTCAATTTTGTCTCAGATCTGCACTGCAAAAATACGTATTTTGGCTACATGTGCATTTTTATTTCCTTTTTCTTAATATCTAAATCTTTCTCTTTTCCCCTTCCACAGTTCATCAGTGTGGCGAAAAATTTGACTGCAAAAGAAATCATCCCATGTGTGGCTACTTAAATTTGATTACACTCAAGTAATGTCCAAGAGAGGTAAAAGCAAAGGATGTGCCTTATTCCTGACTCCAAACATAAAGAAATGTAGAGAATCCAAATATTTCAACTCTTTCATGGGAGTAGGTGGCAGGAGGGTAGAGATATCAAGTTTCAGGTATCCAGATTGTAGTTAAAAAATTAGTTTCATTTTATAATCCACCTTTATAATCCAACTGTTGAAGGGATACTCATTTGCTCTAAGGAACTGATCAAAAAAGTGGAAACGTTTGTCTCTTGTGTAGAAACTTTGAATACAACTCAATGTGACTTTCAGCTTTAGGAAAAACATAGCTCAGGATCTATGGAAAGAAAAATCCTTAAACTAAAACCCCTGTGGTACCTTTGTTTAATCCAGTGTTTTCCACCTGGTTTGGTAAAATAATTACTTACCTTAAGACATAGTTCATCAGCTTCCCAAGTCTCAAAGTGCTTTTTTAAAAGTTGTTTCAGAAATTATCTCCTGCTTAGGTTGGAAAATCCAGGGGCCGGTGTTTTACTGGATCCATCTTTCAAACATGCATAATACAGTTCAACTTTTTCATGACTCATTTTTGCACTGCTTTAGGACACTGATTTTTCCCTTATTCAACTCAGAGTATATATTATTTTGTTTAGTTTTTATTGCTTATTTTATATCCAATACTATATTAGATCATTTCTTGCATTACTGATCTCTGTGGTTATTTGTATTTAGAAATGTGTATCTCTTGGGAAATCAACTCTATTTTTAGCCACTAGAAGGAGAATCAATTCCTGTTTCTCTAGGTCACTAATAAGAGAAAACACACAGTGCTCAGAGATTCTGATTAGTACATATAAAATGAAAGAACTAGTTTTTCAAAATAAAGCATTTATTAATATGATTTTATGATCAATTTGTTATATGCACACTTGTTATAGATTATCTCTACCTGGGAAAAGGTGGGTAGAAATTGATAGGACTTGTGCCTCTTGTGTGCGTGTGTGTGTGTGTGTGTGTGTGTGTGTGTGTGGTGTCTTAGATTAGATTGTGGTGTTTGTCATTCTCTTATGCACTTTATATTGCTCTTGTAAAATACCTCCAGGTATCATTCTGGAAACAAATGTGGCTTGAATGAACCGTATTATAAAATGATATATACTGAACACTTACTCAACATTACCATAATCTGAACATTGTTCGAAGTATCTTACTACATTAACTCATTTATTTTTATTTTATTAATAATAAAACGAAGGCTCAAAAGAAATAGTTTTTAAATCAAGTCTTGCTTAAATACTGTGATATATTTCATTGTTTCTGTTTAGATTCTGATTATTAGGTTGTACAAAAATACACATACATCTATTATTTTAAACTTTTACTTTCTCTGGATTTCTGCCACTAATTAATGTTATTTGAAATTATTTTTAAATGCTGAAATGTAAGCTTGTTCTCTCTTCTTGCAGTTCTCAGAGCTGAGGTTCTCTCTCATAACCCTGGTTCCAGACTGATTGTGTGACCCTATTTTCTTGTCACATTCCTCTATGTCACACGCGGGAAAATTTTGAAATCCCTGTGAATATAAATGTGCAAACCCGATAGAAGTAATTCAGCTGTTTGAATGCTTTTTATCATTAAAATTTATCTTTATCTAAAGATCAGGGGATTGATTATATTTTTGGATGTCTGATGTGGGCTGTTCTGGAGAATTAAATGCTAATAGACTGATCTGATAAAGGCAGAATGCTTCTTGAACTGTATATTAAAAGCCTGGCCAAGGGGCGCCTGGGTGGCTCAGTGGGTTAAAGCTCTGCCTTCGGCTCAGGTCATGATCTTGGAGTCCTTGGATTGAGCCCCACATCTGGCTCTCTGCTCGGCGGGGAGCCTGCTTTCCCCCTCGTTCTCTGCCTACTTGTGATCTCTCTCTCTCTCTCTCTGTCAAATAAATAAAAAAACTTTAAAAAAAATAAAAAATAAAAGCCTGGCCAAAACCAGTAGTGTTTAGTCAGTCTTTAATTCTTTCTGCTCTAATTATTTAATGTTCTCTTTTCATAATTAAAAAAAAAAAATCAGTCTCGCTTCATGTCAATTTTCCCTTCCAAATTGTCAATAAAATCTTCACTGCCTATAGACTGATAAATTGGATATTCCGGGCTTCCATGTTGGCAGTTTTTCTCAGCTTTGATCTCAGCTTTCATGTTCATGAGTCCTGTGCTTCATGTAAACTGAATTGCTTAGTCCCACTATTTTCCCCACTGTTCCTCATTTAGGCTTTTCACATACCGTCCTCTTCAATTAAAACATTATATTGTCTCCACCACATGATTTCCATGAAGTCTTCTAAAACTTCCACTTGGAAGTCAATTTTTACAAATTTAATTGTGTCTGGTATTGGGTCTGTCCTGATTTATGCAAATTTATCTACACCCTCCCTCATTCTTCAATTAGGAAGTAAATTCCTTGAGAACAGGAGCCACACGAAACCTTTGTGTTTAGTCCCAAAATGCCTGACAGTAGACAGTAGTAAACAGTATTTTTGCCTACATCCATTACTAAGTGTTCCTTATTTGGAAGTGCATTTTAGAATCACAGGTATAGATTTTCAAAAATATATGTGCAATATCCTCAGGCTAAAATTATAATTCAGTTTGAGACTGAATCTGAGCCCCTTAATTAAAAACAAAAATTATGGGTCATTTTGAAAGCCATTCTAATATAACAAATTCAAGTTTTCTGTGAGTCAAGAGTTGCATTTTACATTATTTGGAAAGTTCTCTCTTAATTGTGTAAGCAAATCTTGGTCATTATTTCATAAATAAAATGACTGATGAGAAAAAAACATGGAAAATAACTTTCTGTACATACACCACAAATGCACATTTTTAACAAAATAAGAGATCTCACTATTTGTATCATTTATATTCAAATACATTTATTTTATTAAATAAAACAATTTTCTATTCTTTTAAGTACATACATGTATCATTATTTAGTGGTTGAATAACATTCCTATATGTATTATAATCAGTATACTTTTGTTAATATTTAGATTTCTTCCATTGTTTCAATATTATAAATAATGTAGCAACAGATATTATTTTACATACATCTTTATCAAGGTAACACCAGCACCAAGAACACTGCTGGGCAGATAGAATTTCACAAATGAAAGAGAACATGGTGGTTGTGATTAGCGAATTCATTTTAAAAATGAATCTTTGGATACTTCTCAGATAATTTCCTTAAGATAAACTGCTGGGCCAAAGTTTATGTAAATTTTGTAAGGAAATTATATTCTTTTTCCTGTACCTTGCCACGCTTTCTTTTGGGAAGTAGATAAATATTGGCATGTATTTCCATACTTGCATTTCTAACATATGACAAGTAAGTGCTTGACAGTACTCAATTTCCACTCCTAAGGACTGAATGTTTGTGCCCCCACCCCAAATTCATGTGTTGAAACCTAATACCCAGTATGGTTGTGTTCAGAGGTGGGAATCTGTGGGAGGGGCTAGATCATGAGGGTGGAGCTCTCAGGAATGAGATTAGTGCTCTCAGAAAAGAGATCCCACAGAGCTGTCCTGCCATGTCCACTAGGCAAGGTTACAATGAGACTATGGTCATCCGTGACTAAGCAGGCTGTCACCGCACACTGAATCTGCTGCAGCCATTCTCTTGAACTTCCCAGATTCCAGAGCTGTTAGAAATAAATATTTGTTGTTTACAAACCACCCATTTTATGGCATTTTGTTATGGTAACTAGAACAGAATGACACCCACATCTTTAACAAAATGTACATTATTATTCATTTTAATCCTTGACAATCTGAGAAATCAAAATACCTCATTGCTGTTTAAATTTGCATTGTTTTGATTCCATAAGTTTTTCATATTTTTACATATTCCTTCTTTCTCAGTTTATGCTTTTTACTCAGTTTTCTTTTTTTGTTTTATTTTATTTTTTTAAAGATTTTATTTATTTATTTGACAGAGAGAGAGATCCCAAGTAGGCAGAGAGGCAGGCAGAGAGAGAGGGGGAAGCAGGCTCCCTGCTGAGCAGAGAGCCCAATGCGGGGCTTGATCCCAGGACCCTGAGATCATGACCTGAGCCGGAGGCAGAGGCTTTAACCCACTGAACCACCCGGGAGCCCCTTTACTCAGTTTTCTGTCAGGGAATTAATCTTACTGATTTAACAGTATGTTTTATTTAAGAAAATATTGACATTTACCTTCTAAGTGAAATATTTCCAAATTGTCCATTTCCTTCTATTTTATTTATGTTTTACTTTGATTAACTATTACTTAATGTTATACTTCAAAACTTATAGCTTTGGGGTCACATTTGAAATTTCAGGCCTCCATTATAATCTTACTCTAAGTTTACATAAACTTCACTAACATTGCATAAGACATTAAGCATTCATTTCTTTTTAATTTTTAAATCTCTCTCCAGTTCTTTGGAGTTACAACTGTATCTCATCCCTGCACCTTATCCCACTTCTTTCAAATTTTTATTTTTAATAATTATCAACCTATTTATATTCTATACTAACAATTATTTTTCATATTGGGAATGGCAACCTATCTTTTTTACTCCTTCTTCCCCTAATTTATTGACTAATATCCTTTAAGGAACAATTGTGCTAATTTCTAATCATTGACACAGTTTATAGAAAAATAAAATACTCGTGTGGGTCAGGTACTATACTAGGAGCTGAGTACTTAGTGGTGAGTCCAGCAGACACATCTGGGCCATAGAGCCTAGCATCCTCTTGATATATTGTTCTTCAGTTTGTCAATTTCACAAAAAATTATATATATATATATTTTTTTCATCAGAGGCTTTTCGTATGTTCCAAACTGAATAAAATGAATTTTATAAAACGGATAACTTTAAGACAGTTCAGATTGCTTTTTAATATAACGTAAAAACATGATTCATAAATGTTTTTTAATATATTTTAAATCATTAAGGGCATACAAAGACTGAGCTTACTGTTCAGTATGGCAAAATAAAATACGTTACATATATTTCAATGTATATTTGGGAAAATTGTAACTCAACAATTTTATTAGGAACCATTATCTTCTTTTACATTTTAGGAGTTAGGGCAGAAATAGTACTGTATGTTTTGATCTTTTTATCCTTGGTAAATATTTTTCCACTTATTTTTCTTTCTATTACAGAATGAAGAGTCTTGAAATCTCTAACTATAATTATGGATTTGCTATTTCTGTCTATAAATCATGAAGTTATTTTGCTTCTTGTATTTTGATTTTCCATTAATGAGAACATATATATTTAACATCTGTGTGACTTCTTGATGAATGGTACCTTCAATGTCATAAAATCATTTATCTCTGTTCATATTCTTTTCTCTCAGGTCAACTTCCTCTAGTATCAAATTTAAATTACTTTTGCTTTCTCATTATTAGTGTTTGTACAGTATAACTTTTCAAGTTTTTCTTTTAAGTCTGCACCTTTATATTTTATGTGCATCTTTTGTAAATAACATATAGTTGGATCTTGCTTTTTTAATCTAGTAAAATAATCACCACTTTTTTATTCAATTTTACATAATTATTATTTATAGGAATATAGCTAATTTTACCATCATGGTATTATTTAATTATTTATCTACTCTGTTCTTGACCTTCTTCTTTCTATTTTTATTTAAATCAATTGCTTATGTTTTAATCCACTCTAACTCTTCCATTGACTTAGTAACTATTTTTAATAAATATTTATGGATACTCTAGAGTTCATGGTATGTTTAGCTTATCATTATTTACCTTTGAATAATATTATTACACTTCACATGTAACATAAGAAGCTGACAACAGAAATTTTAAATGAATTGCTGAACATCTTTCAATTAGCTTGTGGAGTGGTGAAGAATAAAACTCAAATCATGATTTCCATCTTTAAGTCATCTTTTATTTTTTATTATGTTCAATTAGCCAACATATAGTACATCATTAGTTTTTTTAACATATTGCCATGACTTAGACCACATCTAGTCAAATGAAATAGAGCACTCACTAATGACCAAGTCTCTACGATATAGACAATCACCTTGCCCAGGCTGTGAATCATGAAAAACATTTGAAGAACATTCTTTGTTTTAAGACAGGCTTGGTTTCCAAACTTGGCTAGCTACTTAACTACTAACTTGGAAAGTTTATCTCTGAATTTTATTTTTTCCATCAAGAATCAGAGACAAGCAAATCCACTTCATGTTAAAATTAAAGGAGAAATATTATGAATAATATGTAGGTGCATAATAAATATCCATTCCCTTCCTATATTTACAACACTTTCATTTCTGCCAGAGGATTTAAAATGTAAGACAAATAAAGGAAATGCAATTGTGTGGTTTTGTTTTTTTACATGTTTTTTTGGAACTTGTTGTGGGGAAGATTTTATAGAAACAAGATTTAAACCTCCTTCCTGAAAGGTGGCATTTAATTTGTATATATATTATAATTAACTTTTTAAATTATAGATAAATACAAATTTACTATTGTTAGAAGCAGTTATCTGATCTGGGTTGATTTTTATTTAGTATTATAAATTAAGACAAACAGTTTTTGAATTAGACTGCCTCTATTCCATTTAAATAAGTTTGATTATTTTAAGATAGAGAAACCAATAACAAACCCATATTATTTTTAGTTAGAAACTTTGCAATATAACAAATAACAAATATCAGCTATGTTTTGCTTGATTGCGTGTGGGGGGGTGGTGATTTTATATGTTTTGTTTAAGTTTTATTAGACCAAAGCATTCCAAAAGTAGTTAAACTCTAGCTGGTCATTTAGCTAATTGTTTATCAAACCCATCAATCTTTTGAACATCCAAATTTTTGCCGGAATTAAAAGTGGAGGTTCTTTGAATCATTTTATGGACTTTCTAACAATGAGCTAAAGAAGATATCCTAACTAGTTAACTCTGCTTAGTATTACTTGGTGCAGGCTATTGTCTGTTTTCATTCCAAATGGTTAATTTTCTCACCAGATAAGGTTCAATCTGTGGAAATGGCCAATATCTATTACTAAACCTTAGAAATACGTGTATCTATGAGCATCTTATATGGAAACCAAAAGTTATTGTAAGATTCTCTCTTCTTCATTTATCTTAGCCCATGAAGGCAACCAGGTCAGTAGTGAAGTTCTTTGTATACTGCTTTAGGCAATTTTGACATTTTTCAATGCTGAAATTACTAATTTAAAAAATTATCTGTTGTCTTTTCTAAATCCACAGAACATCGCAGATCACAACTCCAAATATGTTTGGCACAAACTATTGTAAATGCGTTTGGTATGAAGAGTTGGAAAAATATTTTTCTGGAGGAATGACTGTGGAATCCTAAGTTCACTTTTATTTTTATTTGATCTTTCAGGCCTCTTCCCATTACCTAAATGACCTGTGTGTTTGTATATTTTCTTTTGTCTTAAAAAATTTTCCTCTTAAAGCTCTGAAAGTGCGGTATACTTCAGAGTTTATGCAACAAAGGTCTTTACTAGAACCTTTTCCTATTTCCACACATAGAGATGCGAGTCACATAGGAGATCTTTTCCTATTAGCATAGCCACTGTTTGGCATAAATGCCAACATTTTTTCGCTGAAGTTCTATTCTTTTCCTTAGAAAGCATAGTGCAATACAAATGACTGAAAATATTTGGACAAAAGTGTCAGACTGTAACAAGAGTTAACAAGTCCACAAACAAATGTTTAGTACGTTCTAGACACTAGATTCCTTGCCTCTCAATTCAAATGAGGTGCAGAAATAAGTTTTCTTTTGGATGAAAAATGCACAGTCAGCAAAGCTTCAAGTACTATGTGAAATAATAATAAATAATAATAATAATAAATCAGAACTTATGACATATTTGTAGAAAGAGCTTAATAGTTTTCAAAGAGCTTTCATATACAGCCTCTGATGGTAAATGTGGGTAGAGTAAGGTTTGGAATGATTTGACATTGTCTTGATATCTACACAGGTATTACATATTGTCTCACCTTTTTTTGTTTCCTGACATGGTTTTCAAATACAAGAAGTTTCATAAAACAAACTGATTGCATCTCAATGGACTCAAGTTTTACCCTGGTTTATTCTTAAAAAGTCTCCACCTGCAATTAGACCAAGGTGGACAGAAAGGAAAAAGAACATTGAGTTCTTTTACTGCAGTGTACATTTTACAGGGAATGGCCACAATGATTTTTCCATTTTTCACTCATAAACAAATAAAAAAAGTGTTTTCACTTAATAATATCCCAGGACACAGAGAGAAGCATGTATTCAACCCAGGTGGTCAGTCATCATTCATTACTAGTGAATCCACATAAATAAATTGAGTTCACCAGTTAAAAGGGAGAACCAGGTGTGATATGGGGTGAAGAAAATGATCCTCTAGGGAAGAAGTGAGAAATTAATTTCCTTCAAATATAAGAGTCAGAAACAAAGAAAGTGAGATCATTTAATATAGAAGCAAAATAAATTACTTCAAAAGAAAAACTAAATCTGAGAAAGTAGCCCTTTATGTGAAATATTTATTAAATACAAAAAGTTAGAGATAGAACTGTAGAATGGCAGATTTTACTGTGTTTTTTTTTAAAGATTTTATTTATTTATTTGACAGAGAGAGAGAGATCACAAGTAGGCAGAGAGGCAGACAGAGAGAGAGAGGGAGAAGCAGGCTTCCTGCTGAGCAGTGAGGCCGATGCGGGGCTCGATCCCGGGACCCTGAGATCGTGACCTGAGCCAAAAGCAGAGGCTTTAACCCATTGAGCCACCCAGATGTACCAGATTTTACTGTTTTATAGTAGGTTTATTTTTGTTTGTAATTTATTTCCATATTTTTAAATATTTATCACTCACATTGACATAAAAACTATATTATTATGAAATATAAAATGGATAATGGATTATTATAAGTCGTACAATGGGTAAATACCTAACAAACTTCTTGGTACATAAGCATTTGGTTCAGACAATTTGGCTAGATTCTTCTTTAGTGTTAATTAAAGCTGAATCTTTACCTTAAATAGCTATGACTCATATCTGTTCTCTCAGCACATTATGTCATTTTCATGAATATATGGATGCTTTTGTTATTCTCCCTCTTTTACTCACAAGTACTCCAAAGTTTTTAATTTATCAATTGACTCTATATGTATTATTGACACTATATATCTAATATGATTTTTGGAACCTTCAGACTTAAAAGATTTCTC
>CM052899.1:135301043-135362189 GCA_028534135.1 Potos flavus | reverse complement strand
AAATAAATAAATAAAATAAAAAAAAACTGAACATCTAAAACTGATCTCCAAATTTCCGAACTTTTTTCCTATTTTTTATTCTCTTTCACTGAAGTATAGTTGACATACAATAGTTTATTGGTTTCAGGTGTACACCATAGTGATTCAACAATCATACATTATGAAATGCTCACCACAGTAAGTGTAATTACCATCTGTCACCATACAAAGTTATTACAATACTATTGACTATATTCTCAATGCTATACTTTCATCCCTATGACTTATTTTCTAACTAGAAGTTGGTACCTCTTAATCTCCTTCATCTATTTCACCCATCCTCAAATTGCCAAACTTTTTACTCTTCTGTCTTTCCTATTTTACTTAAAGCCATCACCATCTATACATTCACTCAAGCCCATAGAGGTCCCATTAAATGTTTTCTTTCCATTATTTCTTATATCAAATTAAACATCAATCTTCATTGATTCTGCCTCTTGAAATCCTTTCATCTGTCTTCTCTATTATAATATTCACACCTGTCTAACAGGCACAGAATATTTCTCTCATATTTTATAATATATTCCCTAATCTGTTGCTCATTTTTAAAACTCATTTCTTCCTCCATTGCCTTAGAATTATTTCAGATTTCTCTGAGACAAAGATTAGGTATTGAATATTCCAGGTCTGGTAATATTTAGCACATCTCATACTGCCAACTTATGTTGGGGTCAGAACAAACGATGTAGAGTTCCTTGTGTTTTGTTGAAGAGCATTCTCATTGGGTACAATGTTGCTCCTTACCTTCCTAATTTAGCAGGAAATGTCTTAAATCACTTTTCTGTAAAACTTTTCCTATAGCCAGTACTCTTCATTCCATGCAAGGTGTCTTTTTTTTCTGTTCCTTTAATATGCTGTGCATTCTTTTATCACTGTGCCTACTGAGCTGAATTGCCTTTTAGTTTTATAACTACCTCTATGGTCATGCATTGAATTTAATAAAAATAGAGACTATGTTGTCTTTTTTCTACCTCAGAAGAGTGATTGGCTCATAACAAATGCTGGACAAATGATTGAGTGAATAAATTATTGAGTGTAAGATGGTAAGGAAGAAATCATCTTCGCCTATATTTAACCCTTACAACTTCGCAGTAAGTGCTTGATGCACCAAAACGAACTCTTAAAAACTTTACACTTTTCACATTCTGTAACTTTATAACATCACCACTGCAGGGGGGGTATAAAATATTGAACAAAAAACAGCTAACACAATGGCACAGCACCCATCATTCAAAACGGATGGCAGGTATAAATAACCAATAGAATTAGAGTGGTTGAATAAGAGCACTGATCATCACAGTAGAGAACTTCTACATTTGATTTGGGCATGTGTTGGTTTGTTTATAGTGTCATCAGAGGAAAATGAAGAGAACAGATGAAGGCAATCCAATATGTCATGCAAGTTTGAAAGAAACTCAAATTTTGGGAAAAAGGCAGTGTTGATGTTGCTAACACTGTCAATTAAGTTCCTCCCCTTTTAACTTCACAATTTTGGAAATGTGTATACTGTTTTTTGGGGTAGCACATACAATAGAATTGAATTTCTTAAAATTAAATCATACTCTTTATAATTAAAAACTAAGTTCTACACTCTTGGTACATGTATGAAATAATCTTGATAGAAAGGAGAATTGTATTGAGAAGTAGTTCTTGTATACACTTTCAATAAACATGCTTCACAGAATTTTCTTTTAGTAACTAGAAAGTCTAAATGTTGTTTGTGGTACAATATGTTTTTGGTTTTTACACCAATATTCTCTTTTGCTTATTTTATTTTAATGAGCCAGGGTGACTAAAAGCCCAAAGAAAATACAAGAAATATAGTCATTATTATTAATATAGACAGTATGCATCAATTTTCATTCTGCTGGTAACAACAGAAAAGTAAGGCTTATATTGGATGTTCTAATAGGAAAATCTTTCAGCGTCTTTCTATTGGTCTGAAACACTTATTATAAGTTTATTTCTATGTTCCCTGATTTGAGTGTTTTTCCCTTTTTAGTGGTTTAATATCTAAATACCAATTTCTCTGAGGAGGCTATGCTCTGGAGAAGTCTGTCTCTTTTAGGAGTTCCAAAAACTCTAAGGATCAGAAAAGCCCCAACTCACACATTTGGTCTAGGGAAGAACTGAGTAGCATTCTGCAGAATTCCAAGAGAAGCTAATGGAATAGAGTGAAACTCAAAGTTTCTAAGACATTTATACATTTATTCATTCAGGAAAAATATTTACTTTTGAAGACTATGAGTTGCATTCTCTGAGAGGTCAGCCTGATATGACATCAATATTTCAAAATTATTTTAGACCTTAATCCCCATTCCTCCTTTGTCCTTCTCTCCCTCCCTCCTTTCTTCTTTTTCCCCATCTGCCAGGTCTCCTAACAATTTACTTCCTACATCATCCCTCATTTTCTCAAAGTACTGTTATTATGGCAGACAAGACCTCCCAGAACATCCTTGGAAACAGTGAAAGAAAGACATCATTAAAATCTCTACATAATATTTTTAAAAGAATGTGGAGTAGGAAGAAAAAATGGACTAGGTAGGAATATTGGTTCAAGGAAGGTGAGAGGAGGTAAGTGTGATATAAGAACTGTCTTGTGAATAGGCTAGTGACATCTTGCCAAATAATTTCTAATTTGAATTCTAATTTGGTTTTGGTATTATAATGTGATGTCCCTCTACTGCTATGAATTATTTATAAAATATTTCTTATCTAGCCTTCTGCAGATGGTCTTTTAAAAATTTTTTAAAGTATATCAAATACCAAAAAAAAAAGTATATCAAATACCAACAGCGTTTTTTCACAAAACGAGAACAAACAATCCTAAAATTTGTATGTAGCCACAAAAGACCCTGGATAGCCAAAGCAACCCTGAAAAAGAAAAGCGAAGTGGAGGCATCATAATTCCAGACTTCAAGTTATATTACGAAGCTGTAGAGATCAAAAGAGTATGGTATGGGCACAAAATAGACACATAGATCAATGGAACAGAAAAGAAAATCCAAAAATGAACCCACAACTATATGGTCAATTAATCTTTGACAAAGCAGGAAAGAATATTGAATGGGAAAAAGAGTCTTCAACATATGGTGTTAGAAATACTAGACAGTAATATGCAAAATGATGAAACTGGAATATTTTCTTACACCAAACAGAAAAATAAAATCAAAATGGATTAAAGACCTAAATATGAGAACCGAAACCATAAAAAAACTAGAGGAGAACACAGGCAGTAACTTCTTTGACATTGGCTGTAGCAACTTGCCATTCTAGAGGCAAGGGAAAGGAAAGCCAAAATAAACTACTGGGACTTCATCAAAATAAAAAGCTGTTGCTTAGTTAAGGAGCCAATCAACAAAACTAAAACCAACTTAAAGAATGGAAGAAGATATTTGCATATGACATATCTGATAAAGGGTTAGTATCCAAAGAAAGAAAGAAGAAAGAAAGAAAGAAAGAAAGAAAGAAAGAAAGAAAGAAAGAAAGAAAGAAAGAAAGAAAGAAAGAAAGAAAGAAACTATAAAACTCAACACCCCAAAATGAATAATCCAGTTTAAAAATGGGCAGAAGACTTGAACAGACATTTTTTCCAAAGAGGACATATAGATGGACAACAGACACATGAAAAGATCAACATGACTGATCATCAGGGAAATGCAAATCAAAGCTACAAGGTGCCTAGGTGTCTCAGTTGGTTAAGCGTCCTACTCTCAGTTTCAGCTCAAGTCATGATCTCAGAGTTGTGGGGTGGAGCTCCATGTGTGGCTTCCTGCTCAGTGCAGAGAGAGTCTACTTGAGATTCTCTCTCCCCCTCTCCTTTGGCCCATCTGTTCTCTGGATTGATTCTATAACATAAAAAACAAGCCTTTTTGCTCTGGAATAAATGAAAAATGTATATAAATAGACATAAATTGACCATCTAGTTTCTCTCTTAAAGAATACAGGATAAGGCTATTATTTAATTCAAGTAAGCATTTACAACATTATTCATAATACCCAAAAAGTAAAAACAACCCATATGCCCTTCAATTGATTAAGGATAAACAAAAGTGGTATATCTGTGCAGTGGAATATTTTTCAGCCAATACAAAGGAATGAAATACTTCTATATGTGATACCATGCACCAACCTTGAAAACATTATGCTTAGTGAAAGAAGTCAGACACAAAGGTCAATATTGTTTGATTACATTTATATGGAGTGTCCAGAATAGGCAATTCTATAATGACAAAAAGTAGATTTGTGGAGAAAGGAGAAAAGGAAATGACTGCTAATAGGTAAGAATTTCTTGTGATGATGAGAATATTCTGGAATTAATTAGCAGTGATGTTTGCATAGCCTTGTAAATAGTAAAAAAAACCACTGAACTTTACACTTTGAAATGGTGAATTTTATGATGGATGGATTTTATCTCAATTTTTCAAAAATTGGAAGACAAAGAAAATACGTTTTTAATAAACGTGCATTTACTTATTTAGATCTTTTTTAAAAATCTCTGAAAGAGTATGATATTGTACTGTTTTTCAGGCATTAGTCCTTGGAGTGAAGTATTAGTGAGTAAATAACAAAAGCATAGAACACTCTATCTATCTATCATCTATCTATTATCTACCTATTGATAATGAATAAAATATGAGAAACCACAATCATGGATTCAGTAACTTTGAGAATCCATGACTAGCTATTTTCACATTTATATCTCCCTTAATAACTTTACCTGTATATGTGTGTTGGCTTTCTGTCTTGTTCATCTTTAGCTAATCCTTGTTTGTACATTTTAAAATTGTGCAGCCTGCAAAGACGTGATGTCCTATTATCTTGTCAGTTGAAAAGGAAGATTTGTGCAAATGAAAGTTTATGAGATTTGTCTTTAGGGATCCATTCCTGTAAATTATATAAAACATAGACTTCTAGTGAAATGACATTTAGAAATACTCATGCATACATCTATTTGAACTAATAAGTCAAGTTTTACTTATGTAATATATTCCAATCACATGGAAGTAATAAAAGTAAGTGTGATCTCAGAAATGAGTGCTATTACAATAAAATATTCTTCAATAAAACAATACACAGCAAAAATATGAAAGCATAAAAAGTATTGTGCTCTTGATGCCTAATTTACCAACATTTCGTGTCAGCAAAATTTTTGAAGATTCATTCCTTTTTTAAGTTTTCTTTTTAACAAATACTACTTAGAATACATTTGACCAAAATGATATACTATTCCCTGCATGGTCATAGATTGAGTCAAATAAAGGAAAAGATATGCTGAAAAATGAACAAATGGTCTGCAATGCAGCTTAATAGGAACCTATACATATATTTTTAGTGTAAAGTTACTATATCAACCATGCTCCCTTTTTCAGATAAGTAATGTGGCTGAATACTTTTTCATACATTTTTTTCTCATGTAATCTGGAAATATGAAAGGTGAAAATAGAGTTGAAATACATGGCCTGTAATCCATTTGCTTCCTGTATCAGGGGGACAAGTGCTGGCAAAAAGAAAGAAGGCAAGTCATCCAATTCAAACTCCTTGTTTGTGTGGTAACTGGACTTCTGACTATAAACAGACTATTTTTTGCTAGAATGAGTGTACTTACCAATTGAATATTCTTAACAGAATGATTCTTGTTAAAAATTGCTTGTAGAAAACAAGCCCAGAAACTAAGGACTATGGGCATGGCTCCCTCGGAAAGGTCATGTAAGTTGAAGAACAAATAGATAAGATTTTCTAAGCTAACTGTTTCCTAATATCTGCAGTAATAATGCCTATGCTTCACACAGAAACCTCATTCTGGGGCAGAGTTCTTGTCTGAGGCAGGAAAGAAGGACAACGAGAGCCACCCACAATGACCAGACCTCTTTCTACCTAGTTGCCTGAATCCTTGAAATTATTAATATATTTGAGACCAATTGAGATCTCTAATTATATAAGTCTGAACTGAAAACCTAGTCCTTAGTGTAAACTTAATATGAAATACGGATAATTAGTATTGAATGCAAAAATCTCCCCACTAGTTAGTTAGTGAATTCCATAAGGACAGGCTCAAAGTCAGATTTGTTCAAATATCATTCCTTATAATAAATAAATAATAAAAACCTAATAACCACTTAAACTAATGAATATAATAAATATGCATAAAATATATTGGAATGCAATATGTGAAGTATCTTTGCCTACTCTATAAGTACGTGTGATAGAGCAACTGAGTAAATTCGCCAAGAATTATGCTTATAAGCATTTTGTAATTTTTTTCAATTGTTTTGTTTTGGCCATCATTCTAAGTTTATTGAAGAGGTAGAACATAATGGCTCTCTGGTGTAGAGTTTCCTTAAAGTCCAATGTATGGTAGATTTTTAGTATAATTTTTAGTTCTTCCCACAGTTTTAGTTATAGAACACGTAAATTAAAAGACTGTTTGAGATAATTAGATACAGAGAAACCTGAAAGGGAGGTTAGAGCATAGGAGGAAATCAATGTCTATCAGGAATAGAATTACTTGACATTGCTATTATTATATTTTTTCAATAAGTACTTCAAAAAAGATGCAGGGGGATAAGGTAAAGGACATTTAGGGATTGGCACTCTACTATGAAAGCATCTCTAATAGGTAATGTGCTGAAATATTTGTTAGGTGGATTGACAGTGACAGTAGGAATAATAAAAGGAATCCGAGGAGCTAGCTAGAAAGAGTAGTAACAGGTGACATTATCAGGTGCTTTCCATACTTAACTCATTTTGTCTTCCCACAAATCAATAAGGTAGGCTACCATTACCTCCCATTTTCAACACAAAGGGATTATGTTAAAATGCAGTTAAGTAACTTGTCTAAATTCATACAGCCAAGAAATGTAATGTGACTGCATAACACTCTTCTAAAACTACTTGGTGCTGAAATATGATAGACTGAGGCCAACAGTTCAGAATTAGTTTCAGAAAGTATTGAATATTTGGGTGGAGTAGCTAATAAAATATATAACTAAGAAAATATATTAAATGTTTGGAAATGTTTATCAATTTAGAGAAAAAATAGATGTAAATAGAAATTACTTATATATTGCTGAAACCCTTGGTTTCTGCTCAGGCCATGATCTTAGGGTCACGAGATCGAGCCTAGAGCCAGGCTCTGCATTGGGTATGGAGCCTGCTTGAGATTTTGTCCCTCTCCCTCTGCCCCTTAACCCATCAGTGCACTCTCTCTCTCTCCCTCCCTCTCCCTCCGCCCTTTTCCAACCCACTGGGGCTCTCTCTTTCTCTAAAAAAAAAAAAAACTAAGTTCTGAGCAGAATGGTGATAGAAATCTAGGTGGTGAAAACCATTCTGATGAGGTCTCAGACAAAAATGAGAAACGTTATGGGACAAGAGAAGTAAAACAATCCTTTTTAAGAAGTGGCAAATAGCTTGGCTGGATTGTGTTCATGTCCTGGTGTTTTGTGAAAGGTAGAACTTGTAAAAGATGCCATTGGATATTTGGCTGAGGAAATAGCTAAGCAACTGCTGAAGTAGTGGCCTGGTTCCTCTTGACCACTTACAGTATAACTTGAGAAGAAAGAAATGATTGAAGGTTGGAACTGTTAATCAAAAGGGAAGCGGATTTTCAACATTTCACATATTCTCAGCCTATCCATATTGAAGTGAATTAGAAAGCCTCTTCAGGAAAGAATATTAAGAATATGCCCAAAGGACCATCTCAACAGAAATCAGGAACTATTGTTCAAGACAATAGAAAAATAACCCCCTTTCCCATCAAGGGATTCAGAGGTCATCAGGGTTGTTACCGTCACCAAGGTCCAGAGCGCAAAAGCCCCAGGGGCAGAGCGGCTTCAAAGTAAGTGTTGCTGGTGCCTGTGGGACCTCTGTCTGCCGTCCCTGGTGCACCCTGTCTAGTGCAGCTTCACATGGCAGCCTCTATTCCCCACATTCTGGTGCTGTGTTCCTCTGCCACTGTGGCTTCAGTGGCCTGTGCCCAACAGAGCCACAGGGCCCAGTCAGAGAACCACCGGGGGGGGGGGGGGGGGGGGCAGATATTTTCAGAGCATTAGGAGTCCAATCTCTGCCTTACAAAGGCCTGGGGGCAAGATTTCTCTTGCTGCTTCAGTGGATGCAGCAGATAGAACCCCACCCCAGTGGGCCTAGAGGGCAGAGCATTGAGCAAAGAGGAATACTGTAGAAACTTCAAGTGTAATGGAGTTTGCCTCATTGGATTTTGAACTTTCTCTGGCCTTGTCACTCTTCTTCTTTCTTTCTTCCTTTTGAAATGGAAATGTCCATCCTATGCCTGTTACACCACTGTATTTTGGAAGTACATAACCTGTTTGATTTCTCAAGTTCACAGATGGCGGATAGAGCACTTTGCCTCAGGATGAATAATAACTTGAGTCTCACCCATATCTGATTTAGATGATATTTAAATAAGACTTTGGACTTTAGTTGATGCTGGAACAAGGTAAGACATTTGGGGTTGTTGGAGTGGAATGAATGCATTTTGCAGAAAATGAATTTTGGAAGGCCAGGGGTGGGATGCTATAGATTGAATGTGTCTCCCTTAAAATTCATATGCTGAAACCTAAACACTAATGTGATGGCATTTGGAGGTGGGGTCTTTGGAAGGCGTTTGGGTGATAAGGGTGAAGCACTCATCAATGGGATTTAGTGCTCTGATAACAGAGGCCCCAGAGAGACCTCTTACCCCTTCTGCCATGTGAGGACACAGAGAGAAGATGGTTATCTGTGAACCAGGAAGCAGGCTCTGACCAGACACTAAATCCACTGACATCTTGATCTTGGACTTCCCAGCCTCTAAAACTAAGAGAAATAAATTTCTGTTGTTTATAAGCTATGTAGTTTGTATTGTATTTGTATTATAGCAGCTGAAGCAGACTAAGACAGTTATCCTAAAGATTACAATCAGTATATAAATTTAAATAAATCTAGTTCTTTTTATTTTTTCTTTGAATTTTTTAAAGATTTCATTTATTTACTTGAGAGAGAGAGTGAGCAAGAGAGAGAGAGAGAGAACACAAGCAGGGAAAGAGGGAGAGGGAGAAACAGACTCCTCGCTGAGCAGGGAGCCTGATACAGGGCTCCATCCAAGGACCCTGGGATCATGACCTGAGCCAAGGCAAACGCTTAACCAACTGAGCCACCAAAGTGCCCCAATCTAGTTCTTTTTAATATTAAACTAATTTCAATGGTATACAGAAGCTTTGCTCTAATATACCCCTGTTCTCTCTCACTCTGTTGTGCTATTATTGTCATACAAGTTAAATTTCCTATATCATTAACATAGTTTCAGAATTACTGCTTTAAGTAATTACACTTCAATTCAGATAGAAGGCCAGATTAACAAACAAAAATATGCTTATATTGTCCATTATATTTACCTATCTAATTATCCTTATTGGAACTCTGCTCTTTATTTCTTCACTTGGATCCTAGTACTGTGGATGCTGCAATCCTGTCAGTGCAATACTATTGTTTTTGGCAAAGCCCTGAAAACAGAGCTTTTTTTTTTTTTCCACTGAACTGATCACTGAGTCAAATCAAATAGCCACAACTCCTTGATAATGGAGATTTTCCAGGTTGTTGCTAGTTTGGACAAAATATTCACTGCAGTCTGGGGCTGGAGCTTTTAATGGAGCTCTGAAAGACTAATCCTCTCATTTGGCTGTGAGTCTGCTGATTTTCATAGCTATTGTGACAAAGAGCTGAAGAGGGAGGGCATGGGGAGTAGTCACAAGTTGAAATGCCACGGACATAGCTATCTTATCAAGGTTCAGTAGTTTCTTTCGGATAAACACCTTTCAGTTCATTCTGTGGATTTGGTTAAATTCCAGAGTTCTGAAACAGTTGATTTTAGTTATTTTTCAGTATTTTTGTTATTTTTGTGGGAGAGTAGTTCACCAAGAGCCTCACTTGGTCATTCTGGAAGCCAATTTTTATTGATGTTTCTACTTTTTATTAGAGAACTCTTCAATGCTGTCTCTTTTTATTATTTTTAGGAAACATTGGTCATTAATTCGCTAGAGGTTGCAAAATGATACTTTTTTTTTTTTTTTTTGAGAGAGAAGTGCTGGAGGGGCAGAAGGAGAGGGAGAGCGAGAATCTTAAGCAGGCCCCACATCCAGTGCAGAGCTTGATGCAAGGTTCAATCTCACGACCCTAAGATCATGACCTGAGCCGAAATCAAGAGTCTGACATTTAACTGACTGGGCCACCCAGGTGAGATACTATTTTAATTATCTCATTTCCTTATCAACTATTAAGCCGAGATATACACATACATGTACATAGATAGATAGAGAGAGAGAGAGAGAGAGAGAGAGACAGAGACAGAGATGATAAAGTTAGAAGATCATATATACCTATTTCCTATTATTTGCCAGTTTCTAAAATAATGAGCTGTTTCCCTAGCATTCACCAAATGTGACCAAAGAAGGCTTTCATTTGTCTTGTTTTGTTTGCTTTTCCTATTTGTTTTTGGTTTTGAATACATGACAGATTCTTGAATTAAACATATTAGCTGTGTCTTAACCAAATATTCTTAAATGCTTAAATTGTTCCACTGTTGGTCAGTGGGGTGGTCACATCAGGTTGGCTCCTGAGACTTTTGGCATCATCTGTGTCTTTGATAGCTACTTTACTCTGTGGTACTTGTCTTGTTACATGCCATTTCTCCCATGGTCTCCCTGTTGCTTTTTTTCTATGAAAATGGTATTTAGAGACTATAATATGCGCATTAGAATTACTCATTGCTATCAGAATGGGCATTGTTTCTAAGCATTTTAGATATAGGAAATAAAAATATTTGAAATGAAATTTTATGTGTGTGTGTGTGAGTGTGTGTGTGCACATGCATGTTTATGTGTTGTCAAAGAGAAGTTACAGAAATTAAACAGGCAAAAGACTTTATTCAGAACTATGGCAACATTGGGAGAGAGATAGAACACAAACCACTGAGGAAAAAAAGCAAGGGGTGAGCTAGTGGGAAAGAAATAGAGGATATTGCATCGGTTGGTCAATGTCACTAGGACATCTGTGTTTGCTAAAGCGTGCTTATCAAAGTTATGCTCACACAGAGACTGAGAGATGGGGGCTTTTCCTTGAAGATTACATTTCAAATGGATGGCTACCAGGTCCTTGAGAGAGACACCCCAGTGTTGTAAAATTGGTAAGAAGCTGGGAGATTTACATGTCAAAGGGACAGAGAAAGCATTTACAACTGAAAGTTTTCTGAAGTAAATGCTCTAAGAAAAGGCAGCTCAGGAAGAAAGCTGTCATAAGTACAGTCAAGATGATGGGAACGTAGGGCATTTAATCAGTACACATACACACATGCACACATATATGTGTACGTGACATAATATAAAAGACAAAATACCGGGGCACCTGGGTGGCTCAGTGGGTTAAAGCCTCTGACTTCAGCTCAGGTCATGATCTCAGGGTCCTGGGATCGAGCCCCACATGGGGCTCTCTGCTCAGCAGGGAGCCTGCTTTCCCCTCTCTGCCGTCCTCTCTGCCTACTTGTGATCTCTCTCTCTCTGTCAAATAAATAAATAAATCTTAAAAAAAAAAAGACAAAATACCTTATGAGTATCTTCTAACATGTTCAGTGCAAGTTCTGCACTACAGAGCTTACTTATTCTCATTGATCTTATAACTGTTTTTCCTTTTCCCCTCAGTAAAAATCCTAGCTCACAATAATACCACCATAACCCACTTATTTTCCTCAAAATGCACATAGAACTGTCTCAGAATAATAATCACAGAACTGTCACTAATGATACAAATTCTGAAAACATAAGTTATTTTTGCAGGTCTCTTTGTCCTTAATTCATATCACACTAAGGTGTACAGTTAGATTACTGTATTTCAAAGTCACTTGAAAGAGTTTCTTTCTGTGGTATGCCAAGTCAATATTAAGTTAAGTTGATTTGTTTTAGTTTGCTTTTTGTTTTTGAAGATAACCTTTTTCATATAAAATATTTTCTTGGTTCCAAAAGCAAAACTATAAAAATAGTATATTCAGAAAAATTTAGCTTCTATCTCTACACCCTTCCACATTAATTTCACCCGCTTTATAGATAATTTTACCCCCATTACTATGGTTTACTGTTCCATTTTTTTCTTTTTTTATCATGTAAGTAAAAATGCATAAATATGTGCATTTACATGTGCATATGTGTGCGGCCCATCCCTGCAGCAGACTGAATATTTGTATCCCCTCAAAATTCATATGTTAAAACCTATTCTGGGTCTTTGGAAGATGCTTAGGTTAGGTCAGGAGAATGGAGCCCTCATGAATAAGGTTAGTTTGTATAAAAAAAACCCACTGAGACCCCAGTTCCCTTTTGTCACGTGAGGTTACAGTGAGAAAACAGCTGTCAATGAGCACACACAGGTTCTCTCCAGACACCAAATCTGCAGGCACCATGATCTTGGACTTCTTAGTCTTCAGAACTGTGAGCAATAAATGTTTGTTGTTTAAGCCACCCATTTCATAGTACTTTTTTTTAATAGCAGCCCTAATGAACTAAGACACTTCCTTTTTTACATTACATTAAGTATACATACTTTTTTTTCCACATTGATTTTAAAATAATACTAAACTTTGGACACCATCTCATAGTAGTATACAGAGACAGCCTTTATTTTTTTGTTGTTGTTATGTTTCAAGTTTTTAATTTAAATTCTAGTTAGTTAACATATAGTGTAATATTAGTTTCAGGAGTAGAATTTAGTGATTCATCACTTACAGACAACACTCAGTGCTCATCATAAAAAATTCCCTCCTTAATCCCCATCACCCATCTAGCCCATCCCCTGCCCACCTCTCCTCCAGCAACCCTAAGTTTGTTACTTATAGTTAAGTGTCTCTTTTATAGTTTGCCTCCCTCTCTTTTTTCCCCTTCCCCTATGTTCATCTGTTTTGTTTCTTAAATTTCACATATGAACAAAATCATGTGGTATTTGTCTTTCTCTGACTTATTTCACTTAGCATAATATCCTCTAGTTCCATTCACGTCATTGTAAATGGCAAGACTTCATAGATTTCATTCTTTTTTTATGGCTGAGTAATATGTCATACACACACACACACACGCATGCACAAACACACACACCCCACATCTTTTTTATCTATTCATCAGTCAATGGACATTTGGGCTCTTTCTATAATTTGGCTATTGTTGATAATGCTGTTATAAACATCAGGATACATGTGCCCCATCAAACCAGTATTCTTTCCTTTGGGTAAATACCTACTAGTGTTCAATTGCTGGGTCATAAGGTAGTTATTTTTCTAACTTTTTGGGGAATCTCCATACTGTTCTCCACAATGGCTATACTGGTTTGCATTCACACCGATAGTGTAAGAAGGTTCCCCTTTTTCTGCAAATTAAACCAACATCTGTTGTTTCCTGTGTTATTAATTTCAGCCATTCTGACAGGTGTGAGGTAATATTTTATTGTAGTTTTGATTTGCATTTCCCTGATGATCAGTGATGTTGAACATTTTTTCATGTGTCTGTTGATCATCAGTATGTCTTCTTTGGAAATGTTTCTATTCATGCCCATTTCTTAACTGGATTACTCGTTTTTTGGGGTGTTGAATATGATAAATTCTTACAGATTTTGGATACTAACCCTTTGTCTGATAATGTCATTTGCAAACATCTTCTCCCATTCTGAAGATTGCCTTTAGGTTTGTTGATTGTTCACTACTCTTTTTTTTTTTTAATTGAAATAGCATTTGCATCATATTCCACTATGTTGGTAAAATAGAGTGTATCTAACCAATCTCTCTGCTAATGATTATTTGGGCATTTTTACATAAGACTGCATTGTCCCCACAATATTCTTGAGTCTTCATGTTTCCTTGAATTTTTAGGAGGGCATGCCAAATCAGTTTCTTAGTTTCATCATCTAGAGGTGTTCTTCCTGTTGTTTTTTTCAACTGTCACAAATATTACTTTCTGGGGTGCCTGCATGGCTCAGTGGGTTAAAATCTCTGCCTTCTGCTCAGGTCATGATCTCAGGGTCCTGGGATCGAGCCCCGCATCAGGCTCTCTGCTCAGCAGGGAGCCTGCTTCCCCCTCTCTCTCTGCCTGCCTCTCTGCCTACTTGTGATCTCTCTCTCTCTCTGTCAAATAAATAAATAAAATCTTTTTTTAAAAAGTTACTTTCTTTCTCTCCCTAATCCTATATAGCCTCTCTATACTTTTGTCCTTATTGTACCTGTTTTAATATAAGTTTTACTTCCAGTATTTCTCCTCGTTTCAGGGATCTGTACTTTCTGGACAAAGAAGGTTTCAGTTGATTCATTTGAATCATTCTAGGAACCCCAAACACTTCCTTCTGTGGATGGGTTGTATCCTGGAAAACTCCCTCCCCATTTTATGTACTGTTCTTAAATTGGCTTGCTGAGATTTCCACTTATGGTGGAATAGCTTATGATATTTGGGCTTTATCTGGGCCTTTTAACAGTCACTTTCTTTTCCTCTGAAGTTTTCTTATAATTATAAAAACAATAAAGTTAACTTTCCACTATATATATATAGAATTCTTCTGTAATAACTCTGTTGGTATGGCATTTAGTAGTTTACAAAATATTTAACCTCATTTCACTTTGGCAACCCCAATGACCCCAACTGTATATTCAAATAGTTTATGATATCTACCATCGATGTCAAAAGGAGTTCATATGTGGTAGAGCCAGAATTGAACCTAGCTTCCAAATGGAAGCCAAAAAAATGTTCCACACCATCATGGCTAATGGCTAAATATCTGGTGGGTTAGATGCAAACTATTCTATCAATCTGATGTGGTTTTCCTGTGTTTTAAAGACTTAAGGGAAATAACCCATGAATTTCCTAAATCAGTAATATTCATTATTGCAAATTATAGCTCCAAGAAACTCAAAAGAGTATGTGATTGGCAAAGAAAGTCACTGTCACCACTGAGAAGAGATGATGGACTAAGTCTACTGTCTCCTAATCTACAATCCTACACACTAATTAAATTGAAAACATTCCCTGAAGGAACCACATATTGAGTTCTCTGCTGCTATACTTCACTCATTAAAACATTGTTCTTTTAAGTGAAAAAGCCAGTTACCTTTGGTAAAGACTGCTTTTCTGAATTTCAAAATACCCTTTCCTGCACTCTTTACTATCTGACATAGTATATTGAGAAGAAGAATATATGACCCTCACTTGTTCATTCATTAGTTTGCAGCAATACTGAAGTGAAAATAATTGTACCACTCTTAAGGACTCCCTGGAGTGTTCTGGGTAAGATGTTTATCCAAATTTTCTCACCATTAGAAAATCATGGATTATTGTGAGATGCTTTTATCACTCATATTTAATCTTTTAAATCTCTTATCCTAGATCCTTGAATTGTGAGCCAGAGGTAGCATTTTCAAATGTAAAGGGAATGATTACATATAAAATAAAATTAAAGGTTATATAACTATAATTTGGTAAAATTTGAGGTCATGTGTGTATCAACAAACCTGTTTCATTGAGGGACCATGTGCTAGGTGACATGGCATGACTCCTACCATACGTTCCTACATCGCCAGCAACTGTAAACAAAATAGTATGGGTCCACTCAAGAAATAGAAATCAAATCATAGGTTAGACAGTGAAAGTTGAAAATAAGAATTATTAATTGTAATAAAAGAGTAATTATAAGATGTAAGAAAACTCTGTGTGGTACCCTAAGAGTAAGGGAAAGTATTCAAGGAAGAATAAGCTTAGGGGTTCTGAGTCTGTTGAAGAAGATGTAGTACATTTGGAGCTGAGAAGCAATAAATATAAACTGACAATCGATACAGTGACTAAATCAATTGATAGGTTACATAGATAGCATATGATAGGATGACAGGCCATAACAGGGATGGTAAAATTTTTAAACTAGGCTGATGGCAATTTTTGTGTCTTTGTGGTCCTTTTCCTGAGTAATATGCAAATTGCTTAATCCAAAGTCTTTTATATTCTAAATTATTTTCCACCAAGGCTCAGCCATTTTCCCCAATACTCAGTGTTATATGGGTAATTAAATAATGAATAATTAATGACTAATAATAATGATAAAGAAGGTAAATTCAGATAAGATATCAACTGATATATATGTGTAAGGACTCAGTATATTGACTTTATTCAGTTTATATGAAGTTAAAGTACTAAATATTAGTTGAGTTAGACTCCAGAATTATACTTTCTAAGTCAAATTCCTCAATTTCCACTAATAGGTTTGTGGTTTGAGCAAGTTAAGTTCTCTATTTTTCACTGTACTAACTAAAAAAGGGGATAATAATACTATCTGTCTTATAGAGTGGAGTGTAGCCAACTTCACTGATAACTACAAGTATACAGAACAAAACTAGGAAAATAATGAATACTCAACAAATATGACTATGATCAAATCTACCAGAGCTATAGATTGATCAGGGGGAACTTCTTTGTGAACCTAGAGTGTATTAATGAAAAGAGTGAGTAGAAGAGTCTTGTTACAGTAAACAGTATCTAACTTTTAATTTTTTCTTAATATCAGATATTAAAATTTAGCTGAGTAAGATAAAGTATTTTAACTGATATTATTGAATCATTTTCTTTTTTTTTTTCTTTTTCTGGGCTTAGGAGAAAATAAATCCCATAGATAGACGCACAAGTGGGGAGCTGATACTGAGGACAGCACATATCACACAGTAAAATCCCAAGCCCCAGACATAGGGTGGGCCATTATAAAAATCAGATGATGCTTTAATAGCCAATTTAATTATTAATATTGTTATCTTTAAACACAAGACATGGAGATAGAGTACCCAGAAACAAATTCAAATAATACTGAATACATATCCTCATGAGTTTCCATGTTATGTCCAATAGGATTGTTATTATTTAAAAGAAAAAGAAAAAGGAAAGAAATGTTGGTGAGGGTATGGAGAAGTTGGAACCCTCATGCATCACTGGTATAAAATTAAAATGGTGTAACTGCTGTCATAAACAGTATGCCATTTCCTCAAAGAATTAAACAGAATCACCACAGACCCAGCAAGTCCACTTCTAGGTATATATGCAAAAGAATTGAGAGTAGGAGCTTGACCACAGAGATATGTGTACAGCAATGTTCATAGTAGCATTATTCACAATAGTCAGAAGGTGGCAACACCTCAAATGTTCATAGAAAGACATTTTGTTTGAATAACAAAATAGATTGTCTTTGTCCTGATCCTATTGATTTACAATTCACCTTGATCCTGCATTTGTCATTGCTACCTATTGCAAAAGGAATAGGTTCTAATCAAAATGTAAATGTTTAACAGTTATATTAAGAATAAAAAACAATCTATGAAACAGAAAAAAGAGAAAAATAAGTAGCATTAAAGACAATATTTCCACTTGGAAATTTTCCAGTCATATACAAGGAACAGGAGTGTGAACAACTATAATAGCTATTTATTAGTCTTTTAGATGAACAAGGTTTATCAGAATTCCATTATTTCTCCTTATTGCTAATATTGAATTCCTCAGCTAGACAGTTCCCAAAAGGTTTGGAATTGACTAAAATCAGTCATGAGAAAATTGTTAGAAGATTCATAATTGAGATGTAAAGTACTTTTCTGGGTAAGTATACTTTGTCTTATTTGAGAGTGTGGACTTTGTGATATTTTGAGTTGATCAGAGGAGGAATGGGAATGTTTCTTTGCATAATTTGACATTATGCATAAGAGAAAAGGAATTGCTAAAAATTTTATAGTGAGTAATAAACACATCAAATGGACTAGCTCTTCTAAAAAATAAAATAATCCCTTTGTGTACAGAAATGAACAAGAAAGAATATGTGGTAAAGGCTGAAGAAGCAGACGTATGAGACTCCAAAACCTGCAACACATGATGGTAACTGGGAAAAAGACCAAAATCACTTTAGTCTTGATGGAGAAATCAAGTCAGTTAATTATCATGAAACCTAGAACTACCTTTTCTTGCCCCACACCCATCAAAACAATCTTAAAAAAAAAAAAAAAGGATTACAAAGGCTGAAAATATTATTTGAGGCAGGAGGGTAGTACCTGCCTGCTTCTTGAAGTGGCAATACAGACGGAGACAGTCATTCTGCAAAATCAGGCTAAATATCCCCCAGAAATAAGAAATATAAATTTTTGAAATGAGACAACCTACCAACAACACTAATACCTGATCAGATAAGACAGATGAAGGTAAATCTACCTCCACGAAATACATAATCTTGGAAAAGAAAAAAAACGAGCGACACACACACGCCTGCATACCACCCATTTATTAAAAAAAAAAAAAAAAAAACTCTAATATTTAAAAAGTTAGTTTAAAAAAAGATGGGGAAGAGGACAGCTCAGGGAGAAGTGGCCTGGGGAGGTCCTGTTTGTGTCTGACCCATCTCAGCTGGCCCAGCATCCCGACCACGCTCCGGGGCAGGGGGTGGTGTCCAGCAGCCTCTGGAGGCCTGCCCAGGCTCCCATGGAGCTTCCTGTGGCTGCTCGGCCCCGGTGGCTGCCCGTTCCGAGCCTACGCACTCATGCTTGCCACAATACGAATCCCACCGGGGGCTTTGGGCATGGAGGGTGCAGAAGAAGTGCACCCTGAATGGTGCGTCTTCCTCCCAATGGCTATCTCATGGACTCTGGCCCTCCACACACACATGACTCTGGCTGGCCCCGTAGTACCATGGAATGGGCCTAGCTGCCGCTGGCCTCACATTCTGCTCTGCTGAGGTTGGAGAAAACAGAACAATAAACAGCTGCAGGTGGCCGCCCGGCCTCTCTGGCCTGCAAAAAAAAAAAAAAAAAAAAAAAAAAAAATCATATTTAGATCATATTTAGATCACTATTACTTCCCATTCAGCAGCAACACTGACTCTTGCAAAGGATCTAGCTGAGCCAAACCAAATCTGACAATGGCAATTACCTCCTAGTTCTAGAGGACAGCAGAGAAATATCTCTACCCCATAAAGAATCAAAAGTATTCTAATACATGTACTCTTTTTAACCAGATGCCAAAATTGCAAACCTTTTAATTACTTCACTTTACTGCCACCCCTATAGGTAATTGTTATAACTGATTTAGATCAGCGCTAATAGAAATACAATACACACATCAAATATGAACCATATATGTAAGTTTACATTTTCTAGGAACATATTTTAAAAGTTCAAATTAATTATATTATTGTTTTAAATCTATCTGAAATATTATCACTTCAACATGCCATCTGAATGAAACTTATTAATGAAATAGTATATATTCTTTACTGATGGTACTAACTCCTTGAAACTGAGTGTGTATTTTATGCTTATAGTACATCTCAAATCAGACTAGACATCTTTCTAATGATCATGAGCCATAAGTGGTTAGTGGACATGGAAAGGAACGATTCAGACTTTTATTTTAAGTTGCTGATATATTTATGCCATTGTTCAGCCAATGGAGAAAAAAAAAAGAGACATTTATGAAAAAAGCATTTTCTTTTTTTTTAAGATTTTATTTATTTATTTTTTTATTTAGGAGAGAGGGAGAGCATGAGTGGGGGGAGGGGCAGAGAGAAAGGGAGAGAATCTCAAGCAGACTCCCCACTGCACGAGGAGCCTGACACAGAGCTCTACCTCATGACCCATGAAATCATGACCTGAACTGAAAGCAAGGGTTGCATGCTTAACCAACTGCATTATTCAGGTGCCTCCCCAAAATGGTTTTTCACTGCTCTTAAGATAAACCTGGTATTGTTAATATCCTTGTCCAGACATTTATGATCTAGCTCCCTTACACTTCTTACTCTCCATCTATTTCTCTATCTTTTGGCCACACTGATCTTACAGGCTTTGGAATATGCCATGTTTCTCCCACCTTAGGGCCAGTCATGGTACATGTTGCTTACTTTACTTGAACTACTGTTTTCCCACCTTTTATGTTCTGCTTCCTATTCATCTCTAAATTTCCAACATAGGGATGTCTGTGTAGCTCAGTCAGTTGGGTGTCTGCCTTCAGCTCAGGTAATGGTCCCAGGGTCCTGGGATAGAGTCCCGCAGTGGAATTCTTGCTCAGCGGGGAGCCTGCTTTTCCCTCTGCCTGCCACTCCCCCTGTTTGTGTGCATTCTCTCTTGCTCTCTGACAAATAAATAAAATATCTAAAAATAAATACATAAACAAACAAAGAAATAAATTTCCAATTTAACATACAGATCCTCAGGAAAGCTCCCTGAACCTAAGATAATATCAAGCCTATCATTTTATACTTTAAAACAATCTGTAACTCTTCTTTATAATATCCAGAAGCCCTAATAATACTTTTTTAAATTAAGAAAATTATTTCACACCATTTCTTATAGGCCTATGGTGAGTTCCTATCATTTTTAGAATAAAATCCAAATGTCACCTTTGTCTCCAAGATTTTATAATCTGTTCTCTATTGACCTTTCACACTTCAATTTCTTCCCTTGCTTCTTTCATGTCAGCCACCCTGATCATCTTTCTTTTGTAGGAATTTGATAGGTCCATTCCAGTAGCCTGTGTTGCTGTTCTCTATCTCCAAAATGTTCTTGCTCTAGACCTGTTCTGTGAAATAAAGTAGCTATGAAGCCACATGCAGCTTTTCATCTTTAATATCAAATTAATTAAAATTAGAAGTTCAGGTTCTGAGTCACACTAGTCATATCGCAAAGCTCATTGCCATACATGGATACATACATACATACATAACAGGACAGTGTGGAAAATATTTCTATCATATTTAGTTCAGCGGGACGGCACTGCTCTAGACCAGGATGAGCAAACTATTCTTATAAAGGAAAGATAGTAAATATTTTGTAGTTTGTGAGCCATATGGTCTGTGTCCTAATTATGGAACTCTTGAGTTTTAGTATTAAAGCAGCTACAGACAAATGGGCGAAGCTGTGTTTCAGTAAAACTTTGTTTGTAGGAAGCTGGATTTAGTCGACTGGCTATAGTTTATGGCTTACTGTATTACACATTTCTGTGGCTAGTTCTGTAATATTATACCTTTTTCAGTCAAAATTTATCTCAGTATTGAAGCCTTTACTGAGCACACACTCTAAATTATCCTTCAAACATTCTACTTCCCCCCCAGCTACTCTTTACCATCTTATCCCATTTGATGTTCTTTATAACATTAGTCATTACTTTGATTTACTTTAATTATTTTTTTTTTAATATTGTATTACTTTTCTCCTTTGCAAGATAATAGCTCCCTCAGAGAGAAGGTATTGTGTTTTTTCATCACTTTGTCCCTAGGGCTTAGAGTACAACTGGCGTTTTGCAGATAATAAACTTTTGATGAATGAATATTTCATCAAAATATTGTATTTAATACAACTATATTTAATTTATTACATGGTTGTGTTTAGATGTTGCTTAACGGTATTTTCCTCCGTAAGACTAGACTGAGGTCAACAATTTGCATTTATTGCTAAGGCCCAGATTTTACCAAAGAGCTTGGTACAAACACTTTATTTCCTCAATTACAAAACTCAATGAAATATGATTCATCATCAGTTAATTATGCCTAATACAAATGGAGCACTAATATATTAAATGTAAACATAATTATAAGTTGTATTATCTTTCAGAAACATTAAAGGTGAAAATGTGAATCTTGAAGTAGAATAGAAAAGTAAAGCCTATCTCCACTGTATTTGTAGTAGACAAAGTTATTAAAGATATTTGACCATTTTCTGTCCAAAGGCATCCTTCATGGAGCATGTTGCATTGTCTCTTTAATAGCATTGCGTGACATAGGAAAGTTATATTTAATTTCAAATAGCTGACCTGAATGAATATGCATGGTAACTCTTGGTTTCATTTGAGGTTCCCTGCCATTTGCAACCATAAGCATTACACAAAAAGCACAAAAGACTGCCCCTTCTTTAAAGAAACTACATTCATTTAGCATATTCTTCCTCTCCTAATTTTAATGCTAATTACAGTGGCTTTATACAACACATTTCCTATTTATTTAGATTATCAGAAATCAGTGAAATAAATGAAGGAAGAATGAGACAGCAAAGCAGTCTCTTCCATTTCTACCTGATCAAATGGTCAAGAAATTATCACATCATCAGTTTGATAGATCAGATCTCATGTTATCCCAATGTATTCAAGCAGATGTTGGGGATCCCCTGTCTGATATAGTACAGAGAAGATACTATCTTTCAGTGAAATAGAACCTTAGGGACATTGTAATTTTAAGTGTGCCATTTCTTCATTCTTCCACGTTTAGGCTTAATAGTCCCTCCTTTTCTGGCAATTAATTATGTTTTGTGAATTCTCTCCTTTTGATCATTAAATAGCTCATTACTCTACATTCTCTTCTCACCTTATGGTCTAGTCATACTTATTTCTTTAAGTTCATCAAAAGCATTTAGAACATTATTCTCTTCCTGACCTCTGGCTTATTTCAACTTAACATTTGGGCTCAACTTGGATATCACATTCTCTGGAAATTTCCCATGTCCTTCCTCTGTTTATTCTCTTCTTTTGCTACTGTCTTTATGTTTACTAAATTACAATGAGACTTTTACAGGGCAGCAAATAAGTAGGTTAAAAAAAAATCCCACAGACTCAATAGGGAGTCACTTATGCAAGCTCAAATCACCGAAATGGGGCTTAATACCTAATCAAATTTCAGTTTAATCTCCCCAAGAAATGTCTTAACCAGTAAGTCAGGAATTTTCTAGTTACCACCAATGAGGTAATCTGTCACATGGGCTTTCTCTATTCCCCAAATGAAGAAGAGGTAATCTGTATAATAAGACACCCTGTTCTTCCAAAGGAAAAATGACCATGTCTGAAAGGTAGGCACTATTAGGTAGGTAGGCACTATTCCTGGATTTGGGGGCCGGGAGGAGATTTTTCAGTGATTTTGCCCTGAAGTCAGCAGGAGGTCTAGGCATAGCATTTATTTTTCTGTTCCTGTCCCCCAGCTGTAGGGAATTTCCACCATTGTCCTAGAACTGTGATAGTATTTTTTATTATACTTTCTTCAGTTTCAAGACATTTGTTCCATTGCAGAAATAGGACAAAATGTTCCAAGTGGGATTTGTGCTATTCCTAAGGAAGCTAATTTTCTCTTCTTTCTGCATCACTGGGGACACATTCCTTGTTCTGTTCAGCCTTCAATTTGTGAACACTTTGTGAGGTATATGGAAAAAATCTGGAGAGTGACTGCAAATTCCCAGTGTGTCTGCAACTCTTGGGTTTTCATATTTACTCGATATCCCACACTCATCCTTCATTTAGCTGATCTCTTTTTACTACTGCTTGTGGCATTTACCAGTTTAAACAAATGTTCACTTCCTTGTAGGTGCCTGCCTTTGTTTAGATTTAGGTTAGTAGGTTGTCTTATAGTTACAGATGGGATAAAGTGAATCTGTGTATTTGCAAATTGTTCAGGGATTTGTTCTTACTGATGTAGTTCTGGGAGTGATGTTCTTTCTAGGTTTGTACATTGTTAACAGAATCTGGAGTCTCAAGATCACAGGTTTTTGAACCAAATACCTCAAGGTGATATATTATATTATTAGCTATTTTTTCAAGGGGGCGAGCTATTTAGTTTCCCATGCCCCAATTTCTATAAAAGTAGTGTAAATATACAACAAGAACTATGTTCAAAAGTTATGCTTTTATGACACTTGCTATAGATGTGGAACTATAGACACTGGATCTGAATTTTAGTTTGATCTACTATTCTTTTTTTTTCCACACTAAGTTCTCTGAGAGCTCCTTCCCTTATCTGCAGAGTGAGAACGTTTGGCTAAATTATATCCACCCTGCTTCTCTACCATTACCTGAAATTATTATAAATTGTAGTTCTATCTAAGAACACACAATTTTTTTATTAAGTCTTACTTATCTATCTCCTGCAGATGCTTTGTTTGTGTGTGAATAAGTACAATTGTATGAACTATTGTTATTGGAAAGTTAATATTTGGAGCATTGAATAACATAGTTATACAGTTTGTGACCTATGTTTCTTATTTAATGATCTGTCATTTCTTATTCTGAAGAATACTGCGTTGCTACTTATAATTAAAATCAGAGTGCAAAGTTTAAACCATCTTTTGAAAAATAACAAATATGTTTATTTGCGGGCTCCAATAAACTTATTAAATGTCAAATGTATTTCTTAAAATAAGTTGTTCGTTCATTTCAGCAATAGTGTTAGTCCCCTAATTTATGCGATTTGCTATTTGTTCTTTCTACAGGGTATGCTTGCACGTGTTGTACATCCCATAAGCATGGTTTCCCACTCACTAAGAAGAGAAAGATCCTGGAACTTCATGTTATTTTACAAAAGAATAATAGAGATTAGCTTCTAAGTATTTAGATTAAGTTGGATAATTTTTGAGATTATAGTCTTTCTCACTAGGTAATTATATGAAAAGAAAATTAAGAATCCATTGTTGAGCTTCAGAAACAGGAGAAAAAAAAACAAGATGAAAATAATAAAAATTATTTGCTCAGGATATTTGCTAAAATTTCATTCACACTTGAAAACCAAATCTGTCTTTGCCTGATGGGTCATTTAGATAGATCATTATAAAGGCTTATCCCATTTTTATAATCACCAATAAATTATTTAGCAAGGCACCAAAAATACTTAAAAATAGAATAGCTGGTGGGGCGCCTGGATGGCTCAGTGGTTTAAAGCCTCTGCCTTTGGCTCAGGTCATTATCTCAGGGTCCTGGGATTGAGATCTGCATCAGGCTCTCTGCTTGGCAGGGAGCCCTCTTCCCCATCTCTCTCTGCCTGCCTCTCTGCCTACTTGTGATCTCTCTCTCTCTCTCTGTCAAATAAATAAATAAAATCTTTAAAAAAAATAGAATAGCTGGTATGAGGGCATTCAAGTGACAGTAAAATTCTGTCTTCTAGGACCATATTTTACATAATTTAAAAAATGAAGATGTTTATAAAATTAAAGTTGTGCTGACTCCAGCAGGTTTGAGAACTGAAGGTTTAATATATTTGTTAAAAGTAATGCATCGTATGGGGCGCCTGGGTGGCTCAGTGGGTTAAAGCCTCTGCCTTCGGCTCGGATCATGATCTCAGGGTCCTGGGATCGAGCTCCACATCGAGCTCCACATCGGGCTCTCTGCTCAGCAGGGAGCCTGGTTTCCCCCCTCTCTCTGCCTGCCTCTCTGCCTACTTGTGATCTCTCTCTCTCTCTGTCAAATAAAATAAATAAAATCTTAAAAAAAAAAAAAAGTAATGCATCGTTTGATATTATAGGAAATATCATGGACAGTCCCCAGTTCCTCTCTACTATGAAGTAGAAAAAGCATAATGTGGACATGAGAAAGGATGAAGATAATAGCTGCTGATCAACCCAGACTTAGAATATGGGAAAATTCACTTTCTTCCAAATTAAACATGCAGTGGTGTGGCCCAGTGATTATATTTTAGCAAGAATATATTTCCTTTTGGGAAAAGATATAAGGCTACTGACTAGAGATACTTAAATGATCTGCAACATCAAAATTTAGCGGTGCCCAGGGTATTCTATACCAAACAAATGCAAAACCACAAACTTCTAAGTTTTAAATCAAGATACCTCATTTGTTCATCAGCAACTGTAATTCCCTATGAAGTAATGAATTACCTAGACCATACTTAATAATATAACAATTGGAGTCAATATTTCTAGTCACTCCTTAATATCAAAATCTTAATTGTTTATTTCTTTTTCCTTTCATGAAATCCTTTTAATTATTGATTCTTCCCTTCAATTTCGAACTGTCATGGGCTTAAGATATTCAAAAGGATATAGGAAAATAATAAAATAATTATATAAAAATGCTAA
This sequence comes from Potos flavus, assembly GCA_028534135.1. Taxonomy (NCBI): domain Eukaryota; kingdom Metazoa; phylum Chordata; class Mammalia; order Carnivora; family Procyonidae; genus Potos; species Potos flavus. Next base: position 135,336,289 of record CM052899.1, on the reverse strand, counting down.
TTTGAAATATAAATAATCTTTTGATTTTTTACATTAGCCATCTAATTACAATTGGGGACAGAGTACTAAAGGGAAAGAGAAAAACTTTCTTGCTACTTACTGCCTAAGAGGAAATTTCTGTCTTATGTGTTTATCTGTCTTTGAATTAACTGACTGTGGCAATGATAAATTTTCAAGTAAATTATTCTAGATCATAACAGAGTTTGGAGCAACAGCTCTAGATAATTGTGGTGGGCTATACTGAGTAATTGACAAAATGTGATTCTTTTCAAAAGGCTTTAGGCAAATGTCTAAATATATTTCTAGATGGTGCCTAAGCTAAGCAATGTGAATTAATAAATTAATTCAGAAGATTATGGTTACATTTGCCATGGAAATACTGATTTACTTTAAATCTGCTTTCATCAGGCACACTTATCACTATTGGTAAGAGATAATGCACTGGAATTTTATAGACATATGTCAAATTTATGGATTATTTCATTCTAGAATTATAGGCACTTAAAAGCTTTTATATGTTAATATTTAAACATACACACATACATACCAATCACTACTTAAATCTACAAATGGCTGTTTTATCACTATTTATCGAGTACAGTTATTTAAACAGTGAATTATGATTCATAATGGTAAAGTTTTATGTGTGTGAACATTAAGAGACAAAAGACAAGTATTAAATTATCAATATATAGCCAACAACTATATTTAATAAATAACACTTATGAGAAAGGCCCCAGCCTAATCTGGCTCCTAAAATTGAACTATAAATGCTTGCATTACAACACTCTACTTATGATAACTCTAAGAGAAGAAACAGTATGTTATTTTGCCCTTTAAATAAAATACATTAATGAGGACCATTCCTTCCAGGTTCTATCTTCATCTAATGTGAGAGAGAAGAAAGGAATGGCCACCAGTCCAGTTAGTTTAGCCATTGGAAAATTAGATTCACACCTCTTTATACTCCCCATAGGATCTGTTATAAACTCGGTTTGGATGCCCAAAAGCTTAAATGAATTTGAGTTAGCATTGTGATGTCTTCATTTGTCAAATTAATGGACCACCAATTTAGCAATCAGGAGATGGCCTGAGGGAAATAGAGCCCGGAAGAAATGTTTCCCTTAGTGGTAAGGAATGGAAATTTTGAAACAAGAAGACAGTTATGGCTTTCGAAGAACACCAGAGTAATGGTGCCTGAGAAGTCAGGAGTAAGGTGACTTTTCTACATGGAAGGAAAACACCATTGGGGAAATAGAATCCATGATTTTAACTTGGACCATGTCTAATACCTAATTTGATAGTAACTGTTTATTCTACTTCTCTTCAGAGGTCTTCACTGACCTCTACCACTTGCCTAATCCACACTAATCTAAATCTCTTTACAACCAATTACATGGTTACATAACAGAATGAGCAAAAAAAAATTTTTTTTTAAGATTTTATTTGTTTGACAGAGAGAGAGAGATCACAAGTAGGCAGAGAGGCAGGCAGAGAGAGAGAGGGAAGAAGGCTCCCTGCTGAGCAGAGAGCCTGATGCAGGGCTCGATCCCAGGACGCTGAGATCATGACCTGAACCGAAGGCAGAGGCTTAACCCACTGAACCACCCAGGTGCCCCAGAATAAGCTAAAAACTTACATCCAGTGTTACTCTAAGGAAACTTAAAAGTGTATATGTGATGGAAATATTTTCCTGCTCTAAGTTATCCCCTTCATGCTCCATGGTCCTGGGTTTTTGAAGTTTTGTTTTTAAATATTGTATTTATTTATTTATTTACTTACTTACTTACTTACTTATTTATTTAAGAGAGAGTGGGAGAGAGAGAGCACATATATGTTAGTGGAGGGGGCGGGCAGGCAAAGGAAGCTGGGCTCAATCTCATAACTCCGTGATCATGAACCTGAGATCATGATTGGAGCCAAAAGCAAGAGTCAGACACTTAACTGACTAAGCTACCCAGGCATGCCTGGTTTTTTGACTTTAAGTACTATAGTGACTCTAGGTACATATTCATGTATTTTAATCAAGTTCTAGTTTATATAAATCTTTCTTTTTTACATTATATACTCTTTAATACCATTTCTATAGTATTTTCTAAAAAATGTATTTTGCCATATGTTATCAGCATTTTACTTTTTATTTACTGCAATATTTATTAGAGTTGCATTTTCTGACTTATATGTATGGAAAAATGGCCATTTCTACAGTTTATCCTTTCTAGTCTATAATATTTTTTTTTTTGAAAAGCAAAATACTAAATATTCCTTTTGCTGACTCTGATATATCTTTTAAGTTTAGATCAAAGTCTGCGTAATGGAGACCCTTCTCAATTGTAATTTTTTTTTCCATTAATTTTTTCATGTGTACATGTTTCAGCCCAAATGTTGGTGCTCTTTCCTGAAATGTTTGAGGATTCCTTGGTACAATTTGTATTGTTTTGCCATTCTCATTAGGGGCTTATAGGCAGTCTCAGATCTACTGCATTTCATTTATCTACCTGCCAGATACCAAAATCTTGTGATTAGCATCTTTTGCTCTGTTTTTTCCCAATTTGTTGATTTAAGTCTTTTTTTTTTAAATAATCCCTTTATTATAATTTTAATGGGGTTTCAGGAGAGAGAAAAATTCTCAGTGCCAATGATACATAGAGAGGTTTAAATAAGTATTAATATGCCGAATTTCAGTTTTTCATGAAACAAAAACAGTTTGTAACTGTCTATTTGTTGTAGATGGTTATGTGGTATTACTGTCATGAAGAGTGAAAAGAAAAAAAAAGATAAATATATTCACTTTCTCTCTTCCCTAGAAAACACTTAAATTGTGTTTCTCTCAAACTAGTGAAAATAAAAATAAATTAAAAAAAATTAAATTAGTAGCTCAATGTAATACATGTTTTTTACATTCCTTTTATTTTGGTTTTGGTTTGCTGTTAAAATTTTCTTTCTTTTAAAGATTTTATTTATTTATTTGTCATCGAGAGAGAGAGAGAGAGAGAGAAAGAGAGAGAGTGCATACAAGCAGGGGAAACTGCAGGCAGAGGGAGAAGCAGGCTCCCTGCTGACCAAAGAGCCTGATGTGGGACTTGATCCCAGGACCTGGGAATCATGACCTGAGGCAAAGGCAGCTGCTTAACTAACTGAGACACCCAGGAGTCCCTCTGCTAAAAATTTCAATCTAAGGCAAATAATTTGATTAATATATACTTTCTGATGAGAATAACGAAAATATTTTCCTTCAATGAAAAGTTGCCCTTTATTTATGAAAGTGCTTGAAAATTATATTATTTAATAATTAAGTCTATTTCTTTTATAAATTTGGTTATAATGGTTAGGGGAAATATTTATGTATCTTTTGAAATTTAGGGTTAGCTAATCTTGGCCCCTTTACCAACATATTGGCAAAACTTCCGCCATTGATCAGATCTTTATTACTGATTGGTCTTCTTTGCCTTTGGTATTTTTCTTACTCTTTGATGAGGTTTTTAAATTATACAGTCAGGAGGTATTTCGTCATGGTGATTGCTGGCCTCACTGTGACAATTTCAGAGATTACATTTTCAATAAAATGGGTGAGCAAGTTAGTGGAAGAAAATAATTTAATGGCATATGATAAATTCACAAGAAGTCAACCAGCTAGATGTTCACTTGGCTACTTTGATTTTCCATAAGACACTCACACGGTTTTGGTAGAAAGTCTTTTATCCTTCATGTTGAAGATTATGATGAAAGTTATCTAAAACTTGACAAATGAAATAGACTATTGTTTTGCTTTTGTTTATGGTGAGAAAAATACAATTTAACTGAAGCTTAAACATCGTAGCCATACAGTTTTATTTTGTTTCCAATTTATTTCCCAAAGGCTGCTTTAGAAAATGTATGGTTAGTTTTTCTGAAGAGAGAATATTATATAGGTTATCTTTATTGAATAAAAAACAGAATCTTACAAAACACATTATAGTTGATGTAGCCAACCCAATGATGATGTCAGTGTATATATGTTAGATACACTGCCTCTAAAACAACCAACTTCTTTTAATCTATTTAAATAGCTGAGGATAAGATCTTGGATTAAAAGAAAAAAATTTGCAAACTCTGGCAGTAGTGAATAATCTTACCAGTAGAAAGAAGGGTTTTCATTAAAACCAAAACCTGAGACAGTATAACCTATGCTTTATCTCGATCTTATAAATATCCCTCATCTATCTCAAAAAAGAGAAAATCAGGCATTTTTAGTATTTGACTATTAAAAGACCTTATACACATTTAGTTAATATCTTTTAGAACGTGTTACCTCTTCATTTCAGTGAACTGTGTTTTGACCTTTTTACTTTTCATCAAATTTGTCTATTTCAATATAACAAATTTAAAACATGTTTAGATTATCACCTCAAGTTAGAATATTGAGAAATCTATCCACTTGTCTTTAAAATTTACAGTTTCTGAGAATACTAAAAATAACAAATATCTGTGAAAAATGAATGTGAAGGAATATGATTTAGTTTTCTTCCCAAGGAATATTAAGCAAAACAACTGGAATTAAACAACTCATGCAGTACTTAACAAAAATATACATTTAATAAGTGCATAATATTTCCAAAGTGGACTTTGAAATCTGAACATAATAGAGAAAATCTTTCACAAAATGTATATATCCTTTCAACTTGTTATTTCATGCTGAAATTGTTTTTCTTAAATTTCAATGTCTTTGGTACAGTTATCACATATAATTATTCTGAGAAGAAAAATAATTCCTTCCTTTTAAAATGACATATTAGAAAATTTATAAAAATATGTAGACTTAATAGATAACTAAAGTTTTGTGCCTTCAAAAAAATGAACTTTCTAGGAAGCATACTCTTTTGGAAAGAGTTACTAACACTATAAAAACTATAGAATTACTCATTTTAATTATATGCAGTCTACTCTTCCAAAATGCACTTTTTGTATGTATACGTGTTTTATGGTGTTGTTGTTCTTTATGTAATCCATCTGGATAGCTGGTAGACAGATTTTAAATCAGCCAATTGATCTTTTGTGTTCAGAATCAATAGAGAAAGGTCTTTGGGGAAAGTTTTCTTATTGGGAAGGGTTTTTCCTTGAGTTTGATACTAACTTATAGCCTAATTTTCCACTCAAAACACAATAATGCTTTTAACCATGGTTCTTCCAGTCTCCTACTAGAAAAATTATATATATATATATATATATATATATATATATATATATATATATTTATATATATATATAATACATAAAAACTATCAAACATAATTTTAAACCTATTTTTTACATGCAAAAAAAGCATGTTTCTGGTTTGTTTTCTATGTCTATACTGTTTAGTTTGATTACACTACGCACTTAAGCTTTGAGTGAATAATCATTTTTTTCCTAGAAGTATTTAAATGATATGACAAAAATGCAAAATAATTGCCATGTCAGAAGTTTTTTAGGCAGGTGCTTATTGTAAGAGATATAAGCCCTGAATGAATGAATGAATGAATGAATGAATGAATGTCAAGAGAAATAAGGATAATAGTTTGTCGTTAAAAAATAAATTAAAGGTCCAAACAGTAAAGCCATGTAATTCTATGTGTTCTTCCTACTTTTGGACTATCAATAGTCTGAAAACATAGAGTGAAATAAAAGTTAAATGTTTGTTATAGTACCTATTACATTGTCATAGTGTGCATGTGTATGAAGAGAGAGAGAGACAGAATAATGTGATATAATTTAGATGTCATTACCTGAGGTTCAAAGTCTGCTGAGTAGAGGTTCAGAAAAACCTGAGGTGAAAAGAAAAAAAATAAACACAGGAAAAACACTGGGACAGCAAGAAGCAATTTTTTTTTCAGGCAGGCAATTAGTAATTACGGGTTCTCTGATCTAAGGAAACAGAACAGAATATAGAAATGGGGATTTTGGATAGTAGCAAGGCTGAACTACTTGTAAATATGTGATCTTTACTAGGAAATCGCTTTCAATACAAAGGAAGCAGTTTGATATTAAATCCTTCTAGCAGAAACTTACTGACAGGCACAAGGTAAAAATGATTAGATCCCTTAGCTGACATTTTGGAGCTGGAGGTGAGGAAAGCTAGAAGCAAGATTCAGTTCAGGAATGCTGGTTCAAATCATGCCTTCATTCTGTGCTTGTGAGCATGGCTGTGCATGTGTGCACATGTTTTTGAAGATGATATTATTTACCTACGTTAATACAAGTCATTTTTCACAACTCTTCCAACAGGGAAAGTTTCTATCAAGTATGTAGGAAGCATTAAGCACTTAGAAGAGAAAATTCCTAAGTAACTGCCTGAAGAATTGGGCTAACTTAATTTACCTGAAAAAATATTATCAATAATTTCTGCAGTTAGAGCAATATCTTTTTTTTTTTTTCAGGATATGCCCTCATTCTCAAGATATTCCTTATACTTTTCTTATTAAAGACTTTAAGCTACCAACCATGATTAAACAAACAAAACGCTCCAGCAATTTTCCTGGGGCTCATCAAAATATGGCATATCTAAATTACCAGTATCCCTTATTTAAAAGTATTGTTTGTTTGGCTGAGTTCTTCAAAGTGAAGAACTTTTTTTTTTTTTTTAAGAAGAACTTTTTTAAAATGAAAAAAATATATATATACAGTGAAACCAATATTGGAATATTCTCATGATTAAATGATTTAAACTCATAATTGACATCTATGACAAAAAAATTAGTTAGAATAAGGATAAAATAAGCAGAGCCAATCTATTAGTGGAGTGTCTATCTTGGAGTATCTGGAGTGTCTATCTAAACACATATATTGCATAATTATTTCTCAACAGCATGTTTTGAGGTAGGTATAATTTTTATTATAATCTTACACAGGTCCAATTAAATAAAACTATTGAGTGAGAAACCCAGAAAAGTAAGATATATTAATTCTAGATTCTGATGTAAATGCGCTGTATATAAACATATTTGTATAATAAGGATACTCTGTTTAACAAATATTTGCCAACTATGTTATGTGCTTGGAAGCTTTTAGATGAAACAGAGTTGATAATCTTCTCTGATGGAGCCTATAGTCTAATGGCTTGCTTCGATGTCAGTGGGAACAATTCAATATATAAAGACTGTAGTAGATTTTTTATCTCATGGAAAATTTTATCTCATGGATAATGGAAAGTATTTGGGGGGAATGGAATTCTAAGTTTGGCTTTAGAACAACAACCAAGTCTAGCAGCATGAAATTTGGAACCAGACTGCGTGGGTTTATATTCCAGCTCCCCATGGCACTAGCTGAGTAAGTTAATTAGAATAAACTGGCTTCAGTTCCCTTATTTATAAAATGGGGATAATAATAGTACATCTGTCATTGATCTCTTGTTTGACTTAAATTCATTTGCATATGCATATTGCTCAGAACAGGCCTAATATAGACAAAGAACTATAATAGTGGCTATTCTTATTGTTCTTATCTTCTTATTCATTCTGGACATGATATGCACCAAACACGTGACACCTACAGCCTGAAACATTTGAGTGAAGTCAAGGAGGCAAGAAAGAACATGGGATGCTTATGTAGCCATAGGAAATTCAGTGTATGGGGCATGGCGGGCCAAGAGGATGCAGGAGAGGGAGCACAGGCCCAAGGCACAGAGGAACAGAATGCTAGGTCGAAGGACTTCAACTCCATAACAGGGAACCACTTGACAGAGCTCAAGGTCTGACATTCGCCCATTTTACCATCCTGAGCAAAGATAACTGATTTGAGTGTAGTGGAACCAGAGGCAGGGATATTTAGGGGGCTACTCTAATGGTCCAGGTGAGAAGTGATGAGACTCAAATTGTGCAATAGTATTAGATACCAATAAAAAGGGGTGAGCAAATTTTAGAAATATAAACGGGATTGTTTGAGCAATTTGGTGGGTATAAAGGAGAGAACTGAGAATTCTTTTAAGCATTTGGTAATACTGACTGAAGTTAATCATGTGGAAAAAAAAGGAACAAAAAGGGCACGATAGGAAACAAATTCATTTTAACACAGGATGGGCTTGAGGTAGCATGAATGAGGACGACACCCAGTACAAATCTGTAAAACATACACTAGCCTCAGGCTGTTTGTTTTTAACCATTCATAGGGCTCTAGATTGTTATTTCATGGTCTCTTAAACTGATAAATGTTATGGTTATTTGACTGGTGCCAAACTCTAATTATGGAAACTCTTTTGATTTTTTAATGAAAAGAAGTAAACCAAAAATAGGCAAACACTACTTCAGAATAAATATTTTTTGTTAGATGGTTCAGTACATTTTTAAGAAAATGTGGGTTTCCTCAGGTTGGGGACAGATGAACATAGAAATACAGAAATTATTTTAGCTTGTTCCTAGAAGAATTATTTCTACAACCGAAAACTCCTCTAACTCCCCATTGCAATTTAGTAAAATAAACTTCAACTCTTCTGGTCTAAAGCATTTTTAAATCTTCTTTTATTCTTTCTACTACTAATCAAAATGGGAACCATAGGTCTATGTTTTAGTTACTAATTACTTGCTGCAATTTACATTATGTGACTGTTTTATGATTCAATTCGAATTCCAAGATTACATATAAAATATACAGGGCTGGCTTTTCTTTAACAGCTCTTTGTGTTTTTATTTCCTTTATGTTATTTTTTTCTCCTTTGCAATCAAATATCACAGAATTTGGCAAGAGCTAAAAGTTCTGTACTGTGTTATTTTGACCTTTTATTTATTAAAATGCTCTGGGTACAGATTAATTTACTTTGCAAATATTTATTGTTGTTTTACCTAACTTGAAATGGGAGCTGCAGGCACTTTGATAAATGAATCAAGAGGTTGTCTGGCTTCTCCCTACCTTCTGGAATTACTTTTATCCCTTACTGAAATGGTATCTTGCAATTTTCTGCTAGTGTGTCCCTAGGGAACCCACAACTGATATTCCTATGAATTCTTTGCTGCAGCAACAGCTCTATTCTCCCTTGCTCTCTATGAGTTGAAGCACATTGTTGCAAAAAAATCTAACCTTCTGAAAAAAAAATGTAACATTCTGAAGCACCAGCTCTTTGCATCTCATGCCCTTCGGTTATACATTGCAGATCAAAATGAGAGAGGTTGGGTTGTGAAGAGTCAGGGGAACGGGTCTTTTCAATAATCAGTGGGATACTGTCACAGGATAATTCTTTGCACATTTTACAGGTCTGTCCACTCTTATTGAGGTACATCATTTATCACAGCACTTCCTTAGCTGTGTAGGACTCTGACAGTTATATGGACCTGTTTCTCTGTAAAGATGCTGGTCTTAGATATAAAGCCCTCTCTTTTCTCAGTATAAAATGGCAAGAATTAGTTCAGCTTCAAATCACATTTGAAAACAAAAACAAAAACAAATGCAATGGATTACGTGTCACTGTTAGGTGAAGCAGGAATAATTAAAGCCTTCCATGAGATAACACTGGGCCAAACGAAAAGTTAAAATGTTAGTTGGATGGGTGAAGTCATGAATTTTTCTAACAAATCCACCAAATCCACCGGCTGGCTTCAATATCGAGGGAAACTTCGTTCAACAACTACCTATTTCTTTTCATTAGAAATTCTACCACATTATTTTATTCAACAGATGTTTACTGAGGGTCCACAAATCATTGGGTACTGTTCTCAGTTTTGGAGATTGAGCAATGAACATGAACACAGAAAGTCCCTACTGTCATAGGAATGAGATTCCAATGGGACAAAACACAATGATGAACAATGAATTAAATGTATGAATAGTAAGAAGGAAAAAATAATACATCAGCCTAAGTGGGCAGAGAATGCCAGGAATGTATTATTTTAAATATACTAGTCAGGGAATGTCTCTCTGATTTGGAGACATTTTGAGCAGAGACAAAATAAAGGGAGAGGGCAAGTCGTATAGATATCTGGAAGAATATTCCAAGCAGAGGCAACGACAATTGCCAAGCTCATTGCTGTGTTCCAGAATTAGCAGGAAGAACAAGTGGCTGTAGTTAAGTAAGCTAGAAAGAGAGATGAAGTCAGAGAAGGAGAAGGACAAAAGTGCAGGCAGTGCTTGAAAGCTAAGAGGAAGATTTTGTTTTTTATTAAAGAAAGTGGAATCCACTGGCTTTTAGCAAAGTGACAGACATGAGAAGACCAATTTGTAAAAGATCACTCTGGCTACTGTTGTTACAAGTAGCAAGACCACAATTTCAGCTTTAGTTCTGATTTGTACCTGGGGTATTGCCAGATTCCACAAAGTACTACCAAATTACCAGGTCCAGCATCCTGAGGCTGATGGATTTTTTTCCCATTTATTTTGTCATTATTATTTTAATTATCAGAATTATGGTTTTTAGTTTAAGATCTCAAGCTGGTCTACATAGAACCATTAGTTAGATCTTCATGGACTAAAAGTTCTACATAGTTGCATAGCAGATCACTTTTCAGATGAGAACACACCTACTTTTCTGGGTCTTGGTTATGGGACACCCTTGAAAAATCCACTACATGGTCTTATTATAGCCTCTTGACAAAAGGAAGTATTACACTTCCTTTTAGTTTTCTGATTGTATTAAAAACTGTTATTTTTTTGGTCTCTTATATTTAAGCAACTGGAACAATTCAATCAATGAACACCAGAGAGGGAGTTGGGAAATATGTGAGAAGTCCCTGTAAAACTTCCCATAATTATAAGTCATCTTCGTTTATATTTTATGTTTCTATAAAATAATAGGAAGACAAATTATCCTCAGAGTCCAGAATGACTTTAAAAGTTACTGTACATGTGATTACATCTCCAAATGTATCCTGGGAAAGACCATAGAAAAGGATCGAACTCACACCCCTTTCTCTCAAATACCACCTGCATTTCTCTCAGCTGAAGTGAACAGTGAACAGTTATGTAATGGCTTGGTTCTGAGTTGCTGGCAAAACTCCAAGGTGTCATCTAATTATCAAGTAAAACAGGCCAGCTCCTGAGCGTCAGAGACTTTGAATTACCAAGAAAAACCACCTTCAATGCAATGTGAGAATTGTCATGGAAGAAACTGCTAGTTTCCACTGAGTATCTGTCTCTCTGTTTTTCTGTAGAAAATAAAAGCTGTAGTTTGGCACATGACAGCTGACTAAGACTACATTCTTCAAAACTTCCTTGCAACTAAGTGTAGCCGCAAAAAGTGCTGGCCAATGGAATATGAGAGGTATCGGTGAGTAGAAATTTCAGGTTTTATTTCTAGGAGAACAGCCCCACCATCTTTTCCTTTCTTCCTCCATCTTTCTTAGAAGAGTGCAACTCTGGCAACAAATCACCTCAGCCCACAAAAATGAGGGCTGTGCTATAGAGATGGCACAGACACAATCCAAAAGCCTCTATGACAGCATGATGCTAGCCCATCATTCTTGCATAGGTTACTCTCACATCATTGCATTAGAGAAAAATCAGCTTAAGTCTTTTATTGAGCCAATTTACTTAGGTCTCTGTTATAGCAGCATGTGTGTAATATCTTAAAAATAAAAACGAGTGGGATTTCTAATAAATGCATCCATCCTTTCAATTAGAACAACTACCACAGACAAGCTGACTTTATGTCTGGGAAGCTCAGAACGTTATTGCAACTTTATAATCCAGGTTAAGCAAACTTTATTACCTTCTTCGTACTGTCAGATCACCTCTCCAAGGAGAAAAGACTTTTCAGTCTTCTGAGGTATTGCTGCATTCTGTACTTGACAAAAATTTACATGACTATACTGATATCATGATCTATCAACTCCATGTGTGAATGGATCCCAGACAATCATATATATTTTCCATCACAGATTATTTAGAACTTAAAATTGTGTCAGACTTGACTTTGGTTTGACTCAAAACTGTTTTTAAAAAATTTGATCAAAAGTCTTTGATCAAGGAAGAGTTCTTTGATGCTTTTTTTTTTTTTCTCTCTCTCTCCCCTTTTAATCTTTTAAGCATGGTTCTAAGTTTCAGCAAGGTTGAAGAACTTTAAAATATTCATTTAAAATTTTTTTTTAAATTTCTAAAAGTAATGCTATTATTCCAGATTACTGGGCATGATTCTACTCCCCTGTGGTTGCTGTCAGTGAAAATCCTGTGTAATGTGCCTCATTGATCTCAATTTCATCATCGGTTATTTGGACCTGTCTGCAATTTATAACCTCTGCTTTTCTTTTTTTCCTAATCATCACCTACACACATACACACACACTTATTTTAAATCCCTCTGCTTTATATAGTATGTATATGTGGTTATGCCATTGTAGCTCTGAGAATCTGGAAACTGGTTACTGTTTTTTGGTCCTTTTTATTTTTTTCCCCTGCTCTGTTTAGTACTTGACAGAGTAACTTACAATAAACATTTGTTAAATTTAACTATAATTAGATTGAGAAGACTTCAGGAAAAACAAAACAAAACAAAACACCAAACTATTTTGACTAAACTTTGGAGCAATGTTGAAGCAGGTGAAATTTATTTTACGTATCAAAATGTATTTTTTCAGAGATAAAATATCTAAAGGTCAAGTTATTCATATGTGAAGATGCCATTATCTAGAACCATTTCTTTGAATTCATTAAGTTAAAAAATATGGGTTACTCAGGCGCAGACAAGTACTAACTGTGCTAAATGGTGTGCCCTAAGAAAAGTGAAAGGTATTTTACATAAGTCTACTGTAATTATTTCAAGTTTTACTCCTGATTTACAAGTATTCACCATAAAAAAATGCTTCTAGTTATATACTCTGATATAGTTTAAGGAGAATTGTCATAAGTCATAATTTATTGAAAATAATTCATTATTCTTTGCACATAATTATATGAACATAATATAATGGCATCATCATAGAATTTGTAATTTAGGAGGAAACAATGAGATTTATTCTTTTAATCATATAAATGACTAAGTTAAGGCTCAGAAAGGATTACTGATTGTCCAAAACTAATAGACACATGGATGAGAGTCAAAAGTTTTGAAGAAATAGCTATCATGTATTGAGCATGTACCATATTCCAGGTTCCATATTAGATATGTTCTAGGGAGACAGTTTACTGTTATAGTATTAAGCTATTAAGTTACAGGCATACCTTGGAGATATTGAGGTTTTGGTTCCAGACAACTACAATAAAGGGAATATCACAATAGAGTGAATCAAATGAATTATTCAGTTTCCCAGAGCATATAGAAATTATGTTTAAACTAAACTATAGTCTATTAAATGTGCAATAGTATTATGTCCAAAAAATCATTGACATATCTTAATTTTAAAATACTTTATTGCTAAAAATGCTAACCATCATCTGATCTATCACTGGATGGCAATCTTTTCATGTGTGCAGGATCTTGCTTCCATGTGGATGGCTGCTGACAGATCAGGACAGTGATTGCTGAGGGTCAGAGTGCCTAAGGCAATTTCCTAAAATAAGACAGCAATGAATTTTTCCACACTGATCAATCTTCCTTTCATGAATGATTTCTCTGTAGCATATGATGTTGTTTGATAGCATTTTACCCAAAGTAGAACTTTTTCTAAATTAAAGTCAGTCCTCTAAAACCCTGCCACTAAACTTAGTTTATCAACTAAGTTTATAGAAAATGCTATATCTTTTGTTGTCATTTCGACATTCTTCATAGCATCTTCTGGATACAATTATACACACACACACACACACACACACACACACACACACGCCCATATGATCTTCTGGATAACTGCCGCAGCTTCTACATCAGCACTTGCTACCTCCTTTGTACTTTTATGTTATGGAGCCAGCTTCCTTCCTTAAACCTCATGAACTGACCTCTGCTAGCTTCCAACTTTTCTTCTACAGCTTCCTCACCTCTCTCAGCCTTCACAGAAGAAGAGTCAGGTCCTTGAGTTGGCTAAATTGGGCTTTGGCTTAAGGGAATGTTGTAACTGGTTTGATCTTCTATCCAGACCACTCTAAACTTTCTCCATATCAGCAAGAAGACTGTTTTGTTTTCTTACCATTTGCGTTTTCACTGGAGTAGCACTTTTTTTATTTCCTTCAAGTACTTTTCTTTCCCATTCACAGCTTGGCTAACTGACAAAAGAGGCCTAGCTTTTGGCCTATCTCAGCTTTTGACATGCCTTCCTTACTAAAGCCTAATCATTTCTAGCTTTTGATTTAAAGTAGAGATATATGACTCTTCTTTTCACTTGAACACTTAGAAGACTTGGTAGAATTAATTGGCTTATTTCATTATTGTATCTCAGGGAATAGAGAAGCCAAGGAGATAGAGAGAAATGGGGAATGGCCTGTCCACAAAGCAGTCAGAACACACACATTTACTGATTAAGTTCAGTCTTACAGGAGTATGATTCATGGTGCCCCAAAATAATTATAATAGTAACATCAAAAATCACCATAACAAATAACAATAAAAAAGTTTGGAATATTGACAGAATTACCAAAATGGGACACAGAGTCACAAAGTGATTAAATGCTGTTGGGAAAATGGCACTAATAGACTATCTTGATAGTGGGTTGCTACAAACCTTCAATTTATTAAAACAAACAAACAAACAATGCAATATCTGCAAAGTTCAATAAAGCAAAATGCAATAAAACAAGGTATGCCTCCATTAAGCAAGGGCTTTGGATCAGAACTGCTTAAGTCTTAATTCTGCCTCCTTCCATCTAATAAATATGTGACATAGGCAAGTTATTTACCCCCCTATATATCTCAGTGTCTTCTTTGTAAAATAGTGTATATGTTAGTATGTTACTCACTGAGTCATTATGGGGATTAAAGAAGTCAATATATATGATAGTTAGCATTTTACATAGTGTCTGTCACACAACCAGCTTTAGATAATTATTAGCTATTTATATTAAACAGATCAATTTAGTGTCCAAAAAACAATTGAACATATTATCTCTATATTTTATACAAGACTACTTATACAAGGCTCTGAAATGATAAGTTACTTAAAAAACACAAAATATGCATATTTTGGCTAGAATTCAAACGCTGTTTTGACTTAAAAAGTTTTTTTCCCTGTATGAAGCTGCTGTATTAAGCTGATTTCCTGTAGTCTTCAGACTATTTTCACTGAAAGTATCTTTTGCCCTACGTCATGCGTTAATAGCTTTTGTTTTTATGGCAAATAGCTTAAAAGCAAAAGTCAAACATCCAACGAAATGTTATGCTGATTATCTGGACTTCTCAAACTCCTGAAAGAATCTTATCCCAAAAAACATTTCATTTTCTTAGACTGAAGCAAAATATCACAAAGAAAATTTTATTTTTGTTTGTAATTACTCTGGGGTTTTCTTCTGATGCATGTTGCGATTGCTACTGACTTTGCTCTTAGAATTAATATAATGTTAACTGGAGGGTTTTTTTAATTATTAAAATCAGTTGGCCTACATTTTCTAATTTCCCAACATTTGGTTCAAGGACTTTTCTTATATCCACCAAACTTTAGAGAAAATTTGAGAATAGTTAGAAAAACATTTATTGCCTAAAATATGTTACAGCAAATGAAATGTCTTTTATTTTTGATTCCTATTGTAGAAGCGTGCATGAAAACAAAATAAAAATCAATATGCCATATATATTAACAAAGAAATCATGTACTTAAAAATGAATCCCCTTGGTGGGATTGAATGTGGCAAATATTGCTAACTTTTAGTGATTGTTAAAAAAGGAGCTCACGAATTATTTAGCACAATGAGCAAGTGATGTGCTCTTGGCATAATCTTATTAAGTTGAAGACATTTCATGAAATTCTCTATCATTGTGTTTGAATATAATTATATCTAAACACACACATTATTTAAAGGCATAGTTTCATAAATGAAGGATTACAGTTTAATGGCAAAATGAAGAGTACAATTCCCAGACCACTTGTTTTTGGAGTCGACAAGAAATATCAAACACTCTCTGGGACTCCCTCATTCATAAAATGAGGAGGCTATAAAAAGTTATTCTTTAAGTCTTTTCTTTTACAACTGTGAAGAAAGATATAGTCATGCTAGAGTAATAGCATTTTACAAAATGAAAAAAAAAAGTATCTTACTTTTCTCAAATCCATCTTTAATATTACTTAAAAAGATCAAAACAGTTCTATTTTTCAAAGCAGTTTTTATATTTAAGTTTATATGGTAGGCTTGAAACATGTATTTTTCTCTTTTTCAATTCATTATATTATTAACAATAAGAGCAGATAGTAAATAATCATTTTTAAGTCTTTAAATGTTATTTTAAGCAGCATCTGAGAGATGATAAACTAGAAGTGATAACATTTAAAATCAGGCATGTTCGTCATGGCAGTTACACACATACTCGAAAATTTCAGGGATGCCTGGGTGTCTCATCTGGTTAAGCATCTGCCTTCAGTTCATGTCATGATCCCAGGGTGAAGTCCCACATAGGGAGCCTGCTTCTCCCTCTGCCCGCTTTTCCCTCTGCCTGCCGTTCCCCCTGCTTGTATTCTCTCTCTCTGACAAACAAATAAATAAAATCTTAAAAAAAAATTTCATATAGACTGATATGTTCTAACTATATCACTTGAGTATACAGTTTTATAAAGGATCAGTACCGTAAGATAATGTGTTTCCAAAAACACTAATACTCAAAGTATTTTTATAATAAAGTACTCAAAAATTAGGAAGTTAAAAATATCTAGGGGAAATATGTAGGTTGATGTGTTATTATAAAAGGGACATTCAGGACAAAATAGACTGGGAGATAACCTATTATGTTATCAGCTGTCAATTACTAGGGGCTTCAAGATCATTTATAAGATAATCTCAGCATTTTATACAGCTTTATTGCTTCTGTTTTCCTCAATAAAACTTCTTCAGTTTCCCAATTAGCTCAGTTTCCTTGCTATCTCACAGAGTTGTCATACTGGGTTAGGCGGAATAACGGCCCCCAGATTCTGAAGATTAGATTTTGAATTCCTTGAACCTCTAAATGTTACCTTATATGGAAAAAGATCTCTGCAGCTATGATTAAATTTAGGATCTTGAGATAGAGAGGTTATCCCAGATTATGTGGGTGGGCCCTAAGGGCATCACAAGGGTCCTTAGAAGAGAAGAGCAGGGGGAGGGGGAGATGGAAGACAAAGGAGAAATCAATGTGGCCATGGAGGCAGAGATGACAGTGATTCAGCCACAAACCAAGGATGGCCCTAACACTGGACTCTACAAAAAGCAAGAAATGGATTGTCCCTTAGAACCTATAGAAGGAAGGCAGCCCTGCTGACACCTTTTGACCTAGTGATACTAATTTTGAACTTCTGGCCACAAGAATCTGGGAATAAATTTCTGTTGTTTTAAGCCATCTGGTTTGTGATAATTTGTTACAGTGGCCACAGGAAAAAATTCTACATGCTCACTACCATTCTTTTTCCTCCTTGCTTAGAAGTCCATCGCATTTCTTCTTAACCTGGTCATACTGTATTTGCTCCACAAGTACTGTCCATCCTGGTTTCAACATTTGCGATAAACTTTGTCCTGTTGCACCAGCCCTCATGATCTACTTTCATCCCACAAATTAGCACTTAGTTCACAATCTTATGATTGATCGTTCAATTGATTTTTTTATCAATTTTTTCTCAAAGTTTATTGCACTTTCCTTCAGTTTATATCTATTATTTCTATATAGCTCATGATCCTGCAACGTTGATCACATATAAAGTATTCAATGTCTTGCATCTCAATCAAAAAGCTTTCTAACTTTACACTATTCATTTTTTTTATTCTCTTCTTTCCATGCATATTTTTTTTCTCCTCATCGTTGTGAATCTCTCCCATTGTTTATACTCTGATCTTCCATTTAAATGACAATCTTGGTTTTCTTTTTGATGAAAAATGATTTTGTGGGTTTTGAATGCCCATTTTAGAATCCAAATTTTCAACACTGGCAAACTCTTCAGTGATGAAGAGGTTATGCATATTCAAGAGAGTACAAATTTGGATGGGTACCCACACTGTTTTTATTGCCAATATATAGCTGGCATTTAGGAGACTGTCTGAAGCTATGGCCACATAACAGTTTTGTTTGTAAGTGAACAACAGGCTTTATTTCCAACTGGCTCTTTTGTGTACAAAGACATAGCTAGAGACAAAAGGATCAGTTTGAGCATGACCCCATACACATGTTCTTACTGGTTAAACTATGAAGGAATCAGTCATCCTGACTACTTGGAAGCCTCAGTTTCTAAGATAAATAGACTGAAGGAAATTAAATGCGGGTGTCTGTGAAGTATAATGACTCCAGACAAAGGAAGTTAATGCCATTCTAAGGCTGAGAAACTATTAATTAATCAGATCTTTGAGATAGAAAAACAGCCCTTTGAATAAATTTCATGGTTCCAATAGGCCAATTGATCAGAGGGAAGAAAAGACATTGATTTGACTGATGTCATTTTGACAACAGTCAGAAATCTGGTCTCTAAATATATATAGCAAACTTATTTGGCAGAGTTTCTCTATATCTGATAGTGAGTTTGATATTAGATAGCTATAACTATAGACGGAACACACAAACATATGTGCATACAAATGCACACCTCTTCCCTATACATGGCACACACATATGACATACAGCTTGTAAAGAAATGATCGAATAACCAACCATATAAAACTTACTAATTGCTCGGTGGGTAGAGAAAGAGAGTTTACCTCTCTCTTTCTTAATAATCTCCAGTCATTCAATCTTGACTGAGAAGAACTTAGTAGCATGAGAAAATTAGGAGGAAGAGAAGGCCCAAAACAAATCTTATAGAAGTGTCAGGGAAAGCAATGAGACAAAGGTTTTTGTTGCAGAGTGGGGCCCTTTGTGAGGGATACCAGTAAAAATCTTGAGGGGAAAAGTCACACTTTTACAGAATTTGCTTTTAACCTAGAGAAAACATATGTATGGCAGCATCATTGTAAATCAAACAAGTCAAAGATTCAGAAAGAAATGTTTCAAATACCACAAACATGAATGATACACATGCTGCAAAATTAATGTTTCTCTTCACAAAAGTTATTTTATACTTCCCTACCAAAACCCTACCACTCTATTTTTGTTAGTTTTTTTAGAATTTCTCATCTGTTCTTTTCCATTTCTGAATCATTTGCAATTTTCTGCTACAATAGCTTTATCCACAATGTTAAAAAGTAAAATACATTTACTGAAAATTTTATATATAAGTGTACACTAGAACTATTGATTTAAAATTCATTACACAGCAACCAGAAAAGATAATTTAGCACAGTATGGTGTTCTGACTTCAGAAATAATTTTCCTCTGATTAGCTTCTCTATCTTGTTCTATTTGCTTTCATCGTTGCTGCAAATGCATATAAACTTCTTGTTTATTTGGTTCAGAAGTTTGGTAGTTCTTGTTCTCAATAGCTGACCCATCTCTTCCACTTCTGTAAATGAGCGCCTTAGTCACAAGAATGTTCATATCATCAGCTGTGCTCCACTGAACAAACTGGTGAGTCTCACAGACCCTTGGCTCTCGCTTTCAGGAATACACTGCTTTTTCCAACATATATATATATATAATCTCTCCTATTTCTATTTCTGACCCCTTACTTCTGCACATCAAGGCCTAGAATTCATTTTATCAGAGAAGTCAACAAGAAAGTGGAAAATGTCGCTTCGACAGTAGGGGAACACAATTTTCATTTTTAAATGAAATGCATTAGGTGGGTCTCGCTGGTCATAGAAATTTAAAATATCTCCCTTGACTCACGTTAGATATCCCCAAGGAAGTTATCTCCAATAAAATTTGGCATGTGTGGATTTCCTGAATTGAGAGTGAATTTTGTCTGGAATCCTAGTGGAGGTGCAGGAAGTTATGATAATAACTCTTATCTTTTCAACACTAAGTCACCATTTCATTTCTACAGATCATAAACTAAAGAGACATAAAAAAGATTTCAAACTGTCACTGTTCATTTGTTTAGGTAAAGCCAGGCTGCTACTGAAAATCTGCCCTTCCTGGGGCCATTATCACTTTTTCAGCTTTATGTATGAACTTTATGTATGAACAGAAAACAGAAGTCTGAGGCTCGTAAGATTAAGAGGTTCCAAGTCCTTTACTTTATTGTTTACCGGGTCATCAGGGATACTAGCAAGTATGCTTTAGCTTCCCCTGTGAACCTGTGTCTGTTACTCCAGAGTACAATGTGTTTAACTCCTAGATTAGATGTTCCTTATTTATCCACCATAAACAAAATAGTAAAATGGGTTATTGCTCTGTTTTTACTCCTTCTACAAACCCTCTAACTCCTATTCACACACCAAGTGCGGAAGGAGCTAGGAGAAAGAGGACGGGTAAGCAATTCCCAAGGATGGTCTTGTCATCATCTACTAACTGTGGGCAAATTGAGAAGAGATTTTCATTGCATGGTGTTTCATCCTGAAGTCCCTTATCAGATACTTCCTGAGTTTCAGTTCCTGGCTGCTTATCTCTCCGATAGTCTTCTCAATCTTGTCAGCCACTCCCAGGTCAACTCTGCAAACCACAGACCACATCCCTAGTTCCACTTAGGTTTTCCTCTCCTTTTATTTGCATAGTTATTTATCTGTGGCCAGATATTTCCATTTTGCTAGTTCTCATCTGTTACCTAAGTTTGTCTTCAAGGATGCAAATAATTTTTTCCTCATGATTTCTACATCATCCAGGTATCATTAGAATATATCATTCCTATTAAAAGAAGTGTTATTTTGTTGTTGTTGTTGTTGTTGCTTTATTACTGTCAATAATGATCCTTCAGAGGGAAGGGAAATAAAAAAGAAGCAAAATAGAAATAATGCTTCTTTTAGCATTATTCATTGACCTTGGGGAAAATAAAATGAGTCAATGTCCACTGAGTCTTTAGAGTTTTATTCTTTCCAGTAGGAATAAAGTCCCTGAGACATGTGAGAGAAAAGATAACGCAAGTAAAATTATATATAATGTGTGGATAGTGGGGGAAGTTGACAAAACAGCCCTAATGAATATTGAGTTTTCTTGTTTAATTAAACCTTGCCAAGTATTTTTTTGTGAGAGTAAGTTGAAACTTTTCCTGTTAAAATCTTTAAAAATTTTAAGTATCTCCAAAAATAAATAAATAAATTTTTAAAAAATTAAAAAATTAAATTTTTAGGTATCTCCAAAGTTGGAAAGACTTGAAGACTGAGACGGATAAATTTATGACTATGTTCCCATTATGGACAAATTCACCCAATAGAAGAAAGAAACATGAAGTAAATAATAAGTCCTCCCTGGGATAATGCATCATAAAGCTGTTATTGCGTATTCTAATAATTTCTATCTACTCACATAGTATAAACAGTTAAATATATATTTTAATTCTTATTTTTAAGTTGATAATTCAGTCTCATTCAATTACCAATTATGCTTGTGAAAATATTTTTTAAATTGACTTCCTATCTTCCTATAAGAAAAATATTGGCAAAAAAAAAAATATTGGCCATATTCATGGCTTGGTTTCAAGTTGGACTGAATGAACTTTAAACAATATTCAGCCTTTGGTTAAGACTGCTGAAAGACTTGACAGATTATTAAATTTAATGTGTCTACTATTGTATGGCTACAGAATACACTATTTGCAAGTTACTTGATTATTCTTCATCATCACACACACACACACACACACACACACACACACACACACACGGCCATGTGCATTTTCCATGCCTTAGTAGCAGCCTGGAATATGTTACTAACTGAATTTAAGCACATTTACATTTAAAAGAAATCCCCAAAGAGGCATCTATTAATTCACCATGTATTTAAAGTGGTGCTCTTAAAAGCTTTCTCTCAGAAATAGAACAAAAAAAATCTCTAGGTAAAAACACAAAGAAAAAGCAAGTGTGGAATGAAGATTTCCCAAGCATCTTTCAAGCAGAAGTAAAATCTGTTTCCCTAACAACAAAGAGTTATTGTTTATCCACTCCAAAGCTTTAAAAGTTTCTTTTCATGAAAACCCAAAGGGGAGATTTTAAGAAAGAGTCAACAATGATGCTAAAATTTTAATTTGAAGAGACTCACAGGGATATCTGGACATGAAACCTCAAGCCTTCATATCTATATCATATCTCTCTATGTAAGAGAATGTGTAAAATTATACAAACACATCTTCAAAAGAAATGCAGGGTTTTGCTTCAGTGTTTGGAGACTGTAACTCCTTCTTTGTAATTTTCAGTACATCATTTTATATTGTTTGCATATGCTGCTAAGCACCTTTCTGGCCCCCTTGCATTGTTGATGGCAGTGCTGAGACAGCACTCTACAGTTTACCGTGTACTCTGGAATGATCTCCTAAGTGAAACTGTGTTTTGGCTAGTCACTTTCTTATTAACCTATTAATGTAAGAATCTCCATAGGTACAGATAACTTATTCTAGACTTTCTCAAACAATTTGTTTGAGACCTATGAAAATACTTGCAGCACCACTATCCTTCATATGGTACTATTAAATAAATTCCCATATTTTTCTGTTCAGTTGTCAGTTAACGAAGGATTAATATAGCCTGTATCACTGCCATTTGATATTAGAAGTGAATCTTAGGGGCGCCTGGGTGGCTCAGTGGGTTAAAGCCTCTGCCTTCGGCTCAGGTCATGATCTCAGGGTCCTGGAATCCAGCCCCGCATCGAGCCTGCTTCCCCCCACCCCCCCACCCCCGCCCCGGCCTGCCTCTCTACCTACTTGTGATCTCTCTCTCTCTGTCAAATAAATAAATAAAATCTTAAAAAAAAGTGAATCTGAAAAGTAAATTCAGGTATTTTCTCCATAAATTAGGAGATACTCTTTCCTAAGTTTTTCTTGAGCCTTTCGTTATAATTTTATCTCCTAAAACTGTGTGACATAATTAGAATTTTAGCTGTTATGTCTGTCTCACAGATACATGCAGGAAAAATGATATGAGAATAGTCATGTTTGCAAATGAAAATACAGTTTAAGATGCTCGACACATTCTATTTTAATGATTATTAAATAGACTATTGTGCCCACGAGATTTTAAATCAATGTTATTTATATCTGATAAAATGTGTTAATAAAATGGATAGATTTTAAGCAAATGGTTTATAAGTTCTGAAATATATATGTGTGTGTTTATATATATACACACATATACATATACACACATTTACATATATATATCACCCTAATAAGATTAAATGCATAGAAAAATATAACCAATGTCCATTCACTCCAGACAGTTCTATTGTGTCCATATGCTGTCACTATTGCTCTCTCCCCACCACCCCTGTAAACCACTGATGCAAATTTCTAATGCCTTGCTTCATTTTGCTGTTCCAGAACTTCCTGTAAGTGAAACTGTACAGTATGTCTTTATTTTGTGTTTGGCTCCTTTGGCTCAACACAATGATTTGAAATTCATCCATCTTCTTGTGTGTGTTAGGTGTTGTTTTTTCCTCTTTTATTGCTTAGTGTATTCTGTGTTTAGAGCACACCACAGTTTGTTTATACAGCCACCTCTTATAGCCATTTGGGTTGTTCCAGGTTTCGGCTATTAGAAATAGAAGTGCTATAAACATGTGTTCTACAAATCTTTTCATTAAGATATGTGTTTACCTCTCACGGTTAAATGTCTCAGTGTGGAACTGTTGGATCATAAAGTAGGTGTATATAAAACTTTATTGTAAGAAGCTGCCAAATTGTTTTCTAACATGTTTGTACTATTTTCAACTTCCACCAGCTGTACATGAATGTAACTGTTTCTCCACATCCTTACCAATGATTGGTATTGTTTTAGCCATTTTGGTGGGTGTAAATGATATTTCATGGGGGCTTTAGTTTGTAACTAATAATGGTGAGCAACGTTTATGCACATATCGGCCGTCCTTATGGATTCTTTAGTGAAGAGCCTGCTCAAGTCTTTGCCCATATTTTGTTAACTGGATTGTGTGGGATCTGGTTTCCAAAAATGGTTCCCCATTAAACACTCCTCTTGGTATTCATGTTCCTTCCCACACCGAATCCTAGATGGCTGTGACACATTTTAACTAATTGAATGTGGTACAACTAATACCTTACCAGTTCCAGACCTAAACTTAAAGAAGACCTGGAAATGTCTGCTTTGATGCTCTAGCATGCCAACTACCATGTGCAAAGGCCAATTATCCTGTTGGAAAGAGAGGCCAAGAGGATGAGATGCCACACAGAGAGAACAATCACCTGGAGGAACACAGAGGACCAGACTTGAGCATGAGTTATCTTTGGCATTCTACCCAACAGAAGACAGCCTCTGCTGCTAGCACAGTGGCAGACTAGCCCATCTCAGTAACATCAACTCTCAGAGTTAGGAAAAGGAATAAAACACTTGTCTTAAGCCACCATGCTTTAGAATGTTTTTATGCTTTTACAGAGCAAGTCAGGTTGTTTTAATTTTTATTATACAAGCTTAAAAATTATATGTTTTTGATATGTCTTTTGTCAAATATATTCATTATGAGTATTTTCTCCCGGTATATGGTTTACTTTTTCATTTTTAACCAATTCTTTGATGATGAAATGTTCAATATTAGTGGAGTTCAATTTCTCATTTTAACAGAAATACTTTTATGTTTATTCATATTATTTTATTTTAACAGAAAAAACAAAATTATTTTAACATTTTTTCTGAGAAAGCCTTCCTATAGATTTATGAAAACAAGGTAAAGTAATACACCTATATTTGCTTCTGTAAGTTTTATTGTTTTAGCTTTTATTTTTAAGTTTATAATCTATCAAGTATTATATTTTTACATATGGTGTTTGGTAAAAGTAAGGATTTTTTGTTTTTAGTTTTTCCCTAATGATATCTAATGTCTCAGTACTTGTTAAAAAGTTTATGGTTTTTCCATAACATTAACTTTGTTAAAGTTAAAAAGAAGATTTAAGATTAAAAAGTCATTTAAATCACCTTTTTTTTTTTAAAGATTTTATTTATTTACCTGAGAGAGAGAAGGAGTGAGAGAGAGAGCACAAGCTGGGGAGAGGGGGAGGAGGAGAAGAAGAGGGATCCCCGCTGAGCAGGCAGCCTGACCTGGGTCAGGATCCATTCCAAGACCTTGAGATCATGACCTGAGCTGAAAGCAGACATTTAACCAACTGAGCCATCCAGGTGCCCCTAAATCACTTTTTTAATAAAAAAAAAAAAACAGTAGCATTTATATTAATGCTTTCTCTTGGCTCAATATCTCCCAGCTTTTGTATTTCTTATATTTTTTTGTCCTTGTTTCTGAAGTCTGTCTATTTCTATTGGGTAAAGATTTACAAAATGATAAAATAATATATATATTTATATACATAAATATAACATTCTATATTATATATAATATATATCTTTATATTTATGTATTATATATCTTTTGCCTAGCTATTTTAATCATTTTTATTTTAATTTTTGGTTTTCAGCATTATGATGTCTAGTGTCCTCATTGTAGGCTTTAAAAAAATTGATTACGCTTGGGTTAACCCAAAGTTTTAAAATTTAAGGACTGATTTTTGCAACATTTTATTTCTGCTAAATTATCTACTACTTTGTGGGATTCTGAATAATCTCTGTATTTCCAATTTAGTATTGTCCCAAGGTCACTGAAAACCGTTTCTGTTTTAGCATCTTTTTACTTATATTCTTTAGTTGAATGATTTTTATCAACTAACTTCAAGTTCGTTAACTCTCTTTCCATAGTGTCTATGTTGATGTTGAGCCAGCAATTTTAGTCCAGATATCGTACTTTCAGTTCTAAAAATTTATTTGATTTTTAAAGATATTTTATCTTTTTTTGCTGAAATTGTTTCATCATTCTAAACAGTTTTCATCTCAGTGATTGAATAAAATCATTGTTTCCTATCCATTTTTTTTTTTTAAGATTTTACTTATTTGATAGAGAGGTAGAGAGAGAGAGCACAAGCAGGTAGAGCGGCAGGCAGAGGAAGAGGGAGAAGCAGGCTCTCCACTGAGCAGGGAGCACGACATGGGGCTCGATCCCAGGACTTTGGGATCATGACCTGAGCCAAAGGCAGCCACTTAATGACTGAGCCACCCAGGTGTCCCTTTCCTATCCATTTTGGACCATTGCAAATACATTGGTAAATGTGCTGCTTCTGTAGTTTTTTTTTTCTTTAACTTGTACAAGGCATTTAAAATTTATTAAATATTTCATACTTGTCATTTTTATTGAAGAAAAGTAGAATTTAAAAACCAATTTTCCATATTTGTTGATGGTTGGAGTATAAATTCATTTCAATGTCCAGCAGCTAATTGAAGAAATCACTCAAATTTCATCAAGTTTTAGGGGCACCTGGGTGGATAAGTGGATTAAAGCCTCTGCCTTTGGCTCAGGTCATGATCTCAAGGTCCTGGGATTGAACCCCTGCATCGCATCGGGCTCTCTGCTCAGCAGGGAGCCTGCTTCTCCCTCTCTCTCTGCCTGCTTCTCTGCCTACTTGTGATCTCTCTCTCTCTCTCTGTCAAATAAATAAATAAAATCTTTAAAAAAAAATTTCATCAAGTTTTGAGCTGATTTTAAACTGGGCTTTAAAAAGGCTGAGTTTCACTTTGGTTGGCCCAACTCCAATCTTATGCAACAACTCTGAGTACTAATTTCTTTCATTTAAATCAGTGTTTGAGCTAGAAGGGGATTTGGCCTAGGTTTCATCTTTGGAGTCAGCGAGTATCCAGATTCGAGAAGCTACAAGAATGTAGAAATCTATGCCCTCGGTGAGACATTTACCCCTGCTTTTGTCATCTTTTTCTTGGCAAAGTTTAGGAAAGGGGAGAACTGCTAAATTAGGTTTATTATTCTTTTGTTTAGTCATCACTTAGACTTATTTTTGTCTTGATTTACCCCACTCTCATTAATAATACCTTTTCTGGCCTTTCCTCTGCCCAGCAAGGTCCTACCTAACCAAGACCTGGCTTCTACCTCCAGCTGCTGTGACTCATTCCTCAAATGTCTCCACTCTACTTCTTCTAGTATCTCCTCCATGTGCTTTTCACTGGGAGTACCATAAATACCATATGATTTCATTTTACCCAGATTTTCCTTGGTGTCATAACAGGAGTGAAGGACTTTCTTATCTTTTCACATTTTAACCAGGAGGAGAATTCAGTGACATTCACTAATTTAATATTTGCAAAGTTCATATTCATATACTATTTACATATTCATGAGCTATATGTGGTCAGTGTATGTCTAACAGCAGGAATTTAGCAGTGAGCTCACCAAGTTAAAAAAAAAAACAACACTGCCCTCATGGCACTTAAATTTTAAAGATAATATGAAAATGATCATTCTGGTTTGGGGATACGATGTGGCCTAAAACTTGACTTACTCTCTCCATGCTTCTATACCTCTTTTCTGTCAATCAATCTCAAGTCCTTTCTTCCCATCTCAAAGGCAAGGATTATATGATTGTTCACATCTATTGTATTTTAATCTGATAACTGTATCTGCTCTTGATCTTGGCATTATTGGTTATTCACTTTTTAGTTTTTATCTTTTTCACATTTCCCTAGACCTTTCCCAAAGTCTATAAACATTTTCCAAACCCTCTTTGTAAAAGAAACAAAATTTATCTGGAACCTCTTCTCCTTTCTATTTTGATACTTTATCTTACTACTTTCAAAGCCAAGGGACTTGAAAGAATGGTCTCGAGTCTATTTCTTTATCTCTTAATTTTTATCTGCTATTCTTCAAACAGATTTCTGCCAAGAAGACTGGTAAAAGTTGCCAGCATATGCATCATTTCCTATCCAAGTCAATCTTTGAGCTTAATTTACTTAATCTTGAAAAACTACCAATGATTTGCCCTTTGAAATTGTTTTCTTTCTGGGCTTTCAGGAATTCATCCTTTTCTGTTTATTCTTATCTTTTTTTGGTTCCTCTTTTACTGCCTGCTTATTTAGAACCAGTATTTAATTTGCATCTCTGACTTTCATGGATCTCATTGTAATAATTACCCCCAAGTTTTTAATGTATATTCCAGATACTCCTCCTTAGCTTAACACTATATATAAAGCCACACATTAGATATTCTCATGTGGGTATCATTGGAATGGGTAAAATGTAATATATCTACAATGAAATCTATTATAATTCACAGTAAATCATGTTCCTGATTCAAATATATCAATGAATATGTCACCCTTTACCTTATTTAATATGCTACCCTTTCCTAAAATCCCTACAGTTTGTTCATGAATGTTATTTTAGTCCTCTCTTTCTATCTTCACAAATATTGAAATAGTTCACAGGCTAGAATTTAAGTGACCAAATTAAGCACCAGAGAAAAACAGGGAAAGAATGTACCTTAAAAGATGTGAGATAAATGAACATGCTTTGATGACATAAAGTCATCTGAGTGAATTAGCAAAAGGAAGAGGGCAATTGGGGGAGACAAAAATAAAAGTTTGGAAAGTAAATCAATATTTCTGGTGACATTTTGAATAGTGGAAACTAGTAAAAGGGATAAAAAATATTAAGGATTACTTCAACTTTATTTAATAAGATAAAGGCATGCACATTAAAAGAAAAGCCAAGAGAACAAAAAATGGATCTAAGGTATATTTTCTACATACTGCAGAAGTTTCTGTGAAAACATTTTCTCATTTAATTCCCCTAAGAATTTTATAAATCACCTACTGATGACCCTATTATACTGTTAAAAATATATATGTTTCTAGCTATCAAGCTACTTCCCAAAGTCATACCATAACTAAGTGTCTAAGTTGGAATTCAAACAAGATTATTGTGATAAAAGATCTCATGCTATTTTCTTGCCATACTTCTCTCAAAGTAAAAATTAAGATACTTAAAACAAAAATTTATTCAATATATTTTTCATTAATTAGATATATGAGAAAACACATAAATATAGTGATTCTTCTTAATATCCCAGTAGAATTTCTCATGATAAATTGTATTTCTTATACCAGTGATGAGCATTATCTATTCATGCACATTCTGGACATATTTTCTTATGATTTGTAAGTAATAAGTTCTGGAGAGCAATACCTAAAAAATATTATACCTTATACATTTTGTTATATCTGTGCATATTTAAAGCATGAAGAATTTTTAATGAACACAATTTTGAAATTTAGGGCATCAAACTTTAGTTTTTGTTGTTTTGAATTATTTATTCCATCAGCCCTAATCAGGCACTATTGATTTGTGGGAGAAGGCAGAGACTGATGGGTGTTTTCAGTGTGTTTAAATATGAAATCAACTATATATCTGGGAAACATGTCTGTTCTTTAATGCAAAATTTATGTGGGTATAACAATTAAGATATTTAAAATATTAATAGAATCTTAAAAATCTATCACTTCTATACCAAATAGTAAGCCCCTGTCATTTCCATTCTTCAGTTTTATTGTACACCTGATTATGAAACAAAGTGGGGTTAGATGTATGCTACTGTATGCTATCACTGGTGGAATGCTACCTCATGGATTCCACTAGTTTTCAAAAATAATACAATCATTTGGTCACCTTACTATGTATCTCTTAATTCAAGTAAATATCAGTTTTGGAAAAGATATACTTAGTAGCCTTCCATCAATAGTAAGCCATTCTATCAATTAATCTTTTAACAATCTACTATGTTATGATCACTGAAATAGGAAGTGATGAACAAAACTGCCACAATAGCTCCTTTTAAGATTCTTACTGGGAAACACAGATTAAAAAAGGAATTATTATACTTATTTAAATAATTATTTATATGCATGTGCTCTAAGGGAGTATGTATGTGATATTATATAAGTTTAAACCCAGGAAAACTAACTTAGCCTAGGGGTATAAGAGCAGATGGGGAAAAAAGATTCCTTAAGGAAATGATTTTTAAGGTTAGACCTAAATAATAGGAAAAGTGTAACAAGGTAAGGAGAAGGAAGGCAAATATTTCAGATAGGTGAACTCTGAGAGGTGAGAGAAAGCATGATGGGTCGTAGATAATGTAGGAAGCAAAGCACTGAGTTTTAGGGATTGTAGAAGATCAAAATGGCTTAAGGAAAGGATATAAATAAAGGACTGAAAGTAGATGAGTTTGGAAATATAAGAAGAGCTCAGATCATTTTAGAATTCCTAGAATCTATTAAGTACTTTCCCTTAAATCAACATTGAATATCTATCAAAGAGCATTAAGCTTAGGAGTAATATGAAGAGGCTTACATTTTAAGATGCCCACGTTGGATTAGGGTGTGGAGAGTCAATGGCTATATGAAGACCAATTAAAATACTACTGCTATAGAATGCCTATGCTATTGCCTGGTCTAAAGCGGAACAGTAGTAATGAACTTTCTCAGAGATTCCCTAGCTGAGAATATTCAATTTTTGTTCATCTCAAATTGAAGCAATATTTCTCCGAGAGCTAGCTCACAGCTGAATAAACTTACTAGGTTCCTTGGCAGTTATGTGTGGTCACGTGACTATGTTACAGCCAATGAAATATGTGTGAAAGTGATTGGCACCTATTCCAGTCTTGGCTCATAAAGCTATCCCACCTGTGCTCCTCTGTGCTTCTTTACAGGAAACACAGGAAACAAACTGTGGAATATGGCAGAGCCTACATCAAGCTGGATCACTTACAACTTTTTCACCTGTCCAGAATTATTAGAAGAGCAAAAATGTTACCCATGTGGAGCCCACTTATGATATCAGTTAGCCTATGCTAACTAATACACAACCTTGTATTTAATTTTAAAAATTAAAAAAAAAAAGTATGAGATTGTGCTATTTGAGATAACATGAGTGAACCTAGAGGATACTGTGCCAAGTGAAGTAGGTCAGACTGAGAGAGATAAATACCATATGATTTTACTCATAAGTGGAATCTAAAAAAAAAAAAATGAATAAACAAACAAAAAGCAGAATTAGACCTATAAATATAGAGAACAAGCTGGTAATTGTCAGAGGAGGGGGAAAATGGTTGAAGGGGAATAGGAGGTATAGGATTCCAGTTATGGAATGAATAAGTCATGGAAATAAAAGGCACAGCATAAGGAATAGTCAATGATATTATAATAGGAATTATATGGGGACAGATAGTAACTATACTTGTGGGGAACATAGCATAATGTATAAACTTGTTGAATCATTATGTTGTACACCTGAAACTAATGTAACATTGAATGTCGACCATACTTTAAAAAGTAAAAAAAAAAATCAAAATAAGTTGATTTTGCATACCTTAACTCTAAAATCAGTTAGATAATTGGTTATGCGACATCTATTTTTTTTTCTAAACTAATAATTATCATTACCTAAGCTTTCCTGTACTAATTAAAGTGATATGATACTTCACTACGTGGTTTACATATATTGTTCACAATATGCCTTTATGTAATTTTTCAAAAGTCAGCTTTACTGGGATAAAATACGTTATATTAATTTCCTCATACTGCTATGACAAATTACAAACTGGGTGGCTTGGAGAAATTTATTCTCTTGCAGTTCTGGAGGCTAGAAGTTTGAAATCAAAATGTCAGCAGGGTTGGTTCCCTCTGGAGGTTCTGCTCCTAAGTTTCTGGCCATTGCCAGCAATCTTTGGCACTTCCTGGCTTATAGCTGCATCCCTCCAATCTCTTATGCACACATTCTCTCTGAATGTCTCTGTATCCTGTGCTTTCCCATAGCCTTCTCATAAGGACATTAATCACTGAATTTAGAACACACCCTAATCCACCATGATCTCATCTTGATCACATCTGCAAACACAGACCCTGTTGCCAAACAATGTCACATTCCCAGTTACTAGGGGTTGGGACTTCGATATCTTCTTTTGAAGAACACAATTCAATTGACAACATATACATACAATAAAACTCATTAGTCATAAAAATATAATTATTTGACTTCTAGGAAAGAAAACACTGCACATAAACACCATCATACTCAAGATATGGAATACAGTCATCACCCCCAAAGATTTCTCCTGATACTTTGCAAGCAATGCACCACCCCACCCCGATACCTGGCAGTCACTAAAGTTTGCTCTTGCTATAATTTTGCCTAATCTAGTATGCCAGATTAATGAATCATATATTATAAAATATTTTGTGTCTGGCTTTTGTCACTTAGCACAAAGCTTTTAAAAGATTTTATTTATTTATTTGACAGAGAGAGAGAGAGAAAGAGAGAGAGATCACAAGCAGGCAGAGAGGCAGGCAGAGAAAGAGGGGGAAGCAGGCTCCTTGCTGAGCAGAGAGTGCAATGCGGGGCTCCATCCCAGGACCCTGAGATCATGACCTGAGCCGAAGGCAGAGGCATTAACCCACTGAGCCACCCAGGAACCCCAAGCACAAAGCTTTTAAGATCCAACTATGTTGTTGTGTGTATCTGAAATATGTGCTTTTTGTTGCTACAGAGGGTTCTGTTATATGAATCTGACATAATTTGTTTATCCTTTCTCTTATGCATGGAAATTCTGCTGTATCCATCTGAGTATTCTTCTATATCATCCCCATGAGACTAAGGGGGCAAGGGAAACAGACAAAAATACAAAGTCGTTTTTCATCTGTGCGAGAAGTCTCGTATCTTCTATAAGTAAATATGAAATCATGACAGGCTAACTTAATAGCTTGCAAGTAGGTTGAAAACTGGTTTCTTTATAATCTCTTTCATTGATACTTTTTCCAGTGACTAATGATTTCAGACTGGTATGCCATAGGTTTTATTTTTGGCTTTGTGTTTTTCTTATTTTATTTGTTGTATACAGTTGACCTGGTTTCGTATAATATTTCTTTTTGTGTTTTTAAGATTTATTTGAGAGAGACAGTGCGAGACGGGGAGAGCACAAGCAGGCAAGAGAGAGAGAGAGAGAGGAAGAGAGAGAGAAGCAGGCTCCTTGCTAAGAGGGAGCTTGATGCGGGGCTTGATCCCAGCACCCTGGGATCGTGACCCAAGCTAAAGTCAGACACTTAACCAACTGAGCCACCCAGGCACCCCTGCATATAATGTTTCAATAGCTATCTTTATATGAATAACTTTCAAATATTTACATACACTTCAACTATCCTTTAAATCTGCATATCCCATCACTACCTGGGCATTCTATCCTGATAGTCATATCAAATATACAATATCCCAATTAAATTTATTAACTATTCCACATAGCATGTTTCTGTTCCTAAGCATATCCAAAGAATACCACTTTCTCCATCTAGTCACTTAAAGGATTTTTCACTACTGAACTCGCTCCTAATTACTAAATACTCCAGCTTTCATATCAGTAATTTCTCTTCAATCTGATTCTACTTTGTAGCTCCCCCTTATTATTGAAATAATTTTCAAAGTTTTTGTAGCAGAATGAATAGGGAAGTTGAGGGAGAATTTAGATATTTTGATAATATATTGATATGCTTTTATCATTATTGAAGTAGAGAGGGAGGGAGGAGATGAAAGAAAGAGGCAGAGATAGGAAAGTGGCTGAAAGAGAGAGGAGACAGGGATAGACTGAAGATGATTGCAAATTTGTTGGATATGATACAGATAGTAAGAAGAGAAAATAAGTCGAGAGAAGAATGAATTTAACACATAAGAAAAATCCACTATTCCAGGTTCTTTTACAAACATTTCGTCATTTAGCTCTCATAATAAAACTCTAGAGTAACTATCAATATTACTCTTCTTCTATTGGTGAAAAAGAAGTTTCTGAGCAGTCAAATTATTGACTATGGTCCACATTTAGGGTCATTCAGAAGAGGATTAAACTATTTGAAACAAATAGGACCAAAGCAGGAAGAATTTACTTATCTCTTAGTAATAACTTTTAATATTTTTCATTATAAAATATAGCCGGAGAAAATACACAAAACAAAGATGTACAGCCCAATGATATATCAAAAAGTGAATTCACATAACCAGAGCCCAGATAAAGATATGGAATGTTACTAGCACCCCAAGGACACTTTGCTCTCACTCTCAATTTCTATATCCTTCTTTCTCTTCCCCAGAGATAAGTATTATTCTAAATTTTATGGCAATTACTTCCCTGCAATTGCACTACTGGGTATTTACCCCAAAGATACACATGCAGTGAAAAGAAGGACCACATGTACCCCAATGTTCATAGCAGCAATGGCCACAATCACCAAACTGGAAAGAGCCAAGATGCCCTTCAACAGACGAATGGATAAAGAAGATATGATCCATATAGACAATGGAATATTATGCCTCCATCAGAAAGGATGAATACCCAACTTTTGTATCAACATGGACAGGACTGGAAGAGATTATGCTGAGCGAAATAAGTCAAGCAGAGAGAGTCAATTATCATATGGTTTCACTTACATGTGGAGCATAAGGAAAAACATGGAGGACATTGGGAGAAGGAAAGGAAGGGTGAATGGGGGGAACTTAGAGGGGGAGACTAAGCATGAGAGACTGTGGACTCTGAGAAACAAATAGGGTTTTGGAGGAGAGGGGGGTGGAAGGTTGGTGGGTATTGAGGAGGGCACATATTACATAGAGCACACTGGGTGTGGTGCATGAACAATGAATCCTGGAACACTGAAAAAATTAAATTAAATTTAAAAAGAATAAGAAAGCATTTGCTGACTACTGTCCCACCTACTGGGTTCACATCAGCCTTTCCAGGGCTCTGTGTCCTTATATGTATCTGCTCAATGTCATTGCACTGACTGCATTTTATTGTAAGTTTCCGTTTGTATGCCTCTCTGTAACTAAATAAGTATCCACTTAGTGCTTTGGATTCTTTACCTTCAGAATCTTGATTTCTAGCTCAGTAACTGACATTGCTAAAACCTTCAAGAAATATTTATTTATATAATGATTTGAATAGATGAATGAATGTAATATTTAATTTTAATGTAAGTCAGTCTGATAATAAAGAGGTTAATAGTAGAACAGGAAATTTGTTTATTAGTGGACATAGAAAGAGAGCAACAATAAACGTATACCTTCCTTTACTTTATTGCCACTGGCCACTTTGTAACACTTTGTAACAGTTACTACTATTATGCAGTAGTTTAAAAGGTGGTGAGCAGACTACATCTCTTAAAAGGTTTCTAAGAAGAAAAGGCAGAATATCAAGTGTTTTTTAAAATTGTCAGGTTTCTATATATGTAAAGTTAGGTTTTGGAATGTCTGTATTAGTCCTGTTGTAGCAGAAAACTGAAGCGACCACGAAAACTCAAGGGGCACACGGAGCACAGGGAGAACACAGCTTTTTTAACGCTGGCAGGATAATTCCCAAAAGACTGAGCAACCGACAGGATTA
>CM052899.1:135274476-135300543 GCA_028534135.1 Potos flavus | reverse complement strand
TTTAACCCACTGAGCCACCCAGGCACCCCAGTGATTAAGTATTCCTTCCCAAATCGTATTCAACTCTGTACCCCTAGAACCAACCACAGAGCCAGAAATCAAAATCGCCAGGTTAAATGAATGAATGGCTACACCATTTCTGTGGCTAAGCACTTACAGAGGGCCCTCACCAGCTCCCAGGTAACTAGTTTCCCTGTTCTTTCTTCTCTCACTCTTCTCATTATACCACAGTTACCATCCTGTGGATACATGTTTCATTTATGTGCCTGTTGTCCCTAGCAGATTTCTGCAGTTCACCCTCAGTGCTCCTTAGCATCTGCTAGCTTCCCTTCAGCTCCTAGTTTAAATAATGTTCCATATGCATTCTTCAAGGTTTATTGATTCTGCTCTCCAGAGAGTGCCCTGTACTTCAAGTGAAGAATTTGAAAATATGGGGATCATTAAAATAAATTCCTCTGTTTTGGGCCAAAGTTCAGTTATGGTGCTGTAGTTGTTTGCAGATTTCAGCCTGGAAGCGAAGTTACACAATACAAGAAATTGAACATAAGCATCTAAACAACAGATTAATAAAGGAATTTTCAGGGTCTTAATTTTAATCAGTTTAGTTGCCACAGGAGAATAGTGTTTGAAGTCCAGGTTTAAAATTCAAATACATATTAATAGAATTCATTATTGCAAGGCATAGAAGTTATAAATAAAGCTAAATTACAGGTAAAACAAACCCAGAATGTGAGGACAGATTTGGAATCTCGGGATATTGTGATACAGGTTTATTTACTTGTTCCGTAAGTGCTACTGACTTTATAAAATGTATCCAGTAAGCCAGAGAAAGTTCACCTATTATTACATCTCAGAACCTTAGATAATTTAGGTAAATAGGCCTTCAAAATCTCTATCTCTACCTCAGAATTTTACCCTGGGTTACAGTCCTTTAAAAAAAATTGATCTGAGGATGCCTGGGTGGCTCAGTTGGTTAAGCAACTGCCTTTGGCTCAGGTCATGATCCTGGAGTCATGGGATCGAGTCCCACATCGGGCTCCCTGCTCTGCGGGGAGCCTGCTTCTCCCTCTGACCTCTCCCCTCTCATTCTCTCTCTCTCTCTCTTCAAATAAATAAAATAAAAATAAATCTTTAAAAAAAAAATGATCTGAAAATATGTATGTGATTGCCCCATAAGCATCTGAAACTCAGCATGCCTAAAACTGAATTTGACTGTCAACATTCTCTATAAATCTGCTCCTCTTGCCACTTTAATTATCTTAATTATTGGAACCTTCATCAACTGAGGACACCATGTATAAATCACCCACCTTTCTATGCTACTGCATGCACCCTATTGTCAACAAATTTGACCAAATTAGTCAGTTTGTATCTCTAGCCCTACTACTGGAGTTGTGGTGATGCTCTTATTTAACCTAAGTAATTAAAATAAATTTCCATCTACACTATTCTTCTGAACAAACTCCTAGAAATCACCTTTATTTTCATTATTTTCTCAATCCATATCTAATCTTTGAGTGAATCCTATAGCTCTATTTCTAAAATGTATCCCTATTTTGACCACATTTAATCATTGCTGTGGAAAAACCAGTTCCAGTCATCCTTATTTTTTTTAAAAAGATTATTTATTTAGTTAGTTGACAGAGAGAGAGAGAGAGAGACAGTGAGAGAGGGAACACAAGCAAGGGGAGTGGGAGAGAGAGAAGCAGGCTTCTGGCTGAGCAGAGAGCCGATGCAGCTTGATTCCAGGACTCTGGGACCATGACCTGAGCTGAAGGCAGATGCTTAACAACTGAGCCACCCAGGCACCCCATCCTTATCTTTCATTAATACTACTGCAGTGGCTTCTAAATTGGTCACCTTATTTTTACTCTTGCCACATCACTTTTGTACCCCAGTGTGAAACACTGTTCTAAATGATAAGACAGGTCATCATTTTTACTACCTGCATTATGTTCATCTAAAATAAGTCTCCCACTACACATTGAAAGGCTTGATAAAATATGTATAAAAATTCTTCTAAACATATAGCTGTGATTTTAAGAAGTTAAGTAAATACCCAAAGGCCAAAACATAAAGAGCTAGCATGAAACTAGAGAATTTATCTTGCATTGATACTTAGCAGCCCAGGAGGCATTTATCAATCCTTGAAACTGAGAAGCTTATATTCAAAGGTCTGGGGGAAAGGCCTTGGGATCGCACAAAATACAGAGAACTGAGAACTTGTATTAAATATAAAATTCTAAAAAGACCTCATCTTTTTTTGAGAAATTGTGGAATAGAATAAAATATCATCCATCAAGAGAAATAACAAGGCACATCTTTGTCTCACCCATGCTTTATATATAAAACTACAGTTGCTCATGAAAATCATCAGCACAAACACTGCTGGTTTGAGATACAAATTTATGCTATGGTTTCCACAAGCAGTGCAGGCTATGTAATAGCCAAAAATGGCTTCACTGGAGCACATGTCAGAAGGAACACGATGCGCTGCTGAGGTGGCACACACTCAAGGCTAGACTACAGGTCCTTTCCACCAGCAAAGCACAGTCTGACATGGCTACTAAAAAAAAAGAAAAGAAAAAAATCACAAACCTTAGAAATAAAACAAAACCAATCAACCAACCAATCATCCTAAGTTGGTTGTAATGAGGAGAAAGAACACACAACAGAAACAGATGCCCCAATATATAATTTTGTAATTAATATATTTTATGCAATTAACAGAATAGGTATACTTTGATGCCTGCGCACTGTGTCACAGAGTTCTTCGCATGTACTAACATTTAATTCTCAAAAGATACAAACATGGGCCCCTGGGTGGCTCAGTGGATTAAAGCCTCTGCCTTTGGATCAGGTCATGATCTCAGGGTCCTGGGATTGAGCCCCATGTTGGGCTCTCTGCTCAGTGGGGAGCCTGCTTCCCCCTCTCTCTCTGCCTGCCTCTCTGCCTACTTGTGATCTCTCTCTCTCTGTCAAATAAATAAAAAATAAAATCTTAAAAATAAAAAAAAAAGAAAATATGGTGTTAAAAAACAATCTATTGACTCTACCAGGAAACTTTTAGAACCAATAAATGAATTCAATAAATTCGTAGGATAAAAATCATTATACAGAAATCTGTTGTTTCTATATACTAATAACAAACTATGGAAAAGCGAGATTAAGAAAACAATCCATTTACAATTATATCAAAAAGAATAAAATACCTAGGAATAAACTTAATCAAGGAGGTAAAAATCCTATACATTGAAAACTATGACATTGATGAAAGAAATTGAAGAAGACACAAATAAATGGAAAGATATTCTATGCTTATGTGTTGGAAGAAATAATATTGTCAAAATGGCCATACTACTCAAAGCAATCTATAGATTCAACGCAATTCGTAACAAAATTCCAATGCCAAAAAAAACCAGAAAACCAAAGAAAACAAAAAACAGAAGACTCCAATGCCACTTTCCACAGAAATAGAACAATTGAAACATGTATATGGAACCATAATAGACTATGAATAACAGCTCAGGCAATTTTGAAAAAGAACAAATTGGTGATTTCAAACTATATAACAAAGGTATAGTAAAAAAAACAGTATAGTGTTGGCATAAAAACAGACACATAGATCAACGGAACACAATAGAGAGCCCAGAAATAAATCTACTTATATGGTCAATTAAATTACAACAAAGAAGCCAGGAATATGCAATGGAAAAGGACAGTCTTTTCAACAAAGAGTATTGGGAAAACTTGAGAAACTCAAAATGGATTAGAGACTTAAACATAACACTTGAAACCATATAAATCCTAGACAAAATCAAGAGATAAGTTCTTTGACTTTGGTCTTGATAATGATTTTTTTGGATTTGACACCAAAAGCAAAGACAAAAGTAAAAATAAACAAGTGGGACTATTTCAAATTTAAAAAGCTTCCGCACAATAAAAGAAACTATCAACAAAATGAGCAGGTAACCTACTGGATGGAAGAAAGTAGCTGCAAATCATACCTGGTAAAGGGTTAATATCTAATATATAAGGAATGCATACAACTCAAGAGCCAAAAAAAGAAAAATAATCTGTCAAAAAAATGGACAGAGATTCTGAACAGACATTTTTTGCAAAGATATACAGATGGCCAATTGATACATAAAAAGATGCTCATATCACTAATGATCAGGGAAATGCTTATCAAAATCACAATGAGATATTGCCTCACACCTGTTAGAATAGTTATAATTAAGATAAGAAATAACAAGTGTTGGTGAGAATGTGGAGAAAAGAGAATCCTTGTGCATTATTGGTAGGGGTATAAATTGATGTAGCCACAATGGAAAACAGTATGGAGGTTCCTCAAAAGATTAAAAATAGAACTATCACATTATCCAGCAATTCTTTGGTTTTTATCCAACAAAAATGAAGACATAAACTTGAAAAAATATATGCAATCCCATATTTATTGCAGCATTATTTACAATAGACAAGATATGGAAACAATCTTAAGTGTCCATCAGTGAATGAATGGATAAAGAAAATATCACACACACACACACACACATATAGTCACGCTGGAATATTATTCATCCATGAAAAGGAATGACATTTTGCCATTTCTGATACTACAGATGACATTATGCCAAGTGAGATAATGGCCTCACATTTAATATGGAATTAAAAAAAAGAAGAAGAAGAAAAGAAAAAATAAGCCCTAGTTCATAGATATCACAGATACAGACAATAGCAGATTGGTGATTGCCAGAGGTTGGAGTGAGGGGTAGGCAAATGGATAAAGGGAGTCAAAAGATACAAACTTCCAGTTATAAAATAAATATCATGAGAATGTAATGTATAGCATGGAAAGTACAGCTAATAATACTGTATTGCCAGGGCACCAGGGTGGCTTAGTCAGTTAATTGTCTGCCTTTGGCTCAGGTCATGATCTCAGGGTCCTGGGATCAAGCCCAGTGTCAGGCTCCCTGCTCAGTGTGGAGTTAGCTTTTCCCCCTTCCTCTACCCCTAATCATGCTCTCTCTCTCAAATAAATAAATAAAATCTTTTTAAAAATACTGTATTGCCTATTTGAAAGTTACTAAGAGAGTAGATCTTAAAAGCTCTCACCACAAGAAAAAATCTATTAAGTATGTATGATGATGGATGTTAACACTGTACTTATTGTGGTGATCATTTCATAATATATACAAATATTGAATCATTATGTTGTACAACATAATGTGACTAATGTTGTATGCCAACTATACTTTGATTAAAAATATTATTTAGTTTAGGGGTGCTTGGGTGGCTCGGTCAGTTAAGAGTCTGCCTTGGCTCAGGTCATGATGTCGGGATTCTGGGCTACAGCGACATGTAGTTGGGCTTAGAGGGGAGTCTCCTTCTCCCTCTGCTCCCCTCCACTCATGCTCTCATGCTCTTTCACTCTCTCTTAAATAAACAAATAAAATATTTTAAAATATATTATTTAGTTTATAATATTAGCAAAGAATTTTATTTAATTAATTTAATTTAATTTAATAAATTCTCTTTAGGAGCATTTGAAGACATGCATGAATTATCTCTTTTATACACACCCACATACGTGTGCATGAGAAACTAAGATAACAAAATTAAAACATAAAGAAAATTATAATTCATAGACAAATATAAATGTATTAAAATTATAGAAGAAAATCTGTCCAATATGTATACCTTGAAGAATTAAGTAATAAAAAAGAAAGCCTACTAGTGGTAAAAATAATAATTTGACATAACATTATCTTTTGATAAAGTATAAAATGTTCATCTTAGAAATATTTCACATTCAACATTAATCAACTCTTCAAAAATTAGTCTTCACAGGCTCCTGGGTGGCTCAGTGGGTTAAAGCCTCTGCCTTCGGCTCAGGTCATGATCTCAGGGTCCTGGGATCGAGCCCCGCATCGGGTTCTCTGCTCAGCAGGGAGCCTGCTTCCTCCTCTCTCTCTGCCTGCCTCTCTGCCTACTTGTGATCTCTCTCTCTCTATCTGTCAAATAAATAAATAAAATCTTAAAAAAAAATTAGTCTTCAAAGAACTGTGCAAAATTGGGGATATAAGACTTTGTGATTGAGGAAATTGTTGTCAGAAGATCATATGTTTAGGAAAAATACAGAAATTTTAGTATATGACAGATAATTTGAGAGGAAAGGACCTAAAATCACATCAGTGCAAAACTCAGATAAGTATTCCTATTATTTATTGTTAACTTGGAGTGGCACTGTTTCTCTGGGGAATTTTGGAAGTAAGGAAAACCATTTTTTATTTTCCTAATGATTACTGGGGAATGCTATTGGCCTATGTTGACTAGGGGATAGGGTTACTAATATCCTTTAGGGCATAAAACCATCTTGCTCAATAATTCTGTTTTTAACTTCTGGTTTCTATTTTCTAATGTAGATTGTAGTTTTGGGCACCATTTCTGGTTCTGAGAGAATTCACCATGACACCTAATTTTTATTCTTCCTATTATGTGTTAGTAAACTCCATGAACCATGAACTTTTTTAGAAAATATCAGGTACGAATAACTCAGGATAATTTTGAGCAATACTTAAGCTTAGGATGATAATATACAATCATGTGAACACTTCTCTCTCTAAGATTACTTATGTTAATCATCACGTATGAATTAATTTTACACATATAATACAGTATTACTTTATTGGCATTCGGTTCTGTCTAGAATGCCTAATATTCCATCAGTAAATGAAGGGAATTGGGAGAATGCCTTACAGGTTTCTTGCTCATAATACATTTGCATTATATTCAAGAACTGTGTAAAAACTTGTCCTCAAAATATTACATAATATATTTTATGAAAAAAATACAGATAAGAATCTAGGTATATTAAGAAAATGCTTTGAAGTAATTAAAGAAATGTCTATTTAGAAACAAAAGAATCTCAAAAAAATTCCATTTGATAAACAATATAAGAATTTAAATACATCCTTACTTCAAGGGCACAGATATATTCCTGAAAAAGCTTGTCTTACCTGTTCTTCTAATAAGGTAGACTCTAAATGCAAGTATTTTATAGAAGTTATAAATGTATGTCCATCGTGAGGGTTCGTCCATGCTTGTATTTAATTAATTTAACTAGGAAACCAGGTTGGGATCCTTCTAGCTTGTCTTAGCATTCAGGAAATAACTAATGTTGTGTCCATTGCTACAATGTAGCTATACCTTACTACCTTTCTAGATTACACTCTTGCTGGCCCAATGTACTTATTTTAGAAACACTTTGATATGTATTCAAATTCTACTGGAGATTTCATTCTCTAAATGAGTCAATTTCTATATACTTAGAGAGCTAATTTATATATATGTATATTTATATGTACACATGTATATGTAAAAATATGTGTATATATAAAATTTAAATATTTTCTGTAAAAATGTCAATACAATATTACAACTTGAATATGAACATCAGTAATAAAAGTTTTATATTGATTTTAATATTTAATTTAAAATTAACTATTGATTCTTAATATTTAACCAAATATTAAATTTTATTAAATGTCAGGGTAGTATAAGCTGGGCATAAATTTTATTGAGTTAGTATTTCTGTTTTACATACTTTTGTAGATAAGAATTAGTAAGCAAATATTTTTTTAAAGATTTCATTTATTTATTTGACAGAGAGAGAGCAATCACAAGTAGGCAGAGAGGCAAGCAGAGAGAGAGGGGGAAGCAGGCTCCCTGCTGAGCAGAGAGCCTGATGCAGGGCTCGATCCCAGGACCCTGAGATCAGAACCTGAGCCGAAGGCATAGGCTTAACCCATTGAGCCACCTAGGCACCCCAGTGAGCAAATATTTGAGACAAAACAATATGACAAAACACCATGCCTAGAAGTGTGTAAGTACAGATACTCTGAGGAAAAAATTCAATAAAAACATATACATACTAGATAAATTATAGCAAACATATTTTTAAAAATATTTGTAAACTCATTAGACACAAGGCAGTTAACCATAAATAATAAAACAGAATAAATAAGACAGAAGCTAAAACTACAGTGGTATTGAATACAGAAGCCATATTTTTTCTAATTTCTTAGCAATTCTAGAAACAAATGTATAGAGATGAATGAATCCACAGAGAATAGGATTCTGGCCTTGAACCCTTATAGGAAGGCATCCCTCAATGTAGACGTCTCACAATTTGTAGAGAGTAAATGTGAATTTACAATAAAACCATAGTAACAAATGCCACGAGAAGACTATCCACTAGAAGCACAAGTTAGCAAAAACAGTACACAATAAATGTATATCTGAAGTAATTCAAAATTAGAAGTATTAAGTGCAGATTTTAAGCTATAAAAATAATGCATATAACATGTTTAAATAAGCCAGAAAAAGATACTATAAAAATTCAGGAGATTGCTGCATACTTAGATTTAGAAATAAACCTACTGCATCTTCCAGTAATTAAAAGTGTTGCCATCAAAAAAAAAAAAAAAAAAAACCACAAATAAAATAAAATATATTTTTAAAAGGATTAAATACTTTAATTAGAAACCAAAATAGAAACACCTAGTGGATTGGTCTTAACGTATGATACAGCCTAAAGAAAGAGAAAAATATGAAATTGAGGTAAGATGAACACTCAGTAATATAAGAAAGTATACCATATATCTAATCTGAGCTCAAGAAAAGAATAAAGGAAACAATAGGGAGGCTATATTAAAAAATGTAGTGAGAATTTTCCATACTGATGAATATAAATCCTCCATTTCATGAA
This sequence comes from Potos flavus, assembly GCA_028534135.1. Taxonomy (NCBI): domain Eukaryota; kingdom Metazoa; phylum Chordata; class Mammalia; order Carnivora; family Procyonidae; genus Potos; species Potos flavus. Next base: position 135,291,773 of record CM052899.1, on the reverse strand, counting down.
GGACATCATATTCCAAGCAGAATAAAGAAATTTATGTCTAAGGAATATCAAAGACAAAGACAAGGTCTAGAAGTAGCCAAATAAAAAAAGACAAATTACAGAAAAAGAAATGAATATTAGATTGATGGCACTTTTATCAATAGCATATAAAATATTACCTTGATACCATCAAAGTGACAAGAGAACGTATATGTCAATATAAAATCATGTACCTGGGAAAACTATCAATACAGAAGGGAAAACATATTTTTAGGTTAGCTAAAAAACATTTGCCAGCAAATAGATCTTTTCTAAAAAAAAGACTTCTTAACAAATGTTTTCCTACAAGAAGGTCCCTTTTCAAAATTTTCAATACTGTTATTGTATTGTTCCCTTTCAGTGACATAGATTCCATAACACCAAGAAATTTGGACCTAGAAAGTACACTAAAATGTTCTATGTACACTCTTTTGACTTCTGAGCTTCACATTATGCAGCAAATGTTTCTTCCAAATTTGTAACTTGTTAGACAACTGGCTTTATCATTTTCTTAGACACCAAGATAGCTTAGAAATAGTATAAGAGCAACCAGTAATTGTTGAGAAGTAAGACAATTTCTGGTAATCTAAAAAAAAATTATCCTGCCTCCCAAGCCAAATTGTTTGCTTAGATAACTATTGATTTAGCAGTTTGTTTCTTACCTGAGGTGTCTATATCCTTAGGGTCATGTGGCATAAGGCATGCTAGTAGTACCTAAAGAAACAAAATAAGAATCCTGTATTAATTTTACTAGATTATATTTTCATTAAAAAAGGTACAATATGAAGTAGAAAATAAAATATACACGACTTTAAAACACAAATTAATGCAGTGAAAGCATGCTTAGAGGGAATTTTACAGCATTGAATCTGTATGTTAGAAAAGGAGAACAATATTAAATCAATGATCTAAGTTTCAACTTTCAGAAAATTGAGAAACAAGAGTAAATTGAATCCAAAGGAAGCAGAAGAAAAGCAATAATAATTAGAGCAGAGATCAGTGAATTTGAAAACAAAAAATCAATAGAGGAAATTAATGATAACAAAAACTGATTCTTTGTAAAGATCAATAAAACTGATAAGCTTCTAGCCAGATTATCTAAGTCAAAGAGAGAGGACACAAATGACTAATATCAGAAATGAAACAGGAGACATCACTACACAGCTTATTGGCATTAAAATATTACTAAAGGAATGGCATGAACAACTCTATGCCCACAAATTTGATAATCTAGATGAAATGGACTAATTCCTTAAAAGACTCAGAAGCATAAGGCATAAACTCACAGAAATAGAAGAGACAATAAAATAGGTCTATAAATCTATAACTAATAGTCTTCCAAAACAGAAAGCAGCAAGCCCAGATAGATTCACTGGTGAATTCTACCAGTTAAGGAAAAACTTAAGCCAATCCTCTACAATGTCTTTCAGAGGCTAGAAACCAGAGAGAATATTTCCTAACTTATTCTATAAGGCTAGGATTATTCTAATACCAAAATCTGACTAAGACATTAAAAGAAAAGAAAATACAGACCAATATCTCTAATGAAATAGATGGAATTCATAAACAAAATATTAGCAAATAAAATGCAACAATATGTAAAAAGCGTTATAAATAAACTTCAACCAAGTTGGATTTATCTCAAGTATACATGGCTGATTAAAAATTAAAAAATCAATTAATGTAATCTCTTATATGTACAAACTAAAAAGATAAATGATATTATTTTATCAATAGATATAGAAAAAGCATTTGACAAAATCCAACTCCCATTCATAATTAAGAACTCCCAGTTGATTGAAAATAGAGGAGAAATTCCTCAACTTGACCAAGCAGACTTACAGAAACCTACAACTACATCATACCTCAAAGTTTTCCTACTGAGATCAGGAATAAGGCAAGAATTTCTTTCATCAACATTTTTTTTCAACATTGTCCTAGAAGTCCTTGCTGATGCAGTAAGACAAGAAAAGAAAATAGAAGGTATACAGATTGGAAAGAAAGAAATAAAACTGTCTTTGTTTTTAGATGACATATAATCATTTACATAGAAAATCCAAAAGAATTGATAGCTCCTCCTGGAACTAATAAGCATTTATAGCAAGATTATAGGATACAAGATACATGCAAAAGTCAATGGCTTCCCTATATATCAGCAATGAGCAAATGGAACATGAAATTAAAAAACACAAAACTATTTAAATTAGTATTCCCCAAAATGAAATACTTAAGTTTATATATATATATATAAATTTATATATATTATATATAAATTTATATAAAATTTATATAAAATTATATATATATATATTTTTTTTTAGAAAATCTGTATGAGAAAAACTCTGATTAATGAAAACAAATAAAAACTAAATAAATGGAGAGATAATCCATGTTCATGGATAGGAGACTCAATATTGTCAACATGTCAATTCTTCTCGATTTTATAGATTCAACACAATCCCAATCAAAATCTACTCAAGTTACTTCATGGATATGTACAAGACGTTTATAAAATTTTTATGTAACTGCAAAAGCCCAGAATAGTGAACTCAATATTAAAGAAGAACACAGTTGGAAGACATACACAACTTGACTTCAAGACTTAAAATAAAGGTACAGTAATCAATATAGTGTGCTTTTAGTGAAAGTATAGACAAATAGATCAATGGGATAAAATAGAAAGCCCAGAAAGACACCCACACAAATACGACAAAGGAGCAAAGGCTATAGATAATGGAGGAAATATAGTATTTTCAACAAATAGTGCCAGAACAATCAGACAACCACATGCAACACAATGGATTCAGATACAGATCTTACACCCTCACAAAAATTAACTAAAAATGGGCCATAGGCCTAAATGTAAAAAGAAAGACTATAAAACTCATAGGAGATAACATGAGAAAACCTAGATGGCCTTGAGCATGATGTTGACTTTTTAGATCCAACACTAAGGGCAGGATCCATGAAAAAAATCATTGATAAGCTGAACCTCATTATGAAAAAAACAAAACAAAGCAACCAGACAAACAAACATTTTATGTCAAAAAACAATGCCAAATGAATAAGACAAGCCACAAACTTGTGAAAAAAAATTTGAAAAAAACAAAACTTCTGATTAAGGACTGTTACCAAAATATACAAGGAATTCTAAAAACTCAACAATAAGAAAATAAACAACCTGATTTTAAAAAATGAGCCAGAGACTTTAACAGATACTTCATCAAAGAAGATATGCAAATGCCAAAAAAAAAAATATGAAAAGGTGTTGTACATCATAGGTCATCAGGGAAATGCAAATTAAACAACAAGGAGATACCACTACATACCTATTAGAATGTTCAAAATCTGGATCAGTGACGACACCAAATACTGGTGAATATGTTGAGCAATAGGAACTCCTACTCGTTGCTGGTAGGGATGCAGAATGGTACAGGCACTTTGGAAGACAAATTGGCAGTCTCTTATAAGACTAAAAATACTCTTGCCATACCAGTTGCACATCTTGGAATTTACCCAAAGAAGCTAAAAACTTATGTCCACACAAAAAGCTGCACATGCATGTTTATAGCAGCTTTGTTCATATTTGCCAAAACTTGGAAGCAACCAAGATGTCCGTCAAAAGGTGATTGGATAAATAAAATGTGGTACATCCAGATAATGGTATATTATTCAGTGTTAAAAAGAAATGAGCTATCAAGCCATGAGAAGACATAGAAGAACCTTGAATACATATTACTAAGTAAAAGAAGCCTCATAATGTAAACTACAGAACTGGGTGATTATCATGTATCATTGTGGGTTTATCAATTATAACAAAGGTACCTCTCTGAGAGGGAGGTTTGTAAAGTTGATAATAGGGGACATGATGCAGGGAAAATATGGGAAATATATGTATCTTCCTGGTAATTTTTCTATGAACTTAAAATTTTTCTAATTTTTCTATGAACTTAAAATTTTTCTAAAAAATTGCCTTTTAAAAAAACCATAAGTTAAAAAAAAAACAAATTATAGAATATCAAATGAATTTTGTACTTATGAGGCTCCACTTCAAAGTAGGTGTCCTTTGGAGTGCCTCGGTGGTTCAGTCCCTTAAGTGTCTTCCTTTGGCTCAGGTCATGATCCCAGGGCCCTAGGATCAAGCCCTGCATTGGGTTCCTTGCTCAGTGGGGAGTCTGCTTCTCTATCTCCCCTTGTCTCTCCACCCCTCTCGTACTCTCTCTCTGCCTCTCTCTCTCTCTCTCAAATAAATAACTAAAATCTTTAAAACAAAACAAAAGTACGTGTCTCTTCTCCTGCCCCAGCTCTAGAGAGACAGCTACTTACTATCCAGTAATAGCCCAAAGGTTCCATGAGATCACATAGGCCTATATATTAAGAAAAATTTTAGAATCCTCATTTTAAATGAAACTCCCTTATAATTCGATGTTGACTAGTTCCCAAAGGTAAATATTTGTTGAAGATTCAACTTACATGACGAAAACCAAATATGCACTTAGACTCTATTTTACAAACTATCCCTTCACTGTGTTTGCAATAAAATTTCCCCGTAATCTTACATGTGACTTCTATTAAGTGGTGAGTTGATCTAACTTGAACATATTTTACCATATCAGATAACTCTATACTGAGGCTCATGTAAAAATCCTGTAATCCAATATAGTGTTAAGTTTCATAAAGGCAGGGATCTGTCCTAGCCATAGACTAGAAAACTACCTGGCATATAACAACCATGGAATATTTCTAAAAATAATAAAAAAAATTTAAAAAAGGGGGCATTTGGGTGGTTCAGTCAATTACGTGTCCGACTCTTGATTTGATTTTAGCTCAGATCATTATCTCAGGGTCGTGGGATCAAGCCCCATGTGGGGCTCCACACTGGCCATGGAGCCTGCTTAGGATTCTCTCCCTCTCTCTTCCTCTGCCCCTTCCTCCAACTTGTGCTCTTTCTCAAAAAAACAAAACAAAACAAAACAAAAACCCTGCACGATATATATAATTAAAAACATTAAAAATATTTTTTTAAATTTACATAAATATATATAATGAATAAATGACAGAAGTAGACCAAGTGATGTCTATAGGCCCTGTAGCCCACATTCTAATATCTGTTCTCCAAACTAATAGGAAGTTTTCCCCACAGTCTCTTATGTGTACTCAGACTCACTTAGGAATGAATACTTTGAATTTTCCTGGAATGCCTTTGCTAAATTTCGCATTTCAGTGTAGTCACTTTAAGATGCCAATTAAGGAATTGCAGTCTGAGATCAGGAGCTGCAGCCATCTTATCTATCTCTACTAGGAGAGATAGAACTAACAAAAGTTATAAAAGGCAACTCTTTTTTGCTCTAAAAATTGTAGAATTTATTTTTAGGTGACATTACAAGGTCTGAAGCAAATAATGATTAAATCTTCAACTTCAATAGTATGATATTGATCCAATACTATTCAGCTAATTTTTCTAATTATTGTATTGATATGATAAGAATGTATTAAACAATTTTATAATTTAAGACATTGGCCTTTTAAGATAGGAAACTTCATTTTTTCTCTCTGAATATGCTTTTTCAGTTCTGGTCCATTGCCCTTGCTGTCAAGGCTGCCTGGATGCTCTTCGACTTTCCCTTTTACTGGCTGCATGAATCTTTCTATGACACTGCAGGGCTGTGAGAGGGGTCCTTTGTATGATAGCTAATATGCTGTACCTGCTTAAATTGCCCGTTAGACTGTTTGCCTCTTGAGGATTGTGACTGTGTCTTGTCCCCTATTATATTTATAGCTCTTACCCAACCCACTGGTCCATTATTGATGTTCAATAAATATTTGATGAATGAGTGAATAAATGACTTTCACTGGACTTAAGAAAGTGTCTATTACAACTGTGGATTTGAAATTGTAATGCTTAGCATTGGAACACATAGGTATTTCCTTCACTTCTCTCTCACCCAGTCTGATAGTCATCAAAACTCTATTAACAAGAATTTCAGCATTTATTTAGAATAATGATAATGTGAACACCTTGATGCTATCTGACTCATTATCTGTTAAATTCCTTTCAGCATGCTTTTAACAACACTTTTAATATGCTGTATTTGGATTAAAAAAACATGATATGCACAATAGCATTAATCCAAATATTTGATTAACTATAATACCACATTTCCCTGTCATTAAAGATAACAGATAATTTATTATTCCTGTTGTAATTATATTAATATTCTAGCTAAATGAGTCTATTTAAATTTAACATTAAACTCTCACTCTGGCTGATTAATATACACCAATAATTTCTTATGCTGATTTACCATGTTTTAATGCACTATATCCTTTTTTTTCAAAATGCAGAGAATCTTAATTTTCCTCTGGATGTATTTATGAAATAAGAATAACATCTGAAGAATCAGTAACTAATACTCATCTCTACCCTACATGTTTTCTTAGGAGTATATCATGCGCATAATAGAACCTCAGAGTTTTCTGTGAGATATTTAATATTACGGAGCCCCAAGGATACATTTTTACAACAGCAAATACTTCCCTTTTGGGAGAGGGGATGTTTCAGTGATACAGTGTGTAATAAGGCATTGTGTTTCTAATCTTGGAGGTTTGTGGGTAATGAGGAGATAAAAAACAAATAAAATAACTGGAAGCAGTTTGCTTAATGTTAAATGCAATAAATAAGAAATCTGAACCCTAAGCATTCGCTAGCATGGGGCAAGACTGACTAGAAGATTTTCTAAGTTATAGACCAGTCAGCCTCAACCACTGAATTAGTAAGTAAGCAGACACCAGCAGATGGAAAGAGCTGTTGATTGGTGCCTTCCTTCTTTCATTTCTTTTAGGAGCAGTTAATTTCTCTTGGTGAAGTAAGAGCTGAAAGTAATCTGCAAAGTAAAATAATATAGAAACTTGAGTTGTCCTATAGACGTAGCAATGTCATCATGAATGCAAAGAGTATAGATGGATGGCCAAGGGGTGCTCTACAATGCAATGTTTAATTAAAACTGATGTTCTAGATTCTGTGACACAAGTCATAATACAATAGACAAAAGATGAAATTCTAGTGCTTTCAAATGTTATAGCTCCAGGTAATAGTAACACTCCATTTCACCATTACAACAGTATGTGCTTAAGTTTACAGTTGAGAGAATTTTAAAAATTCAGAAAATGAAGACTTATAAAGGAGGACAATACTATTTTAATCAATACACTTATTCAAAAGGACAGTTCTCAGGTCAGTAAATTTCTCCTTTTCTTTCTTTTTAGCCTCATCTTTTCTGCCTCTCGTGGTGACTACTCACAATCCCTGAGTTAATCATTTTGCTTTTATTAACTAATTCCATTTAATTTCATAATCGTTCGATAACATGAATTTGTCCAGTTGAACTGCTAAGGCAAAACTGTGGGGAGAAATACATAAACTGGCTTTGGATCTAGAAATTTTAGCCTCTTTGTTGCTTACACCACTTATATTTCTGGATTTTTAGACTGAACAAAGCTTTCTAGCAAGATGTTTGGTGAGGAGACCTTAATCTTAAACACTATTTCTGGGTTCTTTTCTTTGTTTTAAGTAATGCTAAAATGAGGGTGAAGTAGTGTAACCTTTAAAATATTGATTTCCTTCAGAATACTCAAAGCCAGTATAGAAGGTTATGCAGTCAGCTGTTATCTGGAGGTTCTACAAAGAAAAAAATAAACAAAACAAAGCTAGTAAAAGCCACCAGAGACTCTTCCAAAGAGCTTTAGGAATGCTTCACAACAATTCCAAGGAAGAGAGCTGTATCATATTTTTATAGTTAAACAGTCCAAACATAAGATAGGATAGTTTGCTAAACTTGTGATAAATTAAAATGAATAACATGTCTAAAGAGGAATTATTATAACCATTTATTATTTTCTTCATGTTTATAAAAAGAAAAACATTAGTTTTTCACATCATTATTTAACTGATTCACTTAAAGAAAAATGTGTGTTTTCAAATTACCATATTAAAATGCCAAAATATTTTCAACATGGTCAATAGCATGAGGTCCACAAAAAAATTCTATTTTTTCTTTTGTTTATAGACTTCTGGTCAGAAAAATAGGATTTACCATTGAAGGACTTAAGTTATATGTAATTTATTTGAAGCAATGTCTGTGTCTGTTACACTGACTAATAGGATACTATTAGACCAATGGATTAAGAAACAAAAAGCTCTGTGGATGAGAATATGATGTACATTTCCTGCAATGTCCTCATTTCACAGTTTTCTGGCTTTCCTATTAATACAAAAGTTTTTGTCCACCCATTTTTTTTTTAAAGAGTTTATGTATTTATTTGAGAGAGAGAGAGAAAGAACATGAGCAGGATGAGGGGCAGAGGGAGAAGCAAACTTTCTGCTGTGCAGGGAGCCTGACATGGGGCTTCATCCCAGGATTCAGGATCATGACCTGAGCCAAAGGCAGATGCTTAACCAACTGAGCCACCCAGGTGCTGTGGTCCATTCATTTTTTTTTAACTGTCAGTTATAGGGCAAATTCCATGCTAAGTCCATCCATACGTATTCTAGAAAACCTGGGTTCTCTCCTCTCTTAATTTCATACGGATATTAAGAAGTCAAAATGAGCCTATCTGAAGGCTAACGTGTTTGTCATACATATGGCATAAAGAAGTCTGTTATGTTTTGCTTTGCTAGGTACTGCTTTGAGCCATGACAATGATTATGGTGGAATTCAAACTACCATTCCTTGTGGGGTCTCTCAGCTTCCATCATTCTTCATGGCTACAGGCTCAGCCTGAATAACATAATTCCAATTCACTTTAATTCAAATCAAAGAAATTTCACTTTCATGTATAAATATTGTCCAAATAGTAATGCATATGGTAGTCCTGTGTGCCATATAATCAGTGTTATTTTATTATTTATTTTCTAAATTGTAAATATATATGTAAAACTTTTACAATGTATTGATATTAAAAGTACTACATATTAACGTTATAAAGTTTGACAAAAGTGACATAAATTAGAAAATGAAAATTTCTCATCATTTCTGCATTTGGTGGCAACTACTATTTACCATTTGTGTTAGTTAGCAAAGGATGCCATCACAAAATGCCACAAACTGGATGGATTCAACAACAGAAATCTTATGTCGCACAACTGTAGAGGCTTGAAATCTATGATCATGGTGTTGGCAGAGTTCCTTCTGAGAGCTGTGAGGGGGAAATCTGTTCCATGATACTCCTAGCTTCTAGTGGTCTGCCAACAATCTTTGCTATTTATTGGCTTCGATTACATCATCACTTCTTAAAAGCCTTCTTTGTCACAGGCATTCCATCCATTTGCATGTCTGTCTCTAAATTTCTTCTTTTATAAGAACAATAGCCATATTGGATTAGGGGTCCAACCTACTCCACCTTGACCTCGGCTTAACCAATTATATCTGCAATCACTCTATTTACAACTAAGGTCCCATTCTGAGGTTCTAGGTGTTAAGACATTAATATATGAATTTTGGAGGAATGCAATTCATCCCGTAACACTATCTCATTATGTATGCTTTGTATTTCCTATGCTTATGTAGTAATAATTGTCAAAATTTACTAAGCCTAGACTCTGTACCAGTGACTATGCAAACCAATTCAATAATTTCACTTTATTTGAGAAAATATCAAATAAATCATACCACTCTCACCATTCAACTATTGAGGAAAAACTTAGGCATAGAGAAAATAATTAACTTTCCCAGTGTCACGTGGCCAAGTACAAATCCAGGCTACCTGAACCCTGACTGTAGAAGATTCATGTTGTACATTCTGTTTTATAACCTGAATCTTAAAAGTCTTTTTGGTGTTATATAGGTCATTTGTCATGTAAACATTCTGGACTTAGTATATGATAGAAGATCTAAATGGGTTCATATTAAGAAATCACTATATCCGGAACTATCTGACAAAACCAACAAGGACTTGATGCTTTTTCCTTGACCTGTATTTATAAGTTTGGATTTCTAGATACTGGATCCACATCTTGCTAGTTGTGTCAGTTGGGGGTAAGGGTGAATCTTAATGATATAATTGCTTTGCTTAGGTGTAAAATTTCAAATAAATGGCTATATTTTTATGATAAAAAATAAATATTCTACCATATTGTTTTCCCATTTGTCAGCACCATATCCAGGACCACTGGATGAATTTCAAATAATACAATTTTTTTAGAATAATAAATATAAAGACTCTAAAATAACATTTAAATGTTCTACTATTGAACTATAGGAACTACTATTAGTATTATTTTTCATTTTATAAATGAGGAAAACTGGGCACAGAGTGTATAAGTTCTTTATTTCAAATCATCCACATTCACGGCCAAGTCTGGGATTTGAACCCACGTCTACCTCCCTTGAGAGCCAGAACTCTTGTTCTTTATCACTTTATGTGATAATAATGTACTATAATGTATTTAATGAAATTCCTCTCCCATCCTTCAATCATTTGAATGCCAATTATCTGTCTCCTAAATATGCAATAACCATTATGTCCTGTTCTCCCTCATGAACACAAAACTAATCCAGAGAAATATAATATTTAAGGGACTAATAATTCCTCATTTTTCAATTCATAATAGCACAGGATTCAAATGTATTCATTAAGTAGATATATACACACATGTATTTCTTCTCCACAGATAACTTAATATTATACCTTATAATGATATAATAGTTATAAGAGATCAAACCAGTATGTTCTTTCAGAAATATACTAATCTTGATATACATATTTCTTCCTAAATGCAAAAAACAAATAACACACACAATTTGAATTTAAGTAAATGTGTATATAATTAAATGAAGACTGAGAATACAAATGTAGTTTTGACTTAAGGCAGAGCCATGAAGTGAAAAGACCTCCAGACCCATAATAATTTTCCTCATTACCAGTTTCAGAACTTAAAGAAGGACACATTAGAATGTAGCCTTTGTTAGTGATAGAATTTTTGTGTGATTTTTCCCCTCAAATATCAAAGTTTAACTCAATTGAATATGTTGCCTTAATTATTTGCCTTTACAAGATAATTAAATTTTGTAAGATACCTATAGAGATCACAAGCTTAAATATTCGTAAATTGAGAAAACAAAAATCAAAGCAGGCCACCTTCTTCATATCTTTTATTTTGTCACTGGTTAGAGAAATATTTGTGTAGTAGAATATTTCTACATCATAAGAAAAACAGGGAAAATGTAATGACATAATGCAGGTTACCTTCCGCCTTGGCGTTAGAGCGACTACACTAAGGTTGGAAAGGGATTATGGAAATTGAAAGTGCATGGCCTTGTGTAAATCAGGGACCCACTAACCAGCTCCTGTTGTTGATGCGGGGCCTACTATCGCCAGTGTGTCTGACATTTGAAGATATCTGGAAGACCATATTTTATATGAATTTTCCCAATTTTTAAATGTTGGCTAAAAACAGTTATGCGCCAAACAAAATAAATCTACAGGCTAAATCTGTTCTTTAGATCGCCAGCATGCAACTTCTGAAATATTGGCTTTGGTTTGAAACAGTCTGTCAGCTGTTTTTCGGAACAGAGAAGAAAATTTTGAAATAGCATCAGTCAAAATCCTATTTGTAATTCACCTGTCAAAACCAGTCATTTTTCTGTTTCATCTTAGATATTGGTCAAAGGGCACAAACATGCAGTTAGAAGATGAGTAAGTTAAAAAAAAAAAAAAGAAGATGAATAAATTCTGGGGATCTAAGCCAGAGCATTGTGATTATAGTTAACAATTCTGTATCATGAACTTGAAAGTTGCTAAGAAACTACATCTTAAAAATTCCCACCACAAAGCAGAAATGATAATTATGAGACATGATGGAGGTAGTAACTAATTCTAGGGTGGTAGCCATATTGTAACATATAAATGTATTAAATCAGTGTGTTGTATCCCTTAAGCTTACACAATGTTATAAGTCATTTATATCTCAATTAAAAAATAGATATTCTGCTATGATAGCTAAGTCATCTTCATCTTTACCTATTCTTCACAGATCACCCACAGTGATTTTGTCTAGGTATAGAGCAGGCCATGTCGCTCATTTGTCTCAAATCACTGAGTTTTTGTTAATAGTAAAAGCCAATTCATTTTTCCTTTCCTTCTCCTAATGTCCTCCATGTTATTCCTTATGTTCCACAAGTAAGTGAAACCATATGATAATTAACTTTCTCTGCTTGACTTATTTTACTCAGCATAATCTCCTCCAGTCCCGTCCATGTTGATACAAAAGTTGGGTATTCATCCTTTCTGATGGCTGTGTAATATTACATTGTGTATATGGACCACATCTTCTTTATCCATTCGTCTGTTGAAGGGCATCTCGGCTCTTTTCATAGTTTGGCTATTGTGGGCATTGCTGCTATGAACATTGGGGTACATATGACCTTTCTTTTCACTACATCTGTATCTTTGGGGTAAATACGCAGTGGTGCAATTGCACCACAGTCATAGGGTAGATCTTTTTTTAATTTTTTGAGGAATCTCCACACTGTTTTCCAAAGTGGCTGCACCAACTTGCATTCCCACCAACAATGTAAGAGGGTTCCCTTTTTTCCACATCCTCTCCAACACTTGTTTCCTGTCCTGTTGATTTTGGGGGGAAATGGAGGGGGAGATGAAGCATGAGAGACTGTGGATTTTGAGAAACAAACTGAGGGTTTTGGAAGGGAGGGGGTTGGGGGATGGGTGAGCCTGGTGGTGGGTATTAAGGAGGGCACGTATTGCATGGAGCACTGGGTGTGTGCATAAACAATGAATCTTGGAACACTAAAAAATATAAAATAAAATTAAGATGTTAAAAAAATAAAAAAATAAAAAATAGTAAAAGCCAAACTCTTATAAGTTCTCACATTACTTGCCCCCACTAACTTTCTAATCATGACGACTCCTATGCCTCTTATTTATTTATTTATTTATATTTTATTTTTTCAGTGTTCCAAGATTCATCGTTTATGCACCGCACCCAGTGCTCCATGCAGTACGTGCCCTGTTTAATACCCACCACCAGGCTCACCCATCTCCCCAACCCCCCAAAACCCTGTTTGGTTCTCAGAGTCCTATGCCTCAGTTATCTCCCTTCCCTCTCCTTTAACTCCAACTCACTGACTTCCATGATTTTCTTAATATTCCAAGAAGGTTCTTCTCTGAAGGCATTTACCATTTTCTCTGTCAGACTTCTCTTTCCGCTTATATTTACATGGCCAGCTATCTCATTTCCCTCAGGTTTTCACTCAAAAGTCATTCTCTAAATAAAGCCTTTCCTCACCGATCTAAAATTTTAAACCCCTATCCCTAGATTCTCATGGCATTCTTTCTTGTTTATCTGTTTTTTTTTTTTCCACAATTTAACATATACATACATTGTGGGTTTGTTGTGTTTTTTATCCTTTCTCTGGCCTACTTTATGAACATTTAGTTATGATTTTGCAAAATCTTCATAAATTTTATTCAAATGGACCATTTTTCTATACTCTTAATAAAATTGAGAGCATAGCATTATATTCTCAACTTGCAAAGAACATTTCAGGGGATGGTATGGATCAATTCAATGTTTTCTGATGACTTATTTTATTAAAGTGGTAGAGATTAGTGAGCCAAGGATAATTAATAATTTAAAATAGGATGTTTCTTTCAAATATTTAGTCTCCAGCAAGTCTTGGCTATTGATTGGAATATATGATGAGTTACTCAAGTGTTTAACTTAATGAAAAAAGGCAGGTTAAATGTTGGGGTTAGCTGTCCAAGGGAATACTTTTATATTATGTATCCGTAAATACATTTTCTACCAGTCTGCTCAAATATTACCCATTGAGCAGCCAATGTGATGATGATATAGCATAAATCAGATTGTCATCCCTCTCTTTCAAAATACTCTAATGCCTCTGTATAGTATCCGAGAATAAAAGTGATCACAATGGCCTGCTCAGTCACCTCCTTCAAACCTTTACTCAAATGTTACCTTTTGGTTTTGTATTCTTGATGATACCAACTAGAATTGTAGTACCTTCAACTTCTAGTCTCCTCTTTTTAATTTTACTGTATTTTTACTTTTTTCTTTATGTCTTTCTCCACTATAAATGTAAGCTATATGAGGGCAGAGATTTCTATCAGAATTTTTCACTAATGTATCTTTTACAATATTACCAAATCAACTAATTCAAGTATAAATTTCTATAATCCATACACATATACAACATAAATGCACATGCATAGTCTCTCAAACTGTTACTAATTATATAGACTAAACAGAAATACAAAAGTTACTTTTCTTAATTGTAATTGTGTTTTTGCTCATTTATAACTATAATAATTTAAAATAAAACTTAAATTAAAATTATTCTGAAGCTTAAAAATAAACATCAACCAATCCTTAGCAAATATGACTCTGACATTTGTGGAAGTGACTGGAAAAAATGCATAGAAAAACAGTTGAATCTTTGACTAATACATGAGTTTCTGAACCATCAGGAAGAAGTTGCAATATAAATAGGGTACTTGTCATTGACATAATAATGAAATTCAGTTATGAATGACAATTTCTGAATTGTCTAGGAATTTCATGTCATAATATTGCAACCAAAAATTATTAACAAATTCAGTTGTGCATGGTATCAGTCAGGATAAATTAGGTGGCCTGGTGATTTCAAACATTTACCAGCTGCTGAACATGTTCACGGCTTATTTTTATTTATGCCCCATATCTAGTCTGGGTCAGGAAGGGCAAGAGCTTCTCTTCTCATTGTGGTTCCCTCAGGGTTGTGGAATGAGAGGGTTCGTATGAATATATGCTTTCAAAACTGGACAGAGGGCAGGGAAAGTGGTGAAGTACGGTTAATTTTTGAAAGTTTCTGTGCACAATTGACACTCATTTCATCAACCTGAGCAAATGGTAGGAACATGCCTAACTTCAAAGAAGATATAAAAATGCAGTAGTGTCCTCTGCTTTGATGGAAGTAGACAAGAAGCAGAACTGAAATATGTGCATATGTATAAATGGCACTAATGACAATGCAAGGGTATTTAAAATGAGATATGAAATTTTGTTGCACATAGTTTCAGTGAAAATAAAATTATGGGCAACTTATTGTTGAAAAAAAGGTTCAATTTTTGATAGATCATTGTGAAAGCCCACTGCTCAAATGCCACAAGAAACACACCGGGGGGGAATGTTGATGATAAAGTTTAGTGAGCTTGCTGAAGCAAGGAAGGGCACAGGTCGGGACAAGCGTGGGGCATCATGATGACGGAGTGACAGTTGGAGGGGCTTGTAGGCTTCTAACAGGATGTGTGCTTGTGCTGGAAGTTATCAGAAGTTTCTAAGGCAGCAAGGGCTACTTCTTGACTACACAGTGTCCACAAGTGGGAGAAATTCTGTGATTAAATGCATGGCTAGTGCTGTCATTGCTGAAGGGGCAGCTGTCATCGCTCTTAGCAATGTGACTGTGTTGAGGTCTTGCCCGTGTCACAGTTCAGTCTGGCTCACAGAATGGGATTGCTCCACTTCCTGTATTCCATAGCATTATTTATATGTGGTTGGGAACACTGTGTCCTGGTTGCCAGCAGAGCCAGAAGAAGCATTTCTGCTTTTCACAGGAAGTAGTTTGGAATTTATTATGTTTCATACAACTTTGTCATCATTACAGCCAAAAAAACAAAAGGTTTATTTTAACATGATGCTAATAGGTGGGAGTGGGCAAATGTTCTCTTAGGTTCAGTGTTTTCACCATGTCTTCAGTTCATTGGTTAGGTTAGTGCTAAATAATGAAAAGAAAATAGAGATTCGGACCAGACAAGTGAAGGCTGGTAAAAATGCATGGACCTAAGAATCAAAAACAGTTATGGACTTGATACAAGGGAATTATATAAATTTAGCAAGCATATAAACTCTTTTCCTTTGCTTTCTCTATTGCAGAATGCTAACCTTACCTACACATTAATGATTCAGTCAAGCAATTTGCTAATGCTTAAGCTAAAAAGTTAGTATTTCAAATGCTAATATTAAATGATTCCAAGTCACTTCTCTAAAATAATATCAGAAACAAAAACTCCATGTGAGAAATGTATTCTTTTACTTTTTGAGTACTTTTACCCATTTCTGCCACCTCCTACCCCCAGTCTCTGGTAACTATCAATTTGTTCTCTTATCAACAAGTTCATTTTTTTTTTAGATAAAAGGTTACAACTTCCTATTACAAGATACATAGGTTCTAGGGATGTAATATACAACATGGTGGCTATACTTAACAATATTTTATTGTATATTTGAAGTTGCTAAGAGAGTAGATCTTAAATACTCATTACAAGAAAAAATATTTTGTAATTATGCGAGGTGATTGTTAATTAAAGTTATTGTGGCAATCATTTTGCAATATATACATATATCTAATCATTATGTTGTACACCTTGGACTAATACAATATTACATGTAATTATATCTCAATAAAATTTGATTTTTTTTTTTAAAAAAAGAAGTGTGCTCTTTGGTGACAGCAATGCATAATATTTCTTTGTTTTTTTTTTTTTTTAATTCTCATTAGGTGCAAGCTACATTTCTCTGTGTTTAAACCCATTTGAGTAGCTTAAAAATAAATACAAACACACATACACAGGTATATACACACTCATAATGTTACTATAAAGAAAGATAAAAAGTTACAAAGAAAATTATATGAGTAAAAAATATATATATAATGGGAATGTTTATAACATTTGGCATGCAGTAAGTACAGTACCATCACATATAATATAAATTATTTCCATGTGAAATAAAAACAGTGATGTTTTCATCTTTTATAAGATATAATAGGCTAAGCTAAAACCTTTTCAAAAATTATTTCAAGTTAGGGTAGGAGGGATAGGGTGGCTAGGTGATGGACTTGGGGATGGGCTTGGGGAGGGTATGCGCAATGGTGAGTGCTGTGAATTGTGTAAGACTGATGATTCACAGACCTGTACCCCTGAAACAAATAATACATTATATGTAAATAAAAAGAAAAAAAAAATTCAAGTTAAAAAGTACATTCATAAATAATAACCTGAAAAGGTGGGAGAGTGATGCAGTCCAGAGAAGAATATAAGGACCCCACAGGTGTGCAGCTCAGCCACATATGAGTGGCGTGCTATGGAGCTGCTCATGGTTTTCAAGGACAAGTGGGCCCTGAAGTTCATCAAGAAACAGGTGGGGAGACACATCTGTGCCAAGAGGAAGAGAGAGGAGCTGAACAACATCCTGGCAGCCTGGA
>CM052899.1:135260354-135274376 GCA_028534135.1 Potos flavus | reverse complement strand
ATTATATGCGGCTTCCTGACGGCGCACGGGAGAAGAATGAGGCACAAACAAGTCAGCTGCAATTGAGATTGGGAGCAGGGGTCGGCAGTTGAGAAGACTGCCGCCCCGAACAACTCCTTAATCCCATATTTATTGGATACGAGATGATAATCAATAAAGAATATTATACATTGTTTGTAGGTAAACAAGAAGGAAACAAGAGTCATAGTTGATCAGAGTCTTACAGATTAAACAAGGAGAAGAGAAGGGTGTGCCTGGTCAATCAGCATGGAATGTTATAGAATAAGCGCACTTAGCACTTAAATGGATAACCCCATCAGCAAGCTCTCCCGGAGGCAGGGGAGATAAGGAAAGAGGGAAGCAGGCGGTGTTCCGCTCTGAGCGAGCCGGACATCCCCAGCTGCTCAGCTTCCATGAAGCAGGCGGTGTTCCGCCCTGAGCGGGCCGGGCATCCCCAGCTGCTCGGCTTCAAGATCGTGTATCTTCCCCTCCACCTGAGGCCTGCTGGACTACCAAGTTTTTCTCAAGGTTATCTTTAAGCATGCTTGCATGACCAGCACAACTCCTCCCGGTTATATTTTCAAGAGTATATTATTTTGAGGGATGGTTACAATTATAGGAAGATTTCATATCATATCGCACCACACCACACCACACCACAACCCCCAGCCCCCCACCCACCACACACACTCAGGTGAAGTGATGTGAAAATGGACTAAAGAAAGACTTGGAGATGCTGCCCATGAAGTTTGGAGTGAGTATGTGGCAACATGATCATGAATGCCCCAGCCACCAGAAGTTTGAGAGACTAGAGGTGGATCCTCCCCTACAGCCTCCAGAGGGAGCCCTATGGACACCTTGATATTAGCCCAGTGATGATGATTTCTGAATTCTGGCCTCAGGATTGTGAAAGAATAAACTGCTATTGTTTTAA
Source organism: Potos flavus (assembly GCA_028534135.1). Classification (NCBI taxonomy): domain Eukaryota; kingdom Metazoa; phylum Chordata; class Mammalia; order Carnivora; family Procyonidae; genus Potos; species Potos flavus. The sequence goes on along the minus strand of CM052899.1, from coordinate 135,273,442 downwards.
CTCCCCAATTAATGTTAATTTGTAACAGCAGCCACAGGAAACTGATACAAGCATCACACGCAAAATAAGTTTTAACATTGTATAGATTCAGATTTTTAAAATAGGCTATAAAAATTATGAGAAATCTGCTATTTTGGCCTTGCCATTCTAATACAAGCTCAGAGCCTCTTAATAACATCACTGTAGCAAGCAAAGATAAACTAGTGTGGATTCTTTACAGAGATGAGGTTTTTGACAGGCAGGGCTTATTTTTTGTAAATTTGTAAAAAGCTAACTATATTATTTCTGGAAAAATTAGAGTAATTATCTATAGAAAGTGCCATTAATTAATTATTTTCCGTTTTGAGAAAAGTTTTGATTTTCCCACAGGAATTAATCTGAGTGATAGCTGTCTTCTTATCAATTAAAAACTAGTTAAACTTCTGGAAAGTAGGCAGCATAATTATAATGCTCTATCCTTGAAAACAACATAATTTACCAAAAGGAGGTCATAAAACTTAAAAACAAAACAAAAAAAAGTCATCTATACTTAACTGCTAGAAAATGGTCATAACCTCACACTACAAACTTAGATATCTGCCAGATAAACTACTATTTAATCCCAATTAAAAGAGGATACCTGACAACTGAGTTGACAGGGCTACCATTTAATGATATGAATAGCTAGAGGGAGAGGTAGGCTTCATATGCAATGTAAAAAGATCCACTTTTTTTTACCCAGTAATTTCATAAGGATAATTAGACCTCAAAATTAACATGTGAAGTGGGCAACTTACTATATAACTAAGCAATTCAGTCAAAACATACCTTTAGGACACATTCGTATGTGGTTATAATTAGTCTAAGACTAGGAAGAGGGTATATATAAAGCAAAAAGAAGGGGGTCTCCTGAGAAGACCATGCATTATGCCACCATTAACTATTGAGAATTGGGTTTGTATAGAGTTGATCTCATACAAACAAAAGGAGAAAAAGAAAGGGATACATGCAAATAAAATGCACTAAATGGGAAGAAAATGCAGATATTATGTAAAAACCAACAGACAAAGAAAAATTGGGAAGAAAAGATTTAGTTAAGAGTAACATTCATTCTTTTAGTTATGAACAACAAAAACAAAGCAAAACAGAAAGCATCCAGAACTCCATTAAAAAAAAAAAAAGATAAGATAATGGAATATAATGAAAATTGAGCAAGGCTAACTAAGGAAATAAATTAAGGAGAAATAACACAATTGGATACAATTAAGTGTAAATGAAGCAGAAAAGGGAGAATCAATAGGGTAGAAAGACAAATCAGTTTTATGGAGGACAGGCTTAAGAAAATCATATATAGGGGTGCCTGGGTGGCTCAGTGGGTTAAAGCCTCTGCCTTCGGCTCAGGTCATGATCTTGGGTCCTGGGATCGAACCCCGCATCGGGCTCTCTGCTCAGCAGGGAGCCTGCTTCCCCCTCTCTCTCTGCCTGCTTCTCTGCCTACTTGTGATCTCTCTCTCTCTCTCTGTCAAATAAATAAATAAAATCTTTAAAAAAAAAAAAGAAAATCATATATAATGTAAAAACAAAGGGCAAATAAATCCAGCCAGTTTATATAAAGAACATAATAATTAAGGACAAGGAGATCTGAAATAGTGCTATTCCAGTTTACCTGAAAAGAACAAAGGCAATGAAATAGGAAATATTCAAATTAAAACAAGAAGAAGAAAATTTCAAAGAAGTAAATTAAAAGGTGAATCTTTAACAAAATATATAAAATGAAAGAAATTTGACTATGGCAAAATTTACATTGATCTCAATTCTCCATTATTCCTTGTGTTCAGAGCCTTTATTCATGGGACTTTGTAGTTCTTCTCACTGGAGGTGGAATTTACTTCTCTGCTCCTTTGATGATGGATTTGACCTTGAGACTCACTTTGACCTCAGGCATATGTGAGGAAAAGGCTGTGTACAACCTCTATGCTTAACATCAAGAGACATCGCATGTTTCCTGTTGTTTCTCTTGAGCTTCCTCCATCCCTGTGAGAATTTTATCTATGCCCTGGTGTCCAGGCCTCTCACTGGCATCTTCCAATCCCCCACTCAATGGTCCAGACAGTATAATAAACATGGGGCAGACATGAGCCCAAACTGCAGCTTAGAGCCTTGTCCAGCTAATCCTAGCCTATATTGACCAGCCCCCTGGCAAACCCACCGTTGTGTGATCACATGTCAATTACTGTTTCAAATCAATAAATTTTTAGGATAACCCTTACATGGCATTTTTGTGGTAATAGTTTGCCTTCATATTCCCTACATAGTGTACTCTTCATACCTACATAGTGCTGATATTTTTTGTGTATACCTTATATATTTATTTGTTTACCTGTTTTTGTATCCACAATGCAATGGGAGCTCAATCAGGGTTGAGGTCTTGGCTGCTTCTGCACGGCTATACACTCAGCATCTGAAAATGCATTTGAAAAGAAATAGTCAATAGATTATTAATAAATATTTTGATATATTAATAAACAAATGCTAGTAGTCAAGCAAATATCTAAATAGTTTTAACAGTAGTCCTTAACCAACCTCTCTGCAGAAGCATAGATTCTACGTAATTTCCAAGTAAAATCGACTTCATGTCACCCTCTAGACAACTGAAAAATAAACAGAAATAAAAACTACAAATATCAGAACAGTACAGTATCAAAGTGCTGGTGGTAGCACTAAATGTAGTTATAAACATAGAATTGTGTTAAATTAACCCAGTTAATTACAGATACGAAGTTATGTTGTAAATTGTGAAATTTACTACCTCACAAAAATCTTATGACAAGTTATGTACAAATTGAGAAGAAAATCTCAAACATGGAAAGTGATTTGAAAAGGTAGTAGAAGAAGGTATAAGTAAATTATCATTTTAGTTTTTATAAAGAGAATCAGTAATATTCTGCTTGGTTTCTGAGGTTGATAAATCAAGAAATATAAAGATTGATATAAACATGTACATAAAATTCTGTGAATAGGATGAAAACATTGTATAATTTCCAGGCTACCACAAAAAAATAGAAATGAAACAATAGTACAAATCATAAAGTACATGCTAGAAGACAAAGGCAATTGCAAGGAAACATTAGAAGCCAGAAAATCAAATAAAATGATGAAGTAAACCAAAATTTTAGTCCAAATCAATATATATCAACGTAATAACTTCACACTCAGGGTTATAAAAATAAATCCAACTACATAGGGTTGTTATGTTCAATTATATATTGTTTATAAAGGGACATACCTAAAACCAAGTGATTTAAAAGAATGAATGTAAGAGAATGGAAGAGATGAAAAATTCAAATGTAAAGCAAACAGTTTCCACAATGCTAATGCCAGAAAGTAAATTCGGTTAAAAATAAAAAATAGTAACAAAATACATAAAACAAAACAAAAATGCTAGAAATGCAAGAAGAAAGGGAAAAAAATGTATTTGTCTCCTCTGACAAGTCAAGCAGACAAAAAGTGAACAGAGAAGCTGTAAATAGACACATTTCAATTTAAGGCAAGAACACAAGGAAGACAAAGAGCTCTAAAAGTCCAGGAACATTAGAAATAGTAGAAACTACAATACAAGCAATTAAACAAAAATAATGGGAAAAATGTACAAAGCTATATGAAAAGGGATTCGGAGTACATGCAGCAAAGCAAAAGCATAATTGTGGCATGTTTAGAAAATAACTATAATGAGCCCAGCACATTTTCAAAATCTATGGAATATGGCCTAAATTATACTTAGAAGTAAATTTGGAGGCTTAAATATTTTCATTACCAAAGAGGAAGAGTGAAAATAAATTATTGAACTCGAGAATTTAAAAAAGAGAACGTAAAAACAAATTAAAATAATGGTTCCTAAAATACAAATGTGGGGGGGAAACATTTTTGGTTAAATTGGGTAGAAGAACAGATTAATCCAAAAATTTGTTCCCAACCCTACTTGAGGTCCTTGGAATTTATTAATGTACAAGTACTTACAAATCAAAGCTCATTTAATTCTTAAGGAAGCACTCATCCCAATCTTATCAAACTCAGACTGTATGAATTTAAAAACAAGACAAAACAAAACAAAACAAAACAAAAAACCCTGAAAAAACTAAGAGGCCAGTATATACTCTCAATTAATTCATACTAAAAAAGGAAATCATATAGTTTAAGATACCTTGAATATTAATATTTGACCAAAATTTATTATTATACTCTAATAATTCTCTGAGAGAAATTAAAATTAAATATTAGTTTCTTAACTTTTAAAATAATTGTTTTATTTAAATTCAAAATATACTTTTCTTTTTCTTAAAAGTCCAAAGCCCAAACCTAAAGTCTAAAACTGTTCTCCCCAATTTCTTTTTCTGTTGAGTCCCACATAGATTCCATATCAAAGCTTATGTTCTTTCCACAGTTGGATCCTCTGTTGTTGTGTTTGGTAACTGGTAAAGTTTCTTCAAACTATCTGACTTGTACTGGTTCAACATGAAGTCTGTAATGTGTCTAATTATATATTAAAACTGCCAAGATTAGGTGTACAATTGAATTTTTCAATATGTACAGTCATGTAACCATTACCACAATGATGATATATAACATTTCCATCATTCCAAAATCTTCCTGTAGCACTCTTCAGTCAACCCCAGAACCCTGACAGCCACTCAACTGCTTTTTAATATTATAGTTTTGACTTTCTGAAATTTTGTATGAATGGAGTGTTAACATATGTACACTGTCATCTTCCCCTTTTAAGATGCATGTTCTTTGTTTTCAACAGTATAATCTCAAACTAAATAACTCAAATGTTCACCAACTGGTCAATAGATACACAAATTAGTATACATTTATACAATGGAATCATTCACATTTTAAAGAGACCAATATATTAAGAAACAAGATCATTAGAGGACTAGCCATGTAACCACCAAATTTGGGAGACAAATCCATCTTGATCCTACCCACTCCAGGACCCAGTACTTAGCATTACTAAAGTCCAAGACAGAGTTTCATTCCTGTACAAGGGAAGGAATACAGAAGTATGTCTTTGGTTTCAGCCAAAACCCAGAAATAGACAGGCAGTCTGGAACACCAGGCAGTCTGTGCCAGTTGTCTGGAATCCATGATGAATTCATTAACATTCAATTAGGAAAAGTCCCAACAAGAACTTAATTTTGTCACAATACATTTGCCACATCTAGAAGCCAGCCATTCTATGAAATCTGCCTCCTAGGCAAGGTTCTCACATTTGTTTCAGCTGGAGAATCATACTCAGCAGATTTCTGAACAGAGCTGCTGTTACTTGAAGCCTGCACCATGGGGGGTAGAAACTGGGGGTGGGGTGGTCTTGTATGAACCAAACTTCAGTTGTGTGCTCCTCAAAATACTTTTCCCCTTGATTTTCAATTCTATAAATTGCTCAGTAATAATTCCTCTGGGCACAGGCAGTATCTGCATACCTACTTACTATAATTCTCTCGCCTTAAAATACACTCTAATATTTTTGCAGAGTATTTTTCATTCTTGGGCTTGTGGACAAGTCTCTATATCCCTCCACAGAATCCTCTATGGCCCCAAATGCAGAATGGAATTTGATTCAGTGTATTTAGTCATGTCTACATAAGCCTAGCTCTAACAATTTAAAGCTAGAAATTCCCCTGTGCTCTATAGAACAAGCAAACTTAGATGCCTTACATTTTAACTGCAGTAGAAATTGTTCTGCACATAAATGCTTAAAAAGACTAGAAATATCCATTTTTCTACAATCGAATCTTTGCTTCAGCCAAACATTCCCAGGAAATCCTGCACCTGTGTTGCAAGCTAGCAAGAGCCTGCAAAGTGACACTGCCTGAGCCTGCAAGGATGGCTTTGGAACTGTGACTGCAATCTTAGCCACCTATAGGGCCAGTGTTGGAGAAGTCTCCCATGACCATTGCTGTTTTTATGATTCTAAAAATATAATTCATCTGTGCCTGCTTACTAAGGTCTGTGCCTGCATACTAAGGTCCCTGTAATACTGCAATATATTTGAAAGGGTTTCTCAGCTCCCGTACAAGCCACTCATCCTCTTTTTTTTTTTTTTTTGCTTATTTCACTTAAACCCATTCACCTCTATGTATCTGCCTTTGACATTCCTGAGGAATCCGACATCTTCTCTAAGATTCAAGTACTTTTCCTTACCTCTCTGCTTTTATAAACATAGCTACTCAAAATGGTAGACAAAACTTCCACTAACAGGAGTCACTATCAAATGCAAAATACCACATAGGCCAATGCTTAAAACCTATAGTCCAAATGCCACTAAAAACCATTAAAGTCAAAACTCTATTCAAATCTTAAAGTATAAGGCCAAAACCCATGTGTCTAGGCTCCACAAAAAAAACTCTCCTCATGTATTTTTTGTATTATATTTTGTATTCTATTCTACAATTATCTCCAGTCATACAAAAGATATTGGTGTTTCCTAGGGTACTCCAGAAATAGTTGTACATAACATTAGGTACTGAGTCCTGGACCTTTACCTTCCCTGATGAGGTTCTAAATAATTAAAAGAATTCAGAGAGTGACTGGTTAGGTGGAGGATAGAATATGGCCATTATTTTTGAGACCAATTGGATTGGGAAATGTAGTTAGTATGGAATCCAAATGGGCCTCTTAACTGAACTCACAAATTAAGGAATTATATTCACCCACTTAGTAACAATATTAGACCAAAGAAGAGGGCTCCATGTAGATAGTCTGACCAAGTGATGTTTGTAGCATTGAGAAGCAGAGGAAATCCACAATTTCTACTGGCACACGGATCCTAAGATAAAGAGAATAGCCTGGGCTATGCATGCCGTTTATTTCTTCCTAAATCTCTAATAAGCTAAGTCACTATAGTTACTCTAGGGAGGAGTGATTAATGGGAAAAGAAGTGGCAAGAATCTTACTGCTATTGGAGCACCATGCATATGGAAGAAAGTATTGTGATTGCAGATAATTTCTTCCAACATGTTTAAACAAATGAATCTCATGACTTTTTGTCTTTGAAAAATAGACCTGTGGTATCTTAGTTGTATTATCAAAAGATCGGGTAAAATTGAAATTTCAAAGTTCTCTATATATTTTATTTAAGATTATCAAAATTAGGTTATATTTTTCCAATTATAACCATATTTAAAATAAATTTTAAAGAGAATACAGAGTTCCCTTTCTCTTCAAATGTGGAAACCTGTAAAAAAAAAAAATCAATTCATAACTAAGAAAAGGCTGGAAGAACTATAAAATTGGAGTGATAAAGCCCTCCAAGGAAAGAAGGGATACCAGGGACTGGCTCATGTGTGACAGAACATGGGAAGAACACATGGCTGACATAGATGAATAAGAACAAATTGAGCAAATATATTAAATAATTGTCAGGCTCTGCGCCCAGCACGGAGTCTGCTTCAGATTCTCTCCCTCTGCCCCTCCCACTCATGCTCTCTCTCTCTAAAAATAAATAAACAAATAAATCTTTAAACAAATAAATAATTGTGACAAGGAAGAGTATGGCTTAGAGTGACAGTATAGGACCTTTTGGAGCCCCAGAAAAAAAGTGGAAATCATACTAGCTGCTGGCTCTTTTTCATAGATCTCCATTAGATGCTAACAACAAAAGCTGGTGGTAGTGGATGAGTCCAAAGAAAACCTCTGTCCTTCAATGCCTGTAGGAAGGATTTTACCACTGCTGTTGAAAAGGCTCAAAACTCTACTCTTTGCTTGAACTCTTTCTCACTGAGAAAAAGCCTTAGCTAGAGAAAGGAGCAGCAAATGCTGCTGCAGCCAGGATACAAGTAAAGTCTGATTGTGAGTGGGGGAAAAACAGAAGGAAAACACCTTACAAACCTGGGAGAGTGTCAAGAAACATTCCTGTGCTCAGGATGCTATGTCAGTATCATTAAAGATCTCCTGTTTCTAGAGTAGCAAGCTCTCTTCTACAGAAGGCCCACCAAAGGTAAAAATTTCACTCTCCTAGGAAGATGGGGAAGAAACAGAGAAAATCCTATCTGTGAGGCCAGGCTACTACCTCTAAAACCCTACTAGTCAGCAGTGACTAATAAAAAACAACAGCTTAACACTGAGTGTGGGACAAGGTAATGGAGAAGACATCCTCTGTGGCACAAGTGTTTAGGAATGGCTGAACATCATCAGTAATACATATTGACAACATATACCTCTGATATGATGGACCACGAAGGGCACATTACTTTTGTGGTATTTTTGCCAAAAACACATTACCTCTAATTAATCACGAGAAACACCAAAGTCAAATGTAGGGACATTCTATAAATAACTGATCAGGCCTTCTTAACCTGTCAAGATCATGAAAAACAAAGATTCAGAAACTGCCATAGATTGGAAGAGACCAAGGAGACATGACAGTTGCATGCTGTGTAGGATTATGGGTTAGATCTTGGAATTACATAAAGAGACATTAGTGGAGGGATGCCTGGGTGGCTCAGTCAGTTAAGCATTGGACTCTTGGTTTTGGCTCAGGTCACGATCTCAGGGTTGTGAAATCGAACTCCTTGTCAGGCTCCATGCTCAGCGTGGAGTCTGCTTGAGATTCTCCCCCTCTCCCTCTGCCCCTCCCCTCACTCACATACTCTCTCTGAAATAAAATAAATAAAATATAGTAGCAAAGAGCAATTGAAAATTAGATATTTTAAAAAATACAAAATTGCAAGAAAATATGAAACACTAATTATATATGTACAATATCTTTTCACTGAAACTATAAAACATCCATATGGTAAAATAAAGAAACCTAAGTAACTGGGGAAATATTCTTTTTTCATGGATTGTATTGCTCAATATTATAAAGGTATCAATTTTCCACCTAATTAAGCTATAAATTAAGTGCAATTAATTTAGTTATATATTAAATGCATTTGCAATAAAATGCCAACAGGTTTTAATATAAATCAACAATTTTTAAATAAAAATAGATGATCTGAGTCTAAAGTTTTTATTGACAAAAAAGGAATTAGAATAGCAAAAACAAAAAAGAATTGGCATAAACATCTGCATAATTAAAGGACTTACAAATTTGCAATAAAGAAGACAGTATGGTATTGATAAAAGGACAGAGTTATAGATCAATGGAACAGAATAAGGATACCAGAAATAAATCCACTTTTTATATTCCATTGATTTCCAACAAGATAATTCAATAGAAAATTGATAGACTTTTCAACAGTGCTGGAAAAATTACATATCCACAGGTAAAAAACTATCAGTCTTGACCTCTGTCTTGTACAAGTCTACTCTGAGGATGTACAAGGAACTGAGGGGAAATGTATGCATATCTGTGTGTTTTGTTTTTTGGGGGATGGTCTTTCAGGGCCTTTGTCTGCATAAGAGATTTGAGGCCATCCAAATCAACATGTCAACAACATCCTGACAGATCATTTTAAGACAATCCTGTGAAAGAAATACTGTGCCAGCCAGGATGTGATCCACTTACTAACTCCCCTTTTGGAATTAACCCCATCTGTTGGGTCCAGAATTACCTTATGATTACAAGTGCCAGAGTTTCTATAGGCATCTGGTTGACCTAATTGGTGGGTTATTGGTTGGAGAGTACCCCAAAGGGGAGAAATATGGACTGGGGTTCTTGTGGGTTGTCTCAGGCACCCAAGGGGTACTTTGAAAATTTTGAGGGGAGCTCTAAAAGGTGGAGGGATGGTGCAGTGGTGCAGAGCCTCTAAGTGGGACAAGAACTCCACTTGCCCAGGTCTAACAGAGGTACTATGGTAACCCACAGACAAAACTCAATTTAAATTCGGTCGTAAATCTAATGTAAAATCAAAAATTATAAAATTTCTGAATGATAACATTGGAAAATCTTTACAATTGGGTTAGTCAAAGATTATTTTTTTTTTAGACAACACACAAATCAGGAAACATAAATAGAATAAAATGTGTAAATTTGACTTTGTCAAAGCTAAAACTTCTGCTATTTGAAAGACAGTTAAGAGAATGAAACCAGACACAGAGTAGGAGAAAATATTTGCATGGCACATATACAGATAGCACACATAAATGACATATATTCTACACACTTTAAGAATTATCAACAGTCAATTATAAGAACTAATCAAATTTAAATATGGGTAAGGGTTTGAACAGATACATCTCCAAAAAATATACATAAACGATAAATAAGCATAGAAAAGATGCTCAGCATCATTAGTCATGAGGGAAATGGAAATCAAAACTATAATGAGATACTATAATACATTTATTAAAGTGGTTTGAAAAATAAACATTCCAAATGTGGGAGGGTGAAAGGACCAATTGTAACACAGAAGTTTTGCTGACAAAAATTCAAAATGATAAAGCTACTTTGCAAAAGAGGTTGGCAATTTTTTTCTTTAAGATTTTTTAAATTTATTTATTTGTCAGAGAGAGAGGGAGAGCACAAGCAGAGGGAGCAGCAGGCAGAGGGAGAAGCAGTCTTCCGCTGAGCAAGGAGCCCAATGCAGGACTCGATCCCAGGACCCAGGGATCATGACCTAAGCCACAGGCAGACATTTAACTGACTGAGCTACCCAGGCATCCCAGTGGTTGGCAATTTCTTATACAGTAAAACAGTTTTACCTTATGACTCAGTAACCTCACTACTAGGTAGTTACCCAAGAGAAATGAACTCATCTGTCTACACAAAAACTTATATATAAATATTTGTATCAGGTTTATGCATGGTCACCCAAAACAGGAAACAAATTGTTCAGTAAGTTGTAAATGGGGAAAAAAGAAAAAAAAAGAGATACAACCATATAATGGAATACTACAAAGCAGTAAAAAGGAACAAATTATTGATACATAAAACAATGTAGATGATCTTAAATGGATCATCCTAAGTGAACGAAGCCAGGTTCAAAAGTTATGTGACCCATGACTGCATTTCAATGACATTCTAGAAAACACACGCATGTTGGGATAGTAAATAGATCAGTGCTTTCCAGGATTTGGAATGAACACAGGGGATTAAGTACTAAGGGTAATAAAGTAACCTTTGAGAATTATAAAATGTTCTATATTTTGATTGTGGTGTTGGTTATGACTGTGCATTTATCAAAATTCACAGAACTGTATACCAAAGCCAGGGTAATTTTTCTTAACTATATCTCAACTGAAATTTAATAAAAGAAGCAATAAAAATTACATAATTTTATACTTGAAAAACCTATTTTCCCCCAGCACTATCCCTCACAATTATCTATCATCAGATGATCTCTATTTATTAAAAGAATATATATACACAGATACATGGTCAGTAAACTCTAAGCAAGATAAGCCCAAAGAAATCAATAACCAGAAATATACACACGGTAATCAAATTTCCAAAAACCAAAGACAGAAAAATCTTGAGAGAGTGAGGGACCAATGATACATAGCCTTTAGGGTAGCAACAACTTGAATGACAGCATTTCTCATCAGAAGCCAGGAGTCAGAGGAAGTAACAACATTCTTGAAATGCTAAAACGACAATAAATCCATAATTTTATATTTAGTGAAAATATCCTTCAGGAATAAAAGAGAAATGATGACAGTGGCATATAAAGAAAAACTAAGAAAATTTATTTCCAGTAAAACTGCTTTAAAATAATTTCTAATAGAAGTTCTTTAGACATAATGGAAATGATAAAATAAGATGTGGGATATTATACACATTTTTTAATGACATAAAACTTGACTTATTGATGTATTATATTTAGACACTCTCAATTAGTTCCTTTTTGAGCTGTGAAACTATAAGCTATCAATGGATTCTTCACACGTTTGGGAACTCCATCCAATCTGTGAAATAAACCTATATTAAATTTCTGGTCATTTATACAAGCTTTTAGCTCTGGAGTTCACAGGATTAATTTCTACTTGTCCTTCAGTTCTCAAATAAAATACAATTTCTCCAAGCTTATTTCCTGACTTTGCTCAGATAGTTGTGTATGTTTCCACATATGAGACTGTTGTGCGGCATTTCTCCTATTATAATAATAAACTTTAAGTTATTCATTCATTGGTTTCTTAAAAGGGACTGTGATTCTATTTTTCAGTATTATATTCCCATAAGCTAGCAGACTATCTGGCCCATAATAAGCATTGGAAACAATTGGAAACAACTGAAACAATTGTTGGAAACAATTGAAATATGAGTACAGAATGGGTATTTTCTCATTATATTTTTATTTAAAATATAAATGGATAACTGTAAAAAAAATCACATTTTTAATTCTAGAATTCTAGAATTATCTGATCACCAATCTTAAATGAAAAAATACAGTATCGATTTAGCATTTAATGTGTTAGAGAGACTATCTCCTTCAATTCTCAGAATAATTTATGAAAATAACAGTTATTTTCCCTATTTTTATAAAGGAGGAAATTGAGCCACTGAGAGGTTAATGTATACTCCTAAATTATAGTTGGTTAGCAATTGGGTAGGATTTGAATAAGTGAAATTTTGAGAGGTAGCTCAACAACTTGTTATTTTACAATTGCTAATTTTTATTACATTCGAAAGAAGGGATTGCTTCCAAAGAAAATCATTTATCAATTGACATTTTCACAATTGGTTATTTTCCACGTTGTCCATTTCCTGTAGGTAATATGATATATTTTTATAAGTTTGGAATTGTAGTCATTCATATGTGATGCTTCACCGCATTTTTAAGCTTTAGCAAAAATATCCAATCAGATGATGACATTCAAATGTTCTTTTTGGAAGTGTGAATATTAGACTGCAAGTTTGACCTTGAATATTCTTTATTCTCAGCACATATTCAAACTATTGTGGAAAGGTTCACTTTTAAATAATCAAAATGGGGGTAGCTGGGTGGCTCAGTCAGTTAAGCATCTGCCTTCAGCCCAGGTCATCATATCCAGGTCCTGGGATCGAGCCCCGTCTCTGGCTCCCTGCTCAGCAGGGAGTCTGCTTCTCCCTCTCCCTCTCCCCTTCCCCCCACTCATTTTGGGACGCCTGGGTGGCTCAGTTGGTTAAGCGGCTGCCTTCGGCTCAGGTCATGATCCCAGGGTTCTGGGATCGAGTCCCACATCAG
>CM052899.1:135155583-135259854 GCA_028534135.1 Potos flavus | reverse complement strand
TCTGCCTGCTTGTGCTCTCTCTCTCTCTCTCTGACAAATAAATAAAATCTTAAAAAAAAAAAAAAAAATCTTTAAAAAAAAATAAAATAAATAATCAAAATGTATAAAAGTAACAACTATTATTTCTCACTATATATCATACACTTTTCTGAGCAATTAACAGATATATTTAAATCAAACCTTTATAATTTCTATATATGAGATATTGTTGATTTCCTTCATCAATAGAGGAGAAACTAAGGCCAAGTAAAACAATTTAACTTGTTCAGCGACACACAGGTAATTATTGTTTGCAAAAATTTCATAAATTTGTGTATTTGGAAGGACTTGTCAAACTCCACAGAGCATATCCACATCAAGGCTTTTATTTAAAAGGACAGAATGAGAGAGAGTGTAGGCAAGCATTAAGACTATGAGAGTCATCCAGGCAAAATCTTACCAGGGTCCTTTTGCAGATATGGACATGCTTTGTCTTTCTGGATTAAAACAACCAGATCTATGTTCGGAATTCTTGCTCCAGAGGGCAGAAATTTCAGTCGGGTCTTTTTATGCCCTTCTGACCAGTTAGTCAAACCAGGCAGATTAAGTGCTTAGGTCAGGTGAAAACTTTCAGTAAGCAAACCAGCTCTGTGTGTCACCAATGGGGTTTTAGACTTTAAACAGCACATCATAAATTCTATTGTTCTTATATTAGTCAATAGTCTCACTCAGAAATGTGGGCATCACCAGAGGTAAGGGTAGAGCTTTCTAGGTCCAGAAGTAAATGAACTCTATCCCACATTATGTTGGAGCCTGGATTTTAACCCTGCTATTCTGACTCCAGAGACCATGCTCTGAATTCCATATTATTGGTGCAACAAGAAAAATTTACTATTAAAGATGCAAAATCAGGTCTGAGTGGTAAATTGATGTACTAATATTAACATGTTAGTTGATCATAATTTTAATAGCAGACATTTACAACAACATTATGAGTTAGATAATTTTATACACACTCCCATTTTACAGGCAAAGGAATTGAGACTTTGAGTGGGTGAATAATGTTATACAGCTATTTCAGAAGTGCCTCTTGGCTTGTAGCCCTGTCTCAGCTTCTAACTAGCTATGTGTTTTGACCACACATTTTTACCATCTTGTGCAACAGTGTTTCTATTTCTAAGCAGAAATAAACTAAGGAGCTGTTTTAGGGAGTAAGGAATGGATGGGGCGGCTATTGATTATATAAGATTTGAGGCAAAACCTAATAGAACGGAAGAGAGTAATGCAGACATCTGGGAAAGAACACTAATGGAAGAATGTGAGTCACTGAGGCAGGCATATATTTGCAGTAGATGGTACAGCAAAGGAAGGCAGTGTAACTAACACAGTGTGAGAGATTAAAATTAAAAAAAAAAATAAAACAGTAGTAGAAGTCTAGGTCATTAAGGTGTAGAGGGAAGGAGGGGAGCAGATCATGTAGTTTGTACACCATAAGGACTTCAGGCTTTATTAAGAGTGAGATGGGAAGCTTTTAGAGTGTTTAAGGGAGACCAATTATAAAATCTAAGTTACATTTAGCAATATTCTAAAGGAGAGCAGATTGTGCATGTGTAAAGTGGTAAGTTGGGGAAGGGACTATGTGAAGAGAGATGATTGCTCAGACAAAGTCAGTGGACTGCTGTCAGGTTAAGTGGTCTAAAACAGAGTATATTGGAAAGGTAAAACCAAGACTTAACAGCCTGCTTAACTTCAAATGTCATAAGTCTATGACCAGACAGGGGACAAATTCCTTTACATTGTAACTCCCAGGATTCCACGGTATAACTCAAACACATCTGCCTCTCCAGCTGAGGAAGGACCCTGTACTAATTCCTTTCCCACTATGTCCTCTAGCTAATATTCCCTGCCAGGGTCCCAACTCATCCTGCATTCTTTTTCTAGGAAAGCTCACTCTTGCTCTCCTAATTACCCTCTATACATAGATGTACTGCAAATCCATAATTCCATCTCTAAAATCTTTCTAATGCTCCCTGAAATTGTTTATAATTTCCTATTAAATAAAGCTACTTCTTCATGCTTCAGCCATAGCAAACTCAAAACTAAACTCAATGTCTGACTACCTCCCTGTATTAAGTCTGCTTATTATCCAACACAAAACAAATTTGTTTCATCTATTCTGGTTACTATATCAGTGAACTTCGACTTTTTGAAAATGGATGCCAAGGCACTTAGACAATTAAAGATAAGAAGTTTTCAATTTATACATCAATTTTTAACAACTAGTAATGGCTGGCTGGATTAGAAAATGAAAAAGTTAAATTATAGTTTATCTCTCACATCTCTTTCACACACACATAATTGGAGTTCAGTTTAATTATTAATAAAATGTTCCTTTAAGCAAAGTCAAAATATATTGAAGGTTAGGGGGTAGCTGAGTATATGACTTTCATTCTAAAGTTTTAGTAAAAGCCCACATATCATGCTAAGTTACAACACAGGGTGGGATTTTTTAAATTCGTAATCAGTCATATATTTAATCAGAGGAGTAGCTATTTGTTGGAAAGACAGTAAGTACTTTGGATAAGAGTGAATCTTAAAATCTCTCTCTTGGAAGGTACACTTAAGACTATCTCATCCAATGTAGGAATCCTCTCTAAAGCAATCCTTGACAGTCTTCCAGACTCTGCATGAACATGTTCAAGAATAGTGATCATGAACCTTTATGGTAGCTAATGCACTTTTATTTATTTTTTTTAATTTTTTAAAAGATTTTATTTATTTATTTGGCAGAGAGAGAGATCACAAGCAGGCATAGAGACAGGCAGAGAGAGAGGGGGAAGCAGCTTCCTGCTGAGCAGAAAGCCTGATGCGGGGCTCGATCCCAGAACCCTGAGATCATGACCTGAGCCGAAGGCAGAGGCTTTAACCTACTGAGCCACCCAGATGCCCCGTGCACTTTTAAAAAGTCTAATCATTATGCCGTTCTTTTTTTCGTATTAAAGGAGTTATAGAAAAATAACTCAGAGAAATATAATAGAGCAGAGAAATATAATAAAATCCTAACTACTTAGCATGCTGTTCAAACATTTTTACAACCCAAATTCAAATAGCTGGTCTACCTGCTTCATTGTTTACCCTTTAAATGAGCCTTGCATACCTTCCCAAGCATAACTATAATAAACATATCTCTAAGCCAACTTCTCTCTACTTGAATTTGAACAAGGTTTTTCTCACTGTATTTCAGTCTCAGCATCTGTTAAAAAAAAATTGGTAATAACAAGGTTCATCTCATAATTGTGTGGAAAGGATTAAATGAATATACTGAAAGTGCCTAGGACTCTACCTTGTACGTATAACTAACTTATGCTAGGTCATACTGTTGCTATTGCTATTTTCTTATTAATATTATGATTTCTCCACTTTCTCTTATTGCCTACATCTAATTCTAGTTCATTCTTTTGACTCTTTTGGGCCATGTATTTCCTTTGACTGGAGTCATCTTTCCATCCTTCTTTTCCATCCTGATATGATAAATGGCATAGTCAATTGTGACTCCTGCTTTTTGCCCCTTTTAGCTTCACATGCAAAGAAACCACTTGTGAACTGAACGGGCTGGACTGCCCTTCATTCAGCCATGAATTGATGGTCAAAGTGAGAGTAGAAGGGAATTCCTAGAGCAACTATTGTAGGTCCATAATGTCAAATCTGCAGTCAGATTTCTAACCAGTTTTTTTTCACTTCTAAAGTTCACATCAGCTATTAATCCTTATCATAGAGCACAAACTTTAGCTCTAATCCCTGACCTCCCATCTTATTGGGATGTCCTCATGATTCCTGTTTGGTAAATTTTGCAGTGTCCTCTGAGACTGCCTGTTTTCTCTGTTAAAATGACTCTTTAACAGTAAAGACTTAGAAAAAAAAAACAGTAAAGACTTAGATTTTCAGGGCATTCTAAGAAACGTGCGTCTTTAATGTCTAGCAACTGAATCAGGGCTTCTTTTTCTGCTACCTTGATGTCTATTCTGCAAGGGCCCATGTAGAATACAATTCTACATGGGCCTCATGGTGATAAGAAACACAAGAATTTTGCAGCAACATCTTTTATTCCCAAGGAACACTGTTTTAGTGGTCTTCAAATTGACTGATATTTTCACTGATTTTTTCCAATAGCCAAGTAAATTGAACATTCTACATTTATATCATTATGCATCTTTTGGTATTTAGGCAAAGCTATGAATCTCTCTTGCAAATGCTATACATGGCCCTTTAAGAGGGGAGCTCAACAGAGAACATCCTGTGCAAGTCAATGTTTCTTTGGATACTCTTTGACATTTTATTTAAAATAACCTTTGAGTATATTTTAAGATATTTATTTCTCTAGCTTTTCAGTACTCTTGAGTTGTTTTTTTTTTTTTTTTGGACTTATTTATAATAAATGTGAAACATAACTCATAACTCCATTCTTACCTGCTTTTCACAACTAAATCTATGAATGGCCCCTATTAACACCTCAATCCTATCTCAGTCCTTGAGTCAGCCCAGTATTAAAGGGTTATATCTGGATATGACTTAAAAAAAACACTCTGCATATAACTTAGAAAAAATTGTGTCCTTAAAATCTTGGATATTGATTTACAAACCATCCACGAAAAAGAACTGGATTTTCTCAACTTATCTATCATGGATTGATTCTTCTGTAAAACACACATAAATACACACACATGTACACACACATACACACCTCAAGCCAAGAACTAGAAAGTGAAATTTGAACAACTATAATCAAGTTATAACCCCCAATTTTTACTATTGAAATTGTATTTTGGGGTACCTGGGTGGCTCACTGGGTTAAACAGCTGCCTTGACTCAGGTCATGACCCCAGGGCCCTGGGATTGTGCCCTGATTCAGGCTCCCTGTTCAGCAAGGAATCTGCTTCTCTCTTCCTCTGCCACTCCCCCTGCTTGTACTGTCTCTCTCTCATTCTCTCTCTCTAATAAATAAATAAGATCTTTTAAAAAAGTTGTATTTCAATAAATATAAAAACTTATAAAAATGTATATTAAAAACATAGGCAATAAACATAGAAAATGGTTATTATGCTTGCAACTATTTGATCTTCCGCAATATAAACAAAATGCCACGAAACTATCCATAGTAAAGTTATATCTGCACCTTTGCATGAATGGTATGCCTATGAATATTTACAGTTTTAAGCTATGAGCTTTCTGCTTAGCTGTTAATTTATCTAATTTAAGTTGTGTTGATAACAATGACGCAGCAACAGATACTCTATAGCTAAACAGTTTCTACATTTTATTTTATCATCACTCATGGGAGAAACCAATCTAACAGAGCATATTGATAACATAAAGAGGTTCCATGGTGTAATGGTTAGCACTCTGGACTCTGATAACATAAAGAAAAAAAAATCTAGAGCTATTAAGCAAGCATAGGGTATTCCTTTTTAAGCTTTTACTCAAAATACAGCAAAAGTTTTGATGATGTATTTTCAAAATTTACCTTCATTTCTTTCACTAAAAGGTGCTCTTGACAATTTATCTTGTAAATTATACCTAAGCTAAATAATTTGATAAAAATAAGTTATGGATTCTATACTATTTTCTCTATTTTTTCTTCTGCATTCAGAAAATTCTATTATTTTCTTAGTTTAATTAACTTTCCTCCATTCTCTAAAAATGTCCCATTATTTTTTGTGTCAATAACATACAATCATGAGAGTGATAGCCCATATATTTAGAGGTCTGATCATATTCAATGGCCTTAGTCATGGGGATCACCCTAGAACTCTGTCTACTGCAAGTATTATTCTTCCTTTGCAAATCCAATGCCTCAAATACCAAGTTGGCGGGTAACATACTTATAAAGGACATTTTAAAAATAGAGTATAAATGATACATTATTATATATAAGAATTAACAAGTTACCTTTGGAAATAATCAGAAAACAGAATTTAAAAAATCATGCTTTTGCCTAAATATGGCCACCAAAATGCTAATGATCCAAACACAGACTAGATGTTTCTAATTGGATGGGTTGATTTGATGGAGGGTGTTAATATTTGTCTTTAGCAACAGTTTAGCTAAAATACCAAATATAACATAACTTTTTATTTTAATCTAATTCTGTTTTTTTCCTGATCCACATTGGCATAAGTATTTTGTCTATTACTTTCCAGATGGCACAAACACCAGCTTCACAACTGTATACCTTCAAAATAAATGTAATCTGTCCTTAAAAAAATATATGAAAATGCATTTAGACAATCATCTGGTAGTATTTTAGAGCTTCACATGTTTCTTAGAAAGATTTCACACTCCACAGATAACTTCTCCCTTTTAAATCATTTATTAGCTTCTCTGTATTCATATATTGAATCTTGTCCCTGGGAATGAACTTTAATTCTCACCATCTGTGCCTTGGCCAGGAATGTCCATATTCCTTTGATGCATAAATACATCCCAAATATTTCTCATTCTGTTAGTAAGAGCTGTGAAGCACAGAAAATAATGTTTCAAAGAGGAACCATGAGGGATCATTTATTGCTCCAGCACTTTGAAAAATCTATGAAATTCCTTTATGGCTTCTTCATTATATTTTCAATGGAACAATTAGTTTGAGTGGCTACAAACACTGAATTTTCATGACCACATTAGCCTTTGAAGCCAAAATTATTGAATGCATTATTCTCTATGCAAAATACAGTGGGATGTGGTGAGTTTGTGATTAAAAATCGTAAGTTGCCTCCAACTGGAAAACTAGTTGAGAGTTAATTTCCTAACAGCCTATCTGGTCACACTTTAAAACCCACGTAGTTTGCATAATTCAGTAGTTTGTTCCAAGGATATATTTTATAAGTCTTGAGAGCTGTAACTGTGGCTTTTTTTTAATATTTAGTAAAGCTCTTGCAACGAGCAAGAACATCTCAAATACAAAAGTACTCCCTTGAAAACCTTGGCTGTAATTTCTAAAGGTACCAAGTCATTCTCATACCTATTTCATTCAAGCCCACGTTATAATTACCTCAAAATTACTGAGGGTATAACTCTACACCAACTGAAGTAATTTCCCACTGTTTGACAAGGTAAATGCATGATGAAAATATCCTTAAATCAACTGGCTTTACTTCTCTTATTGGACTTTTTTATATTTTTTATATTTTTAAATTCTAGGAAGTTCAGACAATACATGGAAGTTTTGACTCTAGGCCAGATATTGGCAAATGTTCTCTGTATATAAAAATGTAAATATTTTAGGCTTTGGGTAGTACAGTCTCTGTGACAACTACTGAACTCTGTAGCATGAGAACAGCTGTAGACAATGCTTAAGCTAATGAGTGTGGCTGTGTTCCAATAAAACTTTATGTGCTAAAGAGGTGGCTGATGAGATTAGGCCCTCAGGACCTAGTTTGCCAATGCTTACTCAAAACAATAGAGTAAGACCCATGCCTCCCATTTCTTCAAGCAA
Source organism: Potos flavus (assembly GCA_028534135.1). Taxonomy (NCBI): domain Eukaryota; kingdom Metazoa; phylum Chordata; class Mammalia; order Carnivora; family Procyonidae; genus Potos; species Potos flavus. The sequence continues at coordinate 135,252,389 of CM052899.1, read as the reverse complement.
AAACTACTTTCCTGACTGAAGGAGGCAGTCATGAAAAAATGAATACATGGTGCTTTTTTGGAAATACATTCTATATTTGTTGTAGCACTCCTTCATTCAGTGGCTTTGTGATGGTTAATTTTTTGTATCAACTTCGTTAGGCCAAGGTTCCCAGATATTTTGTCAAAAATTGGTCTGAGTGTTGTTCTGGAGTTACTTTTTGGATGAGATTAACATTTTAGTGAGTAGAATTTGAGCAAATCAGTAAAGTAGGTGGGCTTCATCCAATCGGTTACATAAAAGTATGTTCAAACATGACAAGTACAATTGCAGAAGTTATATTCATATGTATCTCTACAAGAAACAAGACTTTTCACTTAAATAATGCTTCTGAAATAATTCTGCTCATTTATTTGTGCATGAGTGCAAGTGAGGTGATAGATGTTAATTGGTTGGCTTCATTGCAGCAGCAGTTTACAAAGAATATTCATACTGTTAACATTATATTCTTCATAGAGAAAATCAGTTGCATTAATTCTAAATATGATTTAAGTTTTTCATCTAATTCATAGAATTAATTAGTAAGCCTTTTGGAAGTTCACTCTGGTAAACATGAAATATCTGAAACTATTGGGATTGTTAACATAAATTAGTTTGAAAGTTCAAAATTCAAAACAAATTGTTTTTGCAATGTAACACAAATATAGTTTTGCTGCTGCATGGCATCTTAGTAAACACATTGCTTAGTAAATGAGAAAACTGTGGAACAGAAATCTATTTTGTTTATTGTGCATGTCTAATAAAAATTACATCTAAACAAACTATAATATTAAAGATTAATATTTAATAATTAAATATTTAATAATTTAATAATTAAAAATTGTCAAAATTAAAAATATATATATAATAACTTGTTATAAAGAATCGAGATAATATAAATTTATACGGTTGTAATATGTTTTCTCTCTGCTATTATCAGTTAGATTTTAGAAATGTTTTCACCTTTGAAGAACTACTTTGTAAGTTAATCTAACTCTGCTACAATGGCATTACACTTTTTTTCAGTGTTCTAAATTTTGGTTGCAATTTGTTTAAAATCATTTGAAAATTATTAGTCAACATAAAGGATGAAGGCAAAATCTTGAGATTTTTGGTAAGTAAAATTAATGTAAGTAAAGCTCCCAAACTAATACAGATACTTAATTTCTTCATTATTTTATAGGAATAAGCAAATTAAACAGTAAGAGCTCAAAGAGAAAAATTTTAAAATTCTATCATTGGGTTTTGTTTTAGCTCAGTCTTAAGAAGAAAATATTTGAATATCATTTTAACTGAACAAATATATTTCAATATTGGGATAAAATAAATTGAGAAAGACTGATGTTGCTGTATCTAAATTTGTCAAATTTTAAAAGAATTATAAAGACGACTTTGAATGACTTGTCTTTTCTGGCAAAAACATTTTCATGTATAATTCATTTTCTTTTGTTCCTTTTATATACCACTACCACCAGAGTCCCTCTCTCCAGCGTAGCATGGGGTGGAAAGGAGGTTAGAGAACGTGTACTTCCTTTAGAGAGTTATATAAAAGTGAACAATATTACTAATTAAGCTTCATCTGGGATTCTCAAAAATTTAGATTAATATATTGTGAGGTACAGAGGAAAGAAACACCTATCTCCCAAAGTCCGAGGCAAGATTTCATACAAATCCTACTTGGCATCTAAATAATTTTATATATGTATGCATATTTCTTTAAAAATCTCATGCCTGTATCCATTATTAACTATTACTTATAATAATACAAATGTGATCTTCAAACTTAGGGTAAATGTGAAATTTCAGAGAGAAGTGTCAATTTATGCCATGTTCAGACAGCCCATACCCCTGTGCTCTATGTTCGCAGGGATAAACTCAACGATTCTTCAATAGATTCTTTAACAAAATAAGGGGCAGGGTATAGTCTGGAAAGCAAAATTGATGAGTCAGGAATTTGTAAATCTTTGAGAATATTTAGCAGATTGTTGGTAACATTGACGTATTAAAAGATCTGTGGCCTTATTATGCCCTAGGTTTACTGTAAATCATTTATCTAAAATTATTAGCTCAAAAAGTATTATATTTAAGGTTTTTATCCTTTTATTTGTTTTTATTCTTTTGTTGGGATATATCTATTCATAATTTCATATGTAGTATAAATGTTAAAGATGAAATAAAAAAATCTTTGATTGTCTAATTTAATATTTTTAGAAGTCCCTTGATAATAGATTACAATTCCATTCTCTGTATTTTTACTATCTAGGTCTCTTATCTAACCTAATGTAAATTAAGTTAACTCTTGCTTCAGTAAATGAGATCAGTTGGGCTGAGTTACACTGCATATAAAAGCAATTTCCATAATAATAGGTGGGCTGTATTATCTTTTATTTTCTCTTGCTGTTGATATAGTAACTCAATCCTTTGATTCTTCAAATTTATTAGTAGCCAATTTTTTTAACATCAAACAAAAAGAAAAATTTACCTATTTAACTATATGTCTTACTTCTGATTAGGAGAAGTATAATTCAATAGTGCTTCAAAATTACAACCTGGAATGGAAGATATAAGTTACCTATTACTCTATTTCATTATAGAAACATTTGATTTGTGTAAAAAGCAACACAGATGCTTCCTTTCCTCTTTTACTTTTGTTCTATTGGTGTTCATAATTGGGAACTTAGCATAGCTTCTATACCCTTCTTCTATCCCAAATTCCAACCACATTTCCTCCCCAGGAAATACTGAACAAAATTCTCTAACAAGAGAAAATAAAAACTCCCCTCTCCCCCATCAAATAGAAGTAACAGAGACAAAGAATGAAGTCATCTGAGAGCTTAAAATTGCACTTACTTCTTTAAAAGAAGCATTTTAAAGTGCTACTTCCAAGAAGACACAATTACATTTGATAATTACCTTCCTACTTGGTCAGAAACAATAATTTAAGGATCTGAAAAATAAAACTCAAGTACTAGAACATACAAAAAAACTGCTGGAACATGTAAACTGCTGAAAATTTTCCCTCCTTATTTTCTAAAGGTAAAAGTTATCATTCTTATATAACCTGTGATAATCTAAAATGGCTAGAAAAATTCCTGTTGCAGAGATGGATAACTTACCTAAATGCACTTCTCAAGTTTATTAATTTTCAAATTCATAAATTAGAAAAACCTGTGGAAAGTAGTGAAAAATCACCTACAGATGCAGAAGAAGACTATTATCTGACATGAATTAAAAGCTTAACATTATCAGCAACATGATTTGGGCCAATGGTTTAACATCTGTAGACATTAATGCGGGTATGTACAAATACACAACCCACAGGACATTTACTCAGAGCTGGGTACTCTAAAGGGAATTTTATGTATTTTTTCTCAAATAAGTCTCATGAAGACTTTAAGAATTAAGTATGATTTTCCTTATCTTATATATAAATTGAGATTATTTCAGAGAAATCAAAGTAATTTACTTAGATCAAATACCACACAAGTAGGAAAGGCAGCATTTGAAATTCACTGGTCTAGGACAAAAGCCCATAAATATATAATTATTACATTACATTGATTTATTAAAATGATCTATTTATAAGTAAAAGTGTCCTTGGATTATGCTCAATAAGCTTTGAAAGTTACAATTCATTATTTCATGAAGAATTATAAGGATCAAGAATTTGGCAACAGAAGTTCCTCAGCATCTATCTACTGCCCCCCATTCAGTGTGCTTCCCACCAGCAATCCTCTAATGTAACCTTTTAAAGGCAGATTATAAGCCCATGAGAATATTTTACATAATGGGTGCAGGAAAATTACATTATATTTCATTATAAGAATAACGGAGTTTATAAATAGAACTTAAATTTAGAAAATTTAGAACTTAATTTTAGAATTTTGGGCTAATCTTTTTTTCCCCCCCAAATACTTTTATTTTATTTTTTCAGTGTTACAAGATTCATTGTTCATGTACCACACCCAGTGCTCCATGCAATACATGCCCTCCTCAATACCCACCACCAGGCTCACCCAACCCCCCACCCCCACCCCTCCAAAACCCTCAGTCTGTTGCTCAGAGTTCACAGTTCTGGGCTAATATTAAGAATCATTCTATTTCCACTTCAGACACTTTAAATGGAAGGAAAAACGACTTCATATTTCAAATTATTTGACAAGAAATAGATAAGGGAATCCAGGCTGCCTTCTGACCCTATTACACGAAATATTAGAAATCACTTTTTAAAAAAGTTCAAAGCAAATATGGCAAGAAGCTGATTTCCAGGTTTATTGAATGTACAAGCTAGATAGGTTTCTATGGTTAAAATTCAAACTCTAATTAATAAAATTTGATTAATAGTATCCTTATAGTTAACAAACTCCTTTCCCCCTTCCCTCCTCCCTGCTTTTAGGTTGACTAATTAGATCTATCTACTTTACATCCAAGAAATCTAACAAGGCATTCAATAAATATTAGCTCCTTTCCCATCACACAATTTAGGATTAAAAAAACAAGCATACATACACGTTTTACTACTCATGCAATCTTTTTGAAAAATTGTCACTACAACTATATTATTGTATACTTGAATACTCATCTACATTAAATTAGATTTCAATTTTTTTTAAAGATTTTGGTTATTGATTTGAGAGAGAAAGACAGAAAGCAGGGGCAGGTGAGAAGGGCATAGGGAGAGGCAGAAGAAGACTCTCTGCAAAGCAGGGAGTCCAATGTGGGGCTGGATCCCAGGACCCTGGGGTCATGACCCCAGCCAAAGGCAGATGCTTAACTGACTGAACCAGGTAGGAAACTAGATTTCAGTTTTTTTATGCTAATGTTACTTTATTTACTCACGTGTTTATAACTTTATTCATTCAGTCATTCACTATGTAAACACTGGGATAAAGACAAAGAATAAGACAACCCTATAACTAGAGGGAACAGTCTATCTAAATGGGGAGGCTGACGGGCAAAAAGACAATTGCAACACTGGAAAAGAAGCTAGCCCAATTCTGTGGAATCACAGGGAAAGAATTAACTGACTGAAAGAAAGACAGACTCTGTAGCTGTTACTTAAGATTCAGTCCTTAATTACAGCTTGTATTATAGTAACACATTTGTTTATACATTTCTCAACCATATATCTCTTCTGACATAATAATTCATTTAACTGGCAATTTAAAGGCTGCTTATTTCAGCTATAACAAAATAGTTCTGGATTCTATCCTGAAAAGCTGTCTTTTAGCTTTGTGGGAAGTGAATAAGTGGTGGATGTATATAATAGCTTATTAACCAAATCCAATTAGAAAGTCAAAATGCAGGACGTGTTATAATAATGAAAATTTCACATTTTCTTTATGCAGTGTTCAGAAACACTCTGCAGGTAGGCCTTGTTCACATCTACATAATAAATACACTGAAAGTCTGAGGAGAGAAGGTAGATACCAAATGTTTACCTAGGAAACTACTACACTAGCAAAAACCAATGAACAAATGATATCATGAGTAAAGAGCTTGATGTTGATGTGTTTTCTCCAACAGAATGCTGCTTCTTATATTTTATTGCAAACACTTCTATAAAAATAGTAAAAATAAAACATAGCTCAAGAGGTTTCCATGTTTTGTAATTCCTGCAAAAGTCAGCTAACCCTACAAATCCTGTCAGAGAATCTGTTTATTCTTCCATTCTTAGGGATCATTAGATAGACATAATATGACTTTCACCCTCAGATATTGGAAGAAAACCTGAAAATATGCATAAAGCTTTAAAACTTAATTTTTTCTAAACATTTTTGAATCTTTGTGATCCATCAGTTAACATGATGCAAAATTATATTGTTTTCATTTCTTAAAAAAAAAAAAAAAGAAGCATTTATCTCTTTGTTTGGGAAGACATTATCTGTGTTTCTAATTTTAATTTATATTGAGATCCAAAACCTTCTTTTGACATAACAAAAGCTGACAGAAGAAAACTATTTACACTAATAATCAGATTTTTATTCTGCATTTCAAAATATATCTAATTTTTAAGTCACTCACATGTAACTTTCACCAGCTTTAATATTGTTGCCAGATATATCTCTAACTTATATAATTTTATAGATCTAGAAAACTGATATTTTAAAGGTTGACAGCTATTAAATCAAGACTTAAAGCAATGAATAAAGTCAGAAGCCTTTATCCTAAAGACCTAACTTTAATTAATCAGGTCACCTATCACCTTGACAAGTGAAAAGGGCCTTCAGAGGAAAGTTCCAGACTTTATAGTTTTATAGAGTGATTATGAGCCTGATTTTGATCTAAAGACATTTACATGGCCTACATTACAAGATAAAGACTATCTTTCTGAAACCAGGTGAAGTTAATTTATAGGATTTGAAAGATGATTAATAATGCTGTGACAGGAAACAAGAGAAAGAAAATGTTTTCTGGAAATCCTTTCTCCTGTTCTCCAAGATAGAGTCAAAGGTATGATGTGACCAGGTGCAGTCCCATGCAAATAAGTTATACCCTGTTTATGCCCCGACACCATCTGTTCCCTCTTCTGGAGTTACCTGCTCATGTTGGGGAAGAAATATTTTCAGAAATGGTGAGCTAGACAACAAAGTCTTCCAAATTTGTCTTTACCCACTCTGGAAGGGCATGGTAGTTTTCTAAATTGCTTTATATTCGGAGAGCAAAAACACTATAAGTTAGAATTACGCTAATAAGAACAAAATGCATAAACATATCTTATTTTGTAAAACAAAAAATTGAGAGGTTTTTAGGGTAGTGAAACCACTCAGTCTGATATTCTAGTAGTGAATACATGTGCTTGTACATTTGCCCAAACCCGAAGAATATAACAACACCAGGAATGAACCATAATGTAAACTATGGACTTGGCGTGGAATGATGCATCAATGTGGGTTCATCAGTTGTGACAATGGTACTGTTCTGGTGGGGGTCACTCACAATGGGGAAGCTATGCATGAGTGGGAACAGGGAATGCTAAGGAAATATCAGTACCTTCTTCTCAATTTTGCTATGAACATAAAACTGCTGGAAAAAATAATTTAAAAAAAATATTAAGAGGTACTTTATAAAATAAAATGATTGTTTACAAAGTAATCTATCTTCACTACATAATGATGTGGGAAACAAAGGCAGAAGATAAATTATTCAATTTCCTTACTACCTACAGCCCATTGACAAGTCCTTGAAACAGGCAGAGTGACATTCTTTTAGGGACTCCATTGCCTTGCTATTGACACTCTGCTGAGGGCAAAAGGCAATCCTAGCCTAACCGCCCCTCCCCCCCTTCCTATAAGTCTACTTTAACATATAAACATTCTTTTGGAAACTTCCTTTATCTCTGCCCCACAAGATACATGTTGGCAATCATCCTCCAAGCATGTGACCCACTGATATATATCTGAAGGGGCTCATGACTTAGGTTTTATTAGACAGTAGTAAATGATCTCTTCCCAACAATAGCTAGTCCCCTCAAGGTCCTAGAAACTTTGCTTCTAAATTCCTTAGAGACTTAGGGTATCCCTAACCCCCTCTCAACTTGAAAATATATAATGGGCCACTCCTTATGACCCCAGTGCAACTCTTTCTGGCCACGGGTTCTGTCCCCATGCTTTAATAAGACCACCTTTTGCATCAAAGACGTCTCAAGAATGCTTTCTCGTCCATCGGCTTCGAACCCTAACGTCTTTCCTACATCACTTAATGCATTTAATGCCATTATTTTTAAAATATAATTTCACATCAAGGGTTAAATAAAATAATACATTTTTAAAAATGGGTAAAGTTAAAAAAAAGTAGAGTACAAAGTAAATATCAAGTGTATCTGAATAAAATGTATAACAATCAATAAAAATAAACCACTTGTGTCAACATATAGTCTACATTTGAGTGAAACTGCTTTGGTTTTGGTATTAATCTGTGACTTAAAAATGAAATATTTGGAACACATTGTAAGTAAACTAATATATGGATTAAAAATTTCTTGAAAGTTTTGCAATATTTATCTTTTATATAAAATGAATTGAATAATGGAATCCTCAGATTACATTTGTGAATATTTTGCAAATAAATTGCAAAATTTCTGTTTTTGTTATTGATAGCATCATATTGTTAAAGTAATTAAACAATTTTGGCCACCAAAAATGGCCACCAAAGGTGCCATTAGACTGAGGTGGCTCTAATGTCTTGGTAATTTATATAAGTAAACCAAGTCTAAGCCAGAGCCAAATCTATGCCAGAGTCAATGCATTTGAATTCAAGAATGTGAAATTGAAGAGCAACCAATTACAAATATCCAACTAGGGTTTCCTAAATAAAACAAGTGCTTAAATTATAATTGGTCAAATAAGTTTCATGCTTTACTTCCTCATCTTCTCTTAAAAACTGCTTCCTTAGCTCTTTACTCCGGAGTGCTCCTAACTACCTTTCATTAGGCTCTGACAAATTGGAATCAATATATGTTCAAATAACCTCTTGAAAACTTTTAACATGCCTCAGTTTTAACAGGTCATATACCACTCAGTCTGGATTTAAGGAAGTACACATGTTGTCCAAATGCTACCACATCCATCTGTAGTAAGTGCTTCAAATTCATCCTGGGGTTCTGTAATAGATGGGGATTTGGCTTATTCTCCATCTTTCTAAGAAAATATTATTAAAAAGATAATCTTGTTTAAATACATTTTAGTAACCATAAATATATTTTATTCCCTTTTAGTAGATTAGAAATATCCAATGTTTGAATTAAGAGAGGCTACCAGAGCTTCACTTGTTCTACGTGTAATAAGAACACGTTCTTGCAAGTACACAAGACTCCACAGTTATCTGGAATTGAGGAGGGTTATAGAATCTAAGAGCTTCCACTGAGAGTAGCCTGATCTACAGCATAACAACTGAAGAAAATTCTCAAAAATCTGGCTCCCTAGCAAATTTTCCCAAATCTTCACTGCTTCTTGGAATCTACCATTCAGCTGATTGCTCTAACCAAAACTCAGCTTGCCCCTGAGACAAATAACCACCCTGTAGATCCCTTAGAAGTGATTCCACTCCCTGCACAACTAACACACTATAATATCTACCAAAAGAAGTATAAATGGCCCCCTTATTTTTCATTGCTGCAATCTCCTGGAGGCTGGTATGGCCTCTGCCTTTCTCTTGAATACTATTCAAATGCAGTGATCTCAGAGTTATTTGTCATGATACGTTCTTAGATATTTACACAAGCAGCTAGTTTTCCTGTTCATAATAAGCATTTAGATTTCCTTCATTATTCTGTCCTTAAGACATTTGTTGAGGTTAATTGACTTCTGTGCTCTGCTTCTTATCTATGGCTCTGTTCTGAGATTGATGCTAATTGACTTCTCTGCTATGATTCTGATTCCTTTAAGTTTATGTAGGTTATTCAAGTATTTCAATGTTTTTATATATTCACATCTGAGCTCCAGCTGTTATATCAAAATACCATAGGCAGGGTGGCTTAAACAACAGAAATATCTTTCTCACAGTTCTGTAGTGGGGAAGTCCAAGATCAAGGTCTTGGCTCATTGGTTCTTGGTTAGAGCTCTGTTTCTGGCTCACAGGTGGCAGTCTTCTTAATGTGTCCTCATATGGTAAGGAAAGAGTAGGAAAAGATGGGTGAGGGTGGGAGAGGGTGAAATCTCTGATCTTTTCTTTTAGGGCATAATCTCATTTTGAGGACTCTACTCTCAAGACCTTATCTAAATATAATTATCTCCAAAGATTCTATCTTCAAATACATCACATTGAGGGTTAGGGTTGTAACACAGGAATTTTGAATGGGACAAAAACATTCAGTTCATAACAATTCATTAATTTATAATTCAATAATGTCAATTTTAAGAAAGGCAACATACCACCTTAGGTCCAGCAACAACTAACCTTCAGCTACACTCTTCAGAAACATGAACCTACTTATAGTTCCTATAGGCAACACTGGCTGTTTTTTGTTGAGTCCTTTGTAATTTTGCTTCTCTTCCTCACCTGACCCTTGCATGGACAATATCTATTTAGACTCCTTATATGGGAAACATTTTGTTGTTGCTATTTCTCAAATCTTCCCTTGCCATCTTAGACTGAGTAAGATGAATCTTCTACTAAGATCTGTTTCAAAACAATTTTTATATTTGTGGCACCCAGCACACAAAGTCAGCTGGTGCTTAATGAAACAATGTATGAAAGTCCATGAAATAATTTTTGTTACTTCCAATGCATACAGGATGAGAGTCAGGGATAAAAAACAACAAACAAACAAACAAAAACAAATAAAATGATTGACTAGATCACGTTGATTAGCTACCCATTAACAAATGCCCACTTGATCCTTGTCGCTTTTTTCATATCTCTGTTCCAGGGAATGAATCGTATTTTATTTATGTCTGTTATGGAATCCCATCCCAACTCATAAATAATTAGCTTAAGAATAACATATGACTCACTTTTGGCACCGGAATTATAAAAGGAAGTACTATAGGGGGCTTCTAGGAAATATTTTCTTCCAAGTGAAACAGGTAGATAAGGATAAACGTCCTTGCCCTCTTTCTTTTTAGGTCATTATAATAGTAAATAATCTTCAGAGGCTACTACAGACTTTTGATAACCAAAAGGAGTAATCCAAGAATGTATCAATGAAATGAACCTAGAGGCCTAATTTGCTCAACTGCTATATTGGCTCTGGAACTTTCCATATGTGGACTATTTAATACATGAAAATGTAAATTTCTTTTAGCCTACTTTAAGTAGGTATCTATTTCTTGAAAATAAATGGATCCTAAGTGATTCAGAAGTCTGATGACCCTGAGTAATAGATTTTCACCTGTTAAGAAACGCATCTTGGTAGAAACATTCCCTCATGTTAGGTCCTCTCCTATCTGCATTTTGAAAGCAACCTTTGAAATTGGAAGCCTTAAATACGGATTTTCTGGGATACTGCCCATTATATTTTAGTTGTATAGGTGCCCTGGTCTTTTCACTCATACTATCTAAGACTATAACCTTTTATTACCCACTGAGAAATGTCCTCCCCTTGCTTTTCTAAACAGAAGTTCATTTCTTTGAGAAAGTAGCACAAGGTAAGCCCCTGCATTTATAAATAAACTTAGAAGAAGCATGAGCAGTGGACTAGATAAAACAACAATTAAACTACTGTCTTAAGGCCTATAGCATTTTTAAAACTTATTATTTCTCTCTGAAAAGGGTCAACTATCCTAATGTCTATGGTGAAGAACAACTTCCTTCCTCTGAAGGAACTCTATTTTTACTGGGCATCAGGCATTAATAGAAACCACCTCTTTGTTTTCACTGCACTCACATCTTGATGCACTCAGCTCCCAAAACAAATTCAACTAACTCAGTCTTTTGCTAAAGGGGCAGCTCACTTAGCATATGACATAGGAAACACCTCTTATCATTGTGCACAGAAAATGAATGCATTGGCAAGTGAATGTATAGGAATGTATTATGAATACAATACCTTTAGCTGCCATAGAATGACTATTATGAACTAGTAGACCCAGAAAACTGCACAGAATAATTGTTATTTGAATTTACATTTAATTTCCAGTGGAAATGTGATCCAGTTAAGAGTCTCAATAGTTTATCAGTGACACCTTAAAATCCCCGTGCCTTAATTACTCTGTTCATAAAACTAAAATAAAAACTACTTTTAACATGATGCTTTTAAAATTGAAAATATATACCTTCAAAGAAACAGAAAACCTTATTGTTAAATAGCTCACAATGTATCACCTATGAAGATGCAGATGAATTCAGGAAATATAAATTGGATGTGGATATTGTAAATATTATTCAATCACAGAAGTCAACTCAAATGGAATTAATTTTGTATTTAAAGATTTAGATTAATTCATCACTATTATGGATAACTTTTCATACTTTTAGGTATTCTTTCACTATAATATTAAAAGGACAAGACAAAACTTCAGGAAAAAAAACAAAACAAAACAAAACCAAAAACTTAATGAAACAGAGATATTTAGTTTACCCAATAAAGGGTTCAAAGTTATAGTCCTTAAGATGACTACTGACCTGGGAGAAGAATAGATGAACATAGTAAGAACTTCAACAAAGAGATGAAAAAATAAGAAAGTACCAAATAGAAGCCACAGAGCTAAAGAATACAATAACTGAACTAAAAAACACACTAGAACAATTCAACAGCAGACTAGAAGAATCAGAAGATTAGTCAACTAGAAGAAAATGCAGAATTCACCCCATCAAAACACAAAAAGGAAAAAAAGTATTAAAAAGTGAACATAGCATAAGGGATTTGTGGGACAACATCAAATGGACTAACATTCATTATAGGGCTCCCAGAAAGAGAAGACAGAAAGAAAGGGGCAAAAATCTTGTTTGAAGACATAATGGCTGAAAGTTTTCCTAACTTGGAAAAGGAAACAGACAGGCAGATTCAGGAAGCCCAAGAGTTCATAATAAGAAACCCAAACAGAACCATACCAACACACATTATAATCACAATGTCAAGTTAAAGACAAGGAAAGAATATTAAAAGCAGCAAGAGAAAAACAACTAATTACATACAATGGAACCCTCATTAGAATATCAGTAGATTTTTCTACTCATACTTGGCAGCCAAAGGAGTGATACAGTATATTCAAAGTGTTCAAAGAAAAAATATCCAACCAAGAATTCTCTACCTTCAAAGTTATTATTCAGAATTGATGCTGACAAAACTTTTCCAGATAAGCAAAAGCTAAAGGATTTCATCAACACTATACTGGCCTTACAAGAAATGTGAAAGGGACTTTATTAGGCTGAAAAGAAAGGGTGCTAATTGATAATAAGAAGACATAGGAAAAAATTAATCTCCCTGGTGAGGTAAATATATAGTAAAGGTAGTATATTAATCATTTATAAGATTAATATAAAGGTTAAAAGACAAAAGTAGTAAAAAAAAAATCACTACTAGTATAATAGTTAAGGGATATACAAGATAAAAATATGTAAAGTGAGTTATCAAAAACATAAAATGTGTGCGTGTGGAGGGTGAAAGTAAAAATGTTGAGTTTTAGAATGATATCAAACTTAGTTATTATCAACTTAAAATAGACTGACATAGTTATAAATTATTTGTAAGCCCCATGGTAACCACAAACAACAGCAAAAAACAAAAACAAAAAAACAGAAACAAAAACAAAAAACAGTAAATAAACAGAAGAAAGAGAAAGAAATATAAGTATACCACTAAAGAAAGTCATCGAACCACAAAAGGAGACAAGACAGAGGTGAGGAACTACAAAAACAGCCAATAAACAATTAACCAAATGTCAATAAGTACATAAACTATTAATAATTACTTTAAATGTAAAAGGACTAAATGCTCTAACCAAAAGGCATACAGTGGCTGAATGGATTTAAAACACAGACACACACACACACACAAACACACACACACACGCACACAGGACTCATCTATATACTACCTACAGGAGACTCACATCAGGTCTAAGGACACATACAAACTGAAAGTGAAGGGATGGAAAAATATATTCTATGCAAATGGAAACCAAAGGAAAGCTGGGGTAGCTATGCTTATATGAAACAAAACAGACTTTAAAACACACCAATAAATGCATATCTCAAGAAACAACAAAAGTCTCAAATAAACAATGCAACTTTACACCTCAAGAAATAGAAAAAGAACAAATGAAACCTCGAGTTCATACAAGGAAAGAAGTAACAAAGATTAGAGCAAAAATAAATGAAACAGAGACTAGCATGAGAATAAAGAAGATTAATGAAACTAAGAGCCGTTGTTGTTGTTGTTGTTTTTGACAAGTCATTAGCTAGACTCACCAAGATAAAAAGGGAGAGGACTCAAAATTGGAATGAAAGTGGAAATACAACTAATGCCACAGAAATACAAAGGATCATAAAAGACGGCTATGAACAAGCACATGGAACAAATTGGACAACCCAGCAAAATGGAAAAATTCCTAGAAACATAAAAACCTACCAAGACTAAATCATTATGACATAGAAAATCTGAGCAGATTAATTATTAGTAAAGAGATTGAATCAGTAGTTAAAAACCTCACAACAAACAAAAGTCCAGGAGCAGATGGTTTAATGGGTGAACTCTACCAAACATTTAAACTGTTTCTTTTCAAACTGGTCCAAAAAAATAGAAGAGTGAGGAATTCTTCTAAACTCATTTTATTAGGCCAGCATTATCCTGATACCAAAACCAGATAAGGATACCACAAGGAAAAAAAAAAAAAATTTACACACCTATATCCCTGATGAACATGGATGCAACAATCCTCAACAAAATATTATCAAACTAAATTCAACCATACATTAAAAGGATCATACAACATAATGAAGTGCATTTTATTTTGGGGATGTTTCAGAACCTGCAAATCAGTCAATGTGATACGCTCAGAGGAACAAAATGAAGAATAAAAATCATGATCATCTTATCTCAATAGATACATAATAAATACTTAAAAAGCTCAACATTTATTTATGATAAAAACTCTTAACAAACTGGGTATAGAGGAAACATAATAAAGGCCATATGTAACAAACCCACAACCAGCATTATACTCAATGGTGAAAATCTGAAAATTTTCCTCTAAGATCAGGAACAAGGCAAAGATGACCAGTTTTGCCATGTTTATTCACCATAGTATTGAAAGTTCTAGCCAAAGCAATTAGGCAAGTAAAATAAATTAAAAGCATTCAAATTGGAAAGGAAGAAGTAAAATTGTCACTATTTGCAGATGACATGATATTATATACAGATATCCTAAAGACTATGTAAAAACTGTTAGAATTAATAAATGAATTCAGTAAAGTTGCAGGATATAAAATCAATGCACAAAAATCGACTGCATTTTTTAAAGATTTATTTATCTTTTTTTTTAAGATTTTATTTATTTATTTGACAGAGAGAGAGATCACAAGTAGGCAGAGAGGCAGGCAGAGATAGAAAGGGAAGCAGACTCCCTGCTGAGCAGAGAGCCCAATGTGTGGCTTGATCCCAGGACCCTGAGATCATGACCTGAGCCGAAGGCAGAGGCTTTAATCCACTGAGCCACCCAGGTGCCCCTATTTATCTATTTTTTAGAGAGAAAGAGTGCAAGTGGGGAGAAGGGCAGAGGGAGAGGGAGAGAGACAATCTCCAGCACACTCCCTGATGAGTGCAGAGCACAACTCAGGACTTGATCTCACAACCCTGAAATCGAAAGTTGGACACTCATCCAACTGAACCCAGACACCCCTTCAATTGCATTTCTATGCACCAATAACAAACCATCAGAAAGAGAAATAAAGAAAAGAATATCCTTTACCATAGCATCAAAAATAAAATATCTAGGAATAAATTCCACAAAGGAGGTGAAAGATCTGTATGTTGAAGACTATAGACTTTAATGAAAGAGACTAAAGAAGACACAAATAAGTGGAAACATCTTGTGCTCGTGGTTTGTTAGAATCAATATTGTTAAAGTGTTCATACTACCCAAAACTGTATGGATTCAACACAATCCCTATCAAAATTACAATGACATTTTTCAAAGAAATAGAAAACCCCTAAGATTTGTATGGAATCACAAAAAAACCCTAAAGAGCAAAAACAATCTTGAAAAGGAACAAAACTGGAGGCATCATGCTGATTTCAAACTATACTATAAAGCCATACTAATCAAATAGTATGGTAGGGGTGCCTGGGTGGCTTAGATGGTTAAGCATCTGACTCTTGGTTTTGGCTCAGGTCATGATCTCATGGGTCCTGGGATTGAGCCCTGCACTGGGCTCCATGCTCAGCAGGGAATCTGCTTGAAAGATTCTCTCCCTTTGCTCCTCTCCCACTTGTGCACTCTCTCTAAAATAAATAAATCTTAAAAACAAAACAGTATGGTATTGGCATAAAGACAGACTGATCATTGGAACTGAATGGAGAACCCAGAAATAAACCCATGCATATGTGGCCAATTAATTTATAAATAAGGAGCCAAAAATATACAATGGGTACACAATCTCTTTAATAAATGGTGTTGGGAAAATTGGACAGTCACTGCAAAAGAATGAAATTCAATCGCTATCTTACTCCAAACACAATTAACTCAAAATGAATTAAAGACTTAATCATAAAACCTGAAACCATAAAATATCTAGAAGAAAACACAGGTGGTAAACTCCCTGACATAGATGTTAGTGATAATTTTTTTGAATCTGGCACCAAAAGCAAAATCAACAAAAGCAAAAATAAGTGAGACTACATGATACTAAAAAGCTCTACACAGTGAATGAAATCATCAACAACAGGGCAACCTACAGAATATGAGAAAATATTTATGAGACATATTTCCGATGAGGGACTAATATCCAAAATATATAAGCAACTTATATGACTCAAGAGCAAAAAACAACCCAATTACAAAATGAGCAGAAAGTCTGAATAGACATTTTTCCAAAGATGCAATACAGATGGCCAACAGGTACACTGAAAAGATCCTCAACATCACTAAACATTAGGGAAATGCAAGTGAAAACCATAGTAAGGTATTACCTCATATGTAGTATAAGTGCTACTTAAAAAAGTAAAAACAAACAAACAAGAAGAAACAAGTATTGGTGAGGATGTGGAGAAAGGAGAACATTTATGCACTGTTGGTGGGAATGCAAATTGGGGCAGCCACTGAGGAAAACAGTATGAAATTTCAATCAATCAATCAATCAATCAATCAATCAATAAAAATAGAACTACCATGTGATCCAGCAATTCCACCTGTGGGTATTTATCCAAAGAAAACAAAAAGACAAATAAAAAGTTATCTGCACTATCATGTTCATTGCAGCATTATTTGCAATAGCCAAGACATGGACACAACCTAAGTGCCCATCAATGGATAAATCGGTAAAGAAATTGTAGATACACACACACATGCAATGAAATATTATTCAACCATATAAAGAATGAAATTTATCATTTGCAAGAATATGGATGGACCTTGAGAACATTATGCAAAGTGAAATAAGTTAGGCAGAAAAAGACCAATACCAAATAATCTCTCATAGAATCTAAAACAAACAAATAAAACAGCAATGACAACAACAACAACAACAATAACAACAAAACTCATGGATACAGAGAATAGATTGGTGGATACCAGAGGCAGGGGCTATGGGGTGGGAGAAATGGCTGAAGAGGGTCAAAAGATAAAAAGAAAAAAAAAAATGCCATGGATAGTTTGACTGATTTACATGTATTGTCAAAACAAATTGTGCTCTTCGTAGTAGGCAAGCAGACAATATTTAATTAATATATTAGCTACTTGACTCTTGGTTTAAAAAACAACAAATAAAACCCTCTATTATATATTTTGTATTAAACATAGAGAGTGGGAATTGAATGCTATAAAAGTAACATATAAAACCTATTTGTTTCAAAGTAAATAAAATTTATAATAAAAATATGATTAGAAAGGACACTGCTTTTATAAATCTTTTTTATACTCTGTTGATACCTAATGTCTGACTTCAAAAAATTTAAAAGTACAATATGTGTTGTTAATTGTTTTTTATTTAGGCAGAAGACCCGAAAAAGCTGTTCAGAGTGATTGGACAGCATAGCTTACTGAAAATAGTGTTTCAAAATATTTAAAAGTCATATTTAAAATATATGTGCTTACTTTTTATTGTCTTTTTCTAGTTGCATTACTGATGACTAAAAATTATTGCATACTAATGATCTAAATAGCAGTTATCTAAAATGAGAAATCTTTATTTTAATATAATTTTTAATTAAAAAATATAAACTATGCTTTATTAAGTTTAATATTAAAACTTAGCTGTTTTAATATTTAATATATTAAATATATATT
The DNA here is from genome assembly GCA_028534135.1 of Potos flavus. NCBI lineage: Eukaryota > Metazoa > Chordata > Mammalia > Carnivora > Procyonidae > Potos > Potos flavus. The sequence continues at coordinate 135,234,486 of CM052899.1, read as the reverse complement.
TAAAGGTGTCAAGATTGACACCTTCTCTAAGGCTGTTATATATCAGAAGGTCATATGTAATGTGCATAATAGGATGTTACCCGTAAGAAAGAGTGAAGTTCCACGAGGCAGTTGGTGAAAAGGGCATTCTTGGTAGTTTCTTCTTTTTCAATGTATTCTGAATAAGTGCAGTGTACATATAGCAGGATAACATGATTAGCTAGTTTAAACTAAATAAGTCTCAAAATTGGATAATGACCTTAAAACATTCTTGTAAAGAAACAGCCTATTAAAAATAACACCAATGATTCAAAAATCATAAATAACAAAAAAAGGAAATATGATAATTAACATATAAAGCTCTTTAATTTCTATATCATGAGACAAAGCAATGATGATTTTATATCTGATAAGAAGTTGTAGTTTTTTTGTTTGTTTGTTTTATTATTTATTTGACAGAAAGAGAGATTACAAGTAGGCAGAGAGGCAGGCAGAGAGAGAGGAGGAAGCAGGCTCCCTGCTGAGCTGAGAGCCCCATGTGGGGCTCGATCCCAGGAGCCTGGGATCATGACCTGAATATCTGATAAGAAGTTGGCGATATTTGGGACAAAAAATCAGATTATCAAAAATAGGGATTTACAACCATTGTATTTAAAAATGAATAGTGCTCTGTCTCATAGTTCATTTTCTGAGTTAAGCATGCTCAGGAGTTCTTGTGATTAGAAAGATAAAAAAAAATAATCTCATCTCTATTTTTTAAGATCTATATTTTGAGTATTCTAACTATGCTTATAAAATGTATAGCATGTAAGGATAACTGCTTATAATTACAATTTGCTTTAACATTTATCCTGGGAGTAGTGGTTAATAATTAGTAAGAGGTCTGTGATTTTAAGTTTGAATACCACTTCTCTAGGAGCTGAGACTTTGAAAGCTTTTAATGAGGATGGAAACTCAGTTTAATATTTGTAATTCAGTGATTAAACTTCCGCATAAATCTAACATATGGTCTATAAATTTGAGTATTTTAAAAACAGAATGATATTAATTGCACAATCTGGAATCTGAGATTCTTTACAATTATAATTCTCATGCAGCTAATATCTGATGGAACTGATTGTCATCTGCTAACATTGTGAAAAACAAAATTTGTACCTGTGTCCAGATGCAATATTATTTACATAAATATTATTTCGATTTTCAGAAAATGTATTTTACTTTTGAGAATTTTAAACTGCAAACTGTTGAAAAGTATATCTATGTTAACCTGGGCTCCTTTTCCATCTTTCCTTTGGATATATTGCAAAAAACAAAGGGAAATATTTCAATTTCATAACTGAAATTTGGCCAAGATCTTGTTAAGAGGAATACATTTTACCTTTAAATTACTTAACAGAAGCCATTCGATAAAATGGATTGATAAAATATTAACAAAGTAGATAAATTAATAGATAAAATATTAGATAAATTAATCTGTAATCTAGGTTTCCCAAGAACTACCATAGGAGTGAAAATAAAGTCCCATCAAACACCCCGCACAGTTCTTCTGGTGATGCCACCTCCTCTCTACACTAATCCTCACTCCTGCTAAACTTTAAAGTTTCCAAATCATTCTGGAATTCTCTGCAAATCTCTAGCATGTTTCCTTAATTATACACTCTGTCCATCAGCATAGCTTAATGTTTAGAAACACAGATTTTGAGTTTGAATCTTGGCTCAACATGTACCACATGTGGACTTAGAGTGAGAGCGCTAAGTTCACAGAATTCAGTGTCAATACATGTAAGTCCTTGGAAAGTGTGGGGCACAAGAAAGGCACGTGCATATTTTCTATTATCATCAGTGATCACTTCTGGTATTATGAACAACAAAGGAAGTCGATGGGCCACAGGTGCCATCAAATTTACCGCCAGCACACTGTGTTCTAACAATACCCAGAGGGTTCTCTGCCAGGAAAGATGCCAGATCCTGATGTTGTAGGCACTGATGTGGGGTCTGAGCACTGCCTGCCTCCCTGCAGTGGCTGCTGATGCCGTGGCATTCTTGCTGTTCCAATGCAGACCTTAGTCAAACAGCTCCTTCCCCTATTTATTCTCTTACTCCATGTTTTGCTTAGAGCAAGCACAGTGGCTCACTTTCCTTTCACCAAATCTTGATGTCGGATTAGAGGTTATAGACTAGTAGTTTATGGGCAGTATCTATTGTTTATTATGTTTTTAATGCCTTTAGGTTGGCTTCTATTTTCTTTTTTTTAATTGAAGTGTAATTGACACAATGTTACATTAGTTTCAGGTACATCACGTAGTGATTCTTTCTGATTGACTATAGACTTATTGTTAATTATTATCTTATATCCTGTTTGGTTCCTGAAGACATTTTTCTTGGGGTCTAGTTTCTTTCTTGTACTGTTAGATAAATGTATTTCCTCCAGGTTTTTGTTACCACACCCGCACAAACCCTGGTAAGCCACCTCGTTTGTTCTCTAGATGTTTAAGAATTTAAGACTGGTGTGATTTGGGGTTTGATATGGAGGTTTTATTGCAAATGTAATGTGACAAGGAAAACTTGACAATTATAAAGTGTTCTTCATCCTGGCTTGATAGAAAATACTATAAAATCCCTTAACAGATAAGTTTTAACAAATGGATAAATTAATATTATAAGCATTCTTATCAAATGTTCTTACACAAAGATTTATATCAACACTTTAGAGAGTATTGTCATGCATTTTTTTCTTTTAATCAAATTTATAAATGGAGCTTAAAATCTAACCAAACTACTTTAAGATATACTAAAAGTTACAGTGAAAATAAAGAATTTGAATAAACTTTTTCTGAAACCTAACTTGTATTAAAAGTAGACATTATATAATAGGAGTTAAAATTTTTGAAAATCTGTATTAACAAAACCAAAAGCCATTCAGGGCATAATGAGAATTTCTTTTTTTAATAGAAGTTTTAGGTTAACAGCTTTAAAATTCTGTATCTGTATAATACTACAAAGTCATCACCACAAGCCCAGTTATTATCCATCACCATATTGTTGTCCTCCTTCATCCAGTTTGCCCCCCACCCCCACCCCATGCCTTCCCCTCTGGTAATCAATAGCTTTTTCTCTCTAAGAGTTTGTTTTGTATTATTTTATTTGTTCATTTGTTTTGTTATTTTGGATTCCACAGAGATAAATTTTATTTAAAACTACCTTTCAGTTTTCAGAAATCTGACTGAAATACAAGTGGCTAAAGTGCTACAAACAGACCTATACCAATTGTGGCCACTGAACAAAGTCTGAGTTATACGGAAGCAATGCCCTGATGGTGACTGAAGCAAACAAAGGAAGAAGGGAGATCACAGCCAAGACACTCAAACTTAGGCTAGGAGTCCATCTACCATCCAAAAGCCATTAGTCTAACAAGTCATTCTGATCCAGCGTGATTATCCTTCTTCAGAAGCCCCTAAAAAGCTCTTTGATTTCCTTCTCTCTATCTTCTGTGTTGGAAACAGTGAACTGCCTCAATATACAGGTCAATATACAGGCTTCTTTTCTTCCTTATTAGTGAATCCTCTGTTTTTTAGTGAGCTATCTAACCATTCAGAATTCAAACTACATCTTCCAGCCTCCCTTCCAAATGGCTGTGACTCACAGATCCCAGTTCTGGCTGATGGTGTGGAGGTAATATGAAGTATCAGGGCACCAAATGAAAATCAGTGGTCTTACCCTGTATCAAATGGTGGTAATTCTTTTAAGGATGCAGGTAATGGTGATACCCAGATGAAAGCTGAAGAAATCTGGATTACCAAAACACCTCTCCAGATCTTGCTTTTCATATTAGGATGCTTCTTGGCCCAGATTTAACATGGGAGGTCCCTTACTCTAAAAGAAGCTATTTTGGTTATGAAATATATTCAATTTATACTCCCAACAGTTACATAGTTTAAATGACATTTTTCATGGAGCCATGCCTAAAAGATTTCAAAGATTAATAGATCCCAGATGTTAACCATAAATGATCCTAAATACATCAGCTATATCCTGCTAAAAGTATCTCAAGATAAGGACTCTTCAGCCAGTAAATGCCATTAGTGTGTCTGCCAAGGTATTAGCACTATTATAAGAGGATTTGGTCTGCTTCTCACCTTTTACTAATAAGTTTCTATGAACCAAAAATCCATGTGTGACCTTCAGGATATTATAACAAACAATTTCCACCAACTCAACCGCATTTAGCATTGACCAACACTGAGTCCAGATGTTGGTCAAACAACCGAGAGTTGCACCTTTGATAAAAATTGGTATGCCCTTATTGAAGAAGCCAATTTCAGTTAAATATAAGACTCCTCTCATGATGCATTCTGAATCCACTTCCAAACACAGGCTCAAGATTTACACTGACATAAATTAATTTAGATCTGGTAATTATTTTGGTATGTAAGACTTCTCCTTTTGAGTTCAAATTGCATACAATTTTCCATGCAAGCTACAATTTAATATAGTTATAAATCTAGAGGTAATTAGGGAAGGATGAGAGAATGGGGCATGAAGAAATTGTCAATATAAATAGTGCAAATGATGTCATTACAAGTTTTTCAGGGCATGAATTACTTCACTGCATTTGTAAAGAGACAGCCTTTGCTGTCAGAAGAATCTCATGGAATTTAGAAGTTTGGGGATATACAGATTTATTTGAATCCACCAAAATGTCTCAATTACATTACTGGAGTCTCTATGTGTACCTATCAGTACATTAACTTCCATAAAAGAGGCTTGATAGTGCTGTTTTAAACCATTCCTGCACTGGTGGTTTATAGCGGGGTTACTATACCCCAGCAATGGTATGCTGTCATGAAATAAGTGTGTTCTATATCTGTATTTGTTATACCAGTTTTTCATTCTCTAATGGTGATAGTTTCTTTGCTCTCTTAAACCCCAGTTAGGTCAGTTAACCATTCCTGATTCCCATTTCCTTTAGAAACTGCATTGTTGCCTTCATTGCCTTGTGGTAAAAATTACTAAATATAAAAAGTAGTAATTTACAAATAACAGGATTATTTCCAGAGACTTTAAATAGAATTAGGTTTATTAAGAGATAATGAGTTCAAAGTATCTTTTAGAGGAATAAACTGACACTTTCAAACCTGAATTTCTAAGAGTTATTCCCTAAACCAAACCATAGACCCAGAGACCAATAGTGCATGCCACCTCTGCCCCTCAGTAGGTTGGGAGTGACAGGAAGTTGCTGCCAAGCTGTTATTTCCAGGACCGTGGCCCCTCTGTAAGGATTCTCACTAGTAAATATGTCAGTTTCCTGCCTGTCTTGCCACAAGTAACTCCACCCAAAAGTAAAAATCTCAATTGGGAACCTTTCTTACTCCATGTGGCTAAAGACTTCTCTATCTAATTTGTATAATCTAAATGATATCCAAAACTCTAATATCAATGGAGTTTAAAAAGTAATATTTTTATTTCTTGTATACATTGACAACAAATTTGAGTCAGTGTTGAGTAAGGCAAGCTACTGTATGACATTTCTGTGATAGACTTTCTAATGAACATCAACTATCAAAATAGAAGGTGTGTATGTGTAAGTTTGAAAAATAAAAGATTAAAAAAAGTTAATGTGTTTCTTTACTGTGAACTTTTAAAGAGCCTTTTACATATAAAATTCCTTAAAAAGGGATATAATAAGAGGTATTTTAAGATTTGACCATAAGAATATTCTATTAACACATTTATTAGAAACTAATGGGATCTTAGTATTTAGTGCAATAGAGTTTTAGAAACAAGCAGCCTAGCAGCTGCCTTTTATTTATCTGTTTGTTTGTTTATTTATTTTAGATTCAATTAATTTATTTGACAGAGACACAGCAAGAGTGGGAACACATAAAGGGGGAGTGGAAAAGGGAGAAGCAGGGTTCCCACTGAGCAGGGATCCCAATGCGGGGTTCTATCCCAGAACCCTGGGATCATGACCTGAGTCAAAGGCAGATGCCTAATGACTGAGCCACCCAGGCACTCCAGCAGCTGCCTTTTAAAACAACCACTTAAATTCAATTGATCATCTCCCCCCACCAAAAAAAAGAACAAAAAAAGTTACAAAAAGGGGATTCCTGGGACACCTGGGTGGCTCAGTTGGTTAAGCAGCTGCCTTTGGCTTGAGTCATGATCCCAGGGTCCTGGGATCGAGTCCCACGTTGGGCTCCTTGCTCGGTGAGGAGCCTGCTTCTCCCTCTGCCTCTGCTTGCCACTCTACCTGCTTGTGCTCTCTCTCTCTCTGACAAATAAATAAAATCTTTAAAAAAAGGGGGGGATTCCAAGATGGTGGAGGAGTAGACCTTAATTTTGTCTGGTCCCAATAATTCAGCTAGATAGTTATCAAATCATTCTGAACACCTGTGAACTCAATCAGAGATCTAAGAAAAGAATTGCTGCAACTCTACAAATAGACAAGCAACCACTTTTTAAAAGGTAGGAAGTGGAGAGAAGTGAATTTGAGGTGATATATAGAAAGATACACTGTGGGAGAAGGGAGCCTGTCAGCCGGCTACCAGCAAGTGATAGAGCAGAGGAGCACAAAATCAGAACTTTAAGAATTTTGCTCTCTCCTATGAGGGATATCCCTGCCTGAAAGGCACTCAGGTAGCTAAGAAGGGTGGAATCCTAGGTGGGATAGTGTGGTCTCAGGATCCATAGTGTTACAGGAAGACTGGGGGTGCCTGAGTGTAGCAGAGGCATTGGAGCAGGAGGCCAGCTGCAATCAATGATCCCAGAAGTGGGCTCCCACCTGGGGGTTGCAATAGACTGTGAACCATGGCTCTGATGGGCGACTGCTCTCTGAGCAGGGGTCCAGCTAGCTGCAGAATCCTCAGCAAGACCCACGCCCTTTCTCCCCTGGGAGGATTGGCTCTGGTGCAAACTACAGGAGTCTGAAGGTTTAAGGACTTAAAACAGGGTTGCATGCCTGATATAGAAACCCTTGGTCACAGGCTGGGTGAGCACAGAATAAGGTCACAGACCAGGGAACAAGAGTGATTGACTGCTTTTCCCTGAGGGTGTACAGAGGAGTGAGGGGCCCCAAGCTCTGGGCTCCAGGGCTGGAGATCAGGGGGCCATCATCTTTTTTTTTTTTTTTTCTTTTTTTTTTTAAAGATTTTATTTATTTAGTTGAGAAGGCGAGAGCATGAGAGCATGAGCAAGAGCGAGAGCACAAGGAGGGAGGAGGGGTAGAAGGGGAAGGACTCCCTTCCAAGCACGGAGCCCAAAGTGGGACTTGATCCCAGATCCCTGGGATCACGATGCTTAACCGACTGAGCTACCCAGGTGCCCAGGAGGCTGTCATTTTCCTTCTCATCCACTAAAGCAGCAAGGAGAGCCTTTAGGGAACAAAAGCTACAGAGAGCAATCTGGAGCATATTACTTAGCCTGGCCCCCTGGCAAGTGTGGTGCAATCATGCCAGGGGCAAAGACATTTGAGAATCAAAGCAACAGGCCCCTCCTCAGAAGATCAGAAAGAACATCTAGCCAAGATCAAATTTGCCAATCATAGAGAACTACAAAACTCCAGTGGCTAAGGGAAAATAGTATATAGAATTCATGTCCCCCCCATGATACTTTAGTCTTTGAATTTATTTTTTATTCCTTTTTCAACCGATTTTTTATTTTATCAACCCTTTTTAAAAAATCTTTTTAATTTTCATTTTTATGGTTGTAGTCTATCTTTCATTGTATTTCATTTTATTTTTGGTACATATGTAAGTTTTCTTTCTATAAAATTTTGGGATTTAGTTTTCTAACAGACCAAAATACACACAGGATCCAGTGTATTGCTCTGTTCTGTCCAAATGTGTGATTATATTCTCTCTCTTTTATTTATTGATTATTTACTTACTTATTTTTTCAGATTCAGGTCTCTTCTAATTTGTTTAGTGTATATTTCTCTGGGCTCATTGTTGCCATTTTAGTATTTTGTTCTCTTATTCATCTATTGTTCTCTAGACAGAATGACAAAGTGGAAAAACTCACCTTGAAAAAAAGAGCAAGAGGCAGTACTGACTGCCTAATCAGTATGAATATAAGATGTTGGAACTAGAGTTCAGAATAATGATTATAAAGATACTAGCCAGGCTTGTAAAAAGCATAGAAGACACTAGAAAATCCCTTTCTGAAAAAAATAAGAGAATTAAAATCTAATCAAGTCAAAATAAAAAAGGCTATTAATGAGATGCAACCTAAGATGGAGGATCAAATTCCTAGCATGAATGAGGCAGAAGACAGAATTAGTGATACAGAAGACAAAGTGATGGAGAATAAAGAAGCTGAGAAAAAGAGAGTTAAACAACTACTGGATCATGAGGGGAGAATTTGAGAGATAAGTGATAATCATAAAGCAAAACAATATTAGAACAATTGGGATTCCAGCAGAAGAGGGAAAAGAGGGAGAGGTCAGGGGTGCAGAAGATATACTGGAGCAAACTATAGCAAATAATTTCCCTAATCTCAGGATGAAACAGGCATTCAACTTCAGGAGGCACAGAGAACCACGCTCCAAGTCAATAAAAATAGGTCAACACCAAAACTTAATAGTGAAACTTGCAGTTCTCAGAGACAAAGAGAAGCAGCTCAGGACAAGAAGTCCATAACCTAAAAGGGTAGCAGACCTAGCCACAGAGACCTGACAGGCCAGAAAGGATTGGTATGATATATTCAGGGTATTAATGAGAAAAATATGCAGTCAAAATATTTTATCCATATAGAATGACATTCAAAATAGAAGGAGAGGAAAAAACAAAAACAAAAAAACAGAGGTGCCCGGTGGCTCAATTGATTATCTGCCTTTGGCTCAGGTCATGATCCCAGGGTCCTGGGATTAAGCCCCACATTGGGCTCCTTGCTCAGTGGTGAGTCTGCTTCTTCCTCTCCCTCTGCCTCTTCCCTCAGCTTGTACTTTCTCTCTCTCTCTCTCTTGCTTTCTCCCTCTCTCTCCCTCTCACTCACACTCTCTCAAATAAATAAAAATCTTAAAAAAAAAAGTTTCCAGGACAAACAAACTAAGAGTTTGTGATCACTAAACAGGCCCTGCAAAAATACTGAAAGGGATCCTTTAAGCAAAGAGAGGGCCCAAAAGTAACAGACCAGAAAGGAACAGAGACAATATATAGAAATAGTGACTTTATAGGTAATACAGTGGCCATAAATTCATCTCTTTCAATAGTTACTCAGGATGTAAATGGGTTAAATGCCCCAAACAAAAGACACAGGTTATCAGACTGGATAAAAAAACAAGACCCATCAATATGCTGCCTGTAAGAGACTCATTTTAGACCCAAAGACACCTTCAGATTGAAAGTGAGGGGGTGGAAAACCATTTATCATGCAAATGGACATCAAAAGAAAGCTGGAGTAGCAATCAAATCTATCATACAAATTAGATTTTAAACCAAAGACTGTAATAAGAGAGGAGGAAGGACACTATATATCTTATTGGATAGACCCTTTAAGTGTTTATCCAACAAGAAGATCTAACAATTGTAAATATTTATGCCCCTAACATGGGGGCAGCCAATTATATAAACCAATTAATAATAAAATTAAAGAAACACATAGAAATAGAAATAATAGAAAATAGTAGAGGACTTTAACACCCCCCTCACTGAAATGGACAGATCATCTAAGCAGAAGATCAACAAGGAAACAAGGGCTTTGAATGACACACAGGACCGGATGGACTTCACAGAGCTATTCAGAGTATTCCATCCTAAAGCAACAGAATAACATTCTTCTCAAGTGCACATGAAACATTCTCCAGAATATATCACATACTGGGTCACAAGTAAGATTTCAACTGGTAACAAAAGATTTGAATCACTCCCTGCATTTTTTCAGGCCACAATGTTTTGAAACTGGAACTCAATCACAAGAAGAAATTTGGAAAGAGCTCAAATACATGGAGGTTAAAGAGCATCCTACTAAAGAATGAATGGATCAACCAGAAAATTAAAGAATTAAAAAAAAAAAATCGTAGAAACAAATGAAAATGAAAACACGCTGTTCAAAACCTTTGGGAGGCATCAAAGGTGGTCCTAAGAGGGAAGTATATAGCAACAAAAGCCTTTCTCAAGAAACAAGAAAGGTCTCCAAAACACAACCTAACCTTACACCTAATGGAGCTAGAGAGTAGAAGCCAAGTGGCTCAGTTGGTTAAGCATCTGCCTCTGGTTCAGGTCATGATCTCTGGGTCCTGGGATTGAGCCCTACATCAGGCTCTCTCCTCAGCAAGGAGCCTGCTTCTTCCTCTCCCTCTGCTGCTCTCCCCAATGCTTGTGCTCTCTCATTCTCAGTTTCTCTCAAATAAACAAATAAATAAAATCTTTAAAAAAAAAAAAAAAAAAAAGAGCTGGAGAGAGAACAGAAAATAAAGCCTAAACCCAGCAGGAGAAGAGAATTAATGAAGATTAGAGCAGAAATCAATGAAATAGAAATCAATGGAACAGTAGAACAAATCAAAGAAACTAGGAACTGGTTCTTTGAAAGAACTGATAAGATTGATAAACCACTGGCCAGACTTATCAAAAAGAAAAGAGAAAGGTCCCAGATAAATAAAATCATGAATGAAAGAGGAGAAATCACAATGAATACTGAGGAAATACAAATAATTATAAGAACATATTATGAGCTACTATATGCCAACAAATTAGGCAGTCCGGAAGAAATGGATTCATTCATTCCTTGAGACCTACATATTACCAAAACTGAAATAGGAAGAAATAGAAAACCTGAACAGACCCATAACCAGCAAGGAAATTGAAACAGCAAACAAAAATCTCCCAAAAAACAAGAGTCTAGGGCTGGATGGCTTCCCAGGGGAATTCTATTGAACATTTAAAAAAGAATTAATACCTATTCTTCTGAAGCTATTTCAAAAAATAGAAATGGAAGGAAAAATTACAAACTCTTTCTATGAGGCCAGCATTACCTGGTTTGATCTCAAAACAAGACAAGGACCCCACCAAAAAGAAGAATTATAGACCATTATCCATGACGAACATAGATGCAAAAATTCTCACCAAGATAATAGTCAATAGGATCCAACAGCACGTTAAAAGGATTACTCACCATGACCAAGTGGGATTTATTCCTGGGCTGCAACGGTGGCTCAACATCCACAAATCAATGTGATATACATTAATAAAAGAAAGGACAAGAACCATATGATCCTCTTAATAGATGCAGAAAAAGTATTTGATGAAGTATAGCATTCTTTCTTGATTAAAACTCTTCACAGTGCAGGGATAGAGGGTACATACCTCAATATCTTAAAAGCCATCTATGAAAAGCCCACAGTGAATGTCATTCTCAATGACAAAAAACTGAGAACTTTTCCTCTAAGGTCAGGAACACGGCAGAATGTCCACTATCACCACCGTTATTCAAAATATTACTAGAAGTCTTAGCCTCAGCAATCAGACAACACAAAGAAATAAAAGGCATCCAAATCAGCAAAGAAGAAGTCAAACTCTCACTCTCCGCAGATGACATGATACTTTATGTGGAAAAGCCAAAGGACTCCACTCCAAAATTGAATTCAACAAAGAATTCAACAAAGTGGAAGGATATAAAATAAATGCACAGAAATCAGTTGCATTTATTACACAACGGTGAGACAGAAGAAAGAGAAATTAAGGAGTTGATCCTATTTACAATTGTGCCAAAACCCATAGGATACCAAGGAATAAACCTAACCAAAGAGGTAAAGGAGCTGTACTCTAAAACTACAGAATACTTATGAAAGAAACTGAAGAAGACACAAAGAGATGGAAAAATATCCCATGCTTATGGATTGGAAGAATAAATGTTAAAATGTCTGTGCTACCTAGAGCAATCTACATATTCAATGCAACCCTTATTAAAATACCATCAACTTTTTTCACAGAGGTGGAACAAATAATCCTAAAATTTGTATGGAACCAGAAAAGACCCCAAATATTCCAAGGAATGCTGAAAAAAGAAAACCAAAGCTGATGGCATCACAATTCCAGACTTTAAGCTATATTACAAAGCTGTAATCATCAAGAGAGTATGGCATTGGCACAAAAACAGACACATAGATCAATGGAACAGAATAGAGAACCCAGAAATGGATTCTCAACTCTATGGTCAACTAATCTTCGACAAAGCAGAAAAGACTATCCAATGGAAAAGTCTCTTCAACAAATGGTGTTGGGAAAATTGGATAGCCACATGCAGAAGAATGAAACTGGACCATTTCCTTACACCATACACAAAAATGGACTCAAAATGGATGAAAGTTAAATGCGAGACAGGAATCCATCAAAATCCTAGAGAACACAGGCAGCAACCTCTTCAACCTGGGCCACAGCAACTTCTTCCTAGACATGTCTCCACAGGCAAGGGAAACAAAGGCAAAAATGTACTATTGGGACTTCATCAAAATAAAAACTTTTGCACAGCAAAGAAAATAGTTAATAAAACAAAAAAAAAGTGACAAAATCAGAGAAGATATTTGCAAATGACATATCGGATAAAGGGCTAGTATCCAAAATCTATAAAGAGCTTATCAAACTCCGGGCACCTGGATGGCTCAGCCAATTAAGCATCTGCCTTCTGCTCAAGTCATGATCCCAGGGTCCTGGGATCGAGCTCCACATCAGGCTCCCTACTTGATGAGGAGCTTGCTTCTCCTTCTCCTCCCCACTTGTGCTCTCTCTCAAATAAATAAATAAAATTAAAAAAAAAAAAGAAAAGGAAGAACTTATCAAACTCAACACCCAAAGAACAAATAATCCAATTAAGAAATGGGCAGAAGACATGAACAGACATTTCTTCAAAGAAGACATACAAATGGCCAACAGATACATGAAAAGATGCTCAATATCACTCAGCATCAGGGAAATGATAAAACCACAGTGAGATACCACCTCACACCAGTCAGAATAGCTAAAATGAACAAGTCAGGAAATGACAGATGTTGTCAAGGATGTGGAAAAAGGGGAATCCTCCTACACTGTTCGTGGGAAAGCAAGCTGGTGCAGCAAGTCTGGAAAACAGTATGGAGATTCCTCAAAAAGTTGGAAATAGAGCTACCCTATGACCCAGCAATTGCATTGCTAGGGATTTACCCCAAAGATACAAATGTAGTGATCCTAAGAGGTACCTGCATCCCAATGTTTATAGCACCAATGTCCCACAATAAACAAACTATGAGAAGAACCCAGATGTCCATTGACAGATGAATGGATAAAGAAGAGGTAGTACACACACACAGACACACAGACACACAGACACACGCACACACACAGACACACACACACACACACAGGAATACTACTAAGGCATCAAAAAAATGAAATCTTGCTATTTGCAATGACATGGATGGAACTGGAGGGTATTGTGCTAACTGAAATAAGTCAATCAGAGAAAGAAAATTATCCTATGATCTCACTTATGTGGAATTTAAGAAACCAAACAGAGGATCATAGGGGAAGAGAGGAAAAAATAAAACAATGAAATCAGAAGGGAAACAAACCATAAGACTAAGAAACAAACTGAGGGTTGCCGGAGTGGAGGGTAGTGGGAGGTTGGGGTAACTGCATAATGGACATTAAGGAGGGCACATGATATAATGAGCACTGGGTATTATATAAGACTGATTAATCACTGTCTTCCACCTCTGAAACTAATAATACATTATGTGTTAATTGAATTTAAATAAAAATAACAAGTAGCAAAAAAATTTTTGAAAAGAGATGAAGTTAAGGAGAAATGCATACACATGCATGCGTATACATTGATATAGTGTGTGTGCGTGTGTGTGTGTGAAAACAAATATATGGAAAGTTGAAGTAGATTGCATAAGGAATAACTACAAATAAGCTCAAAAACATAATAGAAAACCAATCCCAATGACTCCCAATCAAACCTCTGGAACACAGAGAAAAAAGCAATAAAAAGAGTAAACGATGAGGGAGAAGTTGATAGATCTGAAGCAGCAGAACTGGAGGGAACTCAATGTCGTATTTCTTTTAGCCACTTCTCAGGAATAGATAAAAACAAAATCAACAAAATATATTAAAAAGACTTTCTGGTATTATGAATTATCAGAACATGCCATTTTAGAACCTTAATAATTAGGAAATACCTAATAAGTCTTCAATTAAAAATGAAAAATATAGGGGCTTTTTTAATAAAAGAAAAAATTAATTTCCTATTTCTCTGAAACACTAAGTGCCAGGACATATGGAATTTATAGCTATACTTGTGAGGAAAATTTTTCTCCAGAAACTTTTAATATGGCCAATTTATTTTTCATTTTTTAATGCAAGTGAATACCCAGAAAATTTACTCTCCATGTAATTTAAAAATATGTATATTATTTGCTATTGCACTTAAGTAAATTATGAAATTAATGTTATAAGGCATCATCAAGTAGGAAGGAAATCCTTGTACAGATATGTTAAAAGGATGCTTTTTCATTTAAATTGTCACGTGAGATGAACTCTAAATGACAAGGAGCCGGCTATTCAAGAATCTGAGCAAAGTAGAGTGGGAAGGCTTAATTCAGGAGCATTATGAAATGCAGTCAGAAATACAGGCAGGGTCTCATGCACGTAGAGCCTTGCAGTTTAGCTTAAGATATAAAAAATTTAATCTCTTTGCAATGGAGAGACATGGAAGGATTTTGAGCAGGGCACAGTTACTTGACATGATTTACAATTTGGAAAGATCCCTAGAGCTTCAGTGCAAAAGAGTTTTCTGGAGTAGAAACAGAAGGCCAGATAGGCACTATTCTAGGAGTCTAAGGGAGATATGGTTGTGACTTAGACCAGGGACATAGTAGTGAAACTAAAGAGAAGTGGAAACATATAGAATATGTTTTGGGGGAAAACTGATAAGATATGATGTGAATTGGAATGTCAAGAGTGAGAAAACTAGAGAAATTAAGGATGATCTCTTGGATTTGACTTTTGCAACTGGGTGGATAATATTATTTATGAAATACATTTATAGAGGGAGGAAGAAACAAGAGATCTTTGAAATGTTTAATCTGAAAGTACTTAATAAATGTGAAACACGGTGATGGTTGAATATATTAGCATATAGCTAATGCTTTGTGTGACAGCAATACTGAGGGATATCACCCAATGTGCCAGATTGAGGAGAGCCATATATGCCATAGGGGCTCCTGGACATACCCTAGGTGTCTGACTCAGGGGGATGCTCAACAGTGGCCTGGAAACTCCATGAATTCTCTGAGATATTTGAATTAGGGAGCAGAAGAGAAGTACATTCCACCGAAGTGATTATAAAACCACAGAAACTGTTTTTGCAACTGTTATTTTGGACCCAGCTTCTCCCTTTGAAGTAGCGCAACTTCAGACATACTTGTGTTAGTTCCTAAGATGAACGCTCTAAAGGATTCAGTGTGAAACATGTATGCGTGTCCCAGTAATTGATCTTGAAGAAATGGCAATTAGAAAATCATAGTTACCTCATTTAGTGCATTGCACTGTATCTACAGGAAAGTTAGGCAGGAAACCCAGGTTGATATTAAAACTAAAAGGAATACAAAAAAAAAAAAAAAAAACTAAAAGGAACACAAAACTTTTATAAGTTAATATAGATTTTTTGACAATCCAAGTGGTTTTATATTTTTCCAATTTTTCTACAATGACCATTCATTACTTTTTTTTTGGTAAAAAAAAAACTTCTTAAAAACCTGTAAATTTTTTCACTCCACTGAAAATTAAATTCCTATTGTTATTTTGGAAATTGAGTTTGTTATGTAAATTTGCATTTGGAAATTTCCTTGTATGAGGTCTATATGAAAGAAATGGAAACAGTGATTTTGGCATAAGGATATTTTAAACAACACTGCATACAATGGTGAGAAATATAAATCCTTAATACGAGGGAGATTTAAAAGAAAACAATGTGATGCATCTCAACCATTGACAATGGAATGATTAAAATTAAGCTTGTTAGGCACCTTATGAACAAGGAAAATGTTTATACCATAGTTGTTAATTGACTACAACAATATATAACTTATATTTTCAGATAATAATAAATGTTTAAAAGAGTCATTAGGAACCCAATATGCTACGACAGAATGTTAGCTATGGCTGCTTGTAAGTGTTAAAATAAGCTATTTCATTCTTCTATTTTAATCTTTTATATTTTATTATATATCTTCTATTTAATTTTTATAAAATTTTCAATTATTTAAATTTCAATTTATATATTTTTGGTTTTATGTTCAGACAAAACTGGCAAAAACAGAACAACATAACATGATTTTTGGGGGGAATTTTGAGCTATATTTTCAATATCTGGAATTCCTTCAGACAACTGTCATGGACTTAGGGAAACCATACATATCATCCATCTCTCTCACCTCAAGTTTGAACTAAATGAGAACCATGACCAAAAGAGTAAAGATGTGAAGCCAAAATACACTTTGTTGTTAATAAAGCCAATTATCTATAGGTTAGTTGCTTTTTTGATAACAAACCCCAGAATTTAATATACCTCTCCCCAATAATAGGTATACCAAATATACCTATGAAGAAAGAGAAGAAATAATAAGCCATCTCTTCATGTCAGGTTCTGCTCTCAAACTCAGTGGCCAAATAAGTCACTCATCTTTTGAAAGGGAATGAGTTAAGGAAGGCTACAGAGGTGGAGCTAGTAACGTTATGCTTTGGAATCCCCTCCACTGGGAAACAGGGAAGGAAACCCCAGAAGTTAGAAAGTTTGGCACATAGCACCTGGTTGGCTCAGTCAGTTAAGCGTCTGGCTCTTGATTTCAGCTCAGGTTGTGATCTGAAGATGGAGATCAAGCCCTGCAATGGGCTCTGTGCTGGGCATGGGGCCCGCTTAGGATTCTCTCTTTCCCTCTGCCCCTACCTCCCCCACCCTCACTCCCCACCTCACCTCACCCCTTCCTTTCTCTCAAAAAAAAAAAATTTGGCACATGAATTTTAGTGAATCCTACCTATTATATGTAAGAAGAAATGCATTTCTATGTATTACGTTTGTTTTTAAATTTTGTTCATGATCCCTAGGACAAACGATATGTGCACTTCTGTTAATAAATTTATACTTCACAGTTACTAACTCTTCCTGAACAATAGAATCAAACTTAGGAAAAAAATATTTAGAGTATTTATCAAAAGTCATCTTGACGTGGTTGATATAACAAGGCTTCTACATATACCTGTAGGTTTGATGTTGCTATTAGTTATATATATTCTAAAAGGAAAACATTCCTTTTTATATATAAAGTAAAAGATAAAACTATTCTTCACTTTTTCAAATGGAAAATTATAAATCATTGTTAATTACCTTTTTTACAGGAATAAAATGCTATATAACTCTAATACACTTTTATGTCATTTAACAATATACCTTGGACATCCTTCTATGGCAGCATATGGAGATCAAGTTTTTAAAATAAATGCAAAGCATCCTATTAAATGGGTACATTTTTTATTTCTTTGTCTAATTCTCCCTTGGTGAACCATTAAATTTGGGGGCATTAAAAATGCACCAAATCTTATTAGTGGAACTATATATTTCTTCACTTAGCTTATTTTCTAAACTAAAATAGTACAATCAAAATGTCTATGTAAAGAAATGCACAGCTCAATTTTTGTTACTATGCCAGTACAAGCAACCATAAAAAAACTTAATTGAGTAACATTCTACCAAAAATAATTATTTTGGATAAATTTCCAGTTCATTGGAAGTGCTTTGTACTTTATTTTCACTGTATCTGAATACAGAAAAAATGATAAAAAAATTGGATTAGTTATCATGTTATTCTAGCAGTATTTCCACAGTCTAGTGAAATATACAAATGTAATATTTAAGGTTCATAATTACACAATATTTCAGGAGAAAATTAGTAAAATATGGTGAATTTGTACTTGTTCCAAGATATAATTTTAATGTGTTTCTAATTAAGACACTTAATGAGTGAACCAATTGGCATGTTTTGTTTAGAAATATATCTAACAATTTGTTCAGCCAGAGCCTGAACAAAAAGAAACATTTTTCCTTTCAGACTATATATTCTAAAAGCAACACCTATTATTTAGGTATATTTAAACTTCGTTATGTCACGATTTCTAATCTGCTATTTCTAACCAGTTTATGGAAATAGCTCATTCATTCCTTCACTCATCTGTGAACAACATATACTTTGACCATGAATGCTTCAGTTACAGTGTTAAGTGATAAGAATACACTTAAGATGTGTCAGATATGACTTCTGTCCTTTAGCATTTTATAGAAACTATATCATTCTGCTAAAAAAAATAAGCTGCAGTAGTCTACACAGTCTAAGATCAGCAGTGTAGACTCAAGCAATTTAAATAATACACATACACATTATATTATCATAGGATTTATTTGAATCAATGTGTGAATTATACTATTCTCTGATTATTACTGTAAAGTGTGCACAATGCTTATTCACCCATTTAGGCAAAATGATAAAGTATTCCAATGTGTCCTTGAGGACAAACCTTCTATTTTAATGTTTAAGAGTTTAAGTGTTTATGATATATATTCTACCCAACCACATCTCTGCTTCCAGAGAAAATCAATATTTTCATGGCCATCAGATGGACATTTCTACATAAAGAGAGAAAAACAGTTAATCTGATCTCCCTGGAAGCACACCATATTTTCTATTCTATTCTAGTTCTTTTCCCAATTCAAGGTTCTATTATCAAAACACTGTTCAACAGATATCTGCAGCATCAGTCTTAGTCTTAGCTAAGGAATCAGTGACCTATTGAGAAGGGGGGAAGAAAACTTAGGAAGGAAGTTATGTGATTTTTTGCTGGTTTGTTTTTTTAATTCATGGATAAAAGGACTATAGAGCGTTTATCCTTTGTAAGGCACTGTGCTAGGTGCTAAGGAACCTTGGGAGAATGAAGCAGAACTGAACTGGAGAGGAAGATTAAGACTGAAATGGTCAAACTATTATTTTGTTACGGATGCCGTGAAGTTTAAGATCTTCTAATTTCCATACATTCGATTGTATACATGAGACTCTTCTTGTCTCAATGTATTTTGTCCACAAGTTTTTTTTTTTTTTAGGAGTGAAGATCAATGCTTTCATATCATTCCAATTATGCATGTAAAACATCTTCCACCAGAAGCCTGAAAAATATGTATATTTTTCACAATTCTAGTTATCTTTAAATAAAAGCAAACATAAATAAAAGTGTTTTCTTTATATATGATGGGTAAGATGAGAATAAACTGGGTGTGTATTATCTGCCACTTGAGCTGAGAATGAGTATTACCTAGGAATTTGCTTGAAATGGAGAATCTCAAGCCCCACCTTGAATATGCACTTCAAAAGATCTTTAAGTGTCCATATTAATGGTATAATAAAATTAAGAAGCACTGCTCTATAGAAGTTTGTGGAGCTTGAAACAGAATGAGAAAAGGTTACAAGGCGAGGTAAGGTGCTAAAAGGAATGGCAGGGAGAGAGGAGATACATTCGAACGGTAACTACAGCCCGGCAGACGTGCTATTTGGATCACTCCTCCGCTTGTTCTCCTTTAGACTATCCAATGATCCTGGGAGCATTCTAAGAGGTTTGTGATGCGCTCCTATAAACTCAGGCAAAATAAAATTACACATTCTGGACCTACAAGTCTCTTGACCTAGATGGCGATCTTTCCTAAGCAAATTGAATGTTTTAAGTTATTTTTGAAGAATTACCGCAGCTGTATTGTTTTTCTTCTGCCATACATTCCCAGCAATGAGCCAACGACAAAGCCACCAGGCATCTAAAACCCTATTCTTTCCTGAAATGTGGAAGAATATCCTAAGTGAACATCTTCCGTAGAATTATTAGACTCTTTCCTTTGCACTATCGTAGAACTTAATTCCTGCCTTGAGGATTATATGTTTGTTTCCTCCTAAGACAGTCTCCCTGAAAACAAACCCAGCCTTCTGTTTCCGGCGTTCCAATCAATGGCACGGTGCCTATCCACAGCAGGTGCTTTATACCTGCTTAATTAGGGAAGGGCTGATTGGTTAAATGACGGAATGAATGATGGACTCAATAGTTTATGTAAAGGAGATTTCATTTGTCCTCATAGGCTAACAAGGAAAGCAAAGGAGAGCTGTGTCCTCAGCAGTTGTGTGGAGAGGGTCATTATGCTACAGGGGCCCATCCCTTGATTTTTCAAGTGGCAGCTGCTCCATTCACGCAGCAGGTAACGCTAACTACTCCATCACTGATAGCTCCAGGGAAGGCCACTTATGGGGTAACTGCCACTTTAGGGAGATTTCCTATTTGCAGAAATAGCAGGCTACATGTCTATCCTATTCCTCGTATACATTTCATGCAACTTCTGGACACCAACATGAATGTATACAAAACATTATATTGAGTCTGGTTGTCTTCTCTGCCACATCCAGGGTCACTGAATAGGGCAGACACACCTTACAAGGATTTAAGGAGTTCTTGTGAAAATAGATAATAAGAGAGATGCGAGGTAATGTAAGTAAAATCATAAAATGAATTTTATGTATCATTAATTCTGATAACTGATTTTATTGCTTTAGAAAATTATTATGGTAGTCTGCTACAAAATACTTAACCTAATTTAAATTTCAGAACACAGTTTTTGGCAAATCACTAGAAGCAATATTTTTAATCAATGAAGTGGAACTAATTTGGATTTCAGATGCAGAGAGAGAGAGAGAGAAAGAGAAAGAGGGTAGTGGGGCGGGGTGGGGTGGGGTGGGGAATTTCCTAAGGTAAGCACTTTGTATTTCACAGCTGTGTTTTAAACATTGTTAGAGGAGCAAAATTAAATAATGATTTTTTTTCTATACAAAAAACCCACAAAAGAGGAAAGTCTGAACTATTTCCTTGCTAGCATATTTTAATTTATATTTTTATAAAGTCATTATGGTTCCAGGAATTACTTTATTACCACTACACACCATAATGTTGCAAAGAACCAGATGATTTTTAGAAGTTCTATTAGAATACCTAGCAAATATATTTGTTTAAATTTTATTTATTTGAAAAAATTTTTTTATTTATTTGAGATAGAGGCAGAGCAGGAAGGAAGAGGTAGAGGGGGAGGGAGAAGCAGACCTCTCCCACGCCCCATTGAGCAGGGAGCCTGATGTGGGGCTTAGATCCCAGGACCTTGAGTTCATAACCTGAGCCAAAGGCAGCCGCTTAACTGACTGAGCCACCCAGGCATCTCTTGTTTTAGGAATCAGTATTTTAAGAGTGCCTTTGCTTTGCTCTGACCAACAATTTCACCTTAACAAGTTATTCTGAGTCACAAAAGTTTAAAACAGGAAAGAGAGAGCTACATTGTTTTCTAAAGTTTAATTTTTCCAGTTTGTTCAGATTTATTTGATGGCATCATCCTTTTTAAAAGGTTTGGCTGCATCAGGCATTAGTGCTATAAATAAAGGTCTCTTATATAGATGAAAAAGAAAGTCTCTACTTTCACATTTGCCCACTATAAAATGTTGGAAAATGTGAGAAAAGGCAATGTTCATATCAGTCAGTTGACTACATGCTGTGAATTGTAGGCAGCTCTCACAGAATCCTGGCTTCATTTCCTTGTTTTATTTCTTCCCAGAGCAATCATCCATGATACCAGCAAATAAAGCTATCCACTGCACTTAACCTAAAACCTAGATGAGGTCAGTGACTGTCAGAGTCGAATAAGAGCCAGCAGTACATAAACCGGTCTGTCCTCTGGACATTGTGGAGGAATGCAAACATTTTTTAAAATGATGCATGTGTGTTGATAGGAGGAAAAGTGAATTAACTCAGCTTATTCAACAGAGATCAAAGGCTTTAAAATCAATGGGCCAAATTCTGCTTTTTATTTATGTGTCTATCACTCCTGATGAAGTCAAGATGCCCATAAATGAAAGCAGGAGGTGGCCCAACTCATTCTAGATATTGGCATGTTTTAGCTTTGTCTTAAAATGTGATGTTTTGTATCACACACACACACACACACACACACACACACACACACACACAAAAGGTTATGTACAGATCACCTATTTTTACTACCTGTGATTGACATCCCAGTTTCTACTGACATACCTTTTCGTTAAGATGTGTGGAAGTGCATGAGAAGACTTCACTTCAACCAAATGAATTTAACATGATTTGGTGGAAAATTAGGTACTTAGAAAATGATGTCAGGAACCAGTTTGCTAGGTGGTCCTCAAAGAGCAGGCCACCTGAGTCTCAGGGGGAAAGTTAATCATCCCCTAAAGAAATGAAAATTATGATCCTCTTAGAACACACCATGGAAGAGATAACTGAATCGAAGAACTTTTGAATGGAAAACAAGAGCTGCATTTTTCACAAAGCAAGTTCAAAACGTCCAATATGTGTCATGGAGAGCACTGGATTACTTTCTAGGAAACCCAGCATGCCCTCATCAGTGGGGAGGAGAGATTATCAGGAAATTACATTGGGCCACTGATGATTTAGGCTCCTTAACAGACCATTTCACCAAACAGGAAAGCCAAAAGTCTCAGACAACAACTGCAGCTAGAAAGGAGGATACTCGGACAAGTACCCCATACTTAGGTGATATTATTTCAAATACCATAATCTCATCCTCAAAATATCAGAGGACATAGAGGAAATGCATTGGGGTTTCTTCAGGATGTGGTAGAACAATATGACCCATACAAAAAGGATTCCTTTTTTAAAGGTCATGGATTGATATACAATGGAGTAATTCCAAAATAATCTATGAATACTGTACATATTCATATACATTAAAAGAAAATAATCAAAAGATAATAAAGCAAAACACAGAATACCTGTATCAGAATATTTAAGAAGGATTACTTCATTAGCCTTATACTTTCTACATTTTATAACAAAATAGCATACTTAAATATTAGACCAGAGTACAAATATTTAAAGAACTGCTGTCTTCTACATATATGTACAATGAAAAAATACACATAATTTTTTTTATTTATAAGCAAAATTAAAAATGCCTTAAATAGAACATAAAGTGAAATCTGTGAATAAATTCTAGGCTCAATTTCGATCCCAGGACCAAAATAAAGTGAAATTTCTTGATATTTTAATCACATAGGTATTCTGACATTGGTTCATTTGAATTAAACATTTAGACCATTTCAAAATACACTTACTGAATGCCTGTCCTATCCTGAAAAATGAGATCCCAAGAGTTTCATGAACTCTACTATTAATTTACAAATTATGTTAAAATAAAGCATTTTATTTCATCCTCACAACTCTGTAAACTTATTTTCAGCAAATGTATAGTTGAAGAAGTAAAGGATTAGGTCACATAGTTAGGAAATAAGAGAGACTAAGATTAAAAGCAGTGTCCTTTCCCATGCTCCACTTTCTATTATAATTGTTTCCTGATGTGTCCCTTCCCACGTTATACTTTCTACTATTATAACTGCTTCCTAATAACAAATAAAAGATTCAATATTTTTGATTCACTATAGACTAAAGGTGTTATTTGTGGAAAGTTTGAGATAGGGTAACTAATTCTTTGTAGGACAATAATGACCAGTGACAAAATGATTCCAAAAAACAAATATGCTTCCTGTTCTCTATGGAGTTACCAGAGAGGGTGGATCTTGTTGGATAACAGAATACTGTATGGCACATTTTGTAGGAGCAGAAAGAAGACCAGTCCAAATGATATAGAGGAAAGGTAAAATGGAAGGAATTGAGCCTAGAGAAAATGGTAGGGCCACACAGCATTAAACTGTGACGGTAATGTCGAGAACTTTAGTGTTCCTCATTAAAGTCTAGGAATCTATTCAAATATTTTAAGAATATTCAGACTTTATTTGTTAAAAAAATATGGCTTGTAATATGTAGAATTGTGAGAAACCAAAGTGGTCACACAAGTCACTGAGGAAGATAACCATTGGTCTCTATGATTCAGTAATCTTCAAAACTGGGCCACAGTAATGTAGGGCCAGCTACAATTTGCTATGGATTATGAACCAAAATATATATAGAATCCATTAACTCCAATTGTTTATATATATATATATATATATATATATATATATATATATATATATATATTTTAAAGATTTTATTTATTTGACAGAGAGACAGCGACAGGGAGGGAGAGATCACAAGCAGGGGGAGTGGGAGAGGGAGAAGCAGCCTTCTCTGAGAAGGGAGCCTGAAGCAGGGCTTGATTCTAGCACCCTGGGTTCATGACCTGAGCCGAAGGCAGAGGCTCAATGACTGAGCCACCCAGGCTCCCCTGTTTATATATATTCTTAATGGAATTGTATTTTAACTATAGTGGGATCTTTAAGGAAAGAAAAAGCGTTGTCACATTTATTTTGAATATTTGAATACTGTTTATTCATTTAAATGATTGTCACTAATAACTATTTGATACTTGACCTCAGTCAGGTATGTATACAGCTGCTGATTCAATTGTTTTGCTATGTGATTTCCTCCTTAGCAGTAACATTTTCCAACAATAAATGTTTACTTACTCTTGTATATATAATCACAAGTAGATTTTTGATCAAAATATTTTAAACAATTAAATGGATTAAACACGTCAAAAACCAAACTTCATTTTGCCAGTGAGGCTTACTTAAATTACTACCTACCAATGGTCCATATGCTTATCTTGCTTCTCAAGGACCTGGTAAATTGCAGCACCTGAAAATGCTTAATTTCAAGAACTTAATAGCTACTGTGTATTGAGAACCTGTGTAGCCAACCTGGAAATGCCTCCACTTGGATGCCCTGCATAACTAATTGAGGGATATCTGCTGTCCCTCTAGTATTCTCATCACATTCACTCCCAGGCAATGCTTGTCTGGGTTGATTCCAGCCAATGAATGAGCACTCTGGGGGTACAAATTAGGAGCATTTCTTTGAGATGTGGGATTTACCTGATGAGTGGCTTTAGCTCTAGGACCCCCAGGGGTCTTGCCAAACCTTTCTTGAATACGCACTGCACTCTGAGACTCTTTCTATTCAAACCTCCTTTCCCCTGCTCTGGGCAGCATTACAGCTTTGCAGCTAAAAGCTGTCCACACCTTCTTCCTTTCCCTTATTTTTAACTCACATTTCTTGCAATCATTCACTCATGTGAATTTTATCTTGGCATATGCTTCTCAAAGGAACTGTACAAACAGAAGCACTGAAAGGAGTGGTTTGAGAAAACAGGCATGCTAACTTGAAGTTAGCAAGGCCCCAGATAGTGATCTTTGCATTACTAAAGATTTCACTGTTGGTGACCTGAAAAAGATGTCCATGAGGAGGGAAATTCTCTAATAGGCAGATTCCAGGTTTTAAAGATACAGGGGTAAGTGGGTTCTGATTTCTAATATATGTGCTTGGGGGTGCAGTTCCCCCACTTCCCCACCAAGCAATGCTCTGCTACCAGCTGGGTGCTCTATAATACAACTCAATTCTGACACTATCTATTTGGAAATAACATCGGATTCTACAGGTTAAGGGTTCAGTCCTGCAAGACTGTCCCCATTTCAGATGCCAGTCCCAAGCCCAGTTTATTACCTGTGTTTCTCACCCATCAGCTATCAGCTCCCAGGATGCCCTGCTTGGGTTTAATTTGCTAGAGTGGCTCAGAGAAACATTACTTACTATATAACAGCCAGATGAAAGAGATGCATAGGTCAGGGTAAGGGGTACAGGCTGAGCTTCCGTGCTCCCTCCAAGCATGCGATTCCCGAAATCTCCATCCATATGTCCACCAGCCTGGAAGGTCTCCAAACCCCATCCTTTTGGGTTTTTAAGGAGGTTTCAGAACATAGACGTGATTAATTAAATCAATATCCACCTGTGATTGAACTCAATTGCCAGCTCTTCTCCCCTCCCTGGAGGTCAGGAGGGTAGGACTGAAACGTCCAACCCTCTTATCAGGTGGTTGGTTCCTCTAGCAACCAGGCCCTCCTTAAGTGGAGTCCAAAAGTCTCCTATTAACATAACAAAGGACACCTTGCTCACTCCCATTACTTAGGAAATTCCTTGTTTTGGGGAGCTTTTTGCCAGAAAAGATGAAGACCAACTGCAATATCTTATTATAAATCACAATATCATAGAAGGAAATAATACCTGCAGGTATAGTAGAGTCCATGGCTACAGCTGAACTGTGTTGATACATTGTAGAGGGATAGTGAGAAACTGAAGGTCATTAATTAGCAACTAAAGGCTACACATGAAAGTCAGGGAATCTCTTTAGTAACTTACAAAGAGGCACTTATCACCTGAAATGGATGACTAGACACAGCAGGTGGCGGACTGAGGCCCAGATAGAATAACATCTGCTGTGACATTTAAATTTCCAACCAAAGTAGGTCATTATGCTAACTTCAGACCCTTATCGTTAAAACTTGGGACCAAGTAACATGGGATGAGCTATCTAGATGAATGTACCAAAAGATGTTAGCTTTAGAGAGATCTTTAAACCCTCAAGAGTCATGTAGGCAGGCCAGGTCCGAGGTCACAGAGAGGGTTCTGCAGACCAGCCAAATAGGCTCCTGGGCTTCAAGCAGGATGGAAATCAAACACAAGCCAGCAGGAAATGAGAGCAGAGTATATCGGAGATACAGAGAGAGCAGATACAGATGGAACGAGCATCTGGGAGACTCCGAAAGGAAAAGGAACATGAGTCTTGTCTTTGCTTGGAGGTCGCAGTTTTTATTGAGGATGGTGGGCTCATTTTTCCATCCAGAACTCTGACTGGAGAAATATCTGGGTCCCTAGGAGGAAAGGCCCTGCAACACAACCACAAGTGTGTACTGTAATAATTCCTCTAGTCTACTGCAAAGTGACCTATGGTCATTTGACCAGGTGTTTACAGTGGGAACAAAAGAATGCCCAGGCATTACAAACACTGAGGGAAAAAAGGATTGATTTTAGTAATACCTGAAGACCTAAAGCATCAAATCAACCTCCTTTTAGAATAGCATGCCGGTTACATTTTTGCTCACAGGAAAAAAGCCAATAATTTTTGAGAGCCTGATTCATTAGGCACCAATGACATCATTTAGTAACATTCATATATCTGTTTATTACATTATCATCATTATTAGAAGTACGATTGGCAGACATCGTGGTATGATATAAAAAGCATGGCCTTTTAGGCACACTGCATTCATGGACTCACCTAGTGGTTATTTCTGTTCTCGAGTGTATAATTGGAATTGATATACTCGACAGTTGGAATAACTGCCACATTTGGTTCTTGGTCTATGGGGTAAAAGCTATTGTGGTGGGAAAAGCCGAAGTGGGAATCTCCAAAACTGTTCCCCCTCACACACTGGCCAAAATATAAATCCAAAACAGTGAAGTGTTCTGTAAGGAGAAAGGGAAAGTGGTGGATTTTAGTGCCATGATTAAAGATGTCAATGGTGCAGAGATATTAATACCTATCATATATGCATTTATTTTGCCATTTGGTATCTGTAGAAGGTGGAAGGATCTGGAGAATAAATGTGGACTACTGCAATTAGTAGTATCTATAAATAGCTGAAGGAAAGGAAAATTAGCAAAGTTGGTTTATAGATGGTTTAGCTTTCCATGTGGGTGCAAGCTGAAAAAAAGGTAGCGCCCTTGAAAGACAGTGGAGAATGACGATCTTCCCAGTAGTTAGAATTGCAAGCATTGCACTACTCATTTACTTTATGTAGAAAGGGAAGTGGCCCAAGGAGAGGGCATGATAGAGACACAGAGACAGAGACTCTTGGGCAGCAATGACTTGGTTATCTGATCAGGGCCTGGATGTGTCCATCAGTGGATGGACATTGGGACTGGACATCCACATCAGTGGATGGAGAGTGAAAATTTCTGTATCGTACGTTAATGGCCAGGAACAAGCACCCAGAAAACAACAGGTGTTGAACAACAAATTGGGCAAAATGACTTGGCCAATCAATACTAGTGAATCATCATCCTTGTATACTCTGGACTGGCACAATGGGCACATGAACAAAATGATCGTGGTGGCAGAAAATAAGGCTATAATGGGACAAATTCCTTACTAGAAGTGCCAACAGTAAATACACAGAGGAATAGGTAACTATTTTGTATATTGAATGCCTTTCCTGCCCACAGAATCATAATCAGCAGTACTATTTGGGGTCTTATGGAATATCTATTCCATAAGGATGTAATGCATAAAACATAATATCTAGTCAGATAATCTGCTTTATAGTGAAGGAGATATGTGAGAGCAAACATGACCATGGGATCATGAGATCCACTGATAGAATAAAGTATTGTGCCATCCAGAAGTAGTTGGGCTTATAGAGACTGGAATGGCACAACTGAAGTGCCAACACAGAGGCAACCCTCTGAAAGAATAGGGTGACATCCTTAAGGACACAGTATTGTGCATTAAGTTAGAGACCTTTATATAAGGATGTATCCACAATGGACAAATATATGGGTCTGCCAGCCAAGGAGTAGAAGCAGAACTAGCTTCATTTACCATTAGTCCTAATGACCCATGGAGTAGTTTCTGCTTGTTGCCCTCAGAGTTTACATGGTTGAAAGTCCTAGTCCCCAAAGAGGTGTACTTTTGCCAGGGGACCCAGTAAGTGCTCCAGTGGACTACAAGTTAACTGTTGCTAAAGCACATTAGAGTCCTTGTATCCATGGAACAGAAGGTAAGAAGAGTTGCTGTCATCACAAGAGTAATGGACCTTGATCACAAGGAGGAGGTATAACTGCTTTTATACAATGGGGACAGGGAAGAATAAGTATGGAACCCATGTGATACCTGCAGTTGCCTCCTGATATTTACTTACACCACCGAAACTGTAAAAGGACATGCATAGCAAGTCTGGTTTGAGAATGCATGATTCTCAAGGACTTGGACACTTTAGTAATGAAGGTTTGGACCCAGGACCATATAAGCCATCAGGACCTGCCAAGGAGATAGCTGAGGGTTAGAGTGAGAGGTATTTAGAATGGATAATAGAGGAGTGATAAATAAGTAGTAGTTGGGACCCTGCAACCAACTGTAGCAAAGAGGGAGTTGCTTGTCCTACAAGACTGCTCCTTCACATTTTCGCCTTAGAAAGAGAAGCTCATGGGAACCATAGAGAAAAAAAAAATCTGTAAACTTATGGAGTAAATTATATCTACATTGCACAAGAGGTGGATAATGGCAGCCATGAAAATATGCAATTCAAACCATATTGTGGGTAGCATGCTTGACCGATGTTCAAGCTACTGACTCTCTGGACTCATCATATGTTCATGCTGAGACCACATTTCTCATAGGCTTCTTCCACATACTGACTTGAGTACTGTAGCGTATGGTACTACAAGCCTACTCTTGCAAGGCATGAGATCCTTTACTGTGAAACTTTGGCTCCAGAACGACCACTACCCTGACTGAACCTTTCTTGGAATCGCACTGCAGTTAGATTCTTTCTGTTCAATTCTCCTGTCTTTCCTCTTCTTGTATATGTGTTGGACATCATCACAGTCTGAAGTCTCTCTCTGACTTGTTTTAATTTCACTACCCTTTTATCCTTCACCAATGTTTTCCCTCACAAATTTCTTGCAAATCATATTCCATGCTGGTGTCTATTTTCTGGAGATCTCTAACACAGTCTAGAATGGGCGGGAGGCATAAGACATTCTCTGTCATGTTAACAATAGTTATATAAGGTAAATGTCATCATCACCATCATGTCCATAAGAAATTGGTGCTCCAGAGGTCAACACATTTGTCCAGGAAAAAAGCTAGAAAACTGTGAAGCAAACTCTGCCTGAATCTAAGTCCAGTTCATTTTCCACTACACCTAGGAGTGATTCTTCACTTTTAGCCCCAAGTTCAATTATTACCTAGTCCTTTGGAGTCTAGTCATTTTTCCATGGGAACCATTTCAATTTGGCCCAGGTTCCAAAATACCTTTTGCTCTTTACCCTCCATCCACAGTGGCTTCTTCCATTTTTATTACATGCATATTACTTCCTTCTGCAATAGGGTCAAATAAAATCTCTCTCCCACCTTCTTTCTCTGGCTAGTTTCTCTTTATACATTAGATCTCATCAAATATTATTTTTTCTGAAAAGTATCTCTAGCTTCCATTCAGCTACAGTTAATATTGTGTTGTCATTTTTTAATTTTAACCCTTCCACCATTCATATAATCCATATGAAACAGACATAACATCCGATTTCACCTTTGTTTTGCCAGTGTCTTATATAATATCTACCACAGTAGACACTCACTAATATATCATTGAAAGACTGAAGAAAAGATGAAATGAATACACTATGCTGTTTAACACTTGGTTTTTAGAACATACATTGTATTTGTTTCAAAATTCATTCCATTTGCAAAAGATGATTAGAAATGGTTGACATAAATTTAGTGCTTTACTTGTCATCCTTGCTAATAAATTTCAGTCACCATGTAGTAACTACTAAATCATAAGTTGAGAGACTGAGAGCTCATCAAATGAGGGTGCTAAAATGGTGGTACCATTACATTTATCGAACCAGAAAATTATCACTGGAGTGACTTTGAAAAGCACAAAATGGTCACTTTTTTTCTCTCTTTTTTATTCTTCTAATAATATCACAGAAATCCTATTGTAAAAAAATGAGAAATGTATGATTTGTCAATGAGGAGAATAAAATTAATGTTATTGGCCATTATTCAGTTTTCCTCTGCCTCCATGTAGAGGGGATTCCACCCTTCCAAACTTTTGAATTTGAATATAGCTGTCAAGTAAGTTATGGCCATGAAACAGGACATGAGGCATACTCAACTTCCCAGATCTCGCTTCCCCTTCCCTGTGGACACTTGAAGGACATATTGGGATGTCAGGGCATTTCCACCAGGATCCATGAGTGTCTAGTGCAGAATTCTGAGCCATGCAGCAAGAAAAAGAAGAAAATATTAATTAGAAGCCACTGATACTTACGTGCTACTTTTCCACACATTAAAATATACTCTATCCTGACTCTTTAGGTATACTCCTGAAAACATGCAGGAGGGCATATCTGCCTGAATATATATTTTCAAATTCTTTTCTAGCTGAAATAGAGGACAAAGAACTATGTACATGGAACAATAACTGAACGAACATATAATCTCCATAGCCATTTGGGTCTTAGGTGTCACTTTTTTTTTAAGATTTTATTTATTTATTTGACAGAGAGAGAAACAGAGAGAGAGGGAACACAAGCAGGGGGAGTGGGAGAGGGAGAAGCAGGCTTCCCTCTGATCAGGGACCCCAAAGCAGGTCTTGATCCCAGGATGCTGGGATCATGACCTGAGCCAAAGGTAAACACTTAACAACTGAGCCACCCAGGCTCCCTGCACATTTTATTATTATGTGAGTGATATCTACTTAACATTTAATGGTCACCAGGTCATGAATTATCTTTACTAAGAAAGATTTCTTAAAAGTTTACTACATAATTGTTTTTTTTTCTTTTTTTGAAACCCTGAAAAGGTTATGGTTTGAAGTGGTTATGAAAATTACCTGGAAAGTAATTAATATAAAGTCCTAGAACAAAGATGATCTCTGAAATATGAAGCAAAAATATGAGTCATTAACATTTTATGTTTTAAGCAATAGTCCACTAGAATATTTCAAAAGCATGAAGCCTTTTTAATTTTTATTGTTTGGTTAGGGTATTTTGTATGTGTTTGTTTTTACTTTTCAGTAATGTAAACATATGTTTTCCATATGGAAAATGTACTATGCTTTGTGTATGCTATCTCATTCCTTTAAAGTATGGTTTTAATCTTGATGTCTTTTTACATAAAAAAAGCAAAGGTTGTCAAAAAATGGAGTAAGATTTTAGAATATACCTGAAATATGTATTTGCACATATGTAATGTCCCATAATATAAGCATCATTAAATATCTCAGGACCTTAATTTGCCTTTTCAACTTTTCTTGAGTTCAAAGTGCAAAAGCAAGAACATGTATTTCTGTATTTATCTTTTATCTCTCCCGCCTTGTTTTGATGGATTAGGTACTGTAGGGAGTGCCGCCTTGCAGCAATTGATAAGTAGATACTCTCACAGAGGGAGAAAGGAAAGTTTACAAAATGTTACTTCTTATAGTTTGTAAACTTCTCCCTCACAACAGTTCTTAAGGAGAGAAAATCTTTTCAGTCTGTTTCTTGATTCTTGAGAAAATAACACATCATTTCTTATCCACAAAAATGCAGAGTTAATGTTTCTGAGTTGGTTTCCTAGTCACATGGTAGAACATTCAAGCCCATTAATAAATAACTGAATTAGGTATAATTTACTATGTATAATCACCATTGTTAAAATTAATTGTCTTAACATCGAAGTCTTTAAATTATTTATTTTACTAAAATCCAATTTAAACTTCACTGTACAAAAACTTGTGCAAAGATAATTAACTAATCATAGCAGCATTTATCATAATAGCAAAAACAAAACAAAAAAAAAAACCCACAATAATCCAAATGGTGAATGGATAAACACGGTGTCATATGTCTATACAAAGAAATGCTACTTGCAATAAAAATGAATGGAATATTGATGGATGTTGCTGTTTGGACTAACCTCTGAGATATTACAGCAAGTGAAAAAAGACACAAAATAGCACATACTGTATAATTGGATATATACAAAATGTTCAGAAAGGGCAATTTATAGAGACAAAGTAGATTAGTGGTTGCCTGGTTGTTCTAAAACCAAATGTTGGTGATGGTTGGTAAACTTACTAAAAACTATTTAATTGTGCACTTAAAATGGGTGAATTTTATGCTATGTACTTACTATATCAATAAAATTGTTTAAAATACCTAATTCAACATTATTGAGAAAATTACATATGAAAGGCTATTAAGGAAAACCAATCCTAATTACAATAAAAATGCTTAATATTAAAAAAGAATATCTCTAAAAATATTTATAATTATTGTCTGTAGCTATTGAAATAGGTGGTTTGAATTTTATTTCTGACATTTTTTACTGCATTTTACGCTATTACATTCTAAAGTAAGATAGTTAAGGTAAAAATTAATTCACGCATGGCATTTTCATCATGTCTGAATTATATGGATAATTAGCAATTTGAAACTGGTAAGAGGTACTCAAAAACTTTAAAAACATATGCTGTTATAAAATTTATGTTTTCATGATTAGTGACAAAACAGAAAAAACATTTGAAAATCCAACTATGTAAATGATACTAACAAAATAATAATAATAAAAAAAGAACCAACTGAAATCTCAAAAAAGTAAAAAGTATCAACTGATAAAGACAGAGGATAAAATGTCATAAACCTGATTTGAGAACTTTTTTTAATTAAAAAAGAAAATCTTAAGGTGAAAAAAGCCAGTCTGAAAATCTGTTTTGATTCCAAGTATATGACATTTCTGGAAAAGGCAAAACTATAGAGAGAGAGTAAAAGATAAGTGGTTGGCAGAGTAATTAGAGGGAAGGGAGAGAAGTGAAGCACAGGGAATTTTTAGGGCAGTGTAACTATTCTGTATTATAAGGTAATGGCAGATACATGTCATTATGCATTTGCCAAACTCACAGAACTGTGCAACAGAAGGAATGAACAGTAACATAAACTATCAACTTAATAATAATGCATTCATGTTGGTTTATCAGTTGTAACAAAAGTACCATATCACGATGTTAAAAATAAGGATAGTTCTCTTGCACGGTTGGTGGGAATGCAAACTGGTGCAGCCACTGTGGAAAACGGTATGGAGTTTCCTCAAAACTTTAAAAATACAACTACCCTACCATCCAGCAATAGTACTACTGGGTATTTCCCCAAAGCATACAAAAACACTAACTCAAAGGGATACATGCACCCCTATGTTTATAGCAGCATTATTTACAATGGCCAAGATATGGAAGCAAACCAACTATCCATCAATTGATGAATAGAAAAAGAAGATGATATATATTGTATATATATAATGAAATCTTATGTAATGAAATATTACTCAGCCATAAAAAGAATGAAATCTGGCCATTTGTAATGGCGTGGATGGAACTAAAGTGAAATAAGTCAAAGAAAAACAAATACAATATGATTTCACTCACATGTTGAATTTAAGAAACAAAACAAACAAGCCAAGAAAAAAAGAAAGAGAGAAAGAGAGAGGGAAACCAAGAAATAGACCCTTAACTATAGAGAACGGATTGATGGTTACCAGAGGGGAGGTGGGTGGAAGATGGGTGAGGTAGATGATAGGGATTAAGGATTGTGATCAGCACTGGTGATGTATGGGTTTGTTGAACCACTATATTGAATACCAGAAGCTAATATAACACTATACATTACTATATTGGAATTAAAAAAAAATATCCTCAACACATCCTCCGAAAAAATTGGGGTAACTGTTGGCAAGGTATAAAATATGTAGAAACTTTCTGTATTTTCAGTTCAATTTTCATATAAACCTAAAATCTAAGAAATAAAGTCAATTAATTATTTTTTAAAAGAAGTTTAATAGTTTCTGAGGGTATGTAAAATAAAATATCATTTAATTTTTTTATTTATTAAATCACTAAAAATTAAAATTAATAATAAACCAATGATAAACACAATTCTGGGAGTTATATAAAACACATACCCATTTATTTCTTTAGATATTTGAATGGATATTATGTTTTAGATATGGCAATATATTCCATATTCTTAAAAATGTTCTTCTTTGACATAATAATCACAGTCATAAATTTGTATTAAGGAAATAATATGAAAAATAAAAAATAGATTATTATTTTAATAAGCATAATGTTTGATAATAGCAATAACAAAATAAAATTTATGGTTAATATTCATTGAGAGTTTCTCCCACAGTATGGTATTCTCATTACATATATGAACTGAATTTCAAACAATGATTCAATGATTAAATAATTTGATTGTCACACACTAGATAAAATGTTATAATCCTTAATCATAGGGATAGATATTAAAAGGAAATGTAGAAAATATTTATAATATAGTGTTAATTTTAAAACAATTACAAAACCTTAAATTGTAATATTATCAAAATTCTTAAAAATTTAAAAAAGAACTGGAGTAAATATGAAAAAGTAAAAACGTTTTGTTGAGATATAGAAATTGTGAATGTTTATGTTTTTTATTTCCATTATTAGGAGAATTTTATTTATGTATTAAATACTACTCTTGGCATTACATTATAGCAATAATAAAATAAAATCCTATATTGTATTTAACACAGGCATTTTCTAAAATTAGAAATCTATTATGCACATCTACCATGATTTTAACCCAGTTTTATTGACAAAGACACAGAATGGACAGGCATTTCCAGTAATTTCCCCAAGATCACGCAAATAATAGTAAAGCCACTACCAATTATATAACTTGGGTGGTAAGTGTACAATGAACTCATTTTGTGAATATATTTGAAATATCCAGGCTTTAAATCATATAGTGAAAAAGGAAAGATTTTTTCAGTAATATTTTGAGGAAATAAAGCTCTGTCAATAAGATCCACCAAGAGGTTACATTTTAAACTGTTCTACAGTAATTATTCAACCTTTTGTTTGTAGAGATTTCACAATAGAATGATGTGGCCCACACTATTTCATTTGGTATTGACAGCTAATTCTTTGAGATAGGAAGAGTAGGAAACATTACTTTTTGGCAGATAAAAACAAAAAAATACTGAGTTTGGGGATGTTAAATCTCTAGCAGTAGGGAGGATGGAATCAGAGCCTTTCCTATTAACATCTACACCCTGGCCATTCTGCTTTCCCTAGTATCTCCTAGATTAACCTTCTGCTCTATATGCTCCATTGGGTTTCCTTATCTGAGCAATATCATGTTTAATTTCCTCGGAGAATTAAGGTTTCTGAATTCTGCCCTAAGAAGTTTTCAGGTGGGAGAAGAGCAGGAATTTAAGAGCATAAGAAGCTTACTTTTATCTTTCATCACACAAAACTCTATGTAATTCAGGAGTAAAAGATGGACAGAATTGTTTAACTTCAAACTCAAGGATGAATACAATTTTTCCTTTCTCCTTAGAAATGTACCTCGTTAGAACAACTTGACTTTTTTATTACCCAGTACATGTGAGGATTCCTTCCTTCCTAGTCTTGTATTTTCCCAATGGTAACCGAAGGTAGTGTCTAAAAAGAGAAAATGTACTCATTTAGCCATGCTGACCAACTGTCTTAGTCAACTCACTGATTTCCTTTAAAATAAGCAGTGATATCTTTGAAATCACTTTCATTTTTATAATGAAATAGTGATTTTACAAATCACATACTCTGTTACTTCTCTTCTAGATGATAAATTTAATTATTGGTTAGCTACACCAAACTTTTTAATATAACTATTATTTTGTAAGTAACTAATTGAATAATTTGCATTTTTTACATACTAATTTTAAAATTAATAAATAATAATTGGTACTTTTTAGTTTTGTGAGGTTTTGAAGCTTATTCAATGTTTGGGTGCTCTTTAAAAACAATGCAACATTTTAGTTATAAATCAGGTATAGGACATTTGAAGGAACCCTAGTAAATAAAGATCCCACAGTTTAAGTTATATCAGCTTCTTGGTAAATCAACTTTTGCTAACATATAGTGAATACTTTCCCAATAGTCTTTATTGAAAATGCTTTACATGCGTTAGTTCATTTTTTTCCCTTTTAATGTCCATGTGAGGTAGATATCTTTATTAACCACAACTGATGAATAAGGACACTGAGGCAGAGAAAGATTAAGAAGATAATAAATGGTAGAGCTGGAATCAAACCTAGCATCCTGTTCCTGGATTTCTAAATTTAAAAAAATATATATTAGTGAGAATACCTAAAAATAGACCTTTATCATCTTGCCTAACACCTTTATTTTAGACAAAGAACATCAGACAAGTTAAGTGACTTAACAAAGCTTATATATATAGCTGGGTTATTTGTCATTAAGTTAAAACTGAAACTTTAAGTGACATTTGACTTTCATCTCAGTTACTTTTCCTTTTAACATACCTACCAGGAGCAAATTTTAAGAGATGATGGCAAATCACCATGACACTAAGCCTTGTTAACTGATTTTGTTTCAAATTATTGGCTTTGCAGCAATTTCAAGCTTAGGCACTTTATTTTTTTCACTGAGACTTGGTACATATCTTTTGATAGCTCTAGGCACAGACATCTAGGCCACAGAAAGTCATGTCAGGTTCTATTTGTTCTTCTGCCCGTTGCAATTTTGTTCTTGCAAAGCTTTCAATTCTGCTTATTTTTGTCTGAGCTTTGGAGCAGGTTGCTTGCTTCACTCTCTGTTTAATTTAGCTACTTTCTCCCTTGTCCCACTGTTAATTCAGTGACGTATCATTCTAAACTGATCTGTCAGTCTCGTGGATTTGCATGCAACATTATTCACATTGTGCTTAGTTTTATAGAGACCTTTATGCATATCTTTGACAGGAGAAAATCTCACTGAATTGTGGAATGTTGCTATATCTGGACAAACATGTAAGCACAATCATTATTCCCATGGCTTTCTCCTAAATTTAAGTCCATTCTTTCTATCCAAAACAAATTCCTGTGCTATCAGATGGATGACAAGGAGGCATATAGCTGAATATTTGTCTTTTATTATTTACTACTTTAAAAACATTTCCTAGAAGAATAAAACACAGTATGAATTTTATTGGGAAGCAGAATAAGGTTTCTATATACCATGAAATGTGATTCCATACATTTCCTAGTGATCAGAGGCAAAAAATGAGATAAGAGATATACTAAAATATAGATATCACATAACCAGACCTTTTACTTCACCAATATGATATTGCTTGAAACACAAGAAATATCAGCACCATCCCAGGAATTGAGGATTATTGATTTTACTGGTTAGTTTTTTTCCGAAAGGTATAAAGAAGCGGTAGAAAACAGAAAAAGAATAAGAAAAAAATGAGAGTAGGCTAAGGAAACTTGGTGACAAAAATAGAAAAGAAAACACTATAGTATTTTTAATGGAAATATTTAATATGTGATAATATTGGATATATCATATTTTTATGGCATATAAGCTTTGAAAATTAGATTGGAGTACATGTATTACTTAAAGTGAACATTAAAAAGTTGGATTAGATCAGTGGTTTAAAACACATTAACCAAAAAAATCCCTTTTAAAGATAAAATCTGACAAGTATGTCTGATGTTCAAAGCAGATACGCTGAAGCTGTTCAATTTCAAAACGTGATTGGACATCTGAGAGCCCAGCTTATTTCACCTGCTGGTACTCTCCTCCACAGCCTCAAAGGGGTTGGCTGGGGCCCTAGAGGTTCTGTAGAGAATAGTATGAAAAGTTCTGGCTTCAAATGTGTTTTTAAATTTATAGACCTGTAAAAGTCTTTATATGTTCTTACCCTTTCAATTCCTATCTCTTCCACTTGTGGAAAATGTTCTCTGGTAAAACAAAGTAAATCAGAATACACTTTTCAGGAATGGGTCATTGATATTCTGCTATGAATGGAAAAATGGTTTTTGCTGAGCAGTCAGCTAAATTTTGCTGTGAAGCGTGTGTCAACTGTCGAGGTCAAAATTCATGATATGCATGATAATACAATTATGAAAGTTTTTACATATATTTACTTGTGATGAAATAAATTTGAAGGCAAAATAGTGGGAGATTAAAAAGCTTTTACGCTTGTTTGGTATGGAACCAACCTATCTAGAATTTCTGCCTTCTTCATGGTAGAACCAAAGTGATTTGGAAACCCTGAAAGTATACAAAGATTATCAACATCAACATAAACTTGAACTTGCATGGATGATAGTGAACGCAGTATCAGCATTCAAATTTCTCATCTGGCCTCTTCAAGGGAAAAAAAAAAAACAAGAAAATATTTAAAGAAAAACCACATAAATGAATCATGGTGAATAATGTATAAATTCACTCAGGTGGTGGCCCCAATTGTAGTCATTTTGCTAAATGTAATATTGTTAATAGAACTCATCTATATAAGTTTGGCATCTGGCATGGGACTATTTATACAAGGACAGTATTCTTCTTGATCCATCAGAGATTATTGAGAGAAGTTTACAGATACATAGCAAGAAAAACAATATAACGAAAGTCTAAGTTAAGTGTCCTGCAATCTTTAACTATATAGTCCTGAATACTATGCTGGCCCATTGTATTCATGAATAATACTAACTGGACTTGCTGAAGAGAAACTGGCAAATTCTATAGACATCATAGAAAGACATAGTTATGACAGTAGATACAAGAAAAAAATCCAGAAAAACAAAACAC
The DNA here is from genome assembly GCA_028534135.1 of Potos flavus. Taxonomy (NCBI): domain Eukaryota; kingdom Metazoa; phylum Chordata; class Mammalia; order Carnivora; family Procyonidae; genus Potos; species Potos flavus. The sequence continues at coordinate 135,195,191 of CM052899.1, read as the reverse complement.
AAGAGTTTGTGCACTTCTTAGGAAGTGAGCAGTCTGGGATATACTATGCAATCCCTTTAAGGTACAAGATGAATAGTTGCACTTTATGTCTCTCGCCACTAAGATAGAGGCACACCACTTGAGATTTTATTATACTATTCCACATAATTTATTGGGTGGCTTCCACGGTTGTCAGTTTTAAGTGAGACCCAGAATAAGACTCCACCTAAGAATGTTCAGGCAGTGGGGAAAGCTGCTATTACACTTGGGATGTAAGATTCAATAGATTTAATCTTACTAAAGGTATCCATGATGAATAACGATGGCATGTGGAGTCAGGAATGTCACCGAATAGCCACCTGGGGTCCTGAAACAGGTGACATCCTCCTGAGAAGAGAACTGCTGGTACTCGTGTAGAGAATGAGCCTTTGATAGTGATACAGTAATTAACTAGGCAACCATGGCTAGTCATCATGAGATCTGTGTCATCCAATTCCCCAGTGCATAAGGTTAGGCAGACACAGCAGCAATATGTTGCATGATGATGGTAGTGATACAATCAAAAATTGGCCTGACCAGTTGCAGAAGAAATGAAGACACAGTTGGCTTATAACTATGAATAGTTGTCCTATATGCTCATATCACCAACTTCTTTCACAACAGTGCCACACATATAGTTTCATGGGATTATCCCAATGATCAACTGATGGAAGAAAAAAGGATGTGAGACTTGATAGAAAGATTGACATGTCATGTGGCAGTAAGCTGGACAAATTTGCTGCTACAGTACTGCCCTTATAGAAATTGGTCATGAAGACAGACGTGAAGGGAAATACAATCCATAGCGCTGCTAGCAGAATATTTGGCTGTTCATATACCATGAAAGGAAAGGAAGTTAAGATATGGATATGCTTTGATGCCTGGGACATGGAGAATAACTTGGCTGGTACCTGGGACTTGGACAAGAATTATGGGAATGAACCTAAGGAGCTGGACACGTGGATCTTTGTTCCTCACATAACACCAGAGATCATCTGATACAGATGAGGCTCTCAAAAACCAGATGAACAGGATAACTCAACCTGTGAGGATCACCAGCTTTTCTCTTCAGCTTACTCTAAACTGGACACGGACCTAAAGTAGAGTGGAAATGGTGTCTGTCAGGGATGGAACTATGAGTGTTGCCAACAATGCAGGCTCTCTATGTCAACACAGCTGGTCTAGATCCTGACACTGTCAATCTGCTAGTAATATAAACTGAAGCTGAGCTCTTGAGATAGCATTATACCTTGGAGAGACCAGCCATGCTCTAGATGGTAGTGTATTAAAATTTCATAATTTCCACACATAAGAAGAATTCATCCTTAACAGAATAGATATGTAACCTGGATATTGAAATACCTTTTTTGGCACAGTGACTTCACCAATGCCTTTTGTCAGTGGTGTTCAGAATATCTGATGTAGGGTCACCTGGGTGGCTCATTAGGTTAAGTGTCTGCCTTAGGCCCAGGTCATGATCCCAGAATTCTGGGATCAAGCTCCACGTTGGGCTCTCTGCTCAGAGGGGAGCCTGCTTCTCCCTCTCCTCCCTACTCATGCTCTCTGTCGTTATCTCTATATCTCTCTCAAATAAAAAAGTAAAATCTTGAAAGAAAAGAATACCTGATCTATCATGATGGTATCCCATGCATTACCCTGAACTAAGAGACACATTTATAACAAAAGAGTGGATTAGTGTGCTCAAAACTATAGAATTATGTCATATATATCACATAGTTCTTTACCCTGAAACAGCTGACTTATTAAAACATTGGAAGGGCCTACTGAAAGCTTAACTCAGCTAAATCTGTGGCTTGGACAAATCACTTTGAAGGGTTAGGATAATGCCCAAATGGACAATATAGTATGGTATCTTTGCCACAATGAGAAATTATAAGTGTAGGAATCAAGGGATAAAATAAGATGGACTTTTTTCATTTTCACTCTCATTCACCCACTTGTGGAATTTGTACTTTTCATCTCAGCACATGTATACCCTGTTAGATTTCAAGTCCATGTTCCAAAGAGTTCAACACTTCTATCAGAGTTTATTGTAAGGTTTCACTGAATTGGAGACTGTGCTTATTACCTGCTCACTTTAGACTTCTCTTGTCAACAGTCCAGATAGTAGAATAATAATTTCTCTATTGGCTGATGTAATAACCCTGCTAACTATGAGAAGATGGAGTTGTGAATATGTAATGGAAGAAGGGAGGTATGTTTGCAACACAGGAGATCATTACATTATTTTCTGGAATTATCTGCCCGGTGACAACTGTAAATGGACAACTATAGTAATATGCACTGCATGATGAAGGTCTGAATCATCTGAGTAAAATCCATAATGGACAGTGAAGGAGACTGGTGACGAATAGTAAATATTGCCCTAGGACCAGTTGCAGAAGCAGTGACTGTATCTTTTGCCAAAGCTGTTTGGTTTTTTTTGTTTTTTGGTTGTTTTTTTTTTTTTTTTTAGGAAATTATAAGTGACCATATCTTGAATATTTAGATTCCCTCAGAGGTAAAACTAGGCCTGGACAGAGTCCTATTATATCTGTTGCAGGAACCACACCAACTTCAGATCAGATACCAGAGGCTCTGGCTTTCCCAGATGTAAGTCACACCCTGATTGTGTGGTTGAGTAAATGCTCTGTTGGACGATCTTTGATCAATGAAAAGAAGAAAAAAAAAAAAGGAGTTAGCACATACGTTGGTTGCCTTTTCTTCCCCACATAGACTGTTTTGAGATGCAGGAAATCCATCACCTTATTTGAAGATATCCAGTATGATTGAGTGATCAGCCACATTTTCATGTGATCCTAAGTTTGAGACACCAACTTCAATTTTTCTTTTTCCCTTTTCTGCCTCACTTTCCTTCTTCCCTCATTCTGTATCTTTTGGGATTTCTCACCCTAAATAAGTAGAATGTGTCAGCTTTGTCTCAGTACATGTCTTCTAAGAACCTGGACTCAATGTGAAGCCATATTCAAAGAGGAAAAGTCTCCTTCGACAGAACTCTTTACTTTTCAGGGTGAATGACTGCTCCAGGGAAAGACAGGGGGTACAAAACCATAGCTCTCCATCCCAGAACTGAGTATCTGATGTTGAATCTAACTTACCCACCAAGATTTGTTCTTCTCCTAAGGTGATTTTTCTCTCAAAAATTTCTCTTCACTGTCTTAGAATCTGTTCTCCATCAAGTTATTCTCTGTTGTTAATACACGTACATGTCTGAAGCTTAGTTACCGATCTGGTCCAAGTCTTCCCAATTTTGCACGTGGGCCCAAACATATGAGAAACTTGTTTAGTGTCTTAGGACATGACTTTTAAGGAAACACTGATGTTTTAGCATGAGAGACAATCCTTACTATAAATCTTGAGGCCTGTTTCAACAGTTTAGTGCATGCATTCATGGACTAAACTAAGTGGTTTCCTTGAGAAAGGTTTGCACTATCACTTTAACCCTTGGTTCTTTCTAATAGTTCCAGATCTTAAAATGTTATTTAAAACTTTCATCTATAATTTCAAGTAAGTTACCCCCTTATTATCCCTAAGTTCAATTCAAGGTCTCCAAGGAAGGGAAAGAATGTGATGATATGTAAAAGAAAATGACAAGGTATCTGGAGGTCCCACTGCCAATGCTGAATCCATTACAGTGAAATCCTTGTTCTCTCAGACTTGGTCACTATGGTAACCCACAGAGAAGGACTGTTTCACTGGCAAACTACCTCACTCCCTTGAAACTGGGAGGTATTGCTTTAAAATATGTATGAGTATTTGGAGCCATACCTAACTCAATCCTCCAATCGTAGTCAAATTTTACATAGTCTTATCCTAATTGTCCAGTATTTTGGGACACAAGATATGAATGCTCTTTCAAATAGAAATACATATTTTCAAAAGGTTTAATTAAACTCAATACATTTTTAGCTGACAAATCAATGCTTTTGAATATATACATATGTGTGTGTGTGTGTGTGAGGTTGATACATGCAATTAAATATAAATACATATGTGTAATATATATTTATTTAAGTAAATATTTCAATATACAAGTAAATGCATAAGTATATATATGTGTTAGCATATGTGGATGCACATGTGTGTGTAAGGAGTGAGAAAATGATTATGAAACATAGAATATTAACATTGCAACAAATTGCAGAGATTCTCCCATATTTTCCAAGAATGCGCACTATACATAGACATATATATACATACACATACATAGACTTGAACCTAAATGGACATTGAGCAGTTATAAATTTGTGAGATGGGATATCTGCCCCGAATAATGGCTCTAATTCTCAGAAAGAATTATCAAGGCAATATCTTAACAGATATTGTACAATATAGACTCTTTTCTGTTTTTACATACTTCCTCATTTTAACTTTCTATGCCTATATTAGTTTGTGAACCAGCCAATGATTACTAAGATATCTGGCAAATAATAGACATTCAATATAAAAACAGTATTGAAATTGAAGTTCTACCCAACACACGGATCTTATATTTTGCCTAAAGCCTAACATCTAACACACCGTTTATAGCTGACTTTATTGCTATCTCCCTTCTCCCTATAGTGGGTGCTGAAACAACTGTATTATTTTCTAGGACTGACACATAGATATGTAAGTAGTGTCTTTTAGAATGTCTATCTTTCGTTTTATCAAAAATGTTAAAACTGATCCAAACAAAGAGACAGCAGCTGTCATAGCTAGAAACTGTAGGTTTGACCATCAATTTCCTATGAAAATTGCACCATCTCATTCCCCTTCCTTGTTGCACTCTGGACAACTGACACGAGATGAGAGAGAAGTGGGCAATAACAGCAGAAAAGGACATTCTTCAGCCAGTGTTTATTTGATTAAGGCTCAGCTCCAAGTCATATTTCCTACCCACAAGTGGTGCCTAAGGGCAGTAATGCAAATTACCTCTCATGAGGATTAGTGAAATAGTATTGCTTAGTTTACTTATAAAACCTACAGCTAATCAGGTGGGGGCAGCAAGGTGGTATATACACTAATCACATCTACTAAGATCAGATCAACTCAGTTTGCCACATTTCATACATAAATAAAACCTTAAACTCTCAAACTGATGGGTGGTGGGGGAGCAGAACTAACATGTACACTGGCCATGTCTAGGACTCACATGTTAGGGTTTGCTTAGAATAAAAATTTTACTCTTAGCTTTCACAGCTTTGTGATATTTTCTGTCAATATGGGGATGCATGGTGCTTTTTTGTTCTCCAAAACCTGGGAGGTAGAGTCTCTGGCCAGAAATAAGTCGATCAGAGAAAGATAATTATCATATGATCTCTCTGATATGAAGAATTCGAGAGGCAGGGCGGGGGGTTGTGGGGAGTAGGAAGGAAAAATGAAACAAGATGGGACTGGAGAGGGAGACAAACCGTAAGAGACTCTCAATCTCACGAAACAAACTGAGAGTTGCTGGGGGGTGGGGGAAAGGGATAGGGTGGCTGGGTTATGGACATTGGGGAGGGTATGCGCTATGGTGAATGCTGTGAAATGTGTAAGCCTGATGATCACAGACCTGTACCCCTGGGGCAAATAATACATTATATGTTAATTAAAAAAAGATTCTATTTTTAAGTAATCTCTACACCCAATGTGGGGCTCAAACTCACAACCCTGAACTCAAGAGTCCCATGCTGCACTGACTGAGCCAGCTAGGCACCCCTAGATTTATTAAGTAGATAACTATGTCACATTATTGACAAGCTTAAGGTAATAGAATAGCTAACATTTATCAATGATTTACCATGTATGCAGAGTGTGCCTTACGTATGTTGTCTGTAATTCTCTTCAAATTATATATTATTGTTCAAATTTTAAGAAAGAGAATATAGAGGTTCAAACTCACATAGCTAGGAAGTGTACATACTCACATAGCTAGGAAGTGATAAAGTCAAGATCCAAGCCTAGAGGTTGCCCACGCCAAAATCCATGTCTGCTGTAATTCTATTCTAACCTAACCATTGCTATAAGACTTATTCCAACTTCATAAAGAATCTTTCGTAATTAAGCCATTTTTCACCTTGTGTGTACAAGATTTCTTAAAGTTTGGTTCTGATCATTTTCCCTGTGGAAGGGAAGAAAGAGCAAGCATGAGCCTCTGTATAGGAAAACTAGCACAGACTTTTTAGAAATGATTACTTCATGCTAAAGAGATAAAAGTACACATCATAAACATCATTTGACTAGGGAGTATATTTTTTGAGTAAATGTATCAGAGACAAATTTGTTTGAGACCAGATCACAGGCATATATTGAAGTCTAGTATTGGTTAAATTTTGTTTTCCTAAGTGAGATAGAACAGCCGAGACAGTAGTAGTCACCAGTTCCTCTAAATCATCTCTCAGTGGAGACGATCCAAGGAAAAGGAAGCTGCTCTATTTGAGCTGGGCTGGAACAAGTGACGAACTGCCTCTGCTTTTGTAGCCCATGGAAGACAGACAACACCATCAAAGGACTGAGCTATAGCTTGGTACATCCTTTCTCTGATACATTATTTTTTATCTTGCACCCATCTGACCAGAACTTTGGGTGTGATCCAATGTTCCCATATTTCAAGGGGAATCACTAATAGGTAAAGAGCTGTTAACCACTTCCATATCCACAGGTAGTATCCAAAGGTAGTTACATGTTACCTTATCCTTTGGATATCCAAAGGTAACATGTAACTAACACATGTTAGTGTCCTGAACAGTAAACAAGAGTGGGAACAGTGAATGAATACTTAACATATTTCTTTGTCTACTTTAAGACACAATTAATAAATCTATCTTTTTACATGAGTGTCCGGTTTGATTGCTCAATTTATAGATAAATTTTTTTAAACTCAGAAGTATGTCTTTAAATTTCTTAAATTAAATTAGAAGTTATTCTGGAATATGTGGTGCATCTATCATTTGGTGGTCTGCTATTTTCTATGTTACTACTGTGTTCACTCTCATAATTTTAACAGCTCCATACAATCAAGGTTATATTTCTATAGCTACATTAATAACAAACATCTAATTGCGCTTGTTGTTTCTTTTTTAGGCATGTCAAATATTCTTTTTATGGAAATATTTGAATTGGACATTCACCCTTTTTTAAAGTATCAGTTGATATCCTTAGAGAGTTTCAGAAAAGTGGAAATATGGTCTATGTGGATACCATTTAAAAATGTTTAAAAGATAGTGTGCCATAAGAGGGAGGCATTTTGTGCCTTTGATGGCCACTTTTCTACATATAACTTAATATCAGAAGTATATACCTCATTCTAGCATACTTTTTGGGGGGCTTGGCATGAATTAGAGTGCAATAATGATTTTTTTTCTAAAAAATAGAATTAAAACATTTTGCTGTGATTTAGCAAGCTACAAAGATAGTCCATTAGGATCACCAACACAAAAATTTTGGATTACGATTACATATTTTTTGCTTAGCTTGATATAGTCATTTTTAAGCTAGTCCTCAATATTGAGCTATAGAAATTTTACAGATAGTAATATTCAGATAGCAAACAAATCCTATTTTTTTAGGTTTTTCTGACAAAATTATTTCTGATGTATTATTCATGTGATTGTTTTTATCCTTGCACAGGCTAATGTATGCTTGGATCCTAATTGAAGCTGGATTCATTGAGGGTTTTATTTATTTTGTTCGTTACATATTAAGTAGTACTTCAAATAATGTTTGAGCTCAAATGTATATAGTACTTAGTGTTAACACACAAATCAGGAATCCTTGATTTCGTATATTTTTACATTTGCAATTGCCTAATCCAGATTATTTTGAATCAGATAAAGAGTTCAATTAGCAATTAATATAACCAAAAGTAATTTTGCTTACTTAAATATTAAAAGGGACATATAAGCATTTCATATTTGCTCCTTAAAAATGTATTTCAATGTTCAGCTGTTTTATTTTATGTACTCCTTTTTCCCAGCTTTATTGGGATATAACTGACATATAACATTGTGTAAGCTTAAGATGCATGGTGTGCTGATTCGATACATGTATATACTGCAAAATGATTACCACAATAAAGTTAGTTAACCCATTCATCGCCTTTTGAAGTTACTTTTATTTATGATGAGAACATTTCAGATTTATTCTCTTAGCAACTTTAAAGTATATGATACAGTACTGTTACTGTGGTCACCATGCTGAATGTTAGATCGCCAAAATGTACTCGTTTTATAACCCTTTGACCAAGGTTGTCCCATTGCCCCCATCCTCCAGCCACTGGTAAATATCATTCTATCCTGTTTCCATTAGTCTGGCTTTTCATAAATTCCACAAATAAGTGAGATCATACAGTGTTTGTCTTTCTCTGTCTGACATTTCACTTAGCATAATTGTTTGCCTATGTTTATTTACACAATATGCTGTAGTACAAATCAAAAATCAGTGTAGTTAGTAACTAAAATTGATCACTTTTATATGGATACTTTTTTTCAGGTCAGAAGTAAGAACAAGTTAAGCTACCAATAGATACAGGATGGTTGAGCTATTATTCTGCATATGGGACTTAGATGACTATCACATCCAAATCATATTTGTGAAAATTAATATATTGGTTGACTTACAGAACCACTGACAACTCACGGAATTTTGACTGATAGCAAGGATTATCATACACTCTATTTCTTGCTTTCTAATTCAATTCAGAGACTGTAGGTGATATATGACACCAATTAAGGTGTCATATGTTTGTACTTGAATCTACACATGGTAACGTTTTATATTTATGATTTTCCTGAATTACATTACTGATTACTAAATTTAAATATATCTAAAAAAAAGGTTTCTTAAGTTTATGTAACCCTTGAGTCTATGTGAAGTGGCAAACCTGGAATGATATGAGATAGGAGATGGTAAGGGATGATGTTGGTCAGTGTCACGTTCACGATGCCTGGTGGCATCTCCCACAAATCAAAATTTCAAGATTACATGTCATTCTTGATACACTGAGACCTTATGGTAGTCAAAGTTCCATGAAATTTAAAAGAAGTCATCCATGTAATGACACTATCCTGGTGTTATTAATATTATACATTTTTGTATGAAATTTTCCACTCAAGCATTGTGAACCGGAGTCCACCTGGTACCACGGTGGCCTCTATCAGACATGTCTGCTGCAAAGTGTGTATAAGCTTCTAAGATTGCTCACTTGTTTATTTTCCCCATAGGATAGGATAAGACAGTGAATTCTGCTAATCCTTGCCCAGAAGCCTTTCTCCATTGCTATTCTCCTAAGAGGTTGAAGCTTTCAGGTGGATGATAAAATGGGTCAAAAAATATGGATTCCTTGGATCTGCAATATTAAAGCAGTGTTCTCCATGTTTGTATATAACCTGGCTTTGATTAGAAGTCTGCAAAATCTTGCCCCCAATGGACAGTAGAGTGACCCTTCGTTATAATTTGTCTGAAACAGTTTGTGGAATTCTATGTGTTGTCTAGTATAATCATGAATAATCTCACTTTCAATTTTACAGACTGTACTGGATGGTAAGTTATATAATCAAACTACTTAGAAGATCATCTTGAATTCTTTTTTCTCTCTATTTCATAGCTGAAACTACAAAGGCCTCTAGTTCCCTGCCTAAGAGATTTTATTTCATGTTCTTTCATGAGTACTCTGGAAATTTAAGGCAAAACTTGAAGTTTAAGGAACTTCTTATTTTAGGAGGAATCCAGTTTTAACATCTCGATTACATGATATAGTAGAAAGGGGCTTGACCACTAGAGTGAGAGAAAACCTAGGTTTACATTTCAGCTTTTATACTTAGTAGGTGCTATACTTTACAAAAGGTTTTAACTCTCTAACCAATTGGATAATTCATTATTTATAACTTTCTCTTCTCATTCCTCTGTAGTTTTCAAGAAGGCAGGAAGTTTTTAATTTTTTTTTAATTTTAGCACTGTGTATCTTGGTTCTAGGAAAAATGCTTTCATATACGAGGTGCTCAAAAAATATTTATTAAATGAAGAGAGTTAGGAATGACTTTGGGTCATCAGTTTTCATAGTGATGAGAAGTAAACATAAACACGTGTACGTTTTTGGAATATAGTAGGCTCTAAATAACTATAAGCCTTCCTTCTTCCTCTTAAAGCACTTGCTAGTAGTGTTCAATATTTTTTAGTTAAAATTATCTCTTCCTTTTTATTGTATCATTCACTCATTATTTAACCAAAGTTGTTTAAAAATGTTTAATTTAAAACCATTAAAATATGGAAATAATAGTTCACTCTATGCTTTAAAGAAGAACAAATGCCATCAGGTCCTTATGACATTTCCAAATAAGTGTTCAAAGTAATCAAAATATTGCCTCCTAAACAAACTTTGCAGTTTTGCATTGAATTTATACCTAAAAAATCAGTCAGAAATTCAGATTACCATACTTTTGCTCCCTACAACATTGGCAAAGGCAGTCATAAAAAGTAGGTTAAGTACTATAATTTACACAGTGATTTTTAATCTCCAAGGCCATGAATACATTTGGATTCTTCATTATACTCACCTCTTGCATTGCCTAAATCTCCCAACTGGTCTACTGAACACCACCAAAGTAGTATGGTGTATAAAATATTTCCTAGGGAGTTTTCAATTGGTAAAAACTTTCTGAATGATAAATAATATCAAAACCAAATCAAAAGACAAATAATAAACTAGGAAAAATAATGCTTGAACAAAATAAATTTGCCAATTTTCTTAACTTTTAGAAAGAGTACAACTCATTCAAACAGGAAAAAGTCTAAGAAAAATGAACACAAAATACCCAGTAGAACAACAGGCATAGTATATGAAGAGATAATTTATTTTCTTTAATATTTATTTATTTACTTATTTGAAAGAGAGAGAACGTGATTGAGAAAATGAGTGGGAGGAAGGGCAGAGGGAGAAGCAGACTCCCTGTGGAGCAGGGAGCCCAAGTGGAACTAGATCCCAGGACCCTGGGATCATGACCTGAACCGAAGGCAGATACTTAACCTACTGAGTGATCAAGGTGTCCTATGAAGAGATAATTTCCAAAATTAAAAAAAAAGTAACAGTGAGACTATCTAGTAACATATGAACAGATGGTCAATTCTGTTCATAACTGAAGGAATGCAAATGAAAACAAGAAATAATTTTCACCAATACAGGTGAAGTATATGAAAATGTTACTAATACCAAATATCATTTAAGGTGCGTGGAAATGTGTCTAAATTAAATACACTCCTATATATCTGATGATAGTATAACTTTGCACAAATTTTTAATGATGATTTGCAATGGTTTAAAATGGGGGATCATTTTACTTAGTATTTCAATCTTTATCACTGTATTAAAGAATCACACATTTCACAAGGCAGCTTGTGAAAAATTCTCATTGCAACATTGTTTATATTGCCTAAATATTTAAATAATGGAAACATATTAAGTATTAATCGCTAGATACTTGATAAAATAAAATGAAACACCAAATATCCATCTAAAAGAATAGGATAGTTGTGTATGCATTGATATGAAAACATCTCCAGTCTATATTATTAAAGGAAAGGCATGATGCTTACTACATTCCAGAGTCTTTTGCAAGAATTCGCTAATGTATTCCTACAATATTCCTATGGGTTAGTACTAGTATTTTTTTTTTTTTCCATTTAGGGAATAGAAGAGAAAAAATTGGTGTAAGGGAGGACTAACTCAAGATCACAGAAGTAAACATTGAGTAGCAACCAGTTTGATTGCAAATGATGTATATTCAGTTATTATAATGTACTTTCCTAAATATGTTTCTGCATCCCAGTCTATTCCGTAAACTTAATTCTGTGTTTAGGTGCTGACACGATGCTGTCATAGTTATTATATAAAGAATTTTGATATGTGGTTTACTTGACATTTAACATTCCACATAAATCTTAGAATAAGAAATCAATTGAAATTTTAATGGACTTGCTGTAAATGTATAGATTAGTGTTCAGAGTTATTACCTATATACTTTTTTTAAAAGATTTTATTTATTTATTTGACACAGAGAGACAGAGATCACAAGTAGGCAGAGAGGCAGGCAGAGAGAGGGAAGCAGGCTCCCTGCTGAGCAGAGCGCCTGCCCGATATGGGGCTTGATCCCAGGACCCTGAGATCATGACCTGAGCCAAAGGCAGAGGCTTTAACTCACTGAGCCACCCAGGCACCCCTACCTATATACTTTTGAATCCTTATTATTGGACTGTGGTCTGGTCCTATTTATTCAGGTCTTTCTCATTATTGATGCTCTTCTTTCTTTTGTCTTAATAAGGATCTTGCACATTTACAGTAAGTTTGATATCTTATTATTTATGATTTTATCTTATTAAAATGCCCCTTCTGTTATAGAAAATAATTTTTTTTAATTTTATTGCTGTTTTTATTTATTTGAGTGCACATGCAGTAATTATAAAGGTTTACCTGTGGTCATTGATCACTTCCATCTTTCCAGTTCTCTTTTCAACTATAACTTCTTTAGCTGCAAAATTTCCTACCACGAACATTTTTAGAGCCCAAACTCCCCAGGTTGAAAGACACTGATTATCTTCTCATTACTGTATACTTTTTCTGAAAGGAGCTGTTTTTTGTTTGTTTTGCTTTATTTTATATTTTTTACGACTTTAATTAATGTGTAATTGACAAAAGTTGTACATTTTAAGTTGTACAATTTGAAATAACCAAGCTAATTAACATATCTTTCACCTCATATAGTTAATCATTTTCTTTCTTTTGTTTTTGTGTGTGTGTGTGCACACGCATGTGCACGTGCATGTGTGTGTATGTGTGTGACGAGAACACTTAAGATCCCTTGGCAAATCCCAAGTATACAATACAGTATTGCTAATTATAGTCACATTGCTGTAACCCAGATCTCAAAAACTTACTCATCTTGTAAAACTTGGACTTTGTACTCCACCAACATCTCCCAATGTCACTCTCCCCACAGCCCCTGGCAACCACCGTTCTATTCTCTTGTTTCTATGAGTTTGACTATTTCAGATTCCACATATAAGTGAGATCATGCAGTACTTATCTTTCTATGTCTGGCTTATTTCACCTGGCATATTGTCCTCCAGGTTCATCTACGTTGTCACAAATTACAGAATTTTCTTCCTTTTTAAGACTTTTACAGGGTCCTAGGGCAGGCCACGCCCAGATGGGCTACTTTGGCATGAAGATTATTTGAGCTGAAGATAATCAAGACCCTACGATCTCAAGAGAAACTTTTACCCCTTCCTTAACTACATAGAAAAATCTAAATTTGAGGTCTTTCCCAGAATAAGTGTCATTAGCAGAGATAAATTTTATCTGAGTGACACATGTATATGGCAGGGCAAACATCTAATTACTAAACATCTGCTCTTCTTCTAATTGCCCTATGTGTTGCATTCCTTTCCTCTGAAGTCCCAGACCCCTGTCCCCTTCTCCTTAGTTCAGGATGACATATATACCTCATTTTGCTTAACTGTCTTTGAAATTTTCATGTCTCTGTGGATTCTCCACATGTCCTCTATTACATTTTATTTTCTTCTGTTAATCTGTCTCATGTCAATTTGATTCTTAGTCCAGCTAAAAGGACCCTTGAAGGGATCAGAAATTTTTGCTCTTGAATAGCTCAATAACATTACATTGTTTACATGACACACTTTTTATATCCATTCATATGTTGATGGACATTTAGGTGGTTTCCATATCTTGGCTAGTGTGGGTAATGCTGCCATGAACATGGGAGTGAAAATATCTCTTTAAGATTCTGATTTTGTTACCTTTGGATACATACCCAGAAGTAGGATTGATGGATCATAATGTAGTTCTATTTTAAATTTTTTGATGTATCTTCATGTTTTTTTTTCCATAACGATTTTACCAATTAAAATTCCATCCAAAAGTGTATAAGGGTTCCCTTTTCTCCACATCTTCACCAATATTTATTATCATTTGACTAGAAAGAAAGAAAGAAAGAAAGAAAGAAAGAAAGAAAGAAAGAGAGAAGGAAGGAGGGAGAGCGGGAAGGAGGACAAGAGGAGGGAGGGAGATTTTAAGATCTCGTTTGTCTTTTTGATAGTAAACATTCTAATAGGTGTTAGATAATATCTCATTGTAATTTTCATTTGCATTTCCCTGATGATTAATGATATTGGATACTTTTTCATATATCTGTTGGCCATTTCTATATATTTGAGAAATGTTCGTTTAGGCTCTTTGCCCATTTTTTAAAATGAGATTGTTATTTTGCTTTTGAGTTGGATGAGATCTGTATATATTTTGGATATTAATCCATTATCAGATATATGGTTTGCAAATATTTTATCCCGTTTTGTAGGTTGCCTTTTCACCATGAGTACTGTTTCCTTTGCTGTAAAGATTTTTCTCTTTCTTTCTTTCTTAGTCTGATGGCATGACTTAACATGTGATCTGTCATGTAGAATACACGTGTGCTTCAGAAGAATGTGTATTTGTCTGCTGTCAACTACATAGCTCTGTATATGTCTCAGGTTTATTTGGTCTATATTGTTAAGTTGGATGTTTATTGATTTTCCATTTGACTCACATTTTATCTCTCTGCCTACAATTTTCTCTCTTACTTATTTCCTCCCTTATTCTCTCCCAAACTCCTCTTGGCTAAAGACTACTCATCTTTTAAGATACAGTCCCTGCTATATTTATATAAGGAAGCTTTTCTAGTCTCTCCTAGGTAGTTCTTTTTTTCATAACTTTTGTCAACTGCATGCATTTCTCATAAAACCACTAAACTTCACTGTGCCATTTTGCTCACTTATCGTTCTTAGAAAGATATTGCCTTGTTCTTATGGTGTCTCTGTTGCTTACTATTGTGTCAGACAAATTTAAGGTGCTGAGGGAATGTTACTTAACCTAATTAAGAGGAAAACGTTCGTGAACTGGTAAATTTTGCTCAGTTTTGACTTTATGGAAATAATGATACAGTAGGGAGTAAATCAACTTATTTTTTTGTTTCTATTCAGTACTTCCACCAACCAGAAAAGGTAATCGAACTGAAATATATTCAATGTTATGAGATAATCTCTGAAGTGTGGTAATTTATGGCATCATGGCAGAGCAGCTAAAATGGTACATGGAATTATGATTAAATATGGAACATGATTTTTAATAGACAGGTATTTAAGGTTCATTCAAGTCTCCATGTGAGTCTACAAAGCATCTCATGCCCATCTGTTGTCTTCTTACATTATTCAGTTGCTATCAATGGATGCCAAGGAGGAGTTACTACTTCTATATGAATCTTAGCACAAAAGCTTTAGATAATTAAAAATGATAGAATTGGGACAGACTGCTAAACATAAACAGAAGGATAAAAAGACATCTGGCATAATTAACAGTGAATAAACCAGGTTTAAGTAGCCTGAGTATAAAGCACATTGGAACATCATGAAAAACTGAAAAACTTCTGTTGAGAGATAATTCTGCTGATATATAACTTAAAATACTTCTCTTCAATGGAATTTTTATTAATTGGGACATTTCCATAAAGTGGGGTATTTGGTTTTTAAATTTCATCTGCTCCTGCTGTTTATTTCTCAGTTGAAGGCATAATCTTTTGTTTGTGGCATTGAAATTGGCTTATGTAGAGATGATTATGATGTACATTCAGACAATTGTGACTTCAGGTGAGAAATAAGCAGCAGGAACAGATGAACTCTTAGCAATATAGAAACTGTTTTCGTGCAAATATCTCCGCAGTGACAGAAAGATGAAAAAAAGAATTACAGAACACAGAGGGCTTACAAAAATATTATTTCATGGTATTGAATGATTTTCTGGGTTTGTGTGTGTGTGTGTGTGTGTGTGTGTGTAGAAGAATCAATCAGAAGGTTTTTAGAAACATATTCATATGTTGCTATAAATACCATTAAACTAGTTCTCCAAGAGAAATTATATTCACTTGTTTCTATTACTAAATCAAATACAGTATCAGCAGGCATGCATGTTCTGCTAGTTTCTGAAAACCAAAACTAGCTGCAGTGCTACAGTTTAAACATTTAAAATCCAGGAAGCAAATTCATTCAGTAAAATAAGAACTTGATATACAGTTTGATGAGATGTGTTTCTGTTTAGATGTTTTGTATAACAATCTGTTTTTTAAAATAGAAAAAAAAGAGAGAAATGGAAGGCAGAGTCATCTAGACTAGATATAGATGCATACACTATCCAAATTACAACAAATTGCGATATTCAACAGTCTATGTAGACTAACTCTAATAGGATCCTCAAATCTACTTTAACACTTGTCATTTGTCAGTTCTTAGGCAGAGATATAATATGGAAGTCAGATCACAGTAATACCTACCACATGCTATTTCCTATGATTTATGGATAAAGAATCAAGAAGATAAGAGATTATGTTGTAGAAGAAAAAGAGCATAAAACTACAATTTTCACTCCTGTAATACTTAATTTGTAAATTGGTTCTTCACAGGTATGTCATTGACCTATATAATAATTTGGAGCTACAATTTAGCAGTAAAAGTGGGATGACATCCCTCGCTCTTGGCCATACCCAATTCCTTTCAATTAAACCTGACGATGGGATTCAGATATTAATTGCAGATAAAATGGCATACTGATGGAGCATAGTTAAGAGCTAGAATCTAGAGAGAAAATGCCAAGAGTCAAATCCAGTCTCTACCATTGGATGAAGAAAGCTGCATTGCCAGGCCTATCAAATGTACTGACACATAAGAGTAGGGAAATGGGAAATCATCTTTCCTTCTCTGTCTCTCTCACTCTTGCTCTCTCTGTGTGTATCTTTCTGTCTCTTCTTTATAGGTAAACTCCTTTACTTCATATAGATGCTATATATTTCTAACTTCCATCACAATTGACTACAAAATATTTTTGTATCATCAAGGTCATAGATATACTGCTATTGATCAATGTTAGAAAAGATTTATTTGGGATTCATTCCTATAGATAATCTTCAGTCATTAACAATATGAGACATTTGTCCTTAATTTACTATATCCAAAAAATGTCTTTCAGTGTTTTTCATTTCCTGTCATTATAAATCACTATAACTGCATACCAAACCTTAATTTTCCTTTTATTTTGTTTGAGTGCTTATGTTTCTGTTTCCTTTTGTAGCTTGTTTGAAATCCATTGAATACCTACAGTTGGTGAGACACTAGATCAGACTCTACACATTCAGTGGTGAACAATTGAGGCATAGTGCCTGTTTTCATGATCCTTACAGCTCAGGGGGGGAGACAGAGAGTTAAACAAGCAAATACACATGTAACCATCCTAAAAACTATTGCGTGCCATTAAGGAAAAATGAAGAGATAATAATAAAGAATATGGAAATATGTCTTATTGGTAAGGAAATGTCTCTCTGTGAAAGTGGTATTTTAGCTGATGGAGAAGTTAGATGTGAAGTTTTGCAGAAGAGCATTTCATGAAAAGGAAATAAGCAGATAAAAAAAAAATCCTAGATTGAGGGGCACCTGGGTGGTTCAGTCAGTTGAGCATCTGAATCTTGGTTTCAGCTCAGGTCATTATCTCAGGGTTGTGATATTGAACCCCACATAGGGCTCCACCCTGAGCTTGGAGTTTTTTCGAGATTCTCTCCCTCTCCCTTTGCCCTTCCCCCTGCTTGCACTCTCTCTCTCTGTCTCAGATAGATAAATAAATAAGTAAGTAAGTAAATAAATAATAAATAAATAAAATCTTTTTAAAAATCCTAAATTGAACTCGACTCTTTTTATCCCCCTTTGTTTCTTTACATTTATATAATGAGAGCAATGTTTTTTGAATACTTGTAGTGGTCAAGGGATATGTGGAAAAATATGACATTAAAATTTATGCAGGATTCAGATTAAATAAAACATCATAATCTATGCTCTGTATGGTGCAGTTGAAAGCCAAGTAAATGGATTAGGAGAATAATGAGGCAATAGGATTTTAGCTGGCTTCAGGTGAAGGGAAGAAATAGTAAGAAAGTGTTCTTCTGGGAGGTGTCATTTATGCTGGATTCAATGCTAACCAGTTATTTCTTTGAAATATCACATTATCTTAGTTAGGCACAGTATTGCTTTATTTTTGTCATAACCTTGATGTCACTGCTATAACTTTAAGGAATAATGTAGTGACTCATAGCAAAAATAATTTTGGTCCTGGTAATACTTAGGAATCACTAAACAGACCCAAACAGTCATGTAGCCTAAGTCCTATAGCTGCAGTTCCTCTCACCCCTCTTCAGGAAAAACCCTCATCTCCATTAACCTTACTAGCTGTAACGATGAGGTCCTTTGTTAAATCTACTCTGCATTCTAGCTATAAAAATGAGGCTTATACATAAAACTATAAACCCAGAGAAGAAACATTCCTCACATTTATAGGCCCATTTTTTTCTGAAAAAATTGAATATCAATTTATAAATTCGGTTTTATTTCTGCACAGCTTAAAAGTCATACGAATTCACATAAATAGAATTGAATAGGTATTTTAGTAGCTAGGAAATAAACTAAGTGGCTCTGATAAAAAGATGCTAAAATATAGAGCCTAAAAAAGACAGAAGTCATTTTTTTCCCTTCTTATATCAAAACTCAGAGGGAACTATTCAAGGCTGAGAGTCAGCTCTGTTCTATGAGGTTATCCAGGGACTCAGTTTCCTTCTACCTTGCTTTACCATCCTCTAGGGTGTTGCCCTCATCCGTAGAGTCAGAACAGGCTCACTACAGCTGTACTCACATATAGACCATTAGAAGAGGGGAAGAGGGAACACCCAACCACCCTAAAGGCAAGACTCAGTAATTGCACAGCATCATTGCATTCACATACTAATGACAAAATCAGTTAGATGGCTACAGGAAGCTACAGAGGAGTTTGGGAAATGTAGCTTTAGTTGAGGCAGTCGTGAGCCCACTTAATATGCTGGTAAGACAGTATGGTCCAAGTCACTAAAAGGAAGAGGGAATGAATCAATATTAAGAAAAATTAGTCTCTGACGCAAGGAGTATTTTTAAACCAAATGATCACTATCATAATCTGTCTCATAACTGACATTCAAAATATTACCTATCCTTTGATTATGACAGATATAATCTTGATATTAAATATAGATGCTATGCCTCTAACTGAAAAATTCTTGATTTTTTTTGAACCTACATTTATCAACTTCTCTGGGAAATCTTTTCCGGAGAACTTTATTCTTCTCCCATGGTTCCTTCACACAACACAAAACCAGATAAGCACAGTTTGTACTTCTATTCATTTACTACTTTCTATTTCACAAATATTTAATAGGCACTTATTATACACTAGGTGCATAGCGAATTCCAAATGTACACTGGTGTTCAAATTGCACAGAGGGACCCTGCTCATGAAGCCTGTAGACCCGTGGGGAAAACAGGCATTCGAAACATTCAAATAAATGGAAAACTTTAAGTGTCATAAGTGACATAAGGAGGTACATAATGCTATGGAATGCATAATAGGAAGGTTTTGTCCAGTCAAGGAGTCGTGGGGAGGATTTTCTCAGGAACTGACGATCACAGGGAAATCTGCTGGACAGTCAGGGTGGCCTAAGGGAAGGAGGAGGGTGGTGTCCTGTGGGAGTGTGCTCAACACTGGCTGGGGAGAATTAGCGGAAGATGAGTGAGAATAAAGCACAGAAGGCAAAGAGGTGATTGAGCTCGAGAACGAGGTAGGAAGGAGATTACCTAGAGTTTTGAGATCTTGTTAAGAGTTTTGCTGTTTATCATCAGAGCAGTGAATTGTGATTGAGGAGAACAAGCAGGGAGAGAAGTGATCAGATTTCCATATCAGAATGATGTCAGAATGATCCTTCTGACGGCAGTGCAGACAGTGGTCTCCTAGGGATAAAGCGGTGTGGAGTTTTGTTCTTTTCCAGGTAAGCGTTAACTACAAATGGATTGGATTTATCATTTATCATTCTCTAAATACGATTTTACATCTCTGGACATTTTGTGTCCATTTTGGAAGAAAAAGAATAGCTATACATTTTAAAACCAATCTTTTTTTTTTTTTCAATTGTGTCACACTGCTTTGTGTTAGAGGTCTTGGTGACCTTGATCAGTCCGCTTATTATTTCTTTTTCTTTTCATTCCACAAGATTTCTTTTTTAAAATTTTCTTTTATTTTTTCAGTGTTCCAAGATTCATTGTTCATGCACCACACCCAGTCCTCCATGAAATATGTGCCCTCTTCAAAACCAACCATTCTAAAAACAACCTAAGCCAGTAGAGCAGGTAGTATGGTATTTCTTACATTTTTATACATTCACAAGTGTCTACAAGCTTAGACATTAGACATTTACAATAATTTTCTAATGTTTCCATGAAGTAAGGCATATAATAGATTTGAATTTGAAGATAAGCATTTAACTAAAGAGAGATATTTTTCTTTAATCAATTACATTATTTAATTTGGAAACAAAGGAACATTCAAATGGAAATTACATAGCAACATTTGCATGTATAGATGAATATGAGAATTAAAAGAAATTTGAATACATTGTTAATCTGACTGTATGCAAGAGGCCTCAGCTATGATTAAACTTTTAGATATGGATAAAATAAAACAAAAGCGAAACTTTTTTTTTTAAGATTTTATTAATTTATTTGACAGAGAGAGAGAGAGCAAGAGAGAGTGCAGGCAGGGGGAGCTTCAGGCAGAGGGAGAGGGAGAAGCAGACTCCCCGCTGAGCAAGGAGCCTTACATGGGGCTTGATCCCAAGACCCTGGGATCATCACTTGAGCTGAGGGCAGATGTTCAACTGACTGAGCCACCCAGGCACCCCACAAGAGCAAAACATTAAAGAGCTCAAAGTTGTTTCATCCAAAAGCCGGCCACCACACCTCATAAATTCAAATATATTTAGGTTCTACATAAAAAGATGTGATGTGTAAAAGCTCCAATCAAGAGATGATAGTTCCTATGTTTACTTGTATTTATCTGAAATAACTCTTTAACTACATTTTTTTGTTACTTTTGTTTTCTACATGGATTGTTATAGTGGATCAGAAAGGGAGACTTTATTTGGATATATTTAAATTAATTTAAATTGGATATATTAAATTAAATTTTATACATAAAATTAAACATTTAAGTATTGTTCTTTAGAGAAATTCGCAGATGAAAGTTTTAAATTAACTGTTTAACATCAAACACAGAAATGTGCAGGGGAGCAGAATTTAAGGAGTAGCTTAGCGAGACAGGTAGGCTCAGTGGAGAATTTGTTATGTCAAAATGTTTAAGAATGAATATGGGAGAGTCAGGGTGAGTGTTATTTTCCTAGTTGGCCACTGTCTTCCTCCCACAGGACACATTTTTTTCCTCCCCTTAATGTGCACATTTCATGATTTCTTGTTTTTTTATTCTAATAAAACCAGTTCTCTGAATGTAGTTGAAATTAATTAGGCCTTATCTAAAAATTTTAAAATGCTAATAAAAGTAAATGAGGAAAGAACAGTAGATTTAGCACTCTGGCTTCAATATTAATGAACATTTGATCTATTTATTGCAATCAAAATATAACTTTGGAACTGATTATAATCACTTTGACTTGGGTGGTCTTGGTAGCAAATAACACTCATTAAGTATCAAGAGACAAACCAAAACGGCTATCACATTGAGGTTCTAATTCAGCTTAGAATAATAAGTAACACCATGTAAAACGAGAAGAAAAAAATGAGTATCTGTTATTTTATGCATTCAGTCCATAGTATTTCTATTCCTCTATATTCAAAGTATTGTGCTTGTCAGCAAGTTGAAATGGGAAAGCTTGAGACTCTGGAGAGACAGACCTGGTTCTGAAACCATGTTCGGTGTGATGGTTCATTTTATGTGTCAACTTTATTAGTCCATGTCTCTCAGATATTTGGTCAAACACTAAATGTTTCTGTGAAGGTATTTTTTTGGATGAGATGAACATTTAAATCAGTAGCATTTGAGTAAAGCAGATTACTCCCTACAATGTGCATGGCCTTGCTTTAAGAGAAAAAAGACTGAGGTCCACCCAAGGAAAAGATAATTCTAATTCCAAATTACCTTCAGGCTCCAGCTGTGACATCAACTGTCCCCTGAATCTCCAGCCGGTTGGCTTCCAATTTTGAACTTTCTAGCTTCTACAGTCATGTGAGCTAATTCTTTAAAATATTCCTCTCTCATTCTCTCCCTTCCCTTATCACCCCGCCTCTTCTCCTCCCCCTCATAAAGATCTATAGAGATCTCCCTCTCTATATATAGAGATCCCTCTATATATATCTATAGATATATATATATATATACATATAAAATATAAGCAGAAAAAATGTTTATGCCATGTGGTCCATGATGGGTGTTCTACAATATGTGATGATGATGGTATATAATTAGAATGAAGTGGCTTAAGTAACTGGGCATAGTTCTTATTTTTTTAATTTTTAATTTTAATTTTTTTTTGAGAGATTGAACACATGAATGGGGAGTGGGGGAGGTGCAGAGGGATAGGGAGAGAGAATCTTAAGCAGGCTCCACGCTCAGCATAGAGCCTGATGTAGGGCTCAGTCTCACAACACTGACATCATGACCTGAGCCAAGATCAAGAATTGGACGCTTAAACCACTGAGCCACACAGGTGCCCTGTGCATAGTTCATATATATGTGTAATCAAGGAGGTTTACATTTATCAGTGGGGCATCTGGGTGGCTCAGTCAGTAAGTGTCTGCCTTCGGCTCGGGTTGTGATCCCAGGGTCCTGGGATCAAGCCCCACATTGGGCTCCCTGATCAGCAGGTAACATGCTTCTCCCTCCCCCACTCCCCCTGTTTGTGTTCCCTCTCTCGCTGTGTCTCTCTCTGTCAAATAAATAAATAAAGTCTTAAAAAAAAAAAGTTTACGTTCCTTCAAAAAATTCTTGACCAGTTTAACATTAAAAGATTATTTTGTTTTGTTTTGTTTTGTGAAACAAGAAAGATGTATCATCTGTAAGTGTCTTTTGTTGCTCCCATGGTGCTGCGAGAAATAAGTCACTCAATTACTCATCCTCAGTGATGGAGATACTGTTAGGTCTAAGGGCTTTACCATGACTCAGGATGGAGATGGAGAATGATTTTGGGAAAGCCGTTCTACTAAAAGTGAAAGATCATTTGCATTATTTGTTCATCATTTAATGGCCATTTAGGTGATTTCTATATCCAGTGGAATATTATTGAGCATTAAAAAAGAAGGTAATCCTGCCATATAGGACATCAATAATCCTGGAGGACCTTATGCTAAGTGAAATAAGCCCATCCGAGAAGGAAAAATACAGCATGAGGGGCGCCTGGGTGCCTCAGTGGGTCAAGGCCTCTGCCTTCGGCTCAGGTCATGATCTCAGGGTCCTGGAATGGAGCCCTGTGTCGGGCTCCCTGCTCAGCAGGGAATCTGCTTCCCCCTCTCCCTCTGCCTGCCTCTCTGCCTATTCATGATCTCTTACTCTCTGTCAAATAAATAAATAATCTTAAAAAAAAAAGAAAAAGAAAAATACTGCATGAGTCTATTTATATGAGGATCTAAAATAATCACTCTTAGAAACAGAGAGTAGAATAGTGATTGCAGGGCACTGGTGGGGAGGGGAAATGGAGAGTTGTTAGTCTATAGATATAGGGTTTCAGTTACATGAGTTCTAGAGATCTGTAAAAAGAGTGCTTATAATTAACAATTCAGTATTATTCACTTAAAAATTTGATCAAAAATGTTAATTGTTCTTACAACAAAAATAAACAGAAAGAGGCAGGAGGAAACTTTTAGAGGCAGTGGATATGTTTTTTATCTCGATTGCGGTGACAGTTTCACGGGGTGTAAGCGTATCTCCAGACTCATCAACTTGTATACACTAAATATGTCCATTTTTTTTTGGTGTATCAATTATACCTCAATAAAACAGTTTAAGAAATGAAGGAGCAAACAGTCTTCTTGAGGAAGAGATTCACAAGCCACCATGCAGTAAATCATAGTGGGGTAGAAAAGCTGAACAGGGAGACCACAGCCAATCAACATTACCACAGTGAGAAAGCCAATATTATGGCAGCTCAAGCAAACTAACATAGTCTGCCAATTACTAGTAGCTTGACCTGAAAAAGTCACTCACTTCTGCCCTACTCATCCAACTCATTTATGTCATCTATAAAGGAAGATCATAGCAATCTTACAAAACTGTTGTACTTATTAAATATTAATAATACCTATAAATATAAGGGCTCTGTCTGTATTGTTCATCTCCATATTCTAAGATGCTTGGAACTGTAAGTCCCAACAGGATTTATTACTAATTAATGACTATCAGAGGTCTAGTATACTAAATTCCTCATGGTAGGTGACAGTCTTGTTGTGGCTGCTAGCTCTATTCAGTGTATTAAGGGTGAGGAGAGTAAAAATAATTTTTGTAGAAGATAGATTACCCTGGGAACAATTCCAGATGGTACACATTATAAAATAACAAAACTAGTAGTTCACACACTAAGGTGTGGTGGAGAAAAAAGAGATGAATGGGATTTAGAATAGATGGAAAGGGCATTTTGCAAAAGGTGAAGCTTCTTTAGGTCTTTAAGGGTGAACATCATTTGGAGGGAAGCAGCTATTTAATGCAACATTTTTATTGTTAACAGTAAGGGAAGCATTTTAAATGCATTCTCTTCAAATGGGAAAGCTATAATAATTTTTAAATACCTTTTAAGTAAGCTCACCTCAAGCAGTCTTCATTGAATTCTCATTCTTGAACACCAGTGTCACCAATGAAATTGGTTTATAGGAAAATGACTGCTACCAGCAGCAAGAGAAAAAAGTCAAATTGGTTAAAACCTCATTCTCAACCACTTGTAGTTATGAAAGACTGAAAGAGTTTTACTAAATGTGTCAGATTCACAATAATTTTACTGATTGCCTGGAGGCCGTCACACTTAAATACTAGGAAGTATTTACTTCAGAAATAGGATACAACTGTTTTGAACTATATGAACACTGAATAGGTTGTCTGTGGGATATCTGTGTTTTCCTTCTTTCAAATTAACTGAGTTTCATTCACTCAAATTCCTTTAAAGCTCAGAGTTTTGAAGCGCTATCATTCTCATTAGTATGTCTTTACAAGGAATGTAGAAAAGGATCATATGATTTATTTCCATAAATATGAAAGAAGATTGATCTAAACCAAAATTTGTTAGTGTGCAAGTGATTACACTCAGTTTTCAAAGAACCTTGTTTCAATCTATTAATGCCTTCATCTGATCCTTTAACTTCTCTCATAACAAGATAGTTGAAAGTATTGAGATACATCCTAAAATGAATTTCTAGTCAGAATTTTTTCAGGACAAGATTTTATCAGTCTCTTTCTGATTTATATTTTCTTTTCTTTCTTTCTTTTTTTTTAAGATTTTATTTATTTATTTGACAGAGAGAGATATAGTGAAAGAAGGAACACAAGCAGAGGGAGTGGGAGAGGGAAAAGCAGGCTCCCCGATGCGGGGCTCGATCCCAGGACCCTGGGATCATGACCTGAGCTGAAGGCAGACGTTAAGGACTGAGCCACCTAGGTACCCCTCTGATTTGCATTTTCAAATACTTTTGATATTAGCAAGCCAAATATGGAATATTACATGATCATTTGCAAATATTCTCTGTCTTTTTTGGGGTACTTTAATTCCTCTCCACCTGATTGTTAATTCTGGTCTTGCTTTAACTCATGAAATGTCATAGACAATTGTTAAGTATCAGTACTCTTTTCTTCTACCTTATCAGTTAGCAGTTTTCCAGGACAAAAGTCCTTCTATCAGCCTAATTGCTGAAAGCAGTCCGTGCAAAAGAGATCCAAGGTCCGCATGATACTTATGTAGCATACATAAGAAATACACTTTTTTCTTGTTGAAAACCACTGAGATTCAAGGATCTTTTATCACTGCAACAACTCATGTATTATTATGACACATTAATCCAGACTCTTCATCATGGATTTGTTCATTCGCATCACAAATACTTTGAATACTACACCATATCAGGCACTGTACTAGATATTAAGGTTCTAATGGTAGAAAAAGCAGATTACGTTCCTGCGACTATGGAACTCAGTCTGGAATGACCATGCATCACGATGATGTTTTGCTTTTGCTCTCTCTCTCTCTTTTAAAAAGTATATCCAATATGCTGACTCTCACAGCCTCAGGCATAGATTTCTCTGTCAAATTGTAGAAGTAGCAGTATCTGACCACTAAGGATAAAAGGAATTTGAAAAATGGAAGAGCAGAAAAAAGATAAGCCCGGAAAAAAGGCGATATTTTAGTCCGAAAAGAAGTCCTCAGATGTTATCGTATGTATCTCTGTGAGGATTGATCAAAGCAGATGAAGTTTATCTTCTCTTTGTCTTCCTCTCTACACGAAGTTTCAAATTGTCCTTTGAGTTATTTTATTTTAGGTTGTACCTGAGGCTCAGCATTGAACTTCCTTATTCCTAAATTTAGAATTAATATTTTCTAACTGTCAATAACTCTAAAACAAATCCCTATAAATACAGAGTTTAAATCGTGCAACAAATTATTGTCCTGGGAATCTCCAAAGTAGTATAACTGTAAATCTCATTATAACTGCAAATAACTTGCTCCTAGCTCAATTCATAAATTTATAGAGATGATTTGTTATGTTATATATAATCGATATCTACTACATCTATATAATATCTACAGAGCTTCTCAACTTATGGTAGACTTACCTTCTAATGAACCTGTTATGCCCAGATTTTAGATCCCCAAAGACCACCAGGGAGCCGAGTCCGATGCAAAAGCAAAAGAGCCTTTATTCGAGTTAGCTTGAGCTCACCCTCCCACACTCACTGTCGCAGTGGCGTGTTGTGGAGAGAGAGAGAGTGAGTCTCCAAAGGCGCAGCAGTTTTATAGGGGCCAGGGGCCAATGAGCTGGTAACAAGCACTCAGTGGCCAATAAGATTGTAACACACACAGGCCATACGCAGATGGCCAATTGTCCCTAAAGTAGCTGTCTGAACCAGCCTATCACTCTGGTCAGAATTGGCGCGCGAGTTTGGCGGGCTAAAGGCAGGGCTAAAGGCAGGGTTTACAATCTTAGCGGTTAGGGGTTCTGCATTCCTTAATGGAGTTAGTCAGGCTCTGCTCTTTCAAACCCAGCCTAAGCTGAAAATATCACAAGTCCAACGGCCTTTAATACACCTCACCTACCAAACATCGTAACTTCGCCTAGCCTACCTTACATGTACCCAGAACATTTATCTTATTAGCCTACTGTTGGGCAGAATCATCCAACACAAAGCTTATTTTATAATAAAGTGTTGACTATCTGATGTAATATATTGACCACTGTCCTGAAATTGGAAAAGAGAATGGATGCGTGGGTACAGAATGGTTGTCAGTGTGGAAGACCTTTATTTACCCTGTGATCGCATGACTGACTGGGAGCTGCAGTGCTGTCCCTGCCCAGCATCACAAGAGAGTAACAGACCACATATCGTTAGACCAGGAAATTATCGAAATTGAAAATTTGAAGGACAGTTTCTACCATATGAGTATCACTTTCCCACCATCGTAAATTATAAGACAAACCTTTAAAAGTTGGGGACAGTCTGTATATATCACAGAGATATATATTTTATTGTATATTATACACCTATTTATATCCTTATCTATATGTCATCTATCTATCTGTTTTGATCTAAGTTTCCTAACAGATTTATTTCTAATTCTGTTTTTCTTAAGATTTTTAAAATCCTCAAATGCATATTTCTGAAAGATAAAATGTGGACTATTTTTTTTCCTGTATTTTTCCAATATAATGAAGCAGTAAATATTGACCCTGCTGAGAATCAGATTATTAGAACGTAAACATAGTTTCTCACAAGACATAGCCAAGGCCATGATGTAGCTGCAAGCATGACTAATCCCCTCTTTCTGAGCAATGATTATTTTTTGACAACTCCACTTCTTGCTCTGACTTAGTCCTCCTTCCTCCTGGATAAAAATTATTAAATCATAGAATCAACACGTTTCTCCACCTTTGGACACTATCCAACCCAGAATAGGTCCCTACTTCTCTAATTTCTCCACAACTTACTGAATAGTACACCAAACCCTAGAAGAAATCCTACCAATTCTCTTTCCTGAAATGTCCCCCAACTTCCCCTGGTGTGTGTT
Organism: Potos flavus; assembly: GCA_028534135.1. Classification (NCBI taxonomy): domain Eukaryota; kingdom Metazoa; phylum Chordata; class Mammalia; order Carnivora; family Procyonidae; genus Potos; species Potos flavus. Next base: position 135,166,980 of record CM052899.1, on the reverse strand, counting down.
TCCCTTGCTGTAAAAAGCTAAACAAAAACTGACTTTGCTTAAGTGCAAGTGTTCCTTTTGATCTTTGGTGGATTTCAACAATAATGATATAGGGCTCAAAGGAACTCTTTTACTGAACGGTTACACACACACACACACACACACACACACACACACACACACACAGATGTTGCCCTAAATGTCATTAAATCTGTATACCACAGGGAAAAATATTTGCGTATTTTACATAAAAAAGAAAACTGCAAATTTTCTGAGAAAGAACATTTTAGTCTCATTCAGACTTTAAATGAATGGAATATTCCTTTATATGTTTCAAAACCTCTGAGGAGAATTCATTCTCTTTTGGCTGCCTTACAGAATTGGTCATATAAGGTGCTAAGCCATTTTAAATAATGCTGGGAATACAAGTCAGTGGGCACAGAGAGTCCTGAGATGATCAATCATATTGCATTTACTGCTAAAACCAATATTTCCATTGTTTATTCTTTCTTGTTATTTCAACCCCATGCTTCCTTCGCAGAAACAATGCACTGAATGGGACAGATTCTGAGAATTTTACTAGCAATAAATATATGTCAAACATTATTCACCCAAAGTATATATTCCAATGATAAATAAATAGAATTTATACATTTTCCCTGGGAAGAATGAAAATTTGTGAGTTAGTTTACTTTCCTGGTCAGAATTCTGTGAATGCTTTCTGCTGTAGTCACAACTTGAGATTTGTTACTTTAAAGATATAAAGGAAGACTATAAAAAAGATTCATAACCTCAAATTACATTAACCGTACATTAAGGGAGATGCACAAATCCCAAGAAATAATGAAATGTCAGGGTTAGAATCATCCCTTTTCAGGTTTAGTGCTCAATCTCCTATGATCTTGCATAAAATGCTATTGCTGTTCACCTTGCTATTAGGAAGTACAATTGATTTGCTTGCAATATTTATTAGTGCATTAGTCATGTACATTAGCACCAAACTGGAAACAAATAATGCTTTACTTCCCTAAGTCTGTGGCAAGCCAATGCAAGTAAAAATGTAGGTACTGATATAAATACAAGTGTGACTCACGCTCCTGAAATATCCTTCCTTTACCCAGATTTACCAGAAAAATTTAGAGATAAACATACTCCAACCATTTCAATCTTCGGTGAGTTAGAACAGTTCACATTAGTCAGGTTCATTTTTGTTCTTTCAGCATGGTGTCTTTTTGACAAATTATCAATAAGAGGTCACAAAATAAATCAAACTGAAAGGACAGTTTATCTGATATTCATACATAGGATAGATTAAACCCTGAAGCTATCATTTTGCCAAATATTTATATTAGCTTAGGTGTCATCCCAAATTCTGCATAAGACTTGGTTGTTGGTCTTAAAAAAGATGGAGAAATGTATCTTCAACCAAATATAAGTAAGTCTGAAGGTCTGATGGTATTCAGTACAATTTGCTCCACCGTCACTATTGCTCCCACCGCTACCATGTCTGTTTCTACGCTGATTTCCAACCAACAGTAGACCACTAACTGCATGGCCACCTTTTTCAATTTCTGTCTCTGGTTACTGGCATATGGATTTTTCTGTCATAAAAACTAAAGCTGACTCTTCTCAAAGGACTTTGGATTTCCTGATTTTTTGGTTCTCATCATTCTGAGTTTTCTCCTATAGAAATCTAGTCCTGTGCAACCACACCCTATCTCCTGACCCTTCAAACAGTTCCCCAAGTAGGGTAGCTTTGGGACTGGCCACTCCTCTGCTTTATTGGGGAGTTTGGAGCAACAACAAAGAAGAGTTGACAATGTGAATGCATGGCATTACTAAAAATAGTAAAAAAAAAAAAAACAAAAAAAAAAACCCATGGTAGGTTTATGTATTTTGTACTAGAATCCTGTCATTTTAATTATCTCTTCATTTTGATTTAACACTATGGTCAAAGCACAATATTTTTCAAATAATCCTAACTTCAATTTTACTATCTGGGAATTGGTGACAATCCAAACTGAGTTGTCCACTCTAATAAACTACCACCATTTATTGAATGCTTAGTGCGTGCCAGGTCCTGAAACATCTTCTGAACTTCAAAGAGCCCTTGCAAGGTAGGCATTATTATCCCACGTGATATAGTATATTTTTTAAAAATGTCCAGAACCATACCTCCCATCGGATATGCTTTTTGCAACATGACTTTGCCATTCCTTATCAAATTGTCCTAACTCTTCTCTACTCTTCAGTCTGGTCAGGCTCTGTATTCTCTAATAAAGAACACAGTGGGGCTGGCACTGTGCCATCTCATATAGTCCTTGACTGGCCTAGCGACGACTTCTACTTCCTGTCCCTTCCTGTCTCCTGGAAACCAGTCACTATGTAGGATTTGCGATATCCCTAAGTCCACTATACTGTGAAAAGCTCAAGAAACTTAGAAAGATCCTGAAAGATGAGATACTACATGGGGAAAGAGAGGCCAAAGAGCATTAAAATGGCAGGATAGTCATGAAGAAACTAAAACTCAGTTGGATGCCAGAGCACAGACACCAGATACTGTCCCATACTGTGAATCAGAGATCAAAACAGCAGAGGATAGCCCAAACCCTGCTGTTTTGAAGAGCACACAAAGGCTCAGGGAAGGTGAGAAATTTGCCCAAGTCCACACGAATATGAGGTTGCAAAGCCAGGATTTGAACAGCATTCTCTTCATTATATATCCCACGATCTCAACCACTACATAATGCAGAATTTCAATATATATTTAGAAATGTTTTTCTGAAGAGACTTAAATTGCAAGTGGTACTATAGGGAACATGTTACTTAAGAGAATAATCTCAGTTTATGGGCTACAACATATGCGTGTTTATAACCAAGCAGATGCTCCTAATTACAAATTTATTTTATCTATTTATTGAAACAAGCTGACATAGTCTCTACTTAGAGACACTTTAAATATGTATTTTAAACCAACAGAACTGCATAATTTTCATTCTTTAAAAAAATACATTTATCTGGATTTTCACTATTTCACGCTAAATTTCCAAAAGTTTTTGGTAATATTTCAGACCAAATTTACCTAAATTGTGCTTTTCTATAAATTATTTCTTTAGTGCTCAGCTAAGAAAGCAAGTCAAATAAAAGAGAGGTGTTAGATAACCTTTTCTGACTAAGATCTAGGAAAATTGACAAGAAGAAAAAAGTTGTGAACTGAGGAGCCTCAAACTGCAGGCTTTTCCTATCATGTATGTGTGCTTGCTTCACACATGACTTCCAGGTTTGAAATCTAGACCCATGTTCACATTTCACCAACCCACCACAACTACAGCAAACCTCCCTCTCTCTTTTTTTAAAGGTTTTATTTATTTACTTGATAGAGAGAGAAAAAGAGAGAGAGAGAGAGCATAAGCAGGAGTAGCAGTAGACAGAGGGAAAGGGAAAAGCAGTCTCCCCGCTGAGCAGGAAGCCCAAAGTGGGGCTTAGTCCTAGGCCCCTGGGATCATGACCCGAGCCAAAGGCAGACACTTAGCCAACTGAGCCACCCAGGCGCCCCTACAGCAAAACTCTCTTGACCAAGTTTTCATCAGTCTTGACTGAGGATTTAAGGAACACAAGGCAAAATTACTTTGTACTCAATTCTTGTTCCTCATAGTTTCTTCATGAACCCTGGGACTTCTCTTTGAATTTTAGGCAATAGAGCCTAGTTTTACAAAGAAATCTGTTTTCAGTCTTTCTTTTATTTTTTCTTTTCCCTTTTTTGTCTTTTCCTTTCATGAGCATACCAGAACAGTGATCCCCCAATTCTATTCTATTTTACTTTCTATTTGTCTGTTTTTTAAAAATATGGAATGCTTCACGAATTTGGGTGTCATCCTTGGGCAGGGGCCATGCTAATCTTCTTTGTATCCTTCCAGTTTTAGTATATGTACTGTCCAAGTGGGTACTCAATTTTATTTCTTTTAACGAAAAGCATTGTTGTTTAAATTTTTTTTCTTTTGCAGTTTGAGCTCTTGCCTCCACCTACTCCCAGAGGCCATGGTCTTCTACCCTAATTGATTCCATAAAAACATTTTCCTTAACAAGAAAATTCTTCCTCACCAGGAACTTTGGTGCTAGCTGTGAATACAATAATGCACTCACCATTTGTTTCTTGATTCTGACCACTCTAACTCTGAAACCTTTGGGAAAGTTACTCAGAGTTAGCTTTCATGAAATAAATATTGAATAACAGCAACCTCAAAATGTTCCTGAGAAAATGAAGTGGAATAAGGAAGATTAAGCCTAATAGAATGAACGAACTTCATCAACAGTCATTTCCTTCCTGCTGATCTCCTGCAACCTTTCCTTATGCCTTTCTCCTAGCTATTAAAATCAATCTAGAGTGTTTCTTCCTCTTTAAAATAAATGTTACTCAGTACCAACAAAGCTTCCTGTTATTTAAAAATAACTTTTTCTTATCATCTTATTACCTATTAGCTTTCACCCCAGTCTGTGGATATGCCTGATTTCATATATAATGTAATCTATTCTCTAGGTATAAAAACATGAAAGTAAGGAGATTTCATTCATTCTATTTCTATCCTGTTCTCCTAAACTCTTGAAAAAGAATCATACCCTCAGAGAACAATTTTAAGTTATTCTGTTAAATTGACCATGTACAGCAATCATGTTATAGTGTTTGTGAAGACCGTGAGATTTTATTTTTTTCACAAACAAAAATTATACTTTACAAAAGTATAAGAAAATGTCTCTGAAATAGTTAAAGTTAAAATAAAGCTATCTTATCAGGCACAAGATATTTCTTGGTTTGGTTTTGGATTTTAGAAAAATTTGTACAGATTATTGTAATTAACACAAATATAATTATAATCAAAATAATTGCTATGTTTGTTCTCTATAAATTTCAATGAAGTGATGGAATTTTTAAACCTTTATGCTTTGATTAAATATATTTAGTTTTTTTTGTACTCCCTACATCTATATTACTTTGAACTATTCAAAGTAATCTACAAGTTAAAAAGTCATGTGAATTAAAGATGTATATAGCAAGAAATCAAAAAAAGAAAATATGATAGATATATTGTCAACAACATTCTATGCCTATTGTCTCATGTGTTTGGAATTACAGAAGTAGACATATCTGCCAGGTGAGGACAAGACCCATTCTCATTAGTGTTCCACACCACTGCCGTCAGAGGAGGGAGATCGGCGGGACAAGAGATGGGGAAATGATAAAAGAATACATGTGGATAATGCTCCTCACTTCTCTGGGGGAAAAAAAAAGAAAGAAAGAAAAAGAAAAGTATTAGTGTGGCCTAGAGTTATAAAAAGGATGAAAAGTGGATAGAAATTTTCTTTAAATATTTAGCATTGTGAATGCCTGTGGTAGAGTTTATTTACCTTTGACCTTTAAGATATTAAACTAATAAAAAGGACATACTCCAACTTCAGACACAGTTTTGCATCTCCAGATATGACTTTGGTTCTTACCAATCAGAGAAAGTGCAATGATAGATAAATATAAAACTGCAGCATTTACCTTATTTATTTATTTACTAACGCTAACACTCACTTGCTTCTATGTTTGATTTGGCTCCCGTTTGCATCAGGTGATTCTACACTTGCCTCCAAGCTCCAGGGGCATATGTGATTGAGAAACGGCTAATCAAAATGCTTAATATCCCAGCCTGTATTTAATTCAGAGATGTGACTGTGACCTAATTTATTCCAATGAAATACACTCTCCGAAGCTACTGGACAAATTTTTATTTATGTTTTTTCCTTTAATATTGCTGAAAGGAATAATGTTCTCAAGGGAGAGTTACTTGTGCAAAAAGTGAGCATGGCTTCACTTCCAAAGGTAAGGGACCAATGTTATGATTTTCGTTTCTCTAGTTTTCTTCAGAGTCCATATTGTGCCTCTTTCTGCCACAAATTCTCAAGGACAATTGAATCTGCAAAATCTTAAGGGCCAATAGGAAGGTTTACTTGCTCTGTAGCATGCAACACATATGATTTCCTTGCATGGCTTTCTCAAAACTGGCAAGGGAATTATGAAGTAATCAGAGATGGGATCTTAGTAAAAGCATGTAGAAGATATACACAGTTTCCTTTAATATTGAGAGAATATGCAAAAACATCCCTAGAATACTAACATAGGATTTTATTAATGCAGCAGGATTTTGCAGCTTCAAATAACTTAACTTTAACCCTCTCTGCATGTGTGTGACTACCAAGACATTCAGGGTACTTATCCATTTCTATGTTCTAGTTTTTATCAGCTCAGTATTATGAAAGCAGTGTAACAGTGTAATAGTCTTTGAAATAGTTATATAGCCAAAGTCTATGCGAATAAATTTTAGACAATGCAAGACATATTTCAGATGAAAGCAAACTCCCTCTGAAGTTGATTGTTATCAGAAAAAAAAGAAAAATCCATTTTTAGAAGAATAGATATATATCACATACTAAAGAAGTAGATCATTTTGCTTTGGAATAACTGAACACTCACTGTTAGGGACTGGAATAATTTGCTTAGTAGAAAATACCAATTCTGACACTATTATTACTTCTGATAATTATTCTTCAATAACTTCAGTCTTGCACTTATGCTACTGGAGAATTAAGTGGAAAATGCTGTAGCAATCGTTATCACTATCTCTTTCACATTTTTGATGGTAGTTTAATTTTTAGAGTTTCCAAAGAAGCTATATTCTATTTTGTTTTGAGAAAAAAATTTGCACAAGATGAAATGCACAGCTCTTATGCATGCAACTGATGAGTTTTTATAAATGTATATACCCAAGCAATCATCACTTCAAATAAGATATAAAACTTTTCCATCTCACAAGCAATTTCATGTCACAGGAAAACTTCTCTAGATCTGGGAAACCAAGGCTATTTTTTTTTAATGTTGTGACTCTTACCTGAATCACCAAATCTTCTTCATCTTCCCCTCCAATCCCACCTATCCCACCTTCACTTAGGAAAACTATTCTGATTTACATCTGAAATTAGTGTTGCCTGCACTTAAAGAGGCAAATAATGTGACTGTGCATAGCTTTCAGGAAATATGTTGTTTTATAGAACAGATGTGCCCTCTTCCAGTCTTTGCTCTGGAACCTGTGGCTGTTCAGATATATGAGCTGGATGCCATTGCAGTCTATTGATCAGAATAAGCTTCATCGTTGTCAAGTGATAAATGAAATCTGACCCTCGTTTACTTCAGGGTAAGGCCAAAAGGATCGTAAAGAAAGCTGTTGGTAATATTTCTGTCTCTGAATATACTATTTGAAATAAATATGGTAGTTCACTCAGGCTGAGTACAATAAAAAAGGAATAGATATTATGTGAGTAATATTTCTAAAAGAAGAGATGACCATCATGCAGAAACAGTATGCATCTATTTATCATCTTCCTTCTACCAGGTTACTCAGACATTTATTTGGTGCTGAAACATTAAAATGTGTATTTCAGTTAATTCAAGATTTGAGGAACAAAATTTTGCAAGGAGGACCCATTTGGAGGAAATTTGAGTACAGTGTTGAAATAACAATGCAAATAAAAATTGATACAAAATGAATATACATGGAATGTTATTTATTCAATTCAATGTCGAGGTTATTTATTCAACAAATATGTCTTGAGTTTCTACTTTTACACGTGGTTATTTGTTTAATGCTAATATCACATGTGGTAACACATAAAAATGTTATTGACACCTTTATTACGCTACAATAGGCGATGTAGCTAGATGCTGATATATGGAATAATTCTTTTACCTCCTGTATGGAGGGCCTAACTGCACCAAACATTCTATTTCTTACACATTTTCCAGGTCCCATGCAACTAAGTAGGGCCAATTATTAATCTAGTCAACAGGTTGTGGGCAGGAGTGACTTGTTTTGCTTTTAGCCAAAGTACATAAAAGCCAGTGCATAATGCTCTAGTTTTTTCCTCTCTGAACGATGCACCCCATTTCCTAGGATACATATGATCTGTGATATATGTGATCTATGATATATGACATACACACAATGCATGCCCATTCAACTTCTCAGTTGTGCTTGTCTCACTATCTCACGCTCGTTATCGAGAACACTTCTCAGAAAAAAAAATTCCTATATGAAAATCTGTCATAGAGTATGTTTCCTGGGGAACTGGACTAGAAGAAGCATCTCTGTTCACTGCCCACTCCTCCAACTTTATCGGACGCCACTCTCCCTGAGTCACAGTACAGTGACATTAGTCTTTGAAACCCCAGAGGTTTCAGTCTCTGGGGTTTGCCAAATGTTTTCTGGTTTTGTTTTTGTGTTTTTTGCCCTAAACACTTTCTCTTTTCTTCACATAGCTAAAGCATTTTCAACTTTCGGAGCTCCTTGTGCTCTGCCCAAATAACCTTCCTGACCATCTTGCACTCGCTTACAATCCAGTGTGGCAGGACGTGTCTCTCTCCCATTTAACTCCTATCTCGGACACTATTTATTTCTGCTTTCTTATTTGGATTGTATGTTTGCAATTAGTGAATTGATACTGTATCTATTAAATTGCTTTTTTATGAAAAAATCTATATTGTTCAACAGAGGCACTTTAAGAGTGGAAGGGAGCTGAAATTCATAAAAATGTTATACTTTTCAGAAGAGTTATATAATAACTAACAAATTGGTAATTTATTCAAACACTATTTTAAGAAAAAATCTTTTTTTCTTTTTGACATGAAATTATTGTTAATTTTATTAGATATAAAGGCATGTGGGTTTTTGTCTCTGTTTCAAATGAGGTTTTTTATTCTTCATAATGTAATAAAAACAACATATATGCATTAAAATAAAACAGGCATTTATTAATCAAACATTAAAAATAATATAGGGGGTATAATAATTATGGTGCATAGCCATTAAATTTCTTAGTTGTGTCTATCCCTAATACTATGTCACTAACACCATATTGTTTCTCTGAAGGGTACATTTTTCAAGATATTCATATTTTTTTCATATAATTCCTTGCAATCTTACTCAAAGTTGAATTGTATGGTTACAAAATGTGATATTATGCACACCATTAACTAAGTTTTCTCTGCTGACAGTAATAGTTTTAACTGATAAATACTCTACAGATGCTGAGGTACTGGGTAAGCTCAGAGCATATTCCATGAAATCAAATAAATTCTTAATTATAATATTTTTATATTTAAATGTGTAAATATTTCAATCTAATTATTTATTTTAATAGAAATTTACTGCTGGCCTCCATTCAAATTACCTTTCTCCAAAAATGTTCTTATAAGAAAAATCTCATAAATCCATTTCTCTATGCCTATTTATATTTTGCTCAATTTAGATGCAGCAAAAAATAAGTCTCCTCATTTTTATTCAATTCCACCACAGAATATAAATTTATTCATTTAGAAATATGGATTCCTTTAAAATATTTTTTTTTACCAGAAGTTAAGACATTCCAAATTGCAACTTGGTAATTCAAGTTAAATCCAGAATACCCTTTGAGCTTTCTATTACATTTGTTAGCTCCCTTACTTTTTACGGAGATACATTACAATGTCTGCCTGTTTGCAAGACTGTCAATAATTACATTTCCCTAAAAGCTTTGGAAGCTGAATTGTTCTTGAGTTGCATTTGCTGAATACTTTGATTAAAGATTTCCAAATGTTTTCATAAAAAGTACAAGCAATATTCAGAGGATTCATTTACAAAAATTCAATACCACTGTTGAACACTTAGGTTGATTTATAATGCAACTCTTTAAGTTGCGAAGAATGTTTTTTATGAAGTAATTCAGCCGTTGTGTCTCCTTAATCTTCTCCAATCCACGATTGTTCTCAGTCATTCCTTGTCTTTCGTGATCCTTGAATTTTTGAAGATGATCAATGAATTATTTGTGGAATGTTGCTAAACTTGGATTTGTCTGCTACTTTCTGATTTCGTTCAAGTTCTGCACTTTTGACAAGAATACAACAGAAGTGATGATATGTCCTTTCCAGTGCATGATATCAGGTGGTCCAGGAACTTGACATGTCTATTACAGATGATACTAACTTTGATAGCTTTCTGAAGTTGTCTGCTAGGTTTCTTCACTGTAAAGTTGCTATTAATTCCTTTTTCGTTTTAAGATTTTATTTATTTATTTGTCAGGGAGAGATAGACTGCACAAGCAGAGGGAGCAGCAGGCAGAGGGAGAAGTTGGCTCCCCACTGAGCAAGGATCCCAATTTGAGGCTCCAACCCCGGGTTCTGGGATCATGACTTGAGTGGAAGGCTGATGCTTAACCGACTGAGCTACCCAGGTGTTCCTGTATTATTCCTTTTATAATTAAAAATATCCTGGGAAAGATGCTTTTAAACCATGAAGATACCCAGTTTTCAAACTTCAGTCACTGATTTACCATCCATGTGTGGAGCTTGCCTGCAGTAATTATTATTATTTTTTAAGATCTTATTTATTTATTGGAGAGAGAGAGAGCATGAGCGGGGGGGTGCAGAGGGAGAGGGAGAAGCAGACTCCCCATGGATCAGGGAGACCTATGCAGGGCTTGATCCCAGGACCTAGAGATCATGATCCAAGCAGAAGGCGGACACTTACTTGACTGGGCCACCCAGGCACCCCAGCTTGCAGTAATTATTAATCTAATGTTCACTTAAAAGTGATTTTATATTTGCTTCATTGCTTCTATATTTTAAAATTTGAATTCTTGTGTAATGGAAAACTGTCCCTTCTCTCCCACAGTTATTTATTTATCAATTATTATTTCATGTAACTATGAAACTCATGGATATTTATTTTATTCTATCGGTTATAATTGAATACTATAGTTTATTTTGTTGCTTACATTGTTCCAGTTTGGCCTTTAGTAGTTTCTTCAGGTTGACTCCTTTGTCCTTTTGAAATGATCTCACTGTTTTTGGAACACTGCTATGTTTCTGGTACCACAAAATATTTTTGCTTTACTTTGTATTTTCACTACAGCAGCTCTGGAATCAAGTACTTGTCTTAGTAGCTCTGGTTCTTTTCACTGGAGAATGGTATTTAGAAACCATGATCTAGACCCTAGTTGTGTTCACTGCTACCAGGGTGTCATGGGTTTGAGGCCCTTTCAGTGGATTAAGCATAGAAATTGTGTGTGTTTGTGTGTGTGTGTGTATAACATGTGTGTATACATACATGATTATGTATATGTACAAACACACAAAACTGTATACATATGCATCTGTACTAATCTATCAATATATATAATATTTATGATATAATATATGTTATATATTATATGTAATTATATATTATTAATAATTATTACAATTATATATAATATTAGATATAATATTTTATGCATTATTTAATATATTTGTGTCATACCGATACTTCTGATTCTAATTTAGTATCAGAGGAATTATTCTAGTCTCTG
>CM052899.1:135135563-135155083 GCA_028534135.1 Potos flavus | reverse complement strand
TTTTTTGTTACTTATAATATTATGAATAATGAAATATAAGTAATATTTATATTTATTATTTCTTTCTTCAACAGTGACAAACATAGTTCTCTTTATCTACAATACCCTTATGTATTTACTCATCCTTATATACACATAAAATAGTTTCAGAATTGCTACTGTATACCCTGCAGAAAACCAATTTGCTAATTAGAGTATATAATATACTTTAACGATTGTATTACATGTGTATATTTAGGGAGATTATGAATTTTTAAACAGATCTGCTACCAAGAATTTCTAATAACATATTATGTACCAGAACTTTAGAAGAAAGGGTATAGAGTAAGCTGGTATAAAAAGTAGACAGCTTGATGAATTTCTAGATTCAAACACAGCTGTAAGGTATTATTTTAGAAGATACTTAGTACGTTTTTGATCACTTTCTTAAGAATACACACAGGTCATCACTTGCCTGAGCTATCAGGTTGGAATCTATCATTAATGTTAAATTTACCATGAGTGGAAAAAAAAAAAAAACACAACCATAGCTCAGGAAAATGGGTACCTTTCAGTTTATACTTATTTGTTAAAGATTATATTTCAATTCATTTATGTTTTGAGAAAAATAATAGTACTAAATTGCAATATTCCTATATGATAATAGCAAAAAATAACTGGGAAATCACTATTGCTTTTGTTGGCTCACTATCCTAACATTAATCATGGTGAAATATTTTGGTATTACAAATGGACAAGTAAAACACAATACTACCAACATGAAGAGTGAATCATTCCTCAAGCAGTTCAGTGTCTTACAAATACCTCCATGATAATTTTTTAAATCATTGCTATTCATGACATAGACATGCAACCAGAGAAAGAAGTTAACATTTAATTTAATTATTTAATAGAATATTATAGATGCTCAGAGCACATGCTCAGAATAATGAAGCTGGATTGTTGAAAACAATATCAACCCATCTTTCATCCTTCAAGTTTATCTCGTCTTCCATGAAGCATTCTACCATTTGTTTTTAACAATCTATTTTCCATTTCAATTCAAATTTTCATTACATGTAATTATACACTAAAACATCTTTGGAGTTATATCTTCATTGGTGTGTTTTCTCATATAAGAAATCCATAATGTTGCTAACATGAAATATCGAAACATCAAAACATATTTTCTGTTCTATGTGATGAGATTATGTTTCAAAATAGAAGGACTGACATGCTATACATATCTATGAATTATAGTGTTAAAAGGCATCTGTCACACTTATCTTGATGAGCACTGAGAAACATATGGAATTACTGAATTGTTCTATTGTACACTTGAAACTAATACAACACTCTGCTAACTGCCTGGCATGTTAAAAAAGAAGCATCTTTCATTCTTTTCATACATATATATACACACATAATTATACATATATACCCAGAAGTAGATAAGCAATTCTCCCAATTGCTGACATATACAGTGATAACATCACCAATCCACATGCCAGTTAATGAGAATAATGAGAAGGGCTAGACATATATTTTTCATGATTTAATAGGTATCAAATTACATAGTGTCTCATGAAAATTGAGCTATGTTTTAAAAACATTACCCTTTTATACTTACATGAGATCCATATATAGAGTGAATACATAAGATTGACATACAGAAAGGTATATAGAAAAGAACATATTACTTCTCTTAATAGCTCCCAGATTAAAAAGCATTAATAGTGAATTTCCGTTTTTGTGACTGTACAAAACTGGTTTAAAAAAGAATCATTAAATTTCTCTTGGGAAAAGTCATCTTTGAAAAATGTGTCTTGATTCAACTTTATGCTGGGAACAGAGATAAACAATGTTTACAGTATCTCACTTATTCTCTTAAGAACTTCTTGGAATAGATAATATTATTATCCTCATACTATAGATGAAGAAATATGCATAAGTGAAATTAAGTAATTTCTGCAGGGTCCCACAGGTGTCAGATCATGGAACTGGAGCTAAAACTAACTGTCTATCAGTTTCCAGAGCCAGAGTTTTTATATACCATGCTGAGTATATGAGACATCCTACCCAGCAACTCTAGCCCTACAGCCTTCTGCTCAAAAATTCCATTTTCATACACTTTAGGTTTAGTTTAAAATATAGTAAATGATTCTATTGTAGTTTTTGGAAAATAAATTAAGATATGAAAACCAGTTTTTGAAAGCCAGAGAGAAGTTAACATTCTTTGATTAAATAGTATCACTCAAACATGAAGTATCCTGAAGCTCCTATTTCTTGCTATCTAGGACAAGCCTTGGACAATACCATCCTTTGGAAAACAGCATCTCTTTCTGGAGGCAGAGCTGCTTTGTTGAGGGGCACTAACATGGAGGAGGGAGTCCTGTGCCATGGAATGAGGGGAGGGGCATTTGGTAACCTACTAAATATAAATTATAGACAATAAAACTATGTGAACATCTGGAACAGATGAATAGCCTAAAAATACTACATTGCACTAAATATAATTCAAATACCACAAACCTCAAACTACTAGGAAGTTGATATTAGATAAACCATGCATGAAACTCCACTTTAAATTAATTTAAATAAATGTATTAAAATAAATCTGTAGGCTTTATAATATTATATTTTGGTGAATATAGCAACTTGTATTATTCTTGAGACTAACAAATTTAGATACTGTCATAATTCTGGAGACTTTAAAGATATAGCATCTAAAAATGGCATATAATCTTTTCTCTGAGAAAAGGATGAACATTATTTAGTCTTCAGTTTAAAGTAATAGTTTAACTTAAAATATTCTCATACTTCTATCCCTCCCACATACTTTCATGGCTATTGGATTTTAATCCCCCACAAAGGTAATTGTTGGCACAGAATTAAAAAATGAGTTGTGAAAATAATACTAACAAGGTTATGTAAACTTTTGTTTAAAGGGCAAGAGAGTATTCATGTAGCAGATTGTTTCTTATCTATGACTGTTGGTGCATAAGCTTTTTCTTGAAATCTGTTTGCTGTCATGATTTGTAAAGAGAATTCTTAAATGGCTATTTAAATAACAGATGGGGTTTTTTCTTGCTCTCTTTTCTTTTCTTTTTAATATATAGGTCTAATGAGGTGCAAAGGATATTGCATATTGTTGAGTTTATCTAAAGCATACAATCTTCATCTCTCCTTCATGCCACAGTGAATTAAGTAGATAAATCTGTCGTGAGAAATTAAGATGGATGATAAGCTTGCTGGCACCCTCTTGAAGGCACAAGACATCATCACCCTCTCCACAGGTATTTGGCTAAAACACTCTATCCTCACATTGTCAAGTAGCACCTTGAAGAAATATCACACACATTGTTGAAAGCAGAGAGAAAGTCAAGAATAATATGACTCATAGTTTACATATTGCATACATAATAAGGTCTTGATATGAACTTGAAAGGACTGAATAAAATATGTATAATACTTAACACTCATTTACAGACATGAGTTCGACCAATATATAATGGAGTAGATAAGAATTTTTTCTTTATTTTTATAGATAAGGTTACCAAAAAAAAAAAAAAAGAAAGAAAGATAAACTAATTACCCAGAGCAATTGCTTTCAATTAAAGATCTTAGTCTAAGTGTATTTGGCTGCCTCTATTTCTATCAGACAAAGAACAGTCATTCAAAATATAAATATAAAATAAAGATGAAAAAATATAATTTTATCATTTTACATGAAATCCAAACTATTTAGCTGTCTAGTTTAGACAACTTTTTTTTTTTAACAACAAAGCCAGTTATACTTATTATGGGAAACTGAATGTTAGAATGGTTCTCATGTCATTTCAAGGACTAGCTCCATAAAAAAAGAACTAGCTCCAGCTCAGACATTTTATTAGAAGGTACAAAAAGAAACAACTGAAATAAAGAAAGGTCTGTTAACCTCTGCTGGAGATAAATTCCACCACCTTTTCCTTTCTTTTTTTTTTTTTTTTTTTAAGATTTTATTTATTTATTTGACAGAGAGAGAGAGAGATCACAAGTAGGCAGAGAGGGAGGCGGGGGGGTGGGGGGGGGAAGCAGGCTCCCTGCCGAGCAGAGAGCCCGATGTGGGGCTCGATCCCAGGACCCTGAGATCATGACCTGAGCCAAAGGCAGAGGCCCCAACCCACTGAGCCACCCAGGCGCCCGACCTTTTCCTTTCTTGATTGATACTTACACAATTGAAAGATTTATTCATCATTTTCACCTGTCCTCACCTCACTACAAATTTACACTTAAGAAGTACTTAGCATACACATGGTAGTCAAGAAGTGCTGAGTTTAACCGAAATGACCTAAACCAGAAATACATCGATATCACAAAAACATATGTGTATATATATGTCATATGCAACATTATGTTATATATACACATATATTCTTATATGTATATTCTCATAACATAGAATATCTCGTATCTTACATGTATACACATATAAACATAAAGCAAACTACCCCGAATTGCTTGCTTTTTCATTCTCTAATGTCCTGTTAATTCTTACACTCTTTTTAACCTAAGCAGTGCATATTGCCTTACTACCTCATACTACTATCATTAAGATTGTCATATGTTTGTACCTTAAGTCTTCACGTCAAATGGTGGATTTCAAAGGGTATAGATTGTGCCATGAGCCCTATCTTCATAACTTATTGTATCATAGCACTATATGCATAACTTTGCACATGGAAGAAAATAAATATTGTTGATGAGGTGATTTGTTTGTAAAGAATAAAACTGCTTACGCTATCTGACTATAATCACCCTTTCCCCCTTTCCCTCTACATGATATCATGAAGATAGTCAACATAGAATGAATAACCACCCACAAAATAACTTTTAGTCATGAAAGTTGCTGTGAGAAATGGAGTCTACTGACTGATCTTGCTTTGCATAGGTCGTGCCATAGAATCTGAGATATATTTAAACCCTTTGATTTGAAATTTACCTTTGAAATTCCTATTATGCTAACCTGAGAAGTGTGGTTGGCTCTCTTCGGATTTCATATGAAAATTCTTCACCGTGGTTGAGTTTTGCAAATATGGACATAATTTTCTGAAGAAAAATGCTGCAATCATGTCCTATAAAAACAAACAAAATGCTGGCCCAAACCCGTTGCTTAGCAATGACTTTTATTCTAGAGGAACTTGCATTATTTTAGTTTATAATATTTATAATGCCTTTTAAGGTTTTACATGTTACAAAGAAATGTTTATGGCTATCAATTTTAGAGTTTTATAATTAATACTGATATGATATTTTCCCCCACAACCCTATAGAGGCCTAGGAAGTGAAAACATTTGAATCCACAATATATTTTCAATTGAAGAAACATATATTGCTATCTGTTTAAAGAGAACCTTTGTTTATTTGTTTCTTTCTAGCTTTGCTATATCCTACAATTATTTTTCATAGATTTACAGAAGTTTTTTAATATTTCTAAAAAGTCTACATTTTGTAATGTTCCTAAAAATTAATTTTATAAGTCTGTGAATGTAATGTGAAAGATAGGGTATGGAATTTGTAGTCAGAAGACATTGGTTCAAGTCAGTCATGCCTTTTATTAACTCCATGACATATTTTTGTGAGTATGAGTGATTTTGATTGTAAAACTGAAAGAATAATTAAAGATAATACTACTACTAGTAGTAATAGTAAGTAGTAGATTAATATTTACATAACATTTATTGTACTTAGGATGTAAACTTAGGCATTCAGGTTAAGTATGTGATAGATACACATATATAGCTTGTAAAAATACTTCAGACACTACAACACACTTTTAAATATTAGTACATATGTAGAAAAATAATGTGTAAATAATTTGACACATTTTCTGTCAGGTACCATTCAAATGCTTCAATGGCAATAATTAATTTAATGATTCTTATTATACTTTCCACTTTACAAATGATAGGAAGTTTTAATAACTTGTCCAAAGTCACCAATCTTAGAACTCATAGTAAGTCTGATTCTAGAGCTCATGCTTTTAACACCTATTATGACACTTCAAAATGAGATCATCAGTGATGCAGTAATTATTCAGAAACATTTAAAACTGCCACAATACTGATACCGTGGCTCAATGGAACGAGTCATACAGCAGTCCCCCTCATGCACAGGGGATGCATCCCAAGACCCAGTGGATGCCTAAAATTGCAGACACCAAAAAGTATTAAACTCTATACTAACTCTATACTATGTTTTTCTTTTATATACATACATAACTAAGATAAAGTTTAATTTGTAAATAAGCCAGTAAGAGATTAACAACAATAACTAATAATATTTTAATAGAACAATTATAACACTATTCTGTAATAGAAGTAAGTGAATGTGGTCTGTCTCTCTAAATATCTTATTGTAAGTTACTCACCCTTCTTGTGATAATGCGAGATGACAAGATGCCTACATGATGAGATAAAGTGAGGTGAGTAATGTAGGTACTATGATGTAGCGTTAGGCTTCTATTGACTTTCTGACAACTCGTCAGAAGGAGGATCATCTGCTTCCAGACTGCAACTGACCATAAGTAACTGAAACTATGGTAGGCAAAACCAGGGATAAAGAAGGACTACTGTATAAGTTTTGTTATCCTGCCAAAAATGAGTATGTAAAATGAGAAAAATTAAATTATGAAAAATGAAATATGAAATATAATTTATTTCATAGATACTAAATAACTTGATGTTATTTAAGAAATGCAATACTGTTAACCATGTTTAAGAATTAACCAAGTGTTTTATGTCACTTTTCAATATTTTTTTAATTAGAAAAGAACAAGAATTTTGTGATTGTAACAAAAACTAGAAACATTTAAATAACTTTCAATTCTTCCCTTAATATAGTAATACTGTATGTAACATCGGATAGAAATGCTTTTGGTAATCTACTAGTATTTCTTGAGTATTAACTCCTAGAAGAATATTTAGTTTAAATATTCTTTGATACATATTCTCATATTTCTAAAAAGAAAACAGGGAGCATGAGAATGTTTAGGTCAGAATCTACAAGTCAACACAGAGTACAATTCCTTGTATGAAACTTCGTTGTTTTGATAATTGATAAAATGAAAAGTCATTATTACTTTGTTAGATATTTGTTTCTATTGAAGAATAATTGATGCACAATATGGCATTAGTTTCAGGTGTACAACATAATGATTCATTATTCTTATACATTATGAAATGGTCACCACAGCTAGCCTAGTTACCATCTGTTACCATACAGAGTTGTTACAACAATATTGATTATATTCCCTATGCTATACATTTCACCCCCATGTCTTTTTTTTTTCAGTGTTCCAAGATTCATTGTTTATGCACCACACCCAGTGCTCCATGCAATACGTGCCCCCGCCATTACCCACCACCAGGGTCACCCATCACCTCACCCCCCTCCCTTCCAAAACCCTCAGTTTGTTTCTCAGAGTCCACAGTCTCTCATGGTTCGCCTCCCCCTCCAATTTCCCCCAATTCACTTTTCCCTTCTTTCCCCTAATGTCCTCCATGTATTCCTTATGCTCCCCAAGTAGGTGAAACCATATGATAATTGGCTTTCTCTGCTTGACTTATTTCACTCAGCATAATCTTCTCCAGTCCCATCCATGTTGATACAAAAATTGGGTATTCATCCTTTCTGATGGAGGCGTAATATTCCATTGTATATATGGACCATATCTTCTTTATCCATTTGTCCCCCATGTCTTATTTATTTTATAACTGGAAGATTGTATCTCTTAATCTCCTTCACCTGTATCATCTATTCTGCCCCCCTCTGGTTGGGCAACCATGAGTTTGTTTTTTGTATCTATGAGTCTGTTTCTGCTTGTTTTTGTTTGTTTGTTTGTTTTTTAGATTCCACATATAAGTGAAATCAGTTGGTATTTGTTTTTCTCTGTTACTTTGTCTTTCTCTTATGACACTTAATATGATACCCTTTTGGTCCATCCATATTTTTGCAAATGGAAAGATTTCATTCTTCTTTATGGCTGAGAAATATGTCGTATTTATACACTACATTTCTTTTTTTAAAATTTTATTTATTTGAGAGAGAGCACAAGCAGGAGGGAGGGGCAAAGAGACAAGCAGACACCCTGCTGAGCAGGGAGCCCAACACAGGGCTCCATCCAGGATGCTGAGTTCATGACCTGAGCCGAAGGCAGATGCTTAACTGACTGAACCCCACCCAGGCACCCTCTTTGTATGATATATTATATCTTTATCCATTAATATATTAATGGACATTTAGGTTGCTTTCATATTTTAGCTATTGTAAATCATGCCGTGATGAACATAGGGGTGCATATGCCTTTTAAAATAAGTGTTTTTGTTTTCTTTGGATAAATACCTGGAAATAGAATTGTATGGTAGTTCTATTTTAATTTTTTGAGGAATTTCCATACCATTTTCCATAGTGGCTGCAGTAATTTATATTCCTAACAATAGTGCTATACATCCTCACTGATACATGTTATCTTTTGGGTTTTGGATGGTAACTATTCTAACAGTTGTAAGGTGATAGCCATTGTTATTTTGATTTGCATTTCCTGATGGTTAGTGATTTTGAGCTTCTTTTCATGTGCCCGTTGGCCACCTGTATGTCTTCGGGAAAAAAAAATCTATTCAGGAATACTGATGCATTCATATCAATTGATAGCTAACAAATGAGTGCTGTGTAATATTTTAAGGATTCATTCACATGAGATTGTGTACAAAAAGCTTATATTAATGGAATACATATAGGAAAGACAACAATCCTTAAGTGTGCCAAATTTAACTTTTGTTCTGGCAAAACACATTAAAAACTGCAAGTTTAAGACAGCCTAAAAGAATAAAAAAAAAATAAATAAAAAAATTAGGTGTAGTAAATTTTAATAAGTGATATAATATACAAACTGATGTATATTTATTTGTATATTGTTTTTATTATTTGTATATTAATTATATTATATATGCAGATAGATAAATACTCAGAATATTAAAGTATCTTCTGTAGAAGTCTTAAAAAGATTTCCATAAATCTGTATCATATGCACAGATTATCATTAGTCTGAGAAGATTCTAGGTCACTGTGCACTTTCATGGCATTTATTTTTGGTTTATATAGCTCTAAGGAGCTCAATGTAATTTTTCTGTGCGCATTCTCAAGCCATATTTTTATCATAAACTCTGAAGACAATTCTGAGAAAATGTGTCAGTTTCAAACCATGAATAATGAATTTTTGCCCAGAGAATAAATAAAATAAGCTCAAAAATCATAAATTTAGAGTTATTTGGTAGTGTCTGAATATCTTTTTAAGTACTACCTAAAAAATGGACACTATCACTACACGCATGGACATAAGTATTAAATTTACAATATACTATGTACCTCATGTTTATACTCTCCAAGAAAGTCATTATATTTCTGAAAACAATATTATGATTTATCAGCTTATATTTATAAGATAAAAAAAGAAAGAAGGATGTTAAATTAGCAAGGCTAACATTATTTTAAATTTGTTGCTTTTACATTTCTTCTACAACAAAAACATATGGCTGTTTAAAAAGTAGGAAAAAGTACACTATGCTTGTAATTTTAACTAGAACAATCATTAAAAGACCGTAAGGTAAAGAATATTTTAAATTAACAACACTAAATCTAAATGGCAAAAATCTAAATTTCCCAAGTTGAAAAATTTAGGGAAAAATTATGACTTTCCTTTTTTGTTTATCACAACTGAAAAAAACCTGCTGAATTATCTACTAAATAAATCCCAAGAGTTGCAGTGAAGCACATTTTAAAATTTTATATATGTAATTCAGTAAATTAAATTAGAATAAAAATGTAAAGCAGGTGTCAACTGCTATTTGGAGATGTGTGTATATATAATGGAAAAATTAAAATTATTATAGCTAATGAGTATTAAACTTGCCATGTTAGAAATGATATTCAAAAACATTTTATAGATTTTGACATGAATTCTCACAATAAATTATAAAATAGTAACATTTATCTTCTCTGTTTTACTAGGTCAGAACTAAATGGTAGACTTGGGATTTCAACAGAGGCGATCTGACCCCAGGAATTGTACTCTTAACCATTAATACACACAGAGAGATTCACCCAATTTCAGTAGAAGAGCCTCAGGACAGAGTGCAGATGTAAAATGATTATGTCTTACTTTGACTTTATGTGAGAAAATGGGACTGAAATTACTGGGGGCTGGGCCATATGGTGTGTGCTAAGTCTGGGGCATGGAGAGCATTATTAAATGAGATCTCTCATACTGAGGCTGTGTGCCATTGTATACCAAACTATTAGCACTATCTCTCCCATACAAAAATGCACAGTCTGTCCAAATCCTATTTATTCCATGATTTTTAAATTGGTCTTTCCATGAAATGTAGAGCTCTTGCTCCATTTCTTACTTTCTTTGTCTCTCATTTTCTTTGCAGAATCAGAGAAATCTTTTTAAATTTTTTTTTCTTTTTCCTCTAACAGGTTCTCATGTGCCTTTTCATTTCTACTTTAAAATAAATTCTTTATTTTTAATAATACAAAAAAATACCTGTTAATATCCTGTCGATATTGTATTGACATTAACATGAACTTATATTGATTCATGTGTTCCACACTCATCCCATCCCCTGGCCTCTCTCTAGATTAGAAGAAGTAACAAGCATCCTGAATCTTGTTATCAACTATCTTTTTAAAAGGCATTAGTTTCTACTCTGAGTAATAAAAGAGTATATCTTGATGTTGATCTTAGCATCATCAGATTTCTTATTTCTTATTTTGGCCATGCAAATAATTGTGGCAGTGTTATGTATTTCCATAATCATTAGTAAGGTTGGACATATATTTAATTATTAATATCCACACATTGCCTACTCTGCAAAATGTCTTTCATGCTGTTTACCCATTTTTGTTGTATTAGATTTATTATCTATGTAATTTTGCAGCACATTGTGAAAACATACCCTGATAAGATTAAACAACTTGAGGAAAGCCTGGTATAGTGTCATAGGAAAAAGTTCATGTGAGATCACACTGGCGAGGTCTCAAATATACTTCTGTCTAGATCTGCTTATTTGAGTTGGACAGATTATTACCCTATCAGTATTTTCTTTTCTCTCCTATAAAGTTGGGATAATTATAGTTTACAACTTATAGCGTTGTTACAGGTATTAAAGAAGATACTTCATGATATGCTTAGCATATAACTGGCACATTATAAGCAGTCAATACACATTGGTTTTTTATTAACATGTAAGGTAGCATGTGATTATTGTCAAAGATCTTATTGGACAGTTAGGTAGGTGTACAGTAGTTAGGTCAATGGAGGCACACGAATATTCATTTATTGTACTATTCTTCCTCAATTGCCACACAAAGATATGATAGCTTATCAATATTAAGATGGCTAACCTAATAACTGTGTTGAACCACTGTGGTAAGATGTAATTGATAAAATGCCAAAACTTTGCTTGTGAGGTGAAAGCCAAGTCCTGCTTGATCACATACCAATTTTAAATGGTAGGGGGACTTGAGAATTACCCCTAGAATTTTGTAATTGAAAGTTTGGGAGGCATTTTCTCCATAGAATGTCACCATAATGTGACAAGGTGACAAAGCACTAATATTAGGGAAATTCTTTTGACTCTGTGGTGATTATTTCTCTGAGAGTGTGATTGGTTTTAGGTGACTTGTTTTAAATTTCTAAAAAGTCTTTATATTCAGCTATGGTTATGTTATCACTCTAAGAAGGCCTCAATTTTAGAAATTAAGAGTGGGAGTGAGGTACATCTAAATAGAGCAAGGAAGACAATGGCTTCAAATACTCAGCTCTTGAAAACTAAAAACCATTCCCCAAATATGTACCTATGATCATATGCATATCAAATGAACAGATAAAACAAGCACTGAAGGTAAGTGAATCATAACTGGACTCACCTAATCTATACAATCCAATAAAACATGAAGAACCCAAGCTGTAAAGGCAGTCAAAATGAGGCCTCTGGATATTTTTGGGGTAAAATTTTTAGCATTAGCCCATTTCCCCCATAAGATAAACAACAAACATTTGAAAATATCAAGACTATAGTGTGTATTATCAGAATCATCTAAGGCAAGGGGAATATACAATAACTGGAGACAAATCAGTTTGGCAAGTATTTCTTCTCCAGACTTTTTAAAAGGGATTTAGGCTAATGGAAGATCTCCCTTCTTTAGTACATGGTTTTCAAGGTCACCACTCCAGCCAGAAGTGGCAGTGAGTACAAAAAAACACAAAAGAAGTTTTTGTGTGTCAGACCTACAGTTGATGCTTATTACATTCTTTCTCATTCCATTACCTCAGAGTCTGTCATGTGGCCACAAAACACTAAAGGAGAGAAAAGAAGTATCTTGTAGAAAAAGAGAACATGGATTTTGTCGAACAGCTAACAATTAGCTATTTATGTGGTTTATTTTGAGAGACAGTGAGTGCGATTTCTTTCCAAAGTATCCTTTCCTATTATTATCAGAAACCACCATTTATCTTTTAAGTATTAAATATTTAGGGAACTACAAGGACATCTTATTAAAATTTCTGAAGAGAATGTCACTATAAACTAATATTATTTATCACATCCTTTCATAATAGAAAGTTACAAAAGTTGAAGACAGTGATGGCCAAGAAAATTTCTCTACTTCAAAATTTGTGTGGGGACCTAGATAGTAAACTAGTGTGGTAATTGTAAAATATCCATTACTTAAATGAAATCTCCCAAGCAGCTTTAAATTCCAATATTTGATAGACTACTTTGAGAAATTGCATGTCTTTACAGAACTGTAACACTTCATGTTGTTTAAAGGATTTAAAATTTTAAAATCTAAAAATATATGCTGGCCTTTACCATGCTTGAACTAATTACAATTTTGTAACTGTTATCTGCTGTTCATAGATGAGTATGTTGACATGCAAAAAACTGAAATTATTATTATTATTATTATTATTTTAAACTGAAATTATTTTTTAAAATTCACAGATTATAGATAGAAAATCCCCAAGTCCGGTGCCTGGGTAGCTCAGTCAGTTAAGTGGCTGCCTTTGGCTCAGGTCATGATCTCAGGGCCCTGGGACCAAGCCCTGCATTGGGCTCCCTGTTCAGCAGGGAGTCTGCTTCTTCTTCTTGCTCCCCCTGCTCATGCTTAATCTCTCTCTCTCTGTCAAATATATAAATAAAACCTTAAAAAAAAAAAAGAAAAAGAAAATCCCCAAATCAAAGAACAACGAAATAATTTTAGTATAAATTAGTGTACTAGATTCAGGCTGTGTTTTCATAATAAACATAAGCCTATTCATTCACTTCTACTATATGTATAAGATAGGGAGACCAAAGCTCTAGAGCTTTTATTAGTCAATAAATTTTGGTGATGAGAATGCTAGGTCAAATTTATTATAAGAATTGCAATTAATATACTTCATCTCAAAGGCTAATGTAAATTAAATATTTTTTAAAAGTAACTTTTCTCTGATATTGGCAAAAACAGGTACCATTTTATCACCATTCCATTTACTGAGTCTTACAATATTTCTCTTATGGCACTTCACAGATAATAATATATTTCATTTTTCCCCTTGGAATTATAAAGATTAAATAGTTCCTTATTTACAATGAAGAATAAGGACAGAGTACTCAGTTAAATTCTAATTAGTTATTAAATTTTTAGATTCCACCACATGTTAGGCCTAAAGTAGATCATAATAAGTAAAATAGAACATTTATTCTCAAGAATCATGTCAATAGATGAGAAGAAAAACGTATACACTAAATAGGATATGGCATAAGGCTGTATTTATTATGGCCATGTGTTCTCAAACGATAGTTTGGATATGGTCAAACAATAGAGTGGACTATTTGTAATATTGCTGTTATATCAGGATATATAATTTTATAAGCTATAACAAGGTAGAAATTATATTTTCTTGCTCTGTGAACAGACTGGGTTGGAAAAGGAAATGTAATTTGAACAGGTTTTAAAGAATGGGAAGAAATTTTCCAGAGAGACAAAGAAGCCTTATGGTAATGGGGAAGGGTATTTAAAAAAAAAAAATATTGGATGCAAATAATACAACTTAAAAAATGTCAGTATAGTAAATGTTAGCAAAGTAGTTAAGGTAATGGACTCTGGAAGCAGCCTCCTAGGTGAAGATTCTCATTCAAAGCTTTCTTGCTGTGTGCCTTGGGCAAGTTATTTAACTCCTCCATAATATAGTTGACAAATGTATGAAAATTAGAAAAATAATTTTTTCCTCAACCTCAAGAAGTTGTTGAAATGATGAAAATTGGTTAACAAATCTAAAGTGCTTAGAATGATGTCTACAACATAATAAATGTCAACATATGATTATTATAAAAGCATGACAAACACATTTAGAAAATAGCAAACATTTGCATCAGATGGATAGGGAGAAAAGAAGTAAAGAGATATGGAAAATGTAGAATTTAACCCAGACCGAAATATGTTTCATTCTTTACTAAAAGATTTTGATATTATATTAAATTATATTAAACACAATTTATATACATATTTTTTAAATGTGAAGTGCTATGATATTTAGTAAAATAACTCAGGTGGTACTGCGTTGTAGCATTCATTTGAGATAGAAAAACAATGTTGCTAACATGAAATCAATTTGTCTTTTCACTGGTTTAGGTAGCTGTTCACAAGGAACTTGACAGGGCAAACCTGTAGACCAATACAAGATCTCTGAGAAAGTGTTTTAGACTTTGGTTATTGTTTCAGTATGGGAAGGGGCAGTGGGGGGCAGGGGAGGTGGTGGTGAATGAAAACTCAAGGATGAGTCTCAAGTTACTGTTCTGAATTGGTAGATGCTTTGTCATGCTGTTAACAGGTGTAAGGATTGGAGCAAGAAGAGAGAGTGCTCAATCATTTATTTTTTTATATATTTTAAAATATTTTATTTGTTTGAGAGAGAGAGAAAGAGCATGAGTGGGGGGAGGGGCAGTGGGAGAGGGAGAGGGACAAGTAGACTCTCTGCTGAATACAGAGCCCCATGCGGGGCTTGATTCCAGAACCCTGAGAGCATAACCGGAGCTGAAGTAGAAGTCTGACTGACTGAGCCATCCAGGTGTGCCTACTCAATCATTTTTAAGCATGTCCCATTTTAGTGTTGGCCAGACGCAAGGATGATTTCTTTTGAGCTTTTGGAAATATAAATTTAAAGTCCAGAATATATATATATTTGTCACTATCAGTGTGAAGCTGGTTATTAAATCAATGAGCAATGGAAGATGGCTATCAGAAAGTATATATGGGATGAGAAGAAAAGATCATTTTAATGAAAGGATTGTTATACTTGGAGTTGAAAGTGTTCTAGTTTCCAGTTTGCTATTTGTGTTTTATAATTTTGAGCAAATTACTATTACCTATCTGAACTGCACTTTACTTATTTGAAATGGTTTTATGGATTCTTCCTCACAGGGTTATTGTAGGAATCAAATGAGGTAAAAAAGAAAGAAAGAAAGAAAGAAAGAAAGAAAGAAAGAAAGAAAGAAAGAAAGAAAGATCATGAAAAGCACAATGCAAAATGTAAACTTCCTAACAAACGTTACTTGTTAAAAGCAGTGTGTGATAAGTATGAATTCATTAGATAACTAATGTTGGTAGACACAGAACAAAGAATTGTTTCTTTTGGCACACTATCTTTTCACTTTACTCTTAGTATAACCGTGAGTAGCTATGAGTGCTATTTTTTTCCTAATAAGATAAAAAGTCAATTTTATGCACAAATTATCAGAATTTAACTACTCATAAACAGTATAGTATTTAAATACTTATGTCATGTGTTGAATCGTGCCTCTCCAAAAAAGTTATATTGAAGTCCATATCTTTGGAATATGATCTTATTTGTAAATAGGGTGGTTGTTGCAGTAGTAATTAATTAAGACAAGGTCATATTGGAATAGAGGCCTACTTTATGAAGTGGACATATTGGAGTTGAGTGGGTATCTACTCCAATATGAATTGAGTCCTTTTTTTTTTTTTTTAAAGATTTTATTTATTTATTTGACAGAGAGAGAGATCACAAGTAGGCAGAGAGGCAGGCAGAGAGAAGGAGAAGCAAGCTCCCTGCTAAGCAGAGAGCCCGATGTGGGGCTCCATCCCAGGACCCTGAGATCATGACCTGAGCTGAAGGCAGAGGCTTTAACCTACTGAGCCACCCAGGTGCCCTGAATTGAGTCCTTTTAAGTTGACTGTGTGAAGGCAGAGAAACAGAGGGAGAATGCCATACAAAGATGGAAGAATGGAATGCTTCCAGAAGCTAGAAAGAACAAGGAATGATTCTTGTACTCATTTCAGTGGGTGTGTGGCCCTGCTGACATCTTGATTTTGGACTTTTAGCCTCCAGGGTTTAACAAATTAAAACGAATTTCTGTTGTTTTAATCTACACAGTTTGTGGTATTTTTTTTTTTTTTTTTATGGTAGGTCTAGGACACCAATACAATTTATATGGCACTTTCCAGAATATAGAATGCTTTCATATTTGATTACTATAGGAATTAAAATAGTGCTACTCAAAAAGAGGACTTAAGTCACACAAAATAACACAATAAGTGGGAAACTCTAAATTTTGTAAGTCATATTTTATAATTCTGATCCTAGTCCTCTTTGAACTAGTAACATGTAATGATACCACAAAGTAGGCATTTATCAGCTTGTCTGAGAACCTAGCCACGGTTTATATAGTAATTTTCTTCTGAGTTTCAGACTTTGTTTTTACAATTAGCCTTTTCATAAAATAAGTTTGGTAATTCTGGATTACCAACATCCTGGTTCTTTATTCTAGTTCTGCAGAACAAAAAGATAAAAACAACACAAACAAAATCAGTTCATAGGTAAATAGGCTAATGCTTATCTTTCCTTTCTATTTATTGTCAAATGCAAAAATAAATAAATAAATAAAAGGAGCCATTCTGAAATAGTGCCTAAGACCACCTATTCTAGCTTCTGTTGGTGCATAAAATAGTTGCTAGCACAAAGGAAGTTCTCAGTGAGTGAATGCCCTCTCCTGTCACCCCTGCACCTATACTGACACTGGCTTGGGGGGAAAAAAAAACAAAAATGAACTCCCTCTAAATGCCTTGGAAATGGAGTAAATGCAATTCAGAAGTGCAAACACAACAATAAATATATGGCATGTCTATGTGGGTTTTTTTGGGAAAGGCACATTTAAAAATGGAATATGATACCTCTTCTGCTATATATCAGTGGGTTCTAGTTATACGGATGAAAAGAAAATAAAATGAGTACTACAAGAGGAAATAGAAACACTTTTATGTGGAAGTTTATGTTCTGTGTTTTGTGTCTATAGCTGTTGTCATATCTCTTAATAAACCAAGTCGGTTTGTATCCACATTTTACATAAAATGCAATAGACATAAAAAGCAATAGACATATGTTAGAAATGATGCCTACTTTCCAAAGCTGCTATTGTGAATACACAAAAGACAGATAAAGCCAGAACTTTCTCTGGGGTCATGGAGGTATTAAACCCAGCAAAACCATTGTGGCTGGTGCGCCCCAACTGGGAACACTTTTATATACAAATTTCTGATATACATGCAATATTTGGGATTAGAGCATCCATAACTACTCAATTGAATGCAGCACTTGATTTCAAGTTGATCTAATATCTCCAATTAAGCATATGCTGAAAAGGGTAAATCAAAATGACACTCGAAGAAAAGTTTCCATTGCCCTTCTTCTCTTCCTCAGTAAGTTTTACTCCATGACCTCAGTATTACAAAAAATAACTGAGCAGAACATTGATTGCAAGACATTGTCACGATGTTTCCTATGTGCAGTGGCTAGGCAGGAAATTTTCATTTCATACACCATTTGAGCCTAGCTGCAGTGATTTCACAAAAGTCAGCAGGCTTTGAAAAGTTAATGATAAAGAAAAGCATTTGTTTTTATTTTGAGAAAGTACTTGAGTGGTTAAAACTAGAACCTATGGAGGTTGGTTAGCCATGGGAAGTGCAAAATTTATTTTCTTTTATTTGGCAGTGTTTATATTTACATCACATTTAGAAGAAAAAAGTACTACTAAAATAATATCACAATAGAAATTGCATTCAGGTGATATCAACTGATGAAAATATGAAATATGAAAAAATATGAAAATCATATACAGTAATACATAAGACACCTATAAATAACATATTGAATATGACCTACTTATAGTTATTTAATATTATAGCCATTTATTCTCTTCGTGAAAGTACATGAAATTTGTTGTCAAGTTTATTTATCTATTTAATCATTCATCCTAAAGATGTTTACTAATATCTTTTTTCAACAGTAGGAACTATTTGAACAACAACAAAAAAACCACAAATATTACTGTGATTTGTAAATTTACATTAGATAATGGGTAAGGCCCTTGGTGACTGTTTCTATATCACCCTGAAGAAAAGTTTTTGTTGTTGTTTTTAATAAAGCCCTAGAAATATGAAGGTAAAAAACCAGTTTATTTATGCTAACTTTGACTTTGACACTAAAACTGACAATTGCGTATTGCCAATTTTGTCTCCTAAAGCGTTCTAAAACTGAGCTGGGCCACTTCCTTGGTGAGACCACAGTCGTTTTCTTCTTGCTAAAGCCTGCTGACTAATGTCTCTGTCTCCATTTCCTCTTTTCTTCTGTCTTTCCCCCACTCCGACATTTTTAGAGGCATGATCCGTTAAAGAAAAATAAAGTACTCTTTTCTAACTGAGGACTTGTATTAACATGAAGTTCCCTATAGAATGACTATGCACCTCTTCACTTGTTCTAAGTTTTCATAGCAAACCATTCACCTTTGTTTTCCATCATTCTCATTCTTTATACCCTATATCTTTACACTCACTAAATCCTTTAGGTTCTCCAAGTAAATTCATAAAGGTCCTCACCACTTTAGTTCTTTATCCTATTACTATACACATGATTTCTCTCCTCTTTAAAATTCTACCCCTTTTTCTCTGCAAAGCTTCTATTCATTATTTAAGACCTTCAAATGCAAAGTCCTCTGTGAAATATTCTCAAATTCCCCAATACAAAGGCATTCCCATTTCTGCTTACTAATAAATAAAGGTTTGCATCTATTGTTACTGTTTCCTTGATCAAACCATGCAGTATTTTACTTTGTGTCAGTTTTTCCTATTAGCGGTCCTGCCCTATTTTACTTTGTATCTACATATAGCAACTATGATGGAACCCATAAATGTGGGGTCTTCTTTATCTTTCTAAACAACTTCCTTCCACATTTAATGAAATCCCAAAACCCATTTTTATTTTATCGTTCCTGTATTTTTTCTATCAGCAGAACAGTTGTATGAATAATTGCATACTGTTGCACATATATTTCATGGTTAATCTTTTGTTTTTCAATGTCAATTCAATTGTATGTAACCATATGCATTTGGTATAAAACAGCACTGATATTTGCATATATGTAACCATATTTATAATACCT
>CM052899.1:135089360-135135063 GCA_028534135.1 Potos flavus | reverse complement strand
ACCACAAAGATGAGTAACAGATTAGTAACTCAAAGAAGACCTGAGGCCTAGGTAATACATTTGCTCTAGGAATTTTCAGATTTTAGGAAGTTCAAGCCCAAAATTCATCTTAGTGAATTTGACTATTTAACACCTGTTTTATTATATATTTTCTAGGTTATCTCCTTCCGGAACTCCTATAATTCTAATACTGAACCTGTTTAAATGATTCTCTGTCTCTTCTACCTCCCATGTAATGCCTCCCCTTCCTTTCCTCTCCTCATTTTCTCTCTCTCATTATTTCTGTTATTTTCTTTTTTCTTTTCTCTTCTTTTTTACTTTATCTCCCCAATTTTCATATGGGTTATTTATTTAACAACTGTATTTATAACTTGTCAAAACACTTTTTAAAAAATCAATTCTTTAAGTCATGTTCTTTTTATGTTTATGGATGTAGTATCTTCACATTTCTTCGACTATAATAGGCTGGACTCCTAAAAAATTTGAACTAGTAATTTTTTAGAATCAAGACAGTGTCTCTTCTGTTTCAATACATGTCTTTGCTCCTTTTTGTGTGTCTTTTCACTTCTACTTTTTTTTTCCCCGTACCTATTTCTCTCCATTTGTTCAATATCATATATGGTTCAAGACTACATCCTTGACGTGACAGCCTCTGCCTTCAAGTGTGGGTCACTTTACAGGTTAAGCACTCAGGGATAACTAACTAATACCCGAGGAAGAAAATTGATTTTGATCTACTTGAGGAAACGTTTCTATCCAACTGGCCGTAGAGAGTTCGTGTCACATTGCACACTCAGTGAGATGTGTGGAAGAAAAATCTTGGAAGGGAGATCATCAGTGGATGGATTTTGAAGTGTTCTTAAAAAAGAGGCACTGGCTAGGAGGCTAGGCTGTCTTTGTGGTGTAGTTGGTCAAGCCTCCGACTCTTGATTTTGGCTCAAGTCATGATCTCAGGGTCATGACCTCAGGGTCCTGAGATCTAGCCCCCAGTCTGGTTCTGTGCTGAGCAGGGGGTCTGCTTAAGACTCTCTCTCTTTCTGCTCCTACCCCCACTCACTCATGCATGTGCTCTCTCTCAAATAAATAAGTAAATCTTTAAAAAAAATTTTTTTTTTTAAAAAAAGAGGCACTGGCTAAATAGAAACCTCAAGAGCTTCTGTAGCAGCTATGCTGGCAGAAGTTACTCTTAATACAGCATGTGAATATATCAGAGCATAAATTATTTCAGAAACTCTGATCAAGACAAACTTTTGCATCGGCACTAGCGACTTTTTAAAAGGGCCAAATAGTAAATATTTTAAATTTTGCAGACTATAAATTGTCTATTGCAACTATTCTTTTGTTGTACTAGGAAAGCAGCCACCTGTTTTCTAAGTTATTGAATGGGGATGGCTCCGTTTCAATAAAACATTTTTTGCAAAGTTAAATGATTGGCCTACTGGCCATAATTTGCTGACCTGCAGAACTAGGAAATAGGAATATATATTTGGGGGGATTTGTTACAATTGTATCTCTGTATGCACATTAAAAGAGAGGGATATTTCATATAGTTTATACAAACACAGTTTGGCAGAAGATAATTAAAATTCAAGTTAATATATATATATTGCCAAATTATTTTTCTCTGAAATAGGCAATTTTAACAACTAGTTTCTGATTTTTATCACTTTTCAGACTGCTTTAGTTGTAATAGAAATAACTTTTTTTCCTTGTTCATTTAGTTGCAAATGTATTCTAAGTTTTTTAAAGCTATTTTTCAAAAGGCTAATTATGTGTTGAAGCACATCTAAAATTGTGATAAGTGCTTAGGTGAGAAGTGTTCCTATCTGAGGAAAAGAGAAATACTAATGGAGCTAAAGTTGAGAATGCTAAAGTGAGAAAGAAGCCATGTTGGGGGAAATATTTTCTTCAAGTAATTAACATATGCCAAGAGCTACAAAAATTAAACCATTAGTTTAATTTATATGTATATACATATATATATATATATATGTATATACATACATATATATATATATGTAAAAGCTGATATTACCACCTCTTCTTTCCCAACTCCTACACACTAAGTTGGTTGATGGGAGATGTGGAGTTGCAAGCTTGAAATCAAAGAGTTCTTCTGGAAAAAGTCTTCATCAGCATTAATCTATTAATGCATATGGTTTGTGGGAAATCTAATAATCACACCGAAAAATAATGTAGTGGGGTGCATATGAAGGAATAGAGGAAACGCATAAAAATATTTCTTGTGGAAAATTCAGTTAGTAATCCTTTTCTCTAATCACACAGATATCTGTGGAATGATGTCAACATATATGATGAGGATAATTGATGATGAACTAAATATTTCCTGGGCCCAAAGAGTTACTGAGATACAGAGGTGTTCATCTCAAAAAGATTGACCATTATTATGGTCGACAGAGAAATTAATTACTTTTCAATGTTACAGAATAAACTAGTTTCAAAAAATTTTATTAAATCTGAAACTTTAGGGTGCCTCGGTGGCTCAGTGGGTTAAGGCCTCTGCCTTCGGCTCAGGTCATGATCTCAGGGTCCTGGGATCGAGCCCCGCATCGGGCTCTCTGCTCAGTGGGGAGCCTGCTTCTCCCTCTCCCTCTGCCTGCCTCTCTGCCTACTTGTGATCTCTCTCTCTGTGTCAAATAAATAAATAAAATTTAAAAAAAATAAAAATAAAAAAATAAATCTGAAACTTTATATATCTAAAAGAAGCAAGTATTTCATACCGTAATGCACTACCATGTCCATGTGATGCAGCTCTGCCAAATTAACTACAATAGTATAGGTTTTTCTGAAGTTGATAGTTGTTTTTTGTTTTTGTTTTTAATCTGTGGTTATTTTCAATAGAGTCTGCCATGAAGCACAAAATTACTGATAACAATCATGATGATTGATCACAGTGCAACAAATTCATGCATTAATCCAGGTCAAAATTTAAGGTGGTAGAGAATAGAATTCTTTTGACAATAATATCCATATGGAGACAACACTAAGGCTATAAATGTTTAGTTGCTAAAAATCCTGGAAAAATTAATTTGTTCTTAGCTACTGTCCACATCCCTTTTAGCTGCCCATCACTCTTAATCAAACTGCTCTTTCAACTGCCCCAGGTCCTTAAAATTCTACTTTTCTACTTGTAAGGGCATGAATAATATTAAAAAATAAATGCCTTGCTTCCCTTTTGTTTCTTACTTAACATTTTACGTGAGAAAAAGATAGTGATATGGATGCAATTAGAGTCAACTGGGGGTCAAATATTTGTATCAAAAGTTCAATGATTATATAATAGATTGGAGCTCTTAGTATGTGGATGAAAACTTGTTTAACTGAAAGAAAAGTACTCAGTTTTTATAATATGCTCATTTAAATATATTTTGTAATGTATTTCATTTGGCTCCTTACAAATAATACTTTCCTAGAAAATAAGTGTCTTTTCATTTACAGAAAACAAGTTTCTTTCATATTTCATACTTTCTGCAAAATGGGTATAGCAATATGCTACAAGTTTTAAGAAATAGTTTGCTTTTGCAGTTTCTGGCCTCAGATTTCTCATGCAAAATCACAGTGGCTTCACTTCTCACTCATAAAAAAACTAAAACTGCAAGTGTACAAACAATTATATGCATTGTGCTTAATATTTGGGCTGACTTATGTTTCCTTTATTGCATCCATATGCAACTGTCATAAAAAGTGCCATTTTGCACTTCTATCTCAAGAAGTAGATCCCATTTCTAAATTTTGGCAGGCTTTTAATGAGAATCAATAAATAACAAACAAGGGCACTTTCAGAAGTGCATGAATTCATGAAATGATAGCTGGCCTTTTAAAGGGTAAAATTATGTTAATGTTTACAGCACAGTTAAAATGGAGAAGGATTTACATATATAATTCAGAAGATCAAAATTTTAATACTGACAGACACAGTACAATATTGTTGATGATGATGAAAATCAAAAGACTATTTCAAGTGCTCAATATGCAGGGCATGCGTGATGACTCATTATGCCGAGAAAATTATTACTGCCCATTAAAGAATTAGCTTTTACACAAATGGAAAAGTTGATTAGTGCACCTCAGAGTGGCTGGTTTCTAAAATTATAAAATTAATGAATGTGTGAAATATTTAATTTCACACATAAACATCTATGAAGAGAAATTAATTGTTTCATACAATAAAAGTTATTTATTTTACATGCAGGATCAATTACTAAATCTGAAATCGTACTATATCTTTTGATAGTATTTGTTCATGGCAATTTTGCAGGAAAAATTATAATATGGCTTTTCAGAAGTTATTTAAACGGAAAAATCTCATAATACTGATGGACATATTGCTCTTAAACTAGTAATTTTTTGCACATGTTAATCGTATGCTTAAAAATATTTTTGAGGTCCATATGGTTGAAAGGTTTGGACTTAGTATCCCAAATTTATATTGTTGATATATATAAGGAGAAAGACAATGAGATATGTTGATTAGATTTAACTGCATTGTATGAGACAATTGCCAAAATTATAGAATATCTTATTAAATAAATTCAGCAAACCACATGTATTTTATGCATTGTATACCACAGCATACAATATAAGATGTTTATCCAAATGCATTAATGAATACATCTGAATTCATCATGTAATATTTTCTTATATTTAAAGCAAATTCTAAGGTCAAGATTTTGTGTCATAGCATAGCATCTATTCTACTGCTAGTTCCATAACTGCAAAGATGACCTTGAAATGTTGGAAACATCATCAGTTATTGAAGTACAAATTTGTGTTTTTACAAATTAAAACCACTTCAGTTTGTTTTGTAAAACAGGAATAAAAATGCTTATCCTATAGAGGGGCTATGAAGCATCTTAAGGAAATGGCTTGAGGAGTCAGTTAAGTATATATAGAGAGAGATAAATATAAACTATGTATATAACTATAGATTTATTTGTAGATATATATATATATATATACTCTAATGTATATCTATATCTCTCTATATATAGTATATATATATAGAGAGATATAGATATATAGTATGTATAGAGAGCTACCTACTTAGCAGTATATATAGTATACATGCAGTATATACACTACTATATATTCTATTATATGTAAAGTATATATATGCTATATATAGATAGTTCATATGTGTGTATAATAGTAATTATTATGATTATTATGTATAATATAGTAGTATATAATATACTCTATGTATTATACCAATATAGTATATATTATACTACATATAAGAGTAATTATTTTCTTACCATATTAATGTCAAAAGTTCTACCTGGTTCAGTGGTTCCTATGTCCCAGTGAAATCGTTTTGAGGTAATTAGGTCCTTCTTAAGTGTCATTCTCATTAGATCAGCCTGTACACCCTAGATAATTAAGCTCCAAACCCTTCTGCAAGATGATGACTGAATAAATTGTACTTAGTCTGATCCTATACTATTGTGTTACCTTATGATTGTAACCAATTTCTACATACTCACTAATTATGAATAGTTACAGCATAAAACGATGGAATCTATGGAAGTACTATAGATTATGACCATTTTTTTGGCCACTGTATAAAATAAAACAAAACAAAAACTCAAAGAACTTTCCTTATAAACTTAAGAAAGGAATAAATCATGGAAGAATTCTCTTAATTGGAGCAAGGCAATATAGAAAAAACTGAAACTCAATATTCTGGCCAGAAAACTTGCAATTGCATTCTGTTTTGTTTCTCAATGAATAAAGCAAAGCTTAATGGGTCAGTGTTCTCACTAATATGGTAACAGGAAGAAGGGGATGAGATGATATTAGAAAGTGGGAGATATTCTCTATGCAGAATATTAGCTATAGAAGGTATGTAATGGGATGTGTTAAACCTACTTATACTCAGTGAAAATAAGGGAGACTAACTTCCTTTCAATAAAAATGCTGGAAACCTGACTCTTTTTGGAAATTCTCTGTATGCTGTTGTCTTTCTTAAGGTATAATTCTAAAATACAGAGATCAGAGGAGACAAAGTGATGAGATTTTATTAGCTTTCCAGGGCAGCATTACTGAATTACTGTTGCCATTACACACAAAGGAGAATAAAAGGAAGAGTTACACTTTAGTTGACTTATTTTTCCAAACATAACACAGTGAAAAAATAAGAACACTACCCTGAAATTGTTTTTATTCCTAAAGAAAAGGTAAAACTTAATAAGCACAATATTAGAATTATTTTGCTGTGACACAATCTTCATTCAAAGAAAACAATATTTAAGATTATCTTTTCAGTTGCGGTCTTTATAGTGAGATATTTATTTTTTGTTAATACATATATACACACACACACACATATATATGTATATAATATATATGCAATATCTTAGCCTTAGAATGCTCTTGTTTGATGTGACTATAAAAATAAAATTGACCTTCTGGGTTGCCTGGGTGGTATAGTCAGTTAAGCATCTGACTCTCGGTTTCGGTTCAGGTCCTGATCTCAGTGTTGTGAGACTGAGGCCTGTGTGGGGCTCCATGCTGAGTACAGTGTCTACTTGAGTTTCTCTCTCCCTCTCCCTTGCGCCTCCCTGCCCCACTCTTTCTCTCTCTAAAATAAATAAATAAATCTTAAAAAAAAATAGAATTAACCTTCCTTAGGAGCATGATTGTCTAAAACTGTGATAAATGTTCAAAACTAATGATAGCATAAAATTGGAGGGTATTAACTATTAATCTTTTTTGTAAACACTATTTTTTCATCATTTGCCAGAATGCACTTGAATAAAAAAGTAAGAAAAAAAATTCTGAACACGGTGATCAATTTTTTGAACAGATATTTCAGACATAACTATTATCAAAGGTTATTCTTTTCTATGGCAAACATACTATTTAAAAAAAATCTGCTGGTGATTAAACTTTGGATGATGTATTCACAGGCCACATATGCTTTCTGAGAGTGGGTGGATTTGCACTGATTTCTGAGAAGGAATTGACATTCTTTACTCTGAGTTTTAAGTAAAGAATCTGAATAATGCTAGACATTTTCAAAAGAATGTAAATGAAACAAAACTGGCTGTGGGGTAAGATCCTCAAAGCCAAAATAGAAAATGAATTGACTCAGTGATGAAAATCTATATTTATTTCCACGTAATGTAAATTTTATAATAGGTAAAATTCAAGAAAGCAAATAACAGAGAAATATCTGTGTGTAAAATACATATAGAATATTATGCCTAAATTGTTAAGGTTATTGAGACCAACTTACGACATGTTTAAGACAAAAAAAATGGTATACCATTTCACTGTGATTTCTTGCCTCTAACTCATTTTAACCTTTTATTTCTTCCTTATTTTTTGTTTATATGATTATTATAGGACTGAGTTTCTGTGCCACTGTGTTAAAATTAAAAAAGGAAAAAAAAAAAGAAAAGAAAAGAAAGGGAGTGAAGGAGGGAGGGAGGAGGAGGAAGAGGACAGAGTGAGAGAAGGGAAATGGACAAGTAATCTTTCTTTATCTCAATATTTTATGCCAATCTTGGGGCTCCTGGGTAGTGCTGTGGATTAAGCATCTGACTTGGTTTCAGCTCAGGTCTTGATCTCAAGGTCCTGGGATCAAGCCCCACATTGGGCTCCTTGCTCAGCAAGGAGTCTGCTTGAGATTCTGTCTCTGTCTCCCTCTGCCCGTCCCCCCTGCTCTCTCTCTCTCTCTCTCAAATAAACAAATAAATCTTTAAAAAATATATTTTATGCCAGTTTTATCTTACTGAATAATAATTCTTCATTTTTTTCTTGCTTGTTTACTAGCTACATGAGGAAATATCACTTACTGGGTAAATGCTTCAAAGTAAATGTCCTGAGATGAACTAGTTAAATGTAAGGCCACTGGGGCATTGTACAGGAAGCTATATCAAACAGTCTCCTTTTAAGTACCCCTCAAAAGTGTATTGATATATTCGACTTGAGGTGCAGAAACAAATCTTAAATAACTCCAAAGAATTATTAGGTTTACATTATGAATTTCTGTTTGTTTTTTTTTTTTTAAGATTTATGTATTTATTTGAGACAGAGAGAGAGAGACTGAGAGAGAAAGTGCGCGTGGGCGCGCGCGCAGAAGGGTGGGGCAGAGACAGAAGGAGAGATAGTCCTAAGCAGATTCTCTGCTGAGTGCGGAGCCCCATGAGGGGCTGGATCTTACCACCCTCAGATCACCACCCTGAGATCACGACCCTGAGATCACAACTCTAGCCGAAACCAAGAGTCTGACGCTTAACTGACTGCGCTACACAGGCACCCCTATAAATTTCTGTTTTAATACAATGGTCAATAGCTCTGCTTTTTCCCCGTGTTCACATATCACATTCACTGTGTTATCTAATAAGGTGGTGGTAAGGTTTTCCTCAACTGCTAACATTTCACAAAACTTTCTAATGATAGGACAGAATAGCATTTTCCACTTATTTTAAACTTTTTAATGATCATTCCCCTCGCAGCCCCCCCTCAAGAGTGCTTAGCAAAGCAGCTGTTTTTCTCTGAGACTGAGGCTTATGCCAAGTTTAAAATGTTAATGTTGTTGAGCCATGTGCTCAAGCATTAAGTATCTCCAATTTCCAAACTGAAAGATCTTGGCAGCTCTCACTCACTTAAATAAACTCAGAAAGAGTCTTATAATACTAGAGGGAAAAAAAAGAATCCAGCCACTTCTCTTCCTCAACTTTGTGACCTCCCTAAATGGCCAACAATGCTAAGGATCCTTTTAATAATCTAAAATTAGTGGAGTATTGATTGCAGTAGTTGGCCTAGAAGTTTGGGTTTTAAACTAACAAAATCAGAGATGAAAAAGAATGGGATAAAAAGAGTGTGAGATACCAAAGTGAAATAAGTGAGATTATATAAACAAGTGATGGTTTTAAATAAGTCCAATTGTTCTTAATTTTGAAAATTTTGTGTAAGGCATAAGATAGTCTTTCAAATATTTAAAGATTATTATAATTTTCACAAAATAATTTTCATTTCCAGTGGAAAAAAATTTTCCATCAGCCTCTGTGAAAGTTATCTTGCATTGTTGTGTCTTCAAGGTTTTTTTATCAAATTTAAAATTTATGTTTTTGCATGCATTTCTATGAATTGCAACACATACAGAAATTCACGTAACCAACTAGGAAAAAAATACAAAACACTTCCATCATCCCAAAAAAATCTTCCTTGTGCTATCCCTTTAAAATCACATATCCTTTATCTGTAGACCCAGGCAAAGACTGACAGGTGTATAATTTACAGAATGTCATATAAATATGCAAATGTCATAAAATATATAACCTTTTAAGACAGGCTTCTTTCACTTAGTATAATGTCTTGAAGATCATTTCAAGTTGTTGTATGTATCAGTAGTTTATTCTTTTTTACTAAATTGTATTCCATTAGATGGAGGTACAAGAGATTGTTTATATATCACATGTTGAAGCATATGTGGGTTCTTTCCAATTTTTGGTGATTGTGAATAGAGTCACCATAAAGATTTAAGGACAGGTTTCTGTATGAACATACATTTTAAATACTCTAGGACAAATAACAGGAATAGAATTATGTCACATGGTTAACAGAAAACAAAACAAAACATAACAAAACTTAGTGGATAACCCCAAGAGCAGAATGGAAATGATGGAGGAAAAAATCAGAAAAACAACTGAGAAAAATTGAGAATAAAATTACTTATATTAAAAAGTTCTAGTGAAGAATTAAAAGAAAACATTTGAGATGCTGTAACACCAGACACATGGAAATATATTTAAAAAGGTTAGTGCCTACTGACACATGACAGATGCAAGATATCAATGTTAGCAAAGGCTATTAAAATCAATTATTTCTCTAATTCTCACTGGCTTAAACTTATCAAAATGTTTCTAAAGGAATATAAGAAATATTGCTATGATACATTAAATGCTCACTATATATATTTGAAATTTATTTTTATTTAATTTCAGGCAAGTGGGGATTCTGGTGATCAAATTTTTCTTAGATTCTTTAGGGCAGTTTAGATACAAATTTGAGAGACTATATAAATTTGGTATTTACTACTGTGAATTTTGGCAAATAATGTAACATTAGATCTGTATTTTGGAAGATAGTATAGTCATTGTTTATTAGTAGATAAACTTTATTATTAAATTCAAGCTTTTTCCTACTATGGTTTAGTATTCTAACATCCTTATATATATTTCACCTCTTTCCCTCTGTTATAGCGAAGACAGGAAGTTTCGCCCTAGTACATTTCCTAACAGTGTAGTAGCCTATGTAATGTGTCTGAAAACCTGTGTGGATGCGTGCTTATTTCATAAATGGAGGGTCTTTTGTGATAACCTTGCATTTTAAGTAAATTTTACCAGTGTTTTGAGCAGTGGTGAGAAACGTGGCCATAGCCGAGGGAAACAGTAACACTGAAGCTGTAGGGTTGGAAACTGGAGCCAGACCTGGCTTCTTCCTGTGCATCCGCATTGTTTGAGAAGGCTTTCTCCCCACTCACATTTGCATGATAAATTTATGGACTCTGGCTCTGCCAGCTTGATTGAACACATTGCATTTTGCTAAGAACAGCATGTCAACTAGCACAGTCAGCATCCATATACATCTGGGAAAACTGCAACTGTTAGAATTGTGCCATGGGAGTGAAGACAAGAAAAGCTTTGTCAGCTGTCAGTTAGACGTTTTCCTTTACTATCTATTTTATAGGTGATTAATGAAAAGTGTTGCTAATATTCGTTGCGGTGTTTCATATATTACTCTTTAGACTCTGATTGCGCTACAGGTAAAGAGAGAGGTCAAGGAAAGGCGAAGGAGTAGGAAAAATAGTTGCTTTTAGTTCTAATACTTGAACAGACACGAAACAACAAAAAATTATAAGCATAATAAAAAGTTTGTCTGAGAAAGCAGCTGGAGGTTGGTTGGCAGAAAGCAAGGCTTATGGCAATGATTCACTTCAGAAAAGATCATTAGTTCCTCTGTCACCCACAAAAAAACAGGCAGGGTATTCCTTAACAATAATTTTTTTCCATTTTCTGAAATAATTGCATGATCTCAACCCAATTCTGAAGGTTTCAGGAGTTTGTCCACAGGGAATTCTGTCTGAGAGTTAACTTTACTCTATTACCTGTGTAATTTAGAAAAGAATTTTTGTCTAAAAGATGAAAAATATTCATTTGACCTATCAATTTAATTTTCCATGATATAAACTGCATTGAAACTAGATTTTTAAACATAATAACTAGAAAAAAGAATATATACTTTGTTGGAATTAAAAAAAAAAAACTAAATGAAAAGAAAATTAAGCAGGTATTTCCTTTGTCTACTCCAGAAGGAGGTTAGTTATCTTGTTAGTGACAAACAAGGAAATGATCTTAGTGCACAATCAGGTGAGTGATTTGGAACAGTTATTTAGCAGTTGGATATGGCCACTGTGACACCACTGCTTTTGTTTCTGGACATTCTGATGCAACCTGCAAAGGAAAATCACTACGCTTTAAGTCCTTAGTACCAGTGACTGGTCCTACTTCTTTAGAATGAAATGGGACAGGGTGGGGGAGGGAAATGAAACAAGATGGGATTAGGAAGGAGACAAACCATAAGAGACTTCTAAATTCACGAAACAAACTGAGGGTGGCTGGGGGGTGGGGTGTAGGGATAGGGTGGCTGGGTTATGGACATTGGGGAGCGTGTGTGCTATGATAAGTGCTGTGAAATGTGTAAGCCTGATGATTCACAGACATGTACCCTGGGGAAGATAATATATTATATGTTAATTAAAAAATAAATTAATTAATTAATTAAAAAAAGAATGAAATGGGACGTGAGGATGGGACAGGCTTCAGGAAGGTGTAGAGACTGAGACACGTGGTAGGGCTGAGAGAAGGCACAATGCTTGGTGCTGGTATGAAGTTTCAAGTTTCAGGTGAGGTTCCACATTGTAGTTGGGTCAGAAATGCCTGATTCATCCTTTGTTATTAAACAAAACATTTTTAATCCCTGACACTTCTCTTTTACCATAGGCATCACAGATTGCTTCACTCTGTATAACTCTTGATACCGTGGAATGACCACCACTAAAAAGTGTATATGCTTCCCCAGTGTGCTCATGAATGCTTTTGGAAAGGAATTCATTCACTAGTCATTAGACCAGCTTGT
This sequence comes from Potos flavus, assembly GCA_028534135.1. Taxonomy (NCBI): domain Eukaryota; kingdom Metazoa; phylum Chordata; class Mammalia; order Carnivora; family Procyonidae; genus Potos; species Potos flavus. The sequence goes on along the minus strand of CM052899.1, from coordinate 135,122,895 downwards.
TTATGTTGGTGTTCTCCTAGAATAAAGGTGTCATTGAAACCCATTGAAATATCTCCCACTGAAGATCCATGAAAGAAAACAGTTGTAAACTTAGAGGGAAGGCCGTATGCCAAGTAGTCAAAGTCAACTTTAGAGCACAGTTCTGTTGAGATCATGGTCAGAAAAAGGAAAACAAATTGCTAAAAGGCCAAGCCGATGAATATATTAACAGAGTCAAATCAAAAATCAGTATTTGGAGGAAAACTCAAAATTGACATGGTACTGAAGATGAAGCAGAAAGAAAAGGATGTTTTGGACCAGGTATCCAGATGTCAAACTGGAGAATGGGACAGAGATCCTTCAGACTGGATCCAAAGACTGGTTTTGCCACACTTTCTTCCCAGGGCAGGCACCTTTTACAGGCCTACTCTGCCATTCCTAAGGTTTTGCCTTACTAGGAATTGAAAAAAAAAAAAATTGCTGGTTTAGAGATTTGTGTGTCATTCTTGGCTCCTTAAGGACAGTATATCTGTATGATATTAGAGGTTCCTTTCCACTGTTTTCATGAAGTAAAAGTCCAGTAAGCAAAATACATTTGCAAACTCTTAGAATAAATTGATCATGACACATGCTGGATGAATTGTTTATTTGAGGAAAAGAAATCACTGTAATACTAAGGTTTCTAAACATTTTTTTTTTTAATTCTACCTCTCTCTCTCTCTCTGTCTTCCTCTTCCACTTCTCTTTTTATCCCCCTTTCTGTTGAACTCACAATTCCCATATAGCCTTCCTTTAAGATATATAATCTCTCAGACTCTCCATATTTGGGTTGATTTGCAGTGGATTCTGTTCCTGCTATAAAAGAAGTCTCTCTACCTTTAAAGCCTTGCAGGAATAGGATGCAAAGGAAAAAGAAGCCTTCTCTTACTTAGGTAGACTAGGTCCTCAAAGCTCACATAAACTCCGGCCCTGTACACCAGAGTAGCAATTTATAGAGGAGAACGAAGAGAAAGGCCTCACTTGTAAAAGCAAGAACATTTGCCTAGAAAAACCTGTTGAGATATATAGCTAATCTTTAAAATGGGAGGTGTCAACTATTGTTCTAACCAGTAGGAGTACCATTATTATTATCCTTAATAATATTATTATTATCTCTAAAATTGATAGACATTGACTACTGAGTCACAGTAGGGATAGAAAAGCACAAATTTACCTAGACAGTACCTGGCATAGCTAGGATTTAGACTCAGGTACCAGGCATTTTGGAATTTAGTAATCAGGAAAAAAAAATTTAGTTGCCGCCATGTGCCCTTTTTACATTTAAAAGTAGAGTATTATGCCTTAAATATCTTTAATTATACTCCAAAATTCTTTGGTTTGGCAGGAAACATGTGTATGAGGAACTGTTGACATAAGTGTTTTGAGAGTTGAAAACATTGCATTATTCTTGTTTAAAAGGAAACACAAAGAAAAAAGAAACACGAAGAAAAAGTAAATTTTTAAATCAATATTCATTAAGTTTATTGACTTTACACTTAATCTGTCTTGTCATTTAAAAAGTTGAATTTATATCTTAATCTACTTATTAAAGAGGCACATATCTTTCCTACTTTATTAAAATAAAGTTTTAATATCTAAGGATCATTCTTGGTCACCTTGAGGCTATTATGCTAATAAAAGGAGATTTCACTTGTTAATTATTTTTACTTAAAGATTCTTCACTTAAAAATATAAGTCACAAAAAAATATATGTGTATAAGTCACAGGGCACCTGGGTGGCTCAGTCCCTTATGCATCTGCCTTTGACTCAGGTCATGATCCCAGGGTCTTTGGGATCAAGCCCTGCATTGGGTTCCCTGCTCAGCAGGGAGCTGGCTTCTCCTTTTCCTCCTCACTTTCACTCTCTCTCACTGTCTCTCTCTCTCAAATAAATAAAATCTCTAAAAGAAATAAAAATATAAGCCATAGCACTTTTTAAATATAATTAGTTGATTGTCACTTCATAGATCTAACTCTAATCAGCTCAAAAGACTTAAAGATTCCCTTAAAATTATGTGCATATCTAAAATTACTATTCTTCCTTACTAAAAATAAAGAAAATGAAAAGTTGACTCCAGAATCACAATAGGAACTTGATTTTCCCTGATACTTTCAAACAGCAGTGATAATTATGAGACTTAACATCAGTGTTATAAGACTAAAATGTCCTGACGGGTTAATGAACTTCATGATACTGATGTATTAGCTCAGGGATTAATAATCAGTCAGAACTTGTGTCTTTGAGAAAGACCTCCTCATTGAGTGATACAAATTCCGGTGATTTCTAAAGCCATTACAATTTAATAACTACCATTATCTGTTCCTCATAGGACATCATCTAAGTAAAACATATTGTTCCTGCATGCAGGACTGGCTCTTCCTAAATAATGTGGCTGTTCAAGTGCCTGTATTTCCATTTATTAATGTGGCTTAATGTTGGTACATATTTCTATATTAACATCTTAAAGTAGTTACACAATCTGCTTAAGTAAACCTAAAGTTTCTGAGAACCAGTGATAGAAAGTTAATACACCTACCATTTAAGGTCCTTTGATGTTCTAGCTGAGTTGGATATATTACCTCTAATCCCCAAACAACCATGTTCGGTGAGAAACCAGAGAAGCAGAGGAGTAGCCAGAGACACTGATGTTTTAATATAACTTTCTGTGATTTTAAAGTCTGTACATGACATCCTATTGCTACTCATAAAAAGGAGATATAATTTGCCTATCTCTGGTCTCAATTAAAGTTATTAGAAAATAGATTAATTCCATAAAGCTACTTTCCAGATTTCATGGAAATGTGGGAATACTAAAATGGAGAGAATGCACACACACTCACTTTTCAGATTTACTTTAGTTCTGGGAAATGCCGGTATTCTCAAACAGATTTATACACTCTTTTTGGAATAACAAACTATAAAAAAGGCTACTAAATGTTATATCAAATAAAGTTGCACTAGTTCTAAATATGTCTCTATATAAAGAGGAATGTATTGCCCAAACTATGTACTAAAAGCTACAAGAATATTGGAACATAAGTTGTTTTGGTGTTTCAATGTTTATATCCTGGAATATTAAGCTATATTCTAATAAACCCATAATGTTAATAAGATCCCTAACTTTCAGTCCTACTGAAACTATCTACTGAAACTATCACATAAATATGTGGGAAGTCACTTAATTTCCTTGCACTTCAAGTTTATCATTTGTAAAATGAAATATGGTTATTTCATAGATGGTTTGAAGCCCACCTTTATCTTGAAAATCTTGATTTTATTAGAATAATTACTGGTGGGTATCTGGGTTCATTTAGAAAATGTGTATACATTGAGACCCAAATGGTCTCAATCAAATGGCGAATCCTGGCTGGAAACCATTTTCAGTATTTGCTATATATTTATTATTGGGCTTACATATTTAGTTATAGAAGTCTCTCAACAGATGAGATTCCCAAATCAGCCTGGTATATGAGGATTACTGACTGTCCTCAGAGAGGGAGATTTCTAGGAAAAAGATCTCTGAATCCTGGAACCTACTATGGACACAAGTTTCTAAGGATTATATGCACAGAGAACATATCAGTTTCCTTTTATGACTAGCTAGAATTTGGCCAAAATAGCACAAGAACAGGGATGGCAAACTTAGATGCAGTCAGGGTTCAGGCAGATGATGGAAGGACCACATGCATAACATTCAGAAGTGGAAGGTCTATGGCACTCCAGGAAATTCATGATCCATGAATTTAAGTTCAATTTAATTTAATTTAATTTAATTTTTTAAAGATGTTATTTATTTATTTGACAGAGAGAGAGACAGCGAGAGAGGGAACACAAGCAGGGGGAGTGGGAGAGGGAGAAGCAGGCTCTCTGCCGAGCAGGGAGCCTGATGCGGGACTCAATTCCAGGACCCTGGGATCATGACCTGAGCCGAAGGCAGCCGCTTAAACGACTGAGCCACCCAGGCACCCTGGAAAAGTTTAATTTTAAGATTACAACCTAGGCAGATCCTGAATTCACCTCCTCCCATGGACACAGAGGGTCTACAGCTGCATATGGAACAATTTGCTCTTAAAATCCTAAAGCTCGCTGAATGGCTACTACACATCTGGCAAAGGAGTAGAAAACCACGTCAAAGCAGATAGGAGAAGCTGGCACACAATCTTGCCATAAACCCCATCCCTGCTAAGGCACCCATGGAAGGCTCCCAACAGGGCTGTGTCTGGAGATTTACAAGACAGCAGCAATCTGAACAACACCTCTTAAAGAATTCATGTTCTCCAACTCATGAACTCCAGAGCCCAACTCAGAGACAGCCAATTCCACCCAAACTTAAAACGAAGTAGGCTCACCTGCTTATAGTAAAACCTCAGCCTGAAGGGCAGGCATCTAATTCTACAAGCACATGTAGGAGTCTGCTGAAACGCTCTCTGTGGACATGCAGTGGTGGCTGCTATCTTCACATTTCCCCCTTGCTGTGCTCCAGAGCATCAGTACCTCCTGGATGGAAGCCTTTACACACATCCGGTGCCCTGATTCTTGCAGCTGCCACCCAGGGGATGTTTCTTGATTGCCTGGCTCCGATCAGGGAGCTTGGGTTCCTGTTCACATGGGATTATAATAATCAGTGTCACCCGAAAAGGAGCTCATTACCCTGTCTGGCACTTGATTTTGTGACTGCTGCCAGGGGACACCTCTATACTATTTGGCTCTGCTGGCCAATGGGGCTTATGCTTGTGGGTCCCAAAGGACAGTAACCAATGAAAAAGGGTTCTTAAACAGCTACTATCCCCAGGGCACAAGAAGAGGCAATAGGTTCAGGGGCTCAGTCTTTCCGTGAAAGAGGCCTATTAGCTAATCATCTAGACTATGGCCTGTGGGGAGGTTTCTAATTAAAAATACATCTAGCACTTGACAGTAATCCTTTCTAGAGACCTCAGAGGGTGAGTGCTATCTTCCTATTCACCCTCTGCCATGCTTCAGTGCCCCAGCGTCTCCAGGAGAATAGCTTTGCATATCTCTGCCGCCTGGTTTTTGTAGTCGATGCCAAGGTTACTCCAAGGGTATGGTGGATTATTGATAGTCATAATTTTTTGGCCCTCCTCACATCAATAAATTTGGTTTGTCTCCTCTGAAATATTGAAAGTCTCTGTGTTTGCTGTGACCAATGGTACAGGGTTGAAGTTATGTTGTGTCAGTTTCTGGTTCCATGTCCTAAACAGGCATCTTCGATTTTCTGTCTCTTGGAACACAAGGTTTTAGGACTCAACCACCACACCATTAGGAACACAAGAGTTTTGTAGAGGCTCCTATTTGGAGAGGAACTGAGACTCCTGAATGACAGTCATGGCTCAGATACGAGGTGACAACCTCCATAACCATATGTGTGAACCATTTTGGAAGCTGAACTTCCAGTACCAGTTGACCTTCCCCAGCTGACCTGCTTGACATATAGATAAGCCTTCACACTGCCCAAAATACAGTTTTATGAACCAGATAAATTATTTTTTTTCAAGCCACATTTTAACAGGGCAATTTATGATGGAGCAATAAATAATAGGAACAAAAGTCTACTGAGGTAGAGAAAGCTCCTGTGCTTGTTTTTATTCTGTCTTACTCTGCCGGTGTTCTAGAAGAAAGGGAGTAGGGGAGCGCAAAAAGAAACAGAGAAAGATTCTAAAAAAAAAAAAAGATTATGCCTCAATTTTTTTTCATCTGTTTATATCTACACAAAAAAACCTCCACTGCTTGGTATCCCACCCCACTTTGCGTCCCAGGGAATTTCCTCGGATCCTTCAGAATGTCTTTCATGAACATTAGCCTTTCTTTCTGGAAAGGGGTAGCACTGAGCTCCCTGGGGACTAGAGTAATGTGCTGAGCTTTAATGCCTTCCTGTCTTCTTCCTCCTTCTCCTACTCTATATCTGTTAGCTATACGTGTCTTTCTTCTCATATAGATGATTCCATAAATGGGTCCTACACTATTAGTTTCTTTACACTCTAAGAAGCTATGTAGCATATGGGACGACCTTGGGTTTTGGGATCTTCTAATCTGGGTTTGCTATTGTCTTTTTTGAGGGGGAGATAGTTGATATTATCTTGTGACATTTATTATCTCTATGGCATTTGTCATTTAATTAATCATTCCACAAATCAATGTTTTTTAATCCGTTAAAAATTTCATCCACAATTTGCTTTGAGGATTAGATAAATGAAAATTAGTTGTCAATAACAAATTTTTTTTCACAAAACTAGGTTAAAAAGAGAATTGATGTAAAGTTCTCAATGAGTAGCAAAGATAAATGGTAGCTTCCATTACTTTTATTGTTGTGTTAGTAATAATATTTTCTACATGTAAATAATGGTTGAAATGGGACAACAAGGTGAATTCCTTCAAATGATTTATTTTTATGTTGGTATTTCCTGTTTTAGAATGGCTGGAAATATAAATTATTGAATCTGACAACAAACAATATAATTTATATACAAGCAGAATGAAAAATTCATTTAGATTCTGCTCTTCAGAAGACTGAATAACTGATATGAAATATTCATAAGCCTTAATTTTAAAATACTGTTTTACAAGGAAACTTTGAGGATTACTTGAGAGGACATGCCAGTGGCACACAAAGCGGTCATATGCTTTTTTGAATTTCCAATACACTGGCAAGAAATCCAGCTCCAAATTTGCATTCTAGAGTCTGCTTCCTAACACCACTCCAGGAATATGTGCGTTACATGGGCTTTCTGGAACAAACTGTGAAATGGGGGGGGGGGGGGAAGGCAGAAGGTTTGTCCTGCAGTGCTTTTGAGATATGCTTCAGGAAAAGACCGAGAAAGTCATGATTAGGCAGAGGGAGAAGCTGACTAACAATAGGGTAACAATAGAGGATTCAGGTAGTTCTATAAGGAGCTCTGGGGTTGGGATGGGCCTTCGACCTTGTCCAAATAGAGGTAAGGGTGTTAAACTCTCAGATCCCCTCCCCTCCACTGGATTGCAATTAGCCTCAGGCCGAATTCTAGCAAGGGCATCATTTTCAGCTGCACGGTTCCTGTGGTTGAGGGCAGTTCCCAGCCCAGTGGTAGAGTGGTGAGTAGTCTCCGTCTGGGTGTTCTCATAAGTTGGGGAAATGGGTGCCTTGAAGCCCTCAAAGAGGGAATCAGGCCAGTTTCACAATATCCACTACACTATTCTGGGATCCAAAACAATTTTAAGGTATTTATTGGGGTTAGTAACTTTTTCCCCCGAAAACATATTTACAAAAAGCATGGGATAAAACCCTTTGATATGTTAGTAGGAAAACACTGAAACTCAAAATTAGAAAAAGTAATGTGTTTCTTATACAATTACACTGTATATGAAGTGGTCGGCAGTGTAATGCAGATCTCTGAAAGATTTTTTTTCCCTAACCAAGGGCCCCAATGATGTACTACACTGTAATTAACACTGAAATTCTGGGAACTACTTTATCATTTCCAGGCATTATCGTTCCAAAGCTGGGAAGTGAACACTGTACATGCGATGATTGATTTCCCATGGATTACAACAGGCTGAAGCTCCCTTCATTATGCAAATTAATAAAATTCAAACTATACAAAATATATATTAGTCATTGATGATTAATTCATCCATATCTGGATTCTGAGAGTCTGGGCTACTTAAGCCACACAGATTTTTTTTAACCTTTTCAATTTAGAGAGATTCCATATATCCACATTCTTCTATATTGGTAAAAACTGTATGGAAACCCTAAAACTTTCATGACATAAAATAATTCAGTATATATGTAAAATTTTTTATGCTTGAAAGAAATAAATGATTTTATTGTATGATTTTGTGGACAGCATAAAAACATTTAAAAATACTGTTACATAAAACTAAAACTATAGTTATTTCTCTGTATTTTGAAAACTAAAAGAAAAAAAGTAATAGAAGATTCTACTTTGTAAAAAGTGCCTCTGAAACATTTACAATTAATACCTTTCATAGCAGAGAAAAAGAAACACACTTCAGCAATATCAGAATATAGCTGCTAAAGTGGCCAATGGCTAGGCAGTCCTTTGAAATGTCCTGCTTTCACACTATACCTCGGGGCTTTGCATTTTCCTCTAAACTAAGTTTAATATAAAGCAAATCCCACCACAGCTGTCTTCAGACTCTCTAGTAAAATGACCCTGCACAAAGATGATCTTTGGTGTTAACCCCTGTCAAAATGACAGTTCCCCAAATTGAGAAGTCAATTCCCAGGAAAAACAATAGAAAATATGGTTGAAGGTTAGGAGAAAAATTAAATGTTAAGTGTTAAATGGTACCTATCCACTGAGTAACACATTAATTATTTTATATAACAAATCCATTTGCCAAGATAGTTATAATTCATGACCTTTAGCTTAGTATAATGTCCTCCCCTAAATTTGCTTCAGTGAACTAGAACTAGAATTATCCCTGTGTGGTGTTAACATGCATAATACAAACACAATCATCCTCTCTTTGTGCTCCTGGTACCATGGACTGAAACTTTCTTGAAGAGATATATCTGTATCTATCCATACATCTATATCAATATCTAAATATTAGCAAACTTATGAGACAATGATATTAATAATTATACTGTAAGTAGAACTAAGGTGTTGGGGTTTTCTGAGGTGAGAAAACTGAACTGTGCTACATAGATCTCAGACACATACACATACACTATACACATACCTATATAAGATTGCCCGAATTGGATTATAAATGAGAACTGTGATAAGCACGTTTAGCAAGCAGTATCCTAGGTTTTTATTTAATCCACTCTGTACACCCCTACCTGCCACATAGAGAATGGTCTTAAGAATCTAGCTTAGCAAACAGAAGCAGAAGGTTGAAGCAATTCTTTAGATCATCCAATCTAAAATAAAACGTCATTGTTTCAATCCTTTGGCATTTTAAGTATAATGTAATCAGCATTTTGCACGATTATTGTTATTATTAATTTTCTCTTTATTTAATATTCTTTTCAATACATATCAATATCAATACATATATTAGAGTTCTGCTAAACTTTATGTAAATTCTGGATATTGCTTAGATGACTTAAAATAAATAACCAAATAGAAAAACTAATGTAATAACACAATTAAGACTAAATTTTGGTTTTAACATCTCAGGAAGTAACTTATAAATTAGAAAAAAAACCTTCAAAATAATGGTTTTCTGTTTTTAAGTTATTTTCTTATATAATCATCAAATAGGAAGTTTATTTCTGAAGAAAATATATAATTAATCTAACATAATGAGCATGTTCTAAATATTTTGAAACAAAAATACTATGTTTCCATCTCTCGCAATGTATAATCTTAACTATTTTTGTATGTTATGTTTATTATTGAAACATTGGTATTACATTGTCTTCTACTTTATTGTAACATTTAAAACAGTCTTACTAGAAAATAATGCAAACGTGACACAAAGTAAATAGTATAAGAGCAGGCTTCTTTCTCTGCCTTTGACTTCCGTAACTGTGAGGACTATGGAGACAGTATTTTCCTCACAAGGACAGACATTAAGAAAGTAGGCTTTTGGGGCGCCTGGGTGGCTCCGTGGGTTAAAGCCTCTGCCTTAGGCTCAGGTCATGATCTCAGGGTTCTGGGATCGAGCCCCGCATCGGGCTCTCTGCTCAGCGGGGAGCCTGCTTCCCCCCCTCTCTCTGCCTGCCGCTCTGCCTACTTGTGATCTCTCTCTCTCTGTCAAATAAATAAAATCTTAAAAAAAAAAAGTAGGCTTTTGCTTTCTTTCACAAATGAAGTCTGTTCTCCATAATCGTCTCCTTCATTAAGGACTTTCTATGTATCGATTTGCTCTGTAATCTGCTTAGTGTAAAAAAGGACCACAGTCACTGGGCACCCAGGTGTCACAGGCAGAAAAACCCATCCAGGCTTCCCTTCTGGAGGCTGCATTCGATGCGTACGGTTGAGGAACAAAGCCAGTCTCTGCCGGAATTCCCATTCTTTACTATGGGAGTGATGAAACAGTGAGTTCAAAGATTTTACTCTTACAATTGTGTAGAATGTTTTCAACCACTCTCCCATCCTTGGTAATATCAGAAAAGGGGTTGTAAGTTCCTTCTTCTCTGAGTCAACTGCAAAGCCTCCATCTTCCCATAAGGCGGAGAACAATCAGCACCCATGTAAGGCAATAGGATTTTGTGGAGGCAGCATGGGCCAGTGAAAAGTGTGTTGCTTCAGCATTATTCAACCAAATTCAAATCCTGCTTTTAAGAAAAAAAATTGCCTGCTTTTGCAACCTATGATATATCAGCAGCCAGGTGACCACTAGAATCTCTATGCTGATAAAATAGGTTAATAATGATGCCACTTTATTTAGAGGAGGATTTACTGAAGAACACTTAACATTTTGCAAGGATTAATAATTACTAACTGTAGGGACACCTGGGTGTTTCGGTCAGTTAAGCGGCTGCCTTCGGCTCAGGTCATGATCCCAGGGTCCTGGGATTGAGTCCCACATCGGGCTCCTTGCTCAGCGGGGAGCCTGCTTCTCTCTCTGCCTCTGCCTCTGCCTGCCACTCTACCTGCTTGTGCTCTCTCTCTTTCTGACGAATAAATAAATAAAATCTTTAAAAAAAAATAATTACTAACTGTAGTCATGATCTTCCCCTTCCCTACTTTTAATAATAAATCAATTACATTATTAAATCAAATAAATTTGATTTATTGCTTTTCTGAAACAACAAAGTTAAGTTACCTTTTTTATACACACAGAGGAAACTTTTTTATAAGTTTTTATTTTAATTCCAGTTAGTTAACATACAGGGTTATATTAGTTTCAGGTATACATTATAGTGATTCACCACTTCCATACATCACCCTGTGCTCATCACAAGTGCACTCCTTAATCCCCATCATCTATTTACCCCCATTCCCCAGCCCCCTTGCCTCTGGTAGCCATTAGTTTGTTCTCTACAGTTAAGAGTCAGTTTCTTGATTTGTCTTTCCCTCTGCTCATGTGTTTCATTTCTTAAAGTCCACATATGAGTCAAATCATCTGGTATTCATCTTTCTCTGACTGACTCATTTTGCTTAGTATAATGCTCTCTAGCTCCATCCATATTGTTGGAAATGGCATGATTTCATTCCTTTTGTGGCTGAATAATTTTCCATTGTGAAATTTTCCATTCCAAATTTCCAAATGGAGAATAAATTTCCATTTTCCAAAATCTGAACAATTTTCCATATATATATATATATATATATATATATATATATATATATATACATACACACACACATACACACACATACACACACACACACACAATCCATTCATCAACAAATGGACCTCTGGGCTGTTTCCATAATTTAGCTATTGTAAAAAAAAAATTCTGCAATAGGGGTAGCATATATCCTTTTAAATTAGTGTTTTTGTACTCTTTGGGTAAATACCCAGTATTGTGATTTCTGGATCATAAGGTAGTTCTATTTTTAATTTTTTGAGGAACCTCCATACTGTTTTCCACAGAGGCTGTACCTGTTTGCATTCACACAAACAGTGCACAAGTGTTCCTTTTCCCTCTATATCTTCAACAACACCTGTTGTTTCCTGTGTTTTTGACTTCAGCCATTCTGAATGAATGAAGTGGTATCTCATTATAGCTTTGATTTGCATTTATCTAGTGGAAAGTGATGATGAATACCTTTTCATGTATCTATTGGCCATCTGTATGTCTTCTTTGGAGAAATGGCTGTTCATGTCTTCTGCCCACCTTTTAATTGGATTTTTTGTCTCTTGGGTGTCGAGTTTTATATGTTCTTTGTATATTTTGAATACTACCATTTTTTTAAAAGATTTTATTTATTTGACAGAGAGAGATCACAAGTAGGCAGAGAGGCAGGCAGAGAGAGGGAGAAGCAGGCTCCCTGCTGAGCAGAGAGCCCGATGCGGGGCTTGATCCCAGGACCCTGAGATCATGACCTGAGCCGAAGGCAGAGGCTTTAACCCACTGAGCCACCCAAGCACCCCAGAATACTACCATTTTTTAAAATACTAACCCTTTATTGGATATGTCATTTGCAAATATTTTCTCTTATTCCATAGGCTGCTTTTTAGTTTTGTTGATTGTTTCCTTCACTGTGCAGAAGCTTTTTATTTTGATGCAGTCCCAATAGTTTATTTTTTGCTTTTATTTCCCTTACCTTGGGAGACATACCTAGGAAAAATTTTCTACGGCCCATGTAAAAGAGGTTACTGCCTATGTTCTCTTCCAGGATTTTTATGGTTTCAGGTCCCACATTTAGGTCTTTCATCCATTTTCAATTTATTTTTGTGTATGGTGTAAGAGAATGGTCCAGTTTCATTCTTTTGCGGGTTGCTGTCCAGTAAAGGAAACATCTTATAATAGGTAAAGATGTATGTTTCTCTTCCTTTCCCTCAAAACTTATGCTGACATGCAAGATAAAGGCATATCCAGTGTAATATTAATTCATAGATCACTTCTACATAGAGAGAGTCAAGCTAAATATGCAGCGTTTATTTAAAAGGAAAGCATTCTTTCATACTTTGCTAATGCTACGTGGGTACTGAAAGCTATCATTTCCTAGCCTTTTCCTGTTATGTCATAGTGGATTGTAATTTCCAAGAGGACTGGGACTTTGTCTTTTCTTAAATTGCTTAGCACTTGATGCTAAGAGCAGTGACTCATCAATAATTATATGTTGTCTGGAGTGAGAATCATAAGAAACACTATCTTACTGTTCCTTTTCCTTAGTGGAGTGTCCAGCATGTAGTAAATAAGTAGTATTAGTTGGCTCTTATTATTCCTAGACATTTTCCATTTGCCTCAGGTGTTTCATCTATAAAAAGAGTATAATAATATTTACCTCAGAGCAGCATTGTGAGAAGTAAAAGAGTCAATATAGGCAAAGTTCTCCAAACATCAAAACTATGACTAGCACAAAATATGCACTACTTGATAGAATTATTTTATTATTGTATCTTTTCCCTATGTCATTATGATTAACAGTAATTTTTTCTCAAAAAAATTTCCCCAAAGTTTTTTCTTCTCAAATTTTATTTATTTTATTATTATTATTATTATTATTATTATTATTTTATTATTATTATTTTTTTAAATCTACTGCTTCTTGGTTCACAATATACTAGACCTCTCTTAACTTTATGTACTGGTGTGGGTCTTAATAGCACCATAATTTTCCTTTGGAGACTCTAAATCTTCCCTTATACTCCAAGTGAGTTTGGAGTCTTATGACATCTATGACTGTAAAGATACATGATCCGTGCCTGGATGGAGCAAATGGCTTCTGTGAATTTTGCCAGTTTGAGGGGGGATGATTTGTTCTATTTGGAATCCGCTTTTAAATTGGTGAGGCAATCTTTCTGTCTCTTAGTGTAGCAAGGTGCTGAGCCTGATAAAGAAGGAGGCAACATAAATGCAAAGCTGAGAGATACAGAGGTAGGGACCTGATAACACCATCTGATTATCTAAAGCCAAGTGAACTCCAACGAATTTCATTGTTTTATTTTACTTCAGCATCAGCAAACTTTTTCTGTAAAGGGCTAGATGGCTAATATTTTATACTTTATGCACCATACGGCTTCAGGTGCAATTATTTGACTCTGATGATGGACATAGTTTTGTTTCAATTAAACCTGATGTACAGAAACAGGTGTGGGGTAAATTTGGCCCATAAACCATAGTTTATCTATTCCTGCCTCACCCTGACCAAGAGTTTTAGCTGGCCACCTAAGTGGTTTTAACCAGTACCCCTTATGCCAGACAATGGATTAGCAGAGTTTTAGGGCAAAAACCTGAAAATTATTACTTATACCTTTTCCCTGATTTCTCTCAATAATAAATCAATAAGGGCCAGAGAATGCATGTCTCTCAAATGTTTTCCTAGTCTATTCATTTTCCAAATTCACCTCTCACTTGTCTTTTTAAGTCACCATTATCTCCTGCTTGTAGTTCTACAAAAACATTTTTACATATTTTTCTGTGTCCAAGATTGACTCTTCCAATTATTTTCCACACTAAACGTCCTGTGATATGTCTATAATGCATATGTTGGCATATCGAGTTCATATCCAGGTGACCTTCTATGAATCTTTGACTTGGTTGATATCTCCTGTCATAAAACACCCATTATTTGATTTATATACTAAATCTTTTTTTTTCTTTTTTCTTTTCTTTTTTTTCATGTAAATTTCATGAGAGCTAAAGTAATTTTCTTGTTCATGGCTTTGCTCAGTTATCTACATATGCACCTGTTATAAAATGGATAGTCAATATATATTTCTGAAGAGAAAAATAAATGATTCATCAGAGAGACTAAAGATTAAAATAATGCATATTTTTCTTAAAGACAAACTACAACAATATACAGCTTCTGGTTTATAAAACAATTAAGGCCTGTAAATACATATTTACTATTGCGTGGTAAACTCTTGGTTTTCTATTGGGCCAACATTACCAAAATTTCATTGGAATGAAAACGAGAAGAGTAATTAAAAAAAAAATTTATTTCAAGTACCTAATTTTCCAATTGTCTCTCTTTTCACCTTGCCTTTCAAAACTGACTTGTTCAATGTCCAGTTTGAGTCTAGATTCTTATTATCTTTTTAGTTAAGTCCTTAGAAGTATATTCTGTTACTTATGGTATTTATTTTCTGTATCATACATTTGTATACTTTGTGTTATACATAAATTTAAGTTGTTACAATTTCTTCTTGTGTACGTCTATTTCTTTGATGCCCATGAAGAATGAATATTGCCAGAAACTAAAGAACATATTTTACTTTTTTGGAAATCACTAATTTCAGTACAGAGCAATGTACATAGATGATATTCACCAAATTCCTACTAAATGAGTATATTGCAAGGGAAACGAAAAATGGATGATCATAAAATTACATCTGGAAGGAGCACCATGCCCAGAAAATCATCTAATGACTGCACACAGAATTTTTGCTAGCATTATGATGAAGGAAACAAGTGTATTACAAAAACATAAAACACAGCAGATGGTTGGTTTATACTTCACATCACTCACTTGGTATCTTGGTGTGGAGAAATTATTTGATGATAAACTAATAGCACTTTTCACTTCTTTGATCTTTATACTGGTTTAATGATATAAATTACAGAAAGAGTATTGAGGTTCTTCTACATCATAAGAATATTTTGTTAAAAAATATTTAGCTACATTAAAAGCTCAAGACATAATAAATAGAATATGGAAGGCTCATTAGGGAAAAAAGCAGTATAGAAATATAATTGACCAAATGTTCAAAACCAGCAATAAAATATCATTTTCAAATCCTTTTTGAAATCATATAGTCTAAAAGCATCAAAACTGACTCCAGAAAAAATCAATCCTAAAACACTGAGACAAATGAACGAATTCAATGAGAAGTTTAACAAAGAATTATCCCTAGTGAAGTCTCTGTGCCCAAAGTTCATTTTAGAAAGTAAGAGAAAGAACACATACTTGCCTTAATACATAAATTGATCCTAAACAAAAAGAAACACAGGAAAAATAACTAGAAATTAGTTTTTATAAAGCTAACATTAACTTCAAAAAATGCATGTGCCTGGAGCACCTGGGTGGCTCAGTTGGTTAAGCAGCTGACTCTTGATTTCCACTCAGGTGATAATCTCAGGGTTGTGAGATTGAGCCCCATGTTGGACTGTGTGCTGGGTGTGGAGCCCACTTAAGATTCTCCCTCTGCCCTCCCCCCATCAAAAAAAAAATGCATGTGTCTCAGCATGTTCATGCACACATACACCAAATTAATATCACTTAAATATATGAATGCAGAAAATCTAGTAACAAAAACCCAACAGAAATTAAAATTGACAAGTGATCTCAGGAAAGTAAGATTTTTATATCATGTCACATGGTCCAATAAAGAAAAACAATAATTATAATGATTAAAAAATATGATCACATTACTGAGGGAAAAAATTGTTAAATGTCTGGACATAAGCATTCACATGTAACTGGTATGAATATAATCAGATAATATGAATGCACTGATTTGAAAGACCAAATTTAACAAAATCTGAACTATAATATTTAGTCCCATTCCTCTCCTCCATTACTTCATTTTTCTTTTCCAAAATTAATATTTTGGTTTGAATTAACATCATTATCATATATTTAGATAAGTACCATATGCTTAGTAAACATAAAGAAGGATCCTGAGCTTGGTAAAATATTATACTCTTTTCAAAAGTTTCTTTGCAGTTGCCACTCCCATTCCATCTAGTCTTATGGATAAACTTCAGAAACAGGTTATCGGGTTCCAAAAAATACCTTAGAGGAATCTGATTGATATTGCTTTAAATTAATAGCATAGACTGGGAAGAATTGAAGTATTTAAATATTGAATTTGCCATGCATTAAATGTAATTATTTTAATTTTTCTTCTTTTATGTAGTCCAGGAATCATTAATAGATTATTCCTATATATTTCTTGTTAAATTTATTCCTAGTTAATATACATGTAGATGCGTATTTCCTACTATAAAATGAATTTTTTATATACCTTTAATATCATTATGATAATGTATAAGAAAAATGTTTTATCATTGCTGATCTTGTAATTAGCCATCTTTTATACCTTATTTGTTGTTTTTTTTTAAAGATTTTATTTATTTATTTGACAGAGAGAAAGACAGTGAAAGCAGGAACACAAGCAGGGGGAGTGGGAGAGGGAGAAGCAGGCTCTCCCACTTCCCGAGGTAGTGGGAGAGGGAGAAGCATGGAGTAGGAGAGGGAGAGCAGGGAGCCCAATGCGGGGCTGGATCCCAGGACTCTGGGATCATAACCTAAGCCAAAGGCAGATGCTTAATGACTGAGCCACCCAGGCACCCCATACTTTATTTATTCTTAATAGTTTAAATAATTATTATGACTGCTGAAAGTGAGAACCTTGATCCTCTCTAATATCTGCCCTTTAGTGTACTTTTTAGTTTTATTTCCTTTATTTAATTAGCAATTTTATTAAATTTAACATTCAATAATAGTTATGGTAACTAGGATCCTAATCTCTCTCTATATATATTTTTTAATTTAAAGGCACCCTTGTAATATTTTGCCATAAACGTGACTACAGTATATTTCTCATAGATGTGGTCTACCAAAACAAAGACTTTATTTCTATTCCATAGTTGTTAAAAATTATTAGTAACTTTCATTTGGAATAAATATTTAATTTTAACATTGTTTTGTACAATGGAGGTAATCAAATAATTCTTCTGTTTTAATAATTTAATAAATTGAAATGCACTTATTGGTTTCTTAATGTTGAACCATTCTTTTGTTCCTAAAATAATTACTTTTGTCTGACTAACAGCTTTATTTTCTTTTAAATTTTCATTTTGGTATAATTTCAGACTTCCAGAAAAGTTGTCAGAATAGTATTAATAATTACTGTAAGCTGAAACTTCCTTATAATTGCCTTATTGGTGCCTCCTATTAAGATGCAGACATGGTATTCCTTTATCCCCAGGTATATTTCAGTGTGTGTTTCCCAAAAGTGTATGTTTCAGTCTCTCATACTTCTACAAAACCCATTAACTGAAGGAAAAAAAAAACAACACACAAACATTTAAAAATATATTAAAAAAATATTTTGAACTGAATCAAAGTGATACTACACTGTAACAAAACTTGTGGGAAATGTATACTTTTTAGAGATTTATAAAATAAAAATTTATAATTTCACATACTTATATTAAAGAAGAGAGGTACAAAATCAATGATCTAAGCATCCACAATAGGCTACACAGACGGGAATACATTAAAGCTGAAATAAAAGGAAGAATGGCAACAATAAAAATAAAAGTAGGAAATAAAGACAGAAAGAATACAAAAATTTTAAATTTAATTTTTGAAAAGATGAATATACGTGTTTAACACATAGTAAGGTTGCAAATAAAGAAAAAAACACATAATACCAATATCAGAATTTAAAGTAACATTTGTACTGACTGTGCAGAGTGTGTTGTTTATTTTCCAGACAGCTGTTCTTCTTCTAGCTACTTTGTTTTTATTGATTTCTAACTTAATATGCTTGTGATCGGAGAATGTACTATAATTTCAAATCTTGTGAATTTATGGAGACTTGATTTATGGCCCATTGTATACTCTATGTTGGTGACTGTTTCATAAGTATTTAAAAAATGTGTATTTTGGAGCTATTTGATTATAAATATCACACACTTATTTTTGCTTTGTTTTGTTTTCAATTAGTCTATATACTTGCTGGTATCTTGGGGTATTCATTGTATCAAATAATGTCAGAAGGGTGTTAAATTCTCTTTCAATTATAGATTTGTTCTCTCTTTAGTTATATGAAATTTTATTTAATGTATTTTGAAGTTATATTTTTAAGAGCATACACAATTAAGATTGCTTTGTCTTGTGGATGAATTGTTTCTTTATCATTATGAAATGTTCCTTTTTATCCCTGGTAGTGTTTTTTCTCTGAAGTCTACTTTGGCTGACGTTCACATCAGATTTCTTATGCTTTTTTTCTTCAGGTCTTCTCCTTCTGATCAAATGGAGTAATAAGGGCTAGATTTATACTTTTGTCTTCAACAACTAAAAATATATTAGATAAAATATACCTATAATGGTTTTCAGACACTAAACATTAGGGAGGACAGGACAGTGACCCCTGAAAGAGGAGAAGCAGAAGATATGAGCCCCATGGTTAATCCGTCTTTCTGGTTTTTCTGAGATCAGGATAATTTTCCTAAGGCTGAATTAATGGAAATATATTCACAAAGGCAAACAAATAGAACCCATTGCAGAGAGATTAAATTTTTCTATATAAGAAGCATATCAAAATGAATTAAGTTATTGAAAAATTATTACAAATCAAATTATGTATAGCAAAGGGTAAATATCTATTGATTATATATAGCTTTTTTATTCATTCAACAAACACTTAATTAGTATGTTCTAATTTTGCTAAAGGCAGAGGTAAAATATTGAAGAAAATGACCTATATCATCAAGGAAAGTATACATACGTATCTATTAATCAATATACTGATACGGCAATAGAAAAAAGGACAAAGGATAATTAACCACAAAAGAAATATAATTATGCGAAATATTTTCAAAGTAGCCAGTAATCAAAATGTTCATTTCTGCTGCCTAACAGTATAACAACTAAAAATAACAATCATGTTATTTAGCTCATGCTTCTGAGGATCAGCTGAACAGTTCTGATCTGGGTTGGTCTGAGTGATCTCTAGGGCTCTTTCATGCTTCTTCGGTAATCAGCTAGCAAATTGGCTGGTGGCTGGATGATTCTGAATACCCTCACATACATATCTGGCAGTTGGACAGGAATCCACTGGGCTGCCTCAGTTTTCTATATGGTCTTTCATCTTCCAGAAGGTTAAATTAAGCTTTTTGTTATGGTGGCCTTAGGGATTCAAGGACACCAAAAGAATTAGCTTCAGTCTTGTCAAGACTGCTTGCATCATTTTGCCTAATGCTGCATTGGCCAAAGCAAGTCATGTGACCAAAACAGATTCAAGAGGTAGAGAAGTAGCTTCTATTTCTTGATGGGAGGACATGCAACTTCATATTATAGGAGTACAGCTAAATAAAGGGAGAGTTTTTGACTTCTACAACATACTGTACAAAGATACTACTCTGACCTATTGCCATTTTTGTCTATTAATTTAGGAGAAAAAGAAAATCATTCAATGTTGTCAAGGGCATGGTGAATTAAACCTCAATATCTTTCAAACATCTCTTTCATTGCATCTGGCTTTGTATTTTATATTTCTCTGATATTTTAAATATTATCTTAGAAATATGTTGTATTCACCTGGGTTTTTAACTTCATAGCTCAAAATCTTTGCATGGGGCAAATGCTCAAGAATGTTTATTAAAAACTGAATCATTCCTGGAGGTGTCTGGTGGTGCAGTTGGTTAAGCGAACAACTCCTGGTTTTGACTCTGGTCATGATCTCAGGGTCCAGCGATCGAGCCCCACATCAGGGCTCCATGCTCAGTGCAGAGTCTGCTTGAGTTTCTCTCTCCCTCTCCCTTTGCCCCTCCCCCCACATGTGCGTGTGCATGTTCTCTCTCCCCCTCTCTCTCAAATAAATCTTTTAAAAAATGAATCATTCCTCAAAAATCTAAACATAATTAATATATGACCTAGAGTAAATAAACATATATTAAAATAAAAAATAAAATAAAAATAAATAAACGCATGACCGAGATTTTCCACTCCTAGGTACATACCTCAAAAACTTAAGTGCGTTAGTTTGCTAGGGCTGTGGTAACAAGACATCACAGACCGAATGGCTTAAACAAACAAATAAAAAATCTGTTTTTGCGTAGTTCTAGAGGCTACAAGTCAAGTGCAAGGTGACTGCAGGGTTGATTTTCTTTTTCTGAGGCTTCTCTCCTTGGCTTGTAGATGGTCATCTTCTCCTTCTGTCCTCACTGTAGTCTTCCCTCTGAGTGTGTCTGTGTCCTAATCTCCTCTTCTTATAAGGACACCAGTCATACTGGATTAAAGTTCCACTCTAGTGACCTCATTTAACCTTAATTTCCTCTTTAAAGACGCAATCTCTAATTGTGTCTCATGCCAAGCTACTGAGGTTTAAGTCTTTGATTTATAGATTTTGAAAGAACACTATTCAGCCTATTAACAATAGAGATTTGAACAGGTATTCTGACATCAATGTTTATTATAGCACTATTCACAGTAGGCCAAAAGGGGAAAAAACCCAAGTGTCCATCAAATGAATAAACAAAATGTGGAATAAAACATAGATGTTTATTATGGTATCATTAAAAATATTTCAAAAATGGACCTAATGTAAATAGCAATAAAAGAATAATAAAACTATAGTACATCAAATCCACAAAAGATTATAGTCTTTTAGAATGTAAGTAGAAAGATTATAGATGATTTTTATAATATTTTATGATAAAATAAATAATTCATGTACACCAGAATGGAAATAAGAAAAAAGTATATACAACACTAGTGGGAAAAAAAGAGGGTTGTTCTTTTTCATCTTAAAATACTGTTAAAATTTTCACTGTACTCTGTATTAGCTAATTGAATGTGCCCAAACTGGTCAATTCTCTACTTTGCACCATCTACAATTAACACCAGTGAATTAAGTTTGCCAGTCTGCAAAATGATTTTACTTCTGCTTTGGCCTATGGGAAACTCTCAACTACAAAACGAAAACAAAACAAATATACACAAAAATGACTTTAGTGTTTTGAACTGATTATGTAATGCTAAGGATTTTAATTCTTTAGAGAGAGTTACTTCCTTATTTTATATATCGTTGTCCAGTGTTACTGTTTTTGAGGAAAATACAGATCGGGATTATAAAGGATCAAAAAACCCCAAGATTCACTTTTTTCATTGCTAAGAATATTAACTTTCCAGTTTCATTGGATGAATAAATCCTAGCAATTCATAGGCAATGCCGCAAGAAGATTTACCTTGTGGAGACTAAGTCAGAGTGAAAAGATACAGTACATTGAACAAGCAGTGACTTGTTCAAAATACAAGTTCTTTGGAATAATATTGCTGAAATACCAGAGATCGGTTAAGTCAACCTTAAGAAACAGCAAAAGGAGAAAGCTAGAAATAACAATATCAGCTTCCATAAAGTACAAATCACTTAAAGAAGCAATTTCTTATAATGAGGCAGTTAATAGTAACAGTCAATATTAAACACAGCCTAAGCTCCCTGCCCTCTCACCCCTGTTTATTCACATTATTTGACTACCATTGTAAGTGTTTATGGTAAATCATAATGTCTTTCATTAAGCTACCAGTTCAACTTAGAATTAAATATATATATTTAAATATATATATAAATATATATATCTACATATATATATATCCAACCCCAAACTTCACTATTTAAATATCACTAGCTAGGTGTTTTAATTCATCATTGTTATTATTGGGTTTTTTTTCCTACCAGTCCTTTTTATGAGATATAATACAAATTATTCAGTTCTTTCAGCATCTGAGGTTAACATCATTTTATATTCATTAGACCAAGAGGTCAAATGAGACACAGAAATGTTAAGTGATGTCTACTCAGTTTCTACGAACTGAGTTATGGATAAAGCTTGAAACTCAGTCCCTTGGTGTCCTTCGCTCAGATAGTAGAAAAGCATTATGAATTAAGTTTTCTTGATGACATAAAACAACAGTTTTGTTACCTATATTAATTAACATCATGATTTCTGACAGAATAATCACAGCCTATTTAATATCACTGCGAGATATCACTAATAGCATTTCTATTTATAACTTGCATTGGTATAAATATAGCAAAGTTAATTTCATTAGTCATGTGAATCATCTAAAGGCCGCTTGGCCCAGTTTTTCAATCTTCCTAAGTTTTATAAAATTATTGACTTTTTCTTACCTAATTCATCTTATACTGTGAGCCAGTCAATGTGTTAATAATCATTTCAACAGAAGCAGAATGTAGCCATGCTCATATTGAGGGGATTTTAGACATTCAGTTCAATAAGCTACATTATGATAAGGACAGATCAAGTTTAGACTAAAAAGGCAAAGTCTGGAGGACACAACTGTTCTGTAGGACTGGGTAAGTTTAACTAGGGACCAACAGGAAGAGAGAGGGAAGAGAAGGAGAATTCCCTCTACTTAATTGATCTCACCAATCAAACAGTTAGAGCAAACAGGGAAAAGTAAAAATAATATTTTGAAAAAATTGTCCAGTTGGGAGGAACAGAGCCTCAGATAAAACAAATGAAAGAATAGTGTTAGAGAGCAAACTTTGTAAATGAGGAGGAAGAAGGGGGGAGGAGGGGAGAAAGAATCTGAAGCAGACTCCCCACTCAGGGCAGAGCCCACAAGGGGGTCTATCCCAAGACCCTGAGATCATGACCTGAGCCAAACCAAGATCCAGATGTTTAACTAACTGAGCTACCCAGATGCCCTGAGAGCGAACTTTAAAAAGCACTTTTCCCTTGAGTTCTGACAAACTCTGAAGACCCTGTGTGTTCTTTAATTTAGAGTTATATGAGGTTTTGGAATAAGGAAATAAAGCTAAATGTGATCTCACATTTAAGTTATCACATAGGAGATTTTTCCCAAAATACAAAACATCATCAAATGAACTACACCTTCTCCTAGGTATAAAACTTCTGCAACAAAGGAAAATTGTATGTCTTGATATTGGTATGAAATGCATGAAAACTACCACCCTTGACAATTAATCATTTGAAGCCTGTCACTATACATGTTAGTAGTTGAAGTCATGCTACCTATGTGTCCTAAAAATCATTGTGGAAATGGTGATTATGGTCTGGCATTAGAAGAGCCCTTAGGCAACAGGCAGAAGAAAACACAATTTGTCTCTGGAAAAATCCAACTTTAACCCTTAGATAAAAGCCTTGGTACCATGGATGCAATGATGATGATGATGATGATAATAATAATAATAATAATAATAATAAATTGGAAAAAGAAGAACAAGAATACATAGAAACAGCATACCATCAATGAAAGGAGACTCAGACAAACAAATGCTTCAAATATTGACCTTATCTTTCACAGATAATAAAAATGGAATCCTGTTTCTTGATACAAAAATGAAGCTTGAAAATAAGGAAGAAATTGAGCAAATAAAAATCACCAAGAGGATTTAAAAGCATAAAAATGAGAAATGGAAAATATAATATTTAAAGTAAAAACTAAATGGATATGTTAGTCATTGTATTATACATACCGGAAGACAGAATTATTGAAGCTGGAAGAGAGGTTCAAATAATTTATTCTGAAGGGATAGTAAAACAGATAGGATGTAGAAAAAAGAGATTAGGAAACACACTTTTAGTATCAGAAAGTCAAATAACATGATTTTGCATATATTATGGTAAAGCCATATGAATTTGGCATTTTTGAGGGACAAAAATGGTTAAATATCTAAGAAATTTATAGTTAACCCTAGAAGAAATTCCAGGTAAACCATTCATTAGTTATTTAGCATTAGTAAGTGAAATTATCAAGGTTATTGGATGCAAATCATTATGCAACAGGCAATTGTATATGTAACAGCAACATATGTGCAATATTGTAATTAAGTAAGTTATCATGTACAAATGGAAAAAAACAAAAACATACAAGAGGATAAATTTGACAAAAAAAGGAATAGCTTTAAATGGAGCAATGCGTTAAAATTTATTAAAAAGCATTGATGAATTTCAAGATAAATGGAAGGGCAAAATTTCTAAACTGATCTTTCTATCTCGCTCAGCTCTACACACCCACCCACACACACACACCCACCCACACACAGTACATGCCACATTAACATTAATGGGTGAAAAAAATGTCCTGTTTTTTACACAAAATCTAGTTGCATGTTCCCACCAAAAAGGATATAGGCAGATTTTGCTAAATAATTAGATATTAGGCTTCTTATGCACTCAAGTTTGCAAAAACTAGATTTTCTAAAAATATGTTTTAGACAGAAAATTAAAAATATAAGAATAAGGAGATGGAGAAAATAATTTAAAAAATTATTCAGAGTGTACTTGTTCATATACTATAGATACAAATACCATATGGTCTGAAAAAATAGTTAACCAAATAATAAAATACTTAAAAATGTGCTTCTTGGGAATATCCAAGATACATAACAACTATATTTAGTAAGTTGCTAAGATTTTCTTCTTTTTAATGTGTTATTTTCTGAAAGGGGCAAAAAATCTTAATAGTTATACTTCTCAACTTTTGAATTTAACATAATGTACTCGTCAAAGAATAGTAATTTATTATCATGAGAATACCCTCAATTATGAGGAATTCTTGAATTTAAATTTTGACAACCCAAAATCTTATAGGGGAAATTTATAAGAATCCACATGATTAACTTTATTAACATCATTTTAAACATGGCTCACTTACAAGCTTACATTTTTCCTATGTATTCCCAACTAGTGTGCAATTATTTAAATAGACATAGTTAGCATCCCTGATACGGCACAATGCAAAATCTAGATTTCCATCATTTGAGCACTTAACAGTCTTATTGTAATATATAATTTAATAGGTGGTCCTTCCTACTGTACTTGAAGTCTTCTCCCAATACCCATGTGGTTCTCCAGCTTCCTTTTAAATAAGATTCAGTGTTTGCTGTACAATGCTTTCCAACCATGAAATTCTACTTGAACAAAACCCAGATATAAAGTGTTATGTGAAACTCTATAAAAAGTTTCCTGGCAAAGGGTAACAGAATAAAATATATGAAGGTAAAATCAATAACTGTCCATGCCTCATGTGTGTGACACCTTCTTCAGAGGTAGGTCACTGAGAGCCCTTGGCTGGTAAGCTAGGTATGACTGAGGCCCACCATACCCTATAAGTACAAAGGGATACAGTTGTTGGAAAAGTTTAATTTAACTAGTCATAAGATTTAAAAATTCATCTGGAAAATAGTATGGAGTTTCCTCAAGAAGTTAAAAATAGAGCTACCCTATGACCCAACAATTGGGTAGTGACTAGGTATTTACCCAGAGGATACAAAAGTTGTGATCAGAAGGGGCACCTGCACCCTCATATTAATAGCAGCAATGTCTATAATAGCCAAACTATAGAAAGAGCCCAGATGTCCCTCAACAGATGAATGGATAAAGAATTTATGGTATAAATATATACAGTGGAATATTACTATATTACTCAGCCATAAAAAGGATGAACTCTTACTGTTTACATTGACATGGATGCAACTGGAGGGTGTTATGCTGAGCAAATTAAGTCAGAAAAAGACAATTATCATATGGTTTCACTCATATGTGGAATTTAAGAAACAATACAGAGGATAATAGAGGAGGAAAAGGAAAAATAAAATAAGACAAATCAGAGAGGGAGAAAAAAACATAAGAGACTCTTAACTACAAGAAATAAACTGAGGGTTGCTGGAGGGGAGGTGAGTTGGGGGATGGGGTAACTGGGTGATGGGCATTGAGGAGGGCACATGATGCAATGAGCACTGGGTGTTATATGCAACTGATGCATTACTGAACTCTACAACTGAAACTCATGATATACCATATGTTAACTAATTAAATTTAAATAAAATTAGTTAAAAATAAATAAATAAAAATTCACAGAAATCACCCTTGTTTTATTTTTCTTTATACTTATAAAAACATAAAATGAAAGAAAAAAAATGTGCCACTTGGTCAGAAACAATCTCAAATTTCTATGCAATCTTCAAATAAGATAGACAAAATGACATTTCAAATTATAGTTTATTTTTCTTTATATTGATATTTCCCCAAGTGGCACTATTGACATTTTGGATAACTTTTTGTTGTAGGGGGTTATGTTGTGCATTGTAAATGTTTATCAATGTTCCTGGCTTCGATGATTCATTTGTGCAGTTAGCAGCACACTTCCCAATCCAGTGTTAGCAATCGAAATCCACTACAGATATTACCAAATGTCACTCGAATAAAGCCAATCATATAGATTTCTCTTTCTTTCTTTGTTTCTTTCTTTCTTTGTTTCTTTCTTTCTTTCTTTCTTTCTTTCAACAACATAATAGTTCCACAATCTGGAGATCATGGCTATAAATTTGGATAAGCAATTAGGAATTTTCTTCTTTGATAAAGAAACCTATTTGCAGCTCTGCTATGGACTAAATATTTGGGTCCCACACCTACCCCTCAAATTCCTATGTTGAAACCCTGATCTTCATATGTCATATTGGAAAGTAATTAGGTTTAGAGGAGGTCATGCAGGTGGAGCCTCCAAAATGGGATTAGTGCCCATAAAAGAAGAAGGAAAGACAGACCTGTCTATAATGTGAGGATACAGAGGAAATGTGGCCATCTAAAACAAGGAAGAGGGCTTGCCTCAGACCCAAACTCAAGCAACACCCTGATCTTGTACTTCCCAACCTCCAGAATTGTAAGGAATAAATTTTTGTTGTTTAAACCCTCAAATCTACAGTATTTTGTTACAGCACCCCACACTGACTAAGATGAGGTCTTATTGCTTAAAATATAAAAACATCATAGTTACAGGCTTTATTTCAAAATGACACAGTTAAAAAAAAATGACACAATTTATAATCAATAATGTAGATCATAGTATAGAAAAAAATCAGTCTAGTTAATGATTTCTAACTGTCTATTCAACTATCAATACAATTTCTACATCTAAGTCAAATATGCACTAATTAATACTGATCATAGTTGGTCAATACTATTGACTTTGTTGTTTTTTTTTTGCACTCTGTTGTGAAGCATGTAAAGATGGAATAGGAAATAAAAAAAATTATTTTCTACCATAAAAGTATTAAAACTTCATGTCTTAAATGTATATATTCCTGATTTTTTAAAATGGCTATTCAATTAGGAATGGATATATTTGTATAGCATGTAAATAAATTTATCTCAAATCAACAGCAAATATTGAAATACTATGAAATCATAATTTCATTACCATTATATTGAGAGTAAAGATGCCTCATTCTATATATTTCCTCTAATATTATTCTTAAAAGTCTTAACATTGAAATAAGAGAAACAAAACTAAGATAAGCTTAGATGAAAAATAGAGGAAACTCAAACAACTACAAAAACTAGACTTATGTAGTGAATTTAGAAAAGATGACTATAGAATAGATACATGAAAATCCATGTATTTTCTTTATATATATATATATTTTTAAGATTTTATTTATTTATTCGACACAGAGAGAGATCACAAGTAGGCAGAGGCAGGCAGAGAGAGAGAGGGGGAAGCAGGCTCCCCGCTGAGCAGAGAGCCCGATGCGGGGCTCAATCCCAGGACCCTGAGATCATGACCTGAGCCAAAGGCAGAGGCTTAACCCACTGAGCCACCCAGGCACCCCTATTTTCTTTATATTAACATTAATCAACTTGAATACATAATAAAAGCCTACATTTGCAATGGAAAACTTAATATAAACTAATCATAAATAAAGATAAGAAGAAATATATTGTTCCTAAAGAAAATAAATAAAATTGCTGAGCTACAGATGAGAAGTTCTTCAAAGGAGAGAGACTATTTTCATTGATAGGAAAACTGATAATGCAAGAATTATATGCAATAGTAGCTCGTACCTGTTGAATATCTGATAATATGCTATACATTATAAATATTTTACATAATTTTCCCAAAAATGTTTACAAAATCCTACCAAGTTGCTACTATGATGAAAGCTGAGTTGTAGAGAATTATATCTATAAAATCACTAAGAACCAATCTATGAATTTAAACAAAGTGTGAGGGGCACCTGGGTAACTCAGTCAGTTAGCATCTGCCTTTGGCTCAGGTAGTGATCTCGGGGTAGTGGAATCAAACCTGTGTTGGGCCCCCTGCTCAGTGGGGAGTTTGTTTCTCCCTCTGCCTCGCCCCCCACCCTGGCTCATGTTCATTCTCTCTCTCTCCCAAATAATCTTTAAAAAAATAATAAAATACACAATCTGATTCCTTAGTCACTCTTCTGTTGTTTCCCTTTTAATTTTTAATTATAAGATTAACCCTAGCAATTGGGAATGGAACAGCTTTTACTAAATTCTATCATAATAAGATATGCATTTTCACTTAATTTGAAAATGATTGTAATTCTATAGTCAACATATGTTCAGTGTCAAATATGATAGAAACTATACTGAGCTTTGGTGATATTTAAAAAATAATTGTGGATTGCTTTCTTATTTTCATATAATGGTTATTTGGGAACCACACTTATTATATACAGATTTAATTTAATTAACCACAACTCTTATCAGTTAGAATAAAGAAAAGCTGAATTAAAGATAAATATTTAATATTATACATAAGAATCATTAAATTGAAAATTTCATTTATGTTTTCAGCTTTTAAAAATACTTAGTCTTATTTTATGTTATTTCAACTCAATATGTAGCCATAAAAATCCCAAATATAAGTTTCCGTCACTGATATTAAAAAGATCATGTATTCATTACCATTATAACTACTTTTTTAAACTGAAAGATTAAAAAAAGAAAAAATACAAATGAAGCAAAATTTGCGGAGAAAGCTTGAAGAATAAAGTAATTGGCTTTTGTGTATCTTTTGATTTAATCTGCATTTTTCCTTCCGCTCATAATATATACTCCTGGAAAAAAAGGAGTATTTAAAATCATAGTCATTATGTGAGAAAACATGAGTTAAAAGATCAAGAAATAAAATAAACCCTTCAAGACTTATAAATTTTCACTTTAACTTGAAAATTGCCTGAAATAACATGTAGTCTCTTTTTTCTTATACTTCAGTGTGGTCCTGAGGAATATTCTGTTGAATTTAAATATAACATTATTTATGTCATTGTTGCTACAAGTGGTTTTTTAAAAATTGCTTTAATTAGTTTAAAAATGTGTCTCTAAATTAAAACCAATCTTTTACATGATTAAAATAACAATATGCAAATGCATATACTATATTTCAAAAGTTACACAGACCTTAACACTTCAAAATTTATACAAAATAAGGTTTTATAAGTGGAGACATAGAATCAGGGCTTTAAAGGTTAAAATAAGTTTTTGCTAATGATAATTAATTTTTTTAACTAAGTTAAATTAGAGATTAAGTGACAATAGAGACAGAATTTGGCTTTGTGTTTCATTTTTATTGTCTACAATTGGTACCAGCCCAGATGCCAGTAGAGAGAAGACTGATAGACAATTCAAAGTAATATTGATATAATTTTCAGCCAATTAAATATGAACATAGGAAGACACAATCTGGTCCCTGATATTTAAAGTCTGGTTTACTTTTTATACTAACTCAATCCAATGGCATTCTTCTTGGATGGGCAGAGCTAATTGTGTTTCTCAGTAAGTTCACCTGCCTCTCAACAGGCAATACTAAGGAAACTCCAGGGATAGAAACAGATAATGGACTCTTTCTTGTGAGGGCAATGCTTTCAGTTATGGTCACTGAGTGATACTTCTGTTAAGAAATAAATTCTTACATTTTCTTCTCTGTATTGTTGTTTCCAATCCAATGGGAAAACTTTTCAAATATCTTAGTAGAAATCATATTACAGTATTTATCTGCTGTACTTCCCAGGAAAATTTATTTGGTTGACTGTTTTATAAATTACCAAGAATTAATTTGAAATCTGGTGCTAAATAAAAAACACCCCAAAATAAAAGGAGGGAATAGAAAGAGATAGAGACAGAAAGACAGAGACAAAGAGAGATACAGAGAGAGAGAGAGGAGCTTAATAAAACACAAAAATTATAATTTTTAAAAAGCAGATTTCCCTGCTTCTTTCCATATTTTTGTGTAAGGCCTTTGGTAAACTACGTAATGCACTAAACAATGGTTATTAACTCATAATAAACAGTAGTAAGTTGAATAATTCAATTCTATTTATAATTATGAAAACAAAAGCAGTTAAATTTTAATTTTAATTTGGAATAGCTCCATAACTGACAATACTTTAGAGTTAGTGTAATTCTAGAGATATTTGAATACAATATTTGTTTCTAATTTCTAAGATTGCTTAACCATGACAAATTTGTTTGTGATAAACTCGTTTTTTATATTTATATTCCCAAGATTTTTAAACATCATTGGAAATATTTATGATTTTGTAAACTTAAATAAGAGGAGGCAGATCAGGAAGTATCTCACTTACTAGATCTTTGACATATCTGATTCTAAAAGAACAAAGTTTCTTTCCTTAATGAAGCTACTATTATTGTTCCCATTTTGCATATATGGAGTCAAAGCAGAGGGAGATTAAATGATTTTTACCATGGTTATTCAACTAATACAAGAAGGATCTGATTTGGACAAAAAAAGATCTGGTTCCAAGCTGTATGCTTTTGGCATTACACTATGCTGTCTCACATTTTGCAGGTAGGCTGCTGA
The DNA here is from genome assembly GCA_028534135.1 of Potos flavus. Lineage (NCBI taxonomy): Eukaryota > Metazoa > Chordata > Mammalia > Carnivora > Procyonidae > Potos > Potos flavus. The sequence goes on along the minus strand of CM052899.1, from coordinate 135,091,932 downwards.
GTCCTAGTGGAATCAAGTTATTTATCAAAGTTCATAGAATAAGGAAGTGAATAATTTGATACAAAAAGCAACTAATTCTGATCCTCCATTATGCATGTATATGTTCTTAAACATGGTCAATTAGTACTGGTTACAGTATTATATATATGCTATAAATATGCTACCTCTCATTCAAAATTTTTTCTTATGATTGTCATACCATTTCATACCAGGAAATATTTTTACAATATAACTTAAGTTTATTTAGCACATTCTTTATGAGGGGTGGGAAAGTTGACAGAAAAAAGTAGACATCAAACTTATTTCATGCATTTAGCAATTGTGGGAATTGAATGGCTTTCAGGAAATACCTGACAAAGTGCCCAGGAGAATTTAGGTTCAAATCATACCTATATGTCAATTGAAACTGAAACTGTCACTAGAAAATGGTGTTTCTTTTACCTATTTAACAAGTGATGAGATTTGGTTTAATTTATCAAAGTTCTAAATTGTCAAATTAAACAATGTAACTTTGGCCTTCTAATGCAATTGCACTACCCACTCCCAGTCCCCCAAAAAGTCTTTATGGAGATTTTCCTTTCTGGGAAAAAAGATAAAAGGTACTAGTTTAAGAGTTTTATTTTTAGCGACCATCCTTAAATACTATAGTAAACGCCACTGATAAATGCATTGCATTTTGTGATTATTCCTATTCCTAAATGATAAATGTGGTTTTAAAAAAGAAGTGATGGAGCAATATTTATAAAGTCTATGCATCCCCCGATTCTAATGCCCCTCCTAAATGATTCCATAATCCGAGCCCAAATCTTCCTCTTTTCACTTGTACCTGCCTGTCAATTGTCAGTTTAAACGAGTCAGCTATATATATTTTTTTCTATTCTCCCCATGAAAAACGATGGAAATTTTCACATGACAGTTAGTAATTGCAGAAGTTCCACAGGGACTAATATTCAATGTGCTAGTTGAAGCAAGAAAGTCTGGATACAATTATTGAAGTCATTTCCCAGTGCACTGCAGGTACCCTCTAAAGATGAGGGGTGAATAGATTTATTTATTGCTCTCATCCAAAACTTCAGTTTGATGAATAAACCAGTTTGCATCCATGTGATGCAAACACATTAGATTCAGCCTCTGCCTACTCCATTGTCTAAAGATAGAGAAAAATTTCACTAAGGCCTTTCAAAGTGGTAATATTTCCATTAGATGCATATTTATTATTATTATTATTATCATTATTTTGCTACAACATATTAGAGAAATAGCCTTTATATTCTAGTTTATTTAAATAATATAATAAAAAATCAGAGATTCAACAGTTACGATTAATATAAACTGAAGAAACTTGATAGATGGAGATTTTTAAGATCACAATGTAATGTTGATTAGCCTAAACTATAGAGGGAGGGGTGGGGTGAAGATGAAGAGTACAGATATTCCATATTGTGACATATGTTTCATTCCATTGGATGAACAAGATGTTTCACATATGGCTAGGTGGTTTCATCATGATTCTAAGCCATCTCAAGATTTTTTTTTTAATGGAAAATAAGATGTATCCTATAGAAACTCTTCTAATTAAGGAAGTGTGTTGGCATGGTAGGCAAAACCCATGCAAAATGAAACAAAATCAACAAAATCAAATAAAACGAAGATATTTTAATGCAGACTATAATTTATGATACAATTTAGAATACAAAAACTAATTAAATAATAGAACAGAATGAACATGCACTTAAAGCTATGTGTTGTTCTTAGTTCCTTTTTTAAAAATGTAATGGGGAAATAACCTACTTTCCTTTACTTTTTCCTAGATCATTCTCTTCTAAAGAACAATAGGTAAATACTTACACCTGGAGTACATAAAATCCATAAAGCAACTGAATTTTTATTAAAAATTGATATAGATTAAAACTGTTTCAAATTTAGTTTCAGCATTGGACCCTGACCCTAACTTACTTGGCTTCTACTGTATCAGACAATTCAGAGTTCGACAGATCTATGGTCTTCTCCAAAAAGGATGAAAAACAAATTTTCTATTTCACCTCTATCAATTGTACAAGCTTTGAAGTAGTCTCAGATCTTATTTTATCAATTTCTTGCCCCTTCTCTCTGCCTCCACTGGTTACTCATTATTGCTGAGATCACTAATTTTCCTGGTTTTCAGTTTTCTTAAAAGGCAGATCTATATCAGTTTAGGAGTTGGCATGGAGTTCAGGAGAGTGTTAATCATCAAAATACCTGGTTTCTAGCTATGGCACTAGTCCCTGGAAGCCTGGGTGTTGCCAGAACTCCATCTAGTGCATATAAACTCCTGACATCATTCTCAGACCATAGAAACTACTCAAAAAACATTCGAAAGGATGAGCGAGGAAAGAAAGAAGTTGGACCTTAGGAAGTAATCTAATTTTTTTCAGATTCATTCCAGTTGAGAAGAAAGAAAATGACAAAACAATATATAGACAGGTAAGTTAAGAGCAAATGTAATGTGTAATAAAAAATAAGGAATCAGGGGTGCCTGGGTGGCTCAGTGGGTTAAAACCTCTGCTTTTGGCTCAGGTCATGATCTCAGGGT